>JAGVSL010000087.1:0-1200000 GCA_022494535.1 Himalopsyche phryganea | reverse complement strand
TTACGGATCTCTCGGGTTCAATTCACGGTTTTCATAAATTGATCTTTCAATCGATTTATGAATTTCTATTCGTAGTCTGAGTGTTTTTGATGTCTAAAAACTCCCTCCCACCCATCCTGTCCTCCAGCCAGAGTGATTAGCTAACTACTAGTCCTGTCCTAGCGGTATTTTTATATCCCTACTCTTTTCGAAAAAAGATAGGTTGAGCAACTGAGCAACAAGCAATTTTCATAGAAAAATTCTGTTGAGATACTTCCATTAGGAATCCATACGCTCCACGTTGGGAGTGGATATGGAAAAAAATTGTCTCAATAGACGTTATTTTCATGAGAACAGGTTGTTCAGTCTTTCATTCTCTGTTAACGGTCATTGTCTTGATATCAAATGTTGATTTTTGATAGCTGTATAGGATTAGGAATGGACTAGTAGCACATTTTATTATACCGTTTTGAATCAGATTATTATGTACCATAAGGTTTTCATGCAACTAAAAAAATATATTAACAATGAATTAAATATTCATAGTGTGCGTATATTACATATCATAAAAAAATACTTTTTAATTGTAAATTTTCAAGATTTAAATAAAAGCTTCGAGTGGATCAAACTTTCATGAAAAGCTAACATACAATGATAATTATTACAGGTCCAATTACTTACTTAATTTTCGCTTTATGAGCGTTGGCCGATACAGCAAATGCTTGATGTAAATTACGGGCCGTTGTTAACGAAGCCGCAATTTTTCATCGAAAACATTTATTAAAACAGTATTTAAACAAGAGATTTTAGAAATAAATAGATATATAAATTCAAAATAAATTTCAGAATCAGAAAAATAGAATAAATTTCAAAATCCTGCACTTAAATAACAAATCTTTAAAATTAGATAAACAAGAGTTATTAGAAATAAATAGATATACATTTTTTCCCAATTCAAATTTATTGAATGAGCAAACCGTCTTTGCATCTTCTCCCTTGTTATATCCGATTCATTAATTTGTATTATACCTGTAACGTTATTTTTAACTTGTAAGAATTGATTCTGTCTCTGTAATTTTTTTTTTCAGATATAAAAAAAAATTAATGGATACTCATAGCTGCTCTGATTTCCCCACTTAAGACGGCTGTTTATTGTTAATATTAATTACATACTTAATATTTGATTGTTTTTAAATGGTTCACTAATTTTTCTTATAATTTTCTTGATGCATTATTGATTATTGCATTAGTAATGCCATTAAAAATTTTTGCTCAGCTAATGGACTTTTAATGTAACTATATTTGTGATTTCAGATACGTATTTATTGATTTGTAAGAGGTCCATAAAATTTTAATTGTAGACTCTTTTATTTGATCTAAGCATAATTCGTTTGCTAATCAGTATTTTCTTGTCTTAGTTCATGAACCATCAGTTTTATATACCTTCATTTTTACACTCAATTTTATATAAATAAGCCTGTTGTGTTTGTATTTTTATCAGTTGATAATGCTCGTGATGAGCGAAACCGGTCCTGATCATTATAAATATGTGGAAGTAGTACAAATTAATTGTGTTTTATTTTTTTAAAATACCTTTTTTATTTTATTTGAAAGCAAAATGGTACCGAAGTGTAGTTGTGTAACTGCAACATTTTACTTACAGTTAAATTATGAAGTTTTTTCCTTTTGTCCTGAAACAAAAGCTGGTTTGTAGATCAAGCAGTAGATATAACATTATAATGCGTGATGCAGTGATCAACATTGTTGGCTACGGTTACTTATGTCTCGGGTTCAAGTACGGTACGAACAGTTTCATAAATTGATTTTTCAATCAATTTATGGATTTGTATTCGTAAGCATGGATGTTTGTGATGTCTGAAATGCTCTCCCACTTATCCGATCCTATTCACTAGTCGTGTCCTTGCCCTATCAGTTTTCGTAGAAAACTTCTGTTGAAATACCGTCATTAGAATGCAATATTCTCCAAATTAGGAGCGGATATGGTCAAAAACATACATTATTACATTTTTATACATGTTGTTTTTTAAATCGGAAATTTTCCGCTGATCGAATTATAGTATTGTAACGAATATATAACGAAATACAATTTTTTATCGACACAAAAAAATTAAATTAATACTTTAAAATATTTCATTATTTTTCCCCATTTCATTGATAAATGCTTAATTATTCATTTTTGGACCGAAAAAAAGTCCCAGCAATTTTCTTATATCTGAAAGGTACGTGTATCAGGTAACATAATTACACCTGGTAATTGTCTGGAACAGGTAAGCTAAGTTAGTGAACTCATGAGTGAGTGTGCGAATAATAGCCGATCAAAGAAAAGAAATAAGAAATATGTTTTTTCAAATACTAAGTAACAGCTATGAAAATTTCATTTATGATTCATGGAATATTTAATAACGGCCATGCAATGCAAATGTAATTTTTGCCAACAGTCTAAAGAAATAATCAGAAAAGTATGATGATTTTAGAAATCAATGATGTAAAGGAGTGCTCCGCAACCAGTGTGCCGCGATACATTACTAGGTGTGCCGTGGCGCAAAGCGTTGGAAAAGAGAGAAAAAAACAACATTAACTTACACACAATCTACAAAATATGAACAAAGAAATAAGCAATGTCACATAGTATTGTACCTAATACTACTGAAATCAGCAACACCCGATAAGCTCAGGTAACGTATATAACTATTTTTTTATATGTAGTCGAACTTAGGTAATTTTCAAGAATATGTATTTTTTCTTTAGACACTCAAATTAAAAGTGTTCCATCATCGCGACAAGGTAAAGAACCACTCAACCAATGCTAATTTTAAATGAGTAAAATTATTTGTACTCTAAAAAAATGACGGCTATTTAAATTCATGAAATAAAGATCAATGAATGTAGATTCTGTTATATTAGATCTTTCGATTTTCCATGAAATTTTCGTCAGTGCTTAGGTGTGCCGTAAGCTAGAAAAGGTTGCAGAGCACTGATGTAAAGTGAATACTTACATATCTACACTCCCTACATATAATCAGGTATCTCCAAACGCGACATTTTGCAAAACGCAGTTACAAAGTAATGGCTGCATCTAACTATCTTCTTCAAAATTAGGACAGAGAAAAGTTTATAGTATTTGAAATACTACAGTACGGCATTAGACTTTGGATTTTAGGTATAGACTTTCGTATAAGTGGTCAGTTACATGTTTATACTTTATGAGAAAACGGTGAAATTTGTACTTTTCCCAATGTTAAGATTTATATTTTATCAGTTGATAATGTTCGTGATGAGCGAAACCGGTTCTGATTATCATACAGATGTGGAATTAGTGTAAAAAAATGTGCTTCATTTTTAAAATATAGAATAACACCTACAGATATCAGCACAAAAAAATATGAATGATTTTCAAATTATTAGATGTAGTTAAGTTATTACAGTTAAGGAGAAGTGTGTATTTTTTTACCATGTCCGCTCCTAACGTAGAGCATATGGTCTCCTAATGGAGGTATCTAAATAGAAGTTTTCTATAACAGTTGCTTGTACCCTTTTTTCGGAGAGAGAAGAGATATAAGGATAGGGCTAGGACAGGACTAGTGGTTAGCTAATCGCTCTCACTATCCCCCATTTTTTATATAGAATGGGTGGGAGGTAGTTTTTAGACATCGCAAACATTCATGACTACGAACAGAACCCGTAAATCGACTGAAAGATCAAGTTATAAAAAAAATACCGCTCCGGCACTTGAACCCGTAAAACCGGTAACCGTAACCAACTGCGCCACGTACGCTGACAACGTGTATATATATAGTAAAAAAGGTAAAAGCTGGTCTATATATATTATAATACATTCCCTTATGAGAAGTCATTACTATATTACAGAAATTATAAATAAAAAAAAAACATGAAACTGTGATTGGAATTTATTAATTTAACAAAAAAAAAAATGGTTTTGTATCTGAATTATATTCCGATACACCATGTACCGAAAATAATAGATCTCAGTTATTAATAGCCAGTAAGTAGTTGCCTGAAAGCTATGCGAATTAGATTTTCATAAGCGCCTTGCCCTCCCAGTTAATATCGATATAATATTATAATGCATAGTATTAGATTAATTTCCTTTTCATTTCCTTTCTGTATCTAGCCGACACATTAACACAACTTGGTTCTGTAACGAAAATCAGCCGGCCAAAGGGACCTAAGTATCATATTTCAATAATGTTAATAAAATAATGCTATCATGGAAATTTATATTTTTACACAAATTTCGTGTTTAAATTTTTCTTTAAGCCACCTCCACTCCCAGTGTGCAGGATATGAACTCCTAATTGAGTTATCTCAAGAAACGATAACTCAGTTGCTATGCTTCTCTTTTTTTCGAAGAGAGTAGGGTTGGAAGGATAAGTCTAGGGCAGGACTAGCGGTGAGCAAATCGCTGGAGGGAACTTTAGACATCAGAAACATCCATGCCTTGAAACAGAAATCCATATTTAAGAAACTTTTCGTATTGATAATATAATTTTGGAACCTGAGTTTTCCTTACCACGTTTTAATCATTTTTTTTACTGTGTGTTTTGACTTAGTTGATGATTTTTCTGCTAATATTTTTAGTAAATGTGTGATGTCATTTAAGCTTTTATGTCACTTTGACATAAATTTATAATGATTACGATAAAATACATACAAATACAATATTAAACTTCTCTGTGCATGAATAATGTAATGGTGTTATGCAAACGAATGGTTCAACAAACTACCCTGATTGATCAGTAGCGAAACTAGTGAAATTTTGTTGGCTAGAAATAAAATAATTAAGCGTTGATGATTAATTGTATACTGAGTGTTATCATCTCATATTTATATTGTACAATTTTCTTGCGTAAGAGAAAATTTGAATCGCCCTCCTTTTCACACAATAAAAGAAAACTATGGGGGGAAATATACAAACTACGACATTTTTTTTGACTTATCCATCATGTATAATTATTAAAATAGCAATTGGTATTTTGTGATACTTATATCACGTCACGCATTTTTTTTCTTATTGTCTCTGTAAGGTATTACCCGTTTTAAGAGTTTTGAGTGTTAATGATTGATTATTTTTTTTATATCTTTTGAATTGAATTACAATATTATAACTAAAACAATGCTTACGTGATATACGGTTTTAGTCTGTATTACCGACATTAGAAAAGAGCTTGTGATGCAACTCGAGAGGTAAAACTTATGTTATTATATACTAATAATTTATTTTTTCGAACGTTTAAATTAGTGTTTTTAATTTCCAAAATGTCAACTAAGTTATATTATTTATAGAAACAGTTTACATATAAAAATAAATTTTAATTAAAAAACTATTTTTTGTTACAGTATTAAAAACCAAAATAAAAATTCTGTATCAAAAAAAAGTTACATTTATATCGGGTATAAAGCACGAATCAAAAAGAAAATATGAGATCAAAGTAAAATAGTGAGTTATTATTTGATCTTTTAACAAAGTCTAAAGGCTTATCAATACGGCTGATTAGCACAGTGTTAAAAGGGACACGTTTACGAATCATATTTATGTGGTTATCATACTAAATACAGTCTTTTATAGTTTCGTATTATGTAACCTTTTCAATGGAAAATTACAATACGTCATTAAAAAGGCGCCTCTGTCGGAAAATGTTTGAAGTTATGATTAATTATTTTTTTGAACAATACTTTGTGTAAAGTAAATAGCACCGTTTAAAACGGTGAATATTAAGAATTTTAGCAGGAATTTTTAATAGGTTGTGTAAAAAAATCGTTTGATGATAAAATACAATAAATTTTGAAAGCTTTTAGATGTTTTAGGTTATGATTTGCAAGTGAAACTGTATATAGGTCGTAACATAAAAACCCAATCTAAAAAGATTCAAATTCTCCTTAATTTTATGAGAGTTAGCAATGTTAAAGCTTCTGCGACAGGTACAAAATAATAAATGAAAAAATGTGATTCATAAAGGATTACTAGTTATTTTAAGTATTTCTTAAAATACATATATACTAGCAGGTCGCCCGTCATAGTAACGGTATTTAAATTGAAATACTAAATGTCTAAAGCAGCTTGTTTTTGTAGATTTTAATGAAATTATAGAATTACTTCAAAAATATATTTATATTTATAATATTGTGTTGCTAATTGATTTAACCCTCAAAATTGAAATTTTTCGGGAGAGAGTAAAAACTGTTTTTATCGAAAACATTATATGCTAAGTTGTGTTATGTATCTTTGAAACGCATTCCTGTAAATTTTCATGTTTGCAGATACGGTATTATACGAAGGTAGTTTCGATATAATAATGGTTTACATCAAGTGGAGGAGTCAAATTTTTAAAACCTAAAACCAATGTAAAATGATGTGTCCTTTCCTAAAATTTACATCATTTGGCCGAGACCTGTTATGTCGTCTTTAAAATGAGATCCTATCATTAACTAATTTTCTTATTTTTTTTGGCTAAAATCAATTGGCCAAAACACCATCGATAATACTACGAAACAAACAGTTTTATTTTTTGTTGTACTTTCCCTTGCTCTAATTTAAAATTTAATCTGTATTATAATTTGGACTTGGTATTTCTCCTAGGGGTTTCACTGGCTTAGTTCTGTTAAATTTTAAAGTTTTAATAATTAAAGCACGTACGCGATATCTTTAAAGACGTTTCCGGTTTCCGAGCCAATGAGCAAAGGGGAACCACCTAATCTCAGCTGTACCTACGCTTTACTATGTATTAAAAGTTAACTAAACGGTGATAGTACTTAGTTAACTCGATACTAAGTAAGTAACTTACATTCCAAGTTATTTAGTCAACTTTTAATACTGTTTGAATGGGTTTCTTCGAAGTTGGGCAGGAACGAAAGTCGTGTCGCATATTAAATTCATAGATATGAACAATACACATATTTTTTTATTTGAATATTGTAGTAAACTTTTTCTAAGGTACGCTCCAAATGTGGTGCACATAATGAGGGGCCTCCTAATGGAAGTATCACACCAGAAGTTTTTCAACGAGGTAAGTCAGTTGATCAACATCTCTTTTTCGAAGAGAGTAGGGATAGAAGGTAGGACAAAGACAGGACTAGTAGGAAGCTAATAGCTGTTACTACGCTCCGTTTTTAGGGTCGTATGTGTGGGAGGGAATTTTTTAAATGACAGAAATCCATGTCATCACACAGAAATCCATAAACCAATTGAAAAATCAGTATTTGAAACTGTCTGTACTGGAACTCAAACCCGTGAAATCATCCGTAATCGACTTAGACGATAATCGATGTACACGGTTTTTATTGTAACACGGTCAATTATTGTCGGCCTCTGTGATCTAGTGGTAAGAGTTTTGCCCTAGCAATCATGTGGGGCCTGGTTCAAGTCCCAGCAAGGTCAATTTCAAATTAAGATTTTTTAAATTTCATTTGTGATCTTGGACATGAGTTAAATTCTCATCGAATTAATCTCGTATAATTTTCCAATTTTCAAAATATTTGGCGCATTGGCTGTCAACTGTAATGCCAGGTATTTTTTTTATTTTCTACATTTAAAATTTAAAAATAAATTTAATTTGTGTCTGCGTTTTTTTTTCAAACTTACATCATATTATATTAATAAATATTAATTCATAGTTCTTCTTCTTCTTTTGTCGTATTCCTCATGTGTGAGGGTCTCGACCTCCGCCTACCTCCTACACTTTGAGGACCATGGGTAAGGGAAGGCCTGTGGCGTCCTTCACTTGGTCGCTCCAGCCAGTTGGGGCCCTTTTTAAAAGTAGATGACAGATTACTTCTGCAGTATTTTTGTATATAATAAATATTGACAAACATATTTTTTTAAATCGAGAAAATCTTCAATTTCATATACAAACGTTGGTTTCGTTTAATACCGTTTTGAATTAAATGACGATTTTGTGGAACAATATACAGTGTAAATCTATGGGGAGACGCTTATCATAAAAACCACAATAAAAAAAGAAATTTTATAAAAAGATTAAATCAAAACTATCATTTACCACAGTATTCTTAAAGTTTGTGAGATATTTTATATTTGACTTTTAATGAAAAACACATTTTTGTTTGTTAGTTTCTATTCCAATCATATTTTACTAACTAATTGAGGAGATTTGTATAATTAGCGGAAATTTACGTGCGCACGGGATGCAAAAAAATATTCTTAATTGGAAAATCGACCTTAGCGTTTTCATTTATGGCTATTTATCATGGAGCATATTTGCATTTCCTCATTTTCCGTTTTCCCCTTTCACGAAATTTACAACACAATTCTAAGCATGTAATCCACGATTCCAGATTTTGCATTTATTTATATGCACATATTGTATGTTATTTAATTTTTTCATTTCAAGGTTTCTATCAGAATATAAGTGATTTAAAAAACATATTTTGTATAAGAGTTAGATATAACATAGAATTGTATCGGTGTTTTGATAGTTTTTTCGGCGTCACGCTATTGTCAAAACTATGTTTAAAGTTTGTTTAAAATATTTCTCAGCTTACAAACAATATTATATCATTTTACTTATTTCTCTGATTCCAATTTTTATTTAAAATTGAAATATTTAACGTACATAGTTACCACATGTGTTTTGAGTTATTCCATAAAAAGTAACATATATCGGTATTACTAATTAGTCATTGAGTAAATGCTTGTTAAGCTTTGCTATTTGTACTCTATTATAATGGAGATCTACCAAGTGAATGCCAATCCAATCAGTTACATATTTTATGCCAATTCCAATCTGTCGGATCTACAGTTTGTGAAGTATGAGACACAAATTCATTGCAACTGAAAAAAAAATTGTATTTCAGCTCGTATAATCTTTCTCTTAAGTCCACTTTACTTCAGGTCTCAAGTAATTGTTCCTATGACACTCATGTCGATTATTTAGTGCTTGACGCTGCTGTGTAACAGGAAACGTCCATTACAAATAGTATATTATTTCAAATTTTTGGTAGTAAAAATATTTAACTTTTCAAGTTGAAGACATTACAAATAATTTTATATTTTTAATAAAATATAATGATTATTCTTTTTATGATTGACATTTATTGGCAAGCATTGATGTTGCAAGTTTACACATTAAAGCTATCAAGAAAAGGTTATACTGTCAAATTAGTTAGTAAAATCTTAATATAAATTATCGAATCCTTCAGTAAATCATTTTAATTTTATATCGATAAAAAAATAATGTGATGCGAATTATTAAATCTGTACGATCGGTCGTGTCGAGGAAAATTTCGTAGAAAAATTGAATCGTGAGGCAATGTTCTTACATGCAGACAGTTATTACGCTAAATATTTCATAATAATAATGACTAGGACCGTTGCGAAATGTCCGACGTCCTTTACGAACGTAATACAGGATGACTACCAAGTATTGTATGTATATTTTACATTAATATATTAACAATCATCTATTTATCAATAGACATTAAATAGAGTGTTTTGTTATGTTTGTAATTATCAAAGGCAAATTGAAATTTAGTTACAAAAATATCAAGATGTATAAAAATAGTCTCCAGCTATTTTTTTAAGATTCACCCCATTTTATTTATCTAAATTTATAATAAAATGTACCACATATGAACTTGATTGAAACCTCTCTTCTTTAAAAAATTATTATATTAATGTATTTACTTATTGAAAAGCTAGTTTGTTTGATTCCTAATTATATGAATAAAAAACTTATTTTCTATTTGTAACGTGGCCACCCTCTCCTCACTACTCTGAAAAATCAAGCGTTTGACCAAAATATCAAAAACACTTCTCGTTAGTAAAATGGCGTATTTAAAAAATTGCCAACTATTGTATTTGAAGAAACAAAGTGCAAGTAAGACATATAATATATATATTCCATCTTCCTATATTTACCTCCTGAAACTATAATATGCAGCCTGCGAAGCGATTCCTGGATGATCTATTTCTACGCCGCTCGTTCCGCGTATAAAGTAACTATCTGTCTTACTAAAGATTTCGTCAGCTGATGGCTTTAAAGTGGTGAAAACAATTATGTTAAGCCTGTTACGAATACTGATTGTGAGTGTTCAAAGTTTAAATTTACTTTGAGTTGCCCAATCCCCAAGAGTGACATGAAGCCGAGGACTCAGATAGTCTACCAGAAGGTTGTAAGACATGTTTATAATACTTTGCTTTTATTAATTGAAAAATTATTATTCATAGAACGATACGTATTTCTTATATTATGGTTAGTAATTTTATTCTTTACGTCACATTATTTAAAGTTTCTTTAGTTTATCAATCTCTTAATTAAAAGTGTCACATTGGCTAACAACTTTGCGGTACTCCTGTTGTTTTACACTGTAAACCAAAGGACATTTCCTTCCTGCTTAGTTTAAACAGTCGGTGCTGCAGGAAATTAACATGGCGAATTAGCATAATTGCTATCTGACTCTTGCCATGCGGAAGGCTTTCGGGGAGCAACTTTATCAGCGGGCACCCCCTTGGCCCCCGGGTTAAATGGCGCGCTAATCATTGCTGGGGCGGATGGCCCCACTTCCTGTTGCGGAGAAGTCTGAAACGAAATATCAAGTGAGCTGGGAAAGTTTTGGAAGTATCTGCATATTTTCTTGAATAATTTTTCATCGTTTATTATCAACCAACAAGTAAAAAAAAAACTTTTCGTATAAAATGTTTTTCAGATCATTACGTTCATTACAAGCTCCGAGCTATTTTTCTGTTGTGGGTATCTTCCCGCCCATCTCTTACCTTTTATGCATTGAAACCTTTCCGCAAAAGAGAGATTGAGAAACCGAATTTAAGCATTGAGAAGCACTATGAGTCCATATTGATACCTCAGTTCAACAAGTGCAACTCAAATAGCACAGTTCTGAAATAATAAGAAAAAAATATTTTGGAAAGGCTTAATCTTCTATTGTACACAAAATTTTTGTAGATTTTAATGAAGTTCTAGGATTACTTTAAAAATATATATATAATATCGATAGTGTTTTGGCCAATTGATGTAACCGTCAAAATTTAAATTGTTCAGGAGAGAGTAAAAACTGTTTTTATCGAAAAAAATATATGGTGAGTTGCGTTATGAATCTTTGAAATGCACTCGTATAAATTCTCATATTTACAAATACGGGATTATACGTAGGGAGTGTTGATATAATAGTGGCTTACATCAAGTAGGGGGGTCAGAATTTTTAATCCTAAAACCAACATAAAACGACGTTTCCCTTTTGAAAAGTGGACAATTTATTTTTCTAATTTACATCATTTGGCTGACACCTACTCTATCGACTTTAAAATTAGATCCAATCATTAACTCAATTTCGTATTTTTTTTGAAATTACAATTGGCCAACACGCCGTCAATATTATAGACATACTTTTGAGTTTTCAAAAGAATTTCATTAGTTATTAAAGTAAAGGTCTAGAGTAATAACAACCAATGTAATTCTAAAGTAACTACAGATCACTTTTTACATTTTGGAAGTGGTAGTTATTGGTATTTTAAGCATTTTCTCATACTTAACTCAAAACTATACATTTTTGACTTGTTACACGTTGAACCTGAGGCCTCGATATTATACAAAAGTATTTTACATTTACATTTACAAAAAGTTTATGAACAAAAAAGAAATATTGTATTTCTTTCTATTTACAGAAAAGGTGGTTCGAGTAGATGATTGGTAAAAAACTGCCGACAATGTTAATAATGCAATAGTGTGGATATCCAATGTTCCACTTGCAATTTTCCCAAATAGTTGCATGCAGAATCTTGCATACCCCACCGTGATTTACGGTTGTAAAATTCATAACCAGTCAAAACAGCTGCGCTACAAAATGCTGGCTTCTGTCGGATCCCAAACGCTCCACCGAAACGTCAATTTCCGCTGCGGGATGTAGGCACATCCGATACATTTTTCCAACAACGGTACACACAGCTAGGGAAATCGAATAAGTGTGTGGTGCGTGGCACTGGTGAACAACCATTTATTTATTTACTTGAAAAAACTGGAAAATATTGTCAGGGCTGTGAAGTCGTTAAAAACTACAACTCCGTCATTGGCATTGATCGACAATCCGATTCTGACTGCGAGTTCGATTTTTTTAAAGTAAATTTGTTTTTTTTCTCTACAATTTTCTCAATTCACTAGTCTTAACAGATCAAAAACTTGAAAATTATAATCACATATAAAAAAGAAACAAATACTTAGTGAGGAGTTTCACAAAAAAAAAACGTGAAAAAGATGAGGATAGAAATACATCTCTCTTCTCTCACATGCATTCATTCTCGTTGCCGAAAAAGTAGCTCTACATTATTTTAATTTATTCCTTGTAATTATGTATGTTTCTTTATTATTTCTCATAATTTGCTTTCAAAAAGGATTAACAGAACGATATCACAAAATTATTTTATATTTTTTTTTCTTAATCCTATAAATGTTTGTCATTTCTGAAATAGGAAAACTATCGCCAAAGTTGCTTATTTTCTCACTTTAAAGATACTTCCGTACCTTTCCTGCGTATGTATATACGTATTTTACATAAATAATATCATTGGGTTTTGAAAATTTAATAGAGTACTTAAATAATTTAATATGTGATACTAAAGACGAATAGGTTTTCTTCTCATTTCGAGAAAATCGTTAATCGTTTTCCATCGCCTCAAAAATATATAACCTCGAAAAAAACATATTTTTTAAATAATTGCACCCACAGAGTATGTGTTTACACTATTGCACTTTTATTTAAATGGAAATAGTAAAGTTTTTAAGCATGTCGAGCAAAGAGTTGACAACTGGTTTTCAGATATGCTTTTGTTTGCTTGACGCCCTGACTAGATTACGGCTTATTGTAGGTTATCGAGATTTGATGTCTAAGACAAAATCGTAGAAAAAAATATTTTTAAGAAAGCGATCGTTATTCATCGTTATACAATTTATTGAATATAACGATTCTATAAAGATTTTTGAAATGTACCAAAGAGTTTGTTTTCTTGCGCTTTTTCTGAATGATATTTAAAGTAGAATTATACTGAATTTTTTTTAAAAAATAAAACAACAATAAATTCTATAATATACGTATTTTAACAAAAAATCTCAAAAAAATAATATGATTAATAAATAGTAATCATCTTTCAGGGATTCAGAGGTTTTTATTACCTTCCATTATTTAATAGTAATAGTATTTTCAGATTTTTCTGGCACTTACTGCCTTATTAATTATAGGTATTCACTTTAATAATATTATTGATTCTTTGTTTAAATGATGATCACAAAGATTATTTTTGATATCGATGACTCATTTCAAACGAATATTCAATAAAAATGACTAAATTACACGCAGAGTAGGTATTGTCGAGAAAAATAACAACATGCGAGCGACAAAATTCCAATAAAACACAAGTTGTGCCTTATTGTATCGCTATTATCTTAATCAGATTTTGAAGTTTGAGACAAGCGCAAGGCGTGAATATAAAATCAAGACACTATCATAACTTCGAATCAACTTTGGACCAAAAAGGAATGCCACCCGTCGATTTTTAAGACCTGCTTGCTTGTCAGTCAACAGAAATTAAAATGGCCATCAAGACGATGAATTTCTCATCGTTGAGGTTTTGTGACATAAGATTTCCACTATTGATTTTTCATTTTACATATTTATCAGTATATGTTGATTCGTTGATTATAAATATGTATATTGTGTGTAAAGGAATCATTACATTTTGTCTAAATGAATTGAATTTTGGGTTACCTTTTAAATACATAGATAATTAAATTACCAGAAGATACTTTCATCTACCTCGTTGAATACAATTAATGATTTTAAAAAAAGTTATTCAGCTATGCATCTGGCCAATCATATGTGGGAGGGGGTTGTTTCTTACATTTTTTACTGTCAGCCATTGCAATATGGATGTGGTCGTGATTTAAATGTTAATAACGGGTAGAATAAGAATTACATAAGCTGATTGTTAATATTTTTTAAACAGAAAACATTGATACGCGCTATAAAACATGTTTTGCAACCATATCCGCTCCCAGTGTGGAGGATATGGACCCTATGTTAAGTTTATCTATCATTACTGCTTGTTACTGAATTGCTAAACTTTTATTTTTTAGAAATATCAGATAAAGGATAGGATAGGAACAGTGGTTTGCTTATCGCTTTCGATCCGCCCTGTTTTAAGCAGTGGTGTGGAGTTGTTCAAAAAAAGCACGACTACGATTCCAACTCCAACATTGACTAACAACCCTGCTTTGGCTCCAACTTCGATTACGACTCAGATTACGACTAAAAAAGTCTAATTTTGTCAGGTTTTTCCAATTGTGTTCAAATTAAAGACCAACTGACCAATCCGGAAAATAGCACATTTTTTCATATAATACACACATATATAGGTATATTGCAGGACAAGAAGATGTTATAGGCATAAATAAAAATGAAACAAGTACATCAATACACGCAGAAATGCAAAAATGCACTTTATTGAAAAATTAATCGGAGTCGATCGTTTTTTACAACTCCGATTCCAATTCCGCAGCCCTGGTTTATAGCATCGGAGAAAATTTTAGACATCCGTGTCAAAAAATATAAATCCATACACCGATCAAAAAATCAATTTATGAAACCGACCGTACTAGGATTTGAAGCCGTGTAAACCGTAACCTAAACTTACAACGTTAACCACTCGCTCACAGGCCTTGTAATATAATATGGTTTATTATTATTATTATTTTTCAAATCTCAATCTCGTATATGATATATTATTTTATATTTCAATTCAAACTATAATTAATAGTACAGTAGAAAACTTATGACACCATTTTAATAATTTATTGATTAAATCTTTTGCTTATTATCAGTTCTAATATGTGATTGTATGATTCAATTTTTTTTCACAGCTAAGAAGCGTTAAATCTTTAACCACGATCGAGATCCAGCAGATAAACAACGTGTTTAAATAAAAGATGTTACAAAAAAAAATCTTTGTATCGATCAATCAAAGAGTTTTTTAGATAAGTTCCCACAATAATCAAAACGTCCGATATTTAATTTAATTTAATTGGTATTAAAGAAATTAAATAGGTACCTGACAGTTTCTCACAACATTTTTTTTATCGTTGTTTAATAATTTAATAAATATAAACGTAGTAATTTTTACGAGTGTATAAATTTCTGCATTTCAACAGTAAATATGGACACTTATCAAATAATTGATTATTTAGTCGATTATCTGATCGGAGCTTAACTAGAGCAATTAGTTAACTATAAATCCTGCCTTTGCCCGATCTTTTTATTCTTAACCTCTGTAATTAAGAGAAGTTGAGCAACTAAATTACAACCAGCTATCATTGAAAATCTTTTGTCAATATTCTACACATTAAAAGCAGTCATGGTTGAAAAAAATTATGAATTTCCAAAGATGTGAAAGTGATTTTTTTGTATGTAAATTTATGTTTAATATTTCAACATTTCCGCTCTCAGTGTGGAGCATGGATCATCTCACCAGAATTTGTTTACGAGAACTGGTTGTCATACAATCGCCCAATCTCTCTTTTCTAGAGAGGATAACTTTACAACGATGGGACTTATTAAGGTCTAGTAATTAGATAATCGCTATATCTTCACCCTGATTGTAAAGAGTTTAAAAAAAGTCCAGATATGGATTGAAAAGTATTTTTATGAAAGTTGTCCGTACGGAGATTTGAACACGTGAACACCGCAACTGAATAGGACGATACCCGTTGAAAGCGTTGTTTCAGAAAATCTGCTATAACGAGTATAAAATTTATTATCTGATGAATGTCGGTACAGCTGGCTTGAAACAATCAATATCATATAATGTATTATATAATATAACTTATGCCTGAGCCCCCTCAGCAACAAAAAGGTAGCGTTACTAACACCTTCTCACGAACGCATAAATCGCGTCCCAAACTTTTTTAATTTATCAATTCCATAAATAAATACAGCGGCTCGAGTGAGCATAAAAAATGAATAACAATAAAAAAAGTTACGGCACGAAAGGTCGAAGGCATTTTTGATAAATCACTTTCGGAGTTCGGAGCCGAAATAAAATTAAAATTAATTGATGGACGACGATAATGCTAATGAACGTGACGCTACGCCACTGGCAGGTCGCGGCCTCCTAGATATTATATTTCCATCATATTTTATTTATCAATTATTATTTATTTTACCAATACTAATATTTTAACTAATAATAAACGCGGCTTCGCCCAATATAGAAATTATTTATATTAGTTCATTTAAAACTTTTCTCTTACTTTTGGGCATACTTCTTGTAAAATTCACGAAATGAGGATTTCTCTGTTTAAGTTTCGTACATTTAAATGATGGATAATTTTCAGCATTAAAAGTTATTATTTGATACATTTATATTACAATATATTCAAAGTCGCCAAGAAAATTCAACACAGGTTGAGTTGCTTTGACGACATGACGAATTATTTTCGTATGGAGCGGTTGCTAAGCAACTATTTGCTTTTATTTTTTATGTTGCTTTTCACTGAGACCTGTCAAAAGTCAAATGTTGAAATCAGAAAAATGGCAGCTATAATGACGTGTGAAAATTTCACGTTGCTACTGTACACCGCTTGGGAGAAATTCTTGTGACCGACAGACATACATACAAATAGACAGATTTATACATGCATTTTGTGCTATATAGTAGAGATATTTGTTAACGTTCTAAGAGGATTTTATTTATTGTTAAAAAATTCTGCGTAAATAAATTTGAATTTATTCTTAGCTCTAAAATTGTGATTCGATGTCAAATAATAATAACCGAGAATATTGAAAGTACCTTCTTTTAAAAATATGATCACAAGATTGTTGGGTACTAATATGTATTCAATGAACATCAGATTAGTTGTATACCAAAAAAACAGTGAACTGGCTTCTCCATATAGTTCTCACCCTTAAGCCGACAACACTTTTTTATAAGGTAACGAAAAAAGGAGTTGTGCTACAATTAAAAAAAAATATTATAAAGAAGAAGACTTAAGCTTTTTAATGGAAACGTTTCCTCAGATTCAATCCTTCATCAAATAGATACAAAAAGATGTTAATTACGCAAGTCCTTGACGGCTTGATAATATCTTTCAGACAACTTAATAAATTCGAAATCCGTTACAAATATACTATAAACGAAACATTTCAACAAAATATATTTTACATCAGTATTTAATCCTCACTATCCAGAAAAGATAATCGTATTATATACTAGTGGGAACGCCCGACATAGATGACGATATTGAAATTGAAATACTGAATGCCTAAAGTAGCTGATCTTTAGTTTCTGTACTGATTTTTGTTTGTTTGCCTGCGAATTTGCGTCACGTCAGAACTGTGTGTATTGTTTATATACACCGCGGACGCTTAGGTCATGAGAAAATTTCATACCTACATGTGTATGTGGTAATAATAAAACGTAGCGTAAGACCAAAGCGTTTTGACAGAATAGTAAAATCATTTTTTTTCTACGTATTTTTCATATCCTGAATCTAGTATATCCAGACAACAGACAAATGTATTATGTTAAAGAATACAATACATTTTAGCAGTGTCTATTCCCAATGTAGAGCATATTGACTTCTAATAGAGTTCATCACAATAGAATTGTTTTCTACGACAACGGTGTGAGAGAATTTTATACATCACAGACATCCGTACCTACGAATACAAATTCATAAATCGATTGAAATATCAATTTATAAAACTCTCCGTGCTGCGATTCGAGCCCGAGACCACCGTAACCGAAGCTAACGAATAAATAAAGACCCAGCCATTTATCTACAACACAAAATTGTTTAATTTAGGATATTGACTGAGGGTGCTTGATGGAATTTCAATATCAAATTTGAATTGTTGAGATTTTTTACATTTTCATGTATTTCGTCACTGATGATTCAAATACACTAATAAACTCGAACTGACATACAGTCAATAAAGTATATCGTTTATATATAAGCTGATAAAAGTACGACAAAATATTATTTATAAGGCTTATGATGATGCATTAGGAATGCCTGAAGATGCCGAAAGGCGAAACCCGGGTCGTTATCCGCGTCCTGGGGAAATGTACAAAATCAAAAACAATTCAAGTTTAATATTCAATCATAAATTTTATAAATTTTATAACATGAATCATATTATTTTGTTTTGCTACGATTTTGTAATGACCAATACAGGTGTGAGGCATATATACTAAAAGAATTTCGATATTGGAGTACAATAATTACGCATTTAAAAAAAAAAAATATGTTTATACTACTTCCACATGTTTATAATGATCAGGAGCGCTTTCGCACATCACGAGCATTATCAACTGGCTGACATTATCAGTCGAAATTGACAAAATTGTTTGCTTAATTTATGATTTTTGATGCCGAATCATATAAAAATATTCGTATCGTAAAAGCATCTAGGAGGCCATGACATTACACGAATTACAGATATCTGCCTCACCTTTTTTCCGTTTCTCGATTGTCCATTTCATTTCGTCCAATATCCGGTACATTAGCGGGAAAGAGATCGATATAGATTGTCATTAGTTGAAATGACAGACTCGTAAAGTGCAGTGCTTTTAATATCATACAAATTCCAATGGAAGATTATTGTTGTGGTATTAATTAATTATTGTACAGAATTAATCTGTCTTTTAATAAATTCCATAAAGTTCAAGGTAAAACGTTGTAAGTTAATTGTTTTTTACATTAAAGGTGGTAATTAATTTGACATTCTTAAACATGATTAATCACTAATAAAAATTTGTTTTACCATCAGCGGACTCGTTATAAATGAATTAGTTGGCGTTTTGAAATAATTAAATACCGCAAAAAAACTGGTGATGGCCTGATCCCGAAACAACTAGATATAAATAAATTCATAAGTATAATGAATATAATACCATGTATATCTGTTAAATATTATAATCATTGAATCTTATTGAGTTTTCAATAAAAGGCAGTCGTATTTAACGAGGACTGGTTGTTATCATCTTAAAAATGGTTATTCAAATAAAAAGTTAGGATGCTTAACCGAAATATTATCTATATAATCGCCTTTGTGGCTTAGCGGCAAAGATCTTTGCCTTAATCCCAGTGTGCCCAATATCAAATTTCATTGAAAAAATTTGAGATCTTGTTTAGAGATAGAGATTAGATAGTCAAACATTAGTTGTAATGCCATTTTTTTGCTGTTTACTTAATAAAAACAAATAACTTTGGTGTACCTGTGTTCTTCGCCATCCTGATTGAACGATGATGAAAATATTATCATTCATATATAATTGATCGGCTCCGTGGTGCAGTGGTTAACATCGTTGGTCGTTGGCTACGGATATCTCACGTTCAAGTCGCAGTGCGGACAGTTTCATAAATTGATTTTTCAATCGATTTATGTTTATAGGCATGAATTTTTATGATGTCTAAAATTCCCTCGCATCCGATCCAAAAAACGGGACATAGCGAGAGCAATAAACTAACCACTATCACCGTCCTAGCCCTATCTTTATATCCATACTCTCTTCGAAAAAGTGAGGTTTGGCAACTGAGTAACAAGCAGTTCTCGTAGATAACTTCTGTTGAGATACCTCCATTAGGACGCCGAATGCTCTACACTGAGAGCGAATATGATGAAAAAGAAAATGCATTATTTCAAAAAATTAAAATAATTAATGAACGCATTTAAATACACCATAGTCGGCTCGTGAGCAAATATATCTTTGTTAATTGTTTACTAAAGAAAAAAAAAACATCGTGACGCTTCATAGTGATATGAATAAGTTATTATAAGTCTTATTTTTACAAGTCACACGAAGTTCAAACAGAACACATTTTTTTTCTTACAGAACGAAATAAAAAAAAATCGATTCTTTGATTTGATGGATGATTGGAATCAGTGCGCATCGCTATGCCGTACGAAAAAACATAACCGCCGCCGTAATTCACAAGCGAAATTAGCCTCTATTGAAACGCTCGCAAGGCTTATCTTGTCGTACCTTTGAACGAATCGTGATTGGTTGGATTATGACCCGTAAATATGTAGAGGGTGTTCATAAAATTTTATCTTTGGTTTATTGAATATAAATTATATCTCGTTGAATTTATTTCAAACAAACTGTTTTTTTACTAGTAAATGAAATATTCTTTAAAACTACTTTCGCCACTTCTGTTTTAGGTTGGTATTTTATTTCATAGTCAATAGGCGTGACGATCGTTGCCTCCTAGTCAAGGTTCTATACATATTATATATCATTCTTATTATTTTACCATTTATAGATTAAAAAAAACACGGTCAATTAAAATCTTGCTCAAAACATCACTATTTTTTTTACAAAATTTTGTAGTTTTTTTTATAATCATCACAAAACTGCTAACAGATTATGTTTGATTGCTTTAAATACGCCATTTACTGTATATTATCTTTTATTTGTGACAAAAGTATATTGCCGTAAATATTATCACATAAAAATGAGTCTCTTTGAGTTTATTTATCAACTCAACATATATGTTGATATTACTTGTTTTGCTTGAAATGAAAAATATATTTTAAGGTAAGCATTATTGCAACCAAAATTGTAATATTCACATATAATATCAGTAAGTATGGACAGGCTGCAGAGCAGCTCGTATCGCATTGGTCTCAAAGTCAATGCGAGTAAAACCAATGTGCTCTGCAACAGTTTCTGTCCAGACCCAGACTACCCCCTGACGAGCGCGGGCAAAAACATCGAGAGAGTCGGTGGCTTCAGGTACTTGGGGGTACACATCACGGGAGATGGCAATCCACGTAAAGAGCTCGCAATACGATTAGGGATAGCTGGAGCAACTTTTAACTCAACGCGGAAAGTCTGGGACTCACGGTTTGACACACCCTGGTTTTTCTTAAGTATAAGTGTCATTAGTGTCCTGAACTGAAATCGGCCTGCGGCAAACAGCAATATTTCGCAGTATAGGTTTTTTTCTTGTTGCCAGGCGGTAAAAAAAGAGCCCCCGGGCTTCGGCCGCTGGACGAGTCCATTTTTACGGAAAAGGGTAGCTCCAACTTTGCACGGAGTTTTTTTTGAATTTTTGTATACAGTCGATGACGAGCTGCCGAGTCGGACGAACGAGGTCTCGTCGCGACGAAGGTGATGTGACGATGTGAACTGTTTGTTTGTTTTTGTGTTTTGATTTGCATTGGATTTAATTTAAATTCGTTGTGTCATTTGTATTAAAACTTAAAGTAAATTCAGTTGCTAAGTAAATGTAAATGTAGAATCAATTTTATGTGTTAAGATTTATATATTTGTGTAATATTAAACCACTGCATCTTGAATGGAAAATAAATAAGTTTTAAACCGGATCTGAAATGGTGTTTGTCTGAGATCAGCCCTTCCAGGACTCCGGATAACCAGCCGCTCGCCTCTCTTCGATCCGGGGACTTCTCAGGTTGTACTCGGTCAGAACCACGTGCCACTTATTCAACGCATCCTGACGGTGTTGCTTTACGGTTACAAGTCATGGCACTTCACCAAGGCACAGGGTAACCGTATACTCGTGCTCTGAAAACAGATGTTTGCGGCGAATACTAGAGGTACGGTGGTTTGATTTTGTCAGGAACTCGGAGGTAAGAGAACTGACGGACCAGCCTCTTATAACGTCCAAAATAAAAAAGGGGCTATGGACCTGGCTTGGACACATGCTGCGGATGCCCCAAAGAGAACCTGAATCCTGCATGTCTCGTGTCCAGATGGATTCCGTCGCCCTGGAAGGCCACTGATGACCGTCCAGAAGGATGTATTCGGTGGAGCTATGGGACGCTGGGATGACCTGGGAGGAAGCGAGCAGACTGGCGGGGGACAGAGAAGCTTGGAGTAACCGCGTAATTGCGGTATAGGGAACGGATATGGTTTAAAAAAAAATTAAGTGTGGGGAACAAATCAATACGGATGGTAATAGAAGAACAGAAGGACACGGGCAGAACGCGTAATACCGTCAGAGGAAACTGACGACAATACTTTCACTCTTGGCCGTCAGTAGATAGACAGCCGCTCTATTCTTAAATTAAGTCTCTGTAATAATGCAAGTTAGAATCTCGATTCCTAAATAAGGATCACCAATGTGGACTATTTCTTTCTCCATTAGTAAGGTTCCACAGATTTCTGGGCAAAATAAAATAATCCATTAATTTATTTGTATCCAAATGCATGGATATCTGCAATGTTTACTCCTTTTCTATTCCGCCAATCCGTCCCTGAAAACAGATCATAAGATAATACATACTTGTTCATATAATCATGACCGCCTCCACTGTGGAGCATAATATATAATTATAATGCAAAATCTTTAAGAGAAATACAGAGTTTGTGTGACTGATCTAGTTGTAAAACAACTACTAATGACATAGTTGAATAAAAAACATTTTACTTATCTTGGAGCATTCAAATATAATACATTTTAGTATACAAACACGTGATTGAATAAAATAAAATAGTCACTCTGTATAGTTACATCTCTGATCTTGTTAGTCTATTTTCATATTTCACCATCGCTTCAAGTACCATAGCGGTACCAAAAGTAGAGAGGTACCTCGCAAACACAATAGAATGCCATCCCAAAGATTCGAACCTGCGCCCCGATGCCTCGGTGTCCCACTGTGTTGCGATACACAACTCATAATGAAATACTTATGCAAATGAGCGACGGAATTATTTTACCAATGATAAAAATAATATTATTGTTATGTTCGGCTGGGTACGATCCCGTTGATTCATTATAGATTTTGAAATTACCATGGTGTTGTGAGGTTTATTTAAGCTTTTGTTATCAGGAAATCCTTAAAATTATACTATATATTAGGAATACAAGAAGGTCGGCTTCTGAGTAACGGCCGCCCGTTGAACCATTTTTTGATTGACCGCGAACTGAAGTGAAAAATAAAACCTCTTCTTCTTCGATCATATTCAATCCCTATGTGGAGCATATGGCTACCACACGTCGCCTCCGCGATTCCCTATCACCCGTTAATCGCTTTGCTTCTTCCCGTGACATGTCAGAATCCATCAGCTCCGCCGAGTACATCCTATGGATAGATACCCGATGGTCTTTCAGGACGCCGCAATTCCACACGTCGGAAAAGAGGCAATCAGAATTGAGGCTCTCCAGAGGCATCCGCAGCGCGTGATGCAGCCAGTTCCAACGTCTCTCCATGGCCACCTATGTGACAGGGCGTTGCCCGTTCCGTTCCCTAATCTCCAAGTTCCTCACGAAGTCAAACCACTTCGACCCCAGTATCCGACACAAGCATCTATTCTCGAAGCTCAGTATACGGTTTCTCTGATAATAACAAAAACATAATGATGGTAAACTATTAGTGATTATTAACGACCAAATTAAATTATATATTGGGTTAGTTAGTGGATTAACTATAGCTTCAAGTGTAACAAAAGTCATTTCAAGACCACCTTGCGAAAAAGTTTTTGAAAAAAATTATTATTTTATTATTTCAATAAATTAATAACATGATAAATGCATATCGTTTTCAATGTAAATGAAAATAATCAAACGTGTAAAATTTATATAAAAAAACCGTGTAAAAATCTTGCAAAAAGATAATGAGGTTCACGTGTAAGATTCCATGAATCATCTGGCAGAAGATGCTTACCGATGTTAAAGGGGGCCGTGATCCTTACAGGGTTTCGGAGACAATGCATACGATGAAAAAAAATATTGACCCAACAACAAAGCACACAAAAAATGGCGATTAAGTACTTTAACGGTAACTAACTTAACACTGAGGGGTGATTGCATCCCCCACTAAAAGAAAGATACAGCTTGAGTAAACGATTTCTTCAACAGGGTGACCATATGAAAGAGTAAACTTCTATATCCGACTGAATACTTTTATACGGGATTTTCATTTTGCAAGGTTTTGTATACTTAGAAATGTAATGAAAGATTCAAGTATGTAATGGAAACATTTGGTTTTGGTTTGATTTTGCACTGTGATTTGAGGAACGTTTCATTTTGATAAGTCATATATACAATTCTATGTTGCTATAAGATTTCGTGTTTTTTTCAAGTAATAAAAATTGGAATAATTTTGGAGACGGTACATCTCAAACGCGACCTTTTTTCAAAACTTGCTTTATCCTCTATACTTTAGCTGCAAATATCTAATGTAGTAAAAAAAATAATGATTATCTATACTGTTATACTTAGGATGCAACTGGCGCTCCATACACCCTACATTGGAGAAGGCTAGTGAAAATATATATTATTTAAATTAATCCCTTAATCAACTTGTTTTCTAAAAAGCTAGATTTTATCAATTACATGAATAATTGTAAAAAGTTCATTTTTTTTTCGTTTATAGATGGTTATGTAAGAAAAAAATATATTATTTATGTAACCATTAAGACGTAATAATATTCTGTGCTTGTGAAATTTTGGTCACCTCACCAGTGGCGTTGAAATCGTCCCGGAAATGGGAGATAATCTCCACATATCCGTGACACAAAACGTCTCATCCAACACCACTGTGTACATACGCACAAGCACATTGGCGTACGCGTCACGAATTAAACCGTCTATTGTGGGGACACTAAGTGTTGCGGTCCAGTGCCGTAAGACGGGGGTGGGGGCGCAACATAAGTGGACAAATCCAATTTGACACTAACAAGGGTATCGGGAAACCGTATTGTGCGTATAGAAAATGACAAAAGAAAATCTGTTGCTTAGTATTTGTCTTCGGTAAACTCGTCTTCCGTGTTTATTTATTTTGGCAGTAATTATATATGTTTTGTTATTCTACTATTGTATGATAGTATGTCAATTTCCATTATTTTTTAACTATTATTTGGCTAAGAAAACGTTCATAAAATAAAGGTTTCGTCCGATAATATTTTTCTTAATGATAGAAGCAGTTTGTTCTTCGTATTTTGAAACATAAAATTATGTATTTTAATTCAAGGTGCCAAATGCAAAACATTATAACTACAACTTTCAATAAAAAAATCCAGATTTCTGTTTTCATTAAATATGAAATAAAAACAGTTTTTGTTCAAAAAAAGTGCTGCATGATGTATACTTAGCCAGTTCCAACTAAATCTATATTAAAGATTATAAATCATTCTCACCAGATCTCAGTTCCGTCCTCGCAAAAAAATGCAATTTAATTGAACAATGTACAACTCTTCCCCACATCACTATTGGCATGGTAGTTCTACACTTTTGCAGAAGAAAAAACTAATTCATGTCTGCAAAGAACGCGTTAAAATTAAAATCTATTCCAATATCGTGGCTTATATTACGAAAATAAGAAATGATAAAATATCTACATCTGAAATTTAATAATACTTTGGTATTCATATTATAATGGTTTACCTAGTTAAAAAAACAAGCAAAATGTACCTACTGAAATGCTTATAACGCACATCCCGAAGAAAAGTATAATAAATCAAAACCAGTGAATTTTACAGGAGAGCAAAAACAAAATTAGAAAAACTTAAAATCTTCGAACAAACGATCGCGTAGAAAAGAGGACTAGTGGCTACTCGCGGTGAATTAGTGAACTGCCCATTATACGGTTTTCATGGCGTGTAGATTATCATGCTTACTATATACTATTCCGATATCAAACGTAAATCAGCAATTTTTATTTACTACGCTTTTCTTCGGGATATGCGATATCATTCATCAGTTTGGTAAACATAAGCTTCATGGCAAAAAGTTAACTGGTTCTTTTTAAAAGAATGTAAATTGCTAATTATTTCTTAAAATCCTGGTAAAATGTGAAATACAAAGAATTGAACATTTACATTGTAATTTACTGTCATTGTAAATATGAATCGATTAAGACATGTATGTAAAAGAATGTGAACATTAAAACACATTTTAGGCGAAGTATTTAATTTTATTACTTATTCACAAAATAATCATAATATAAACATGACATAGGTATGCAAAATTAGGCACAAAATCGATTAACTTTACGACTAAATATGGATAATAAAGAAAAAACATCATTCCTGTACAATCATTTGCGTTCGAAATGTAATCAAATGTGTATTTTACGTTAATTATTAATATTTTTCTATAACTTGTCATATGTGTTATTTCAGCGCTTCTCAAATTGTGGTGCCATGAACTATTCAAATAATAAATTAAGAAAAACAGGTTCCTATCTATGTGTTATTACTTCTAATATTCAAAAAACCTCCCTGTCTGTGATTTACTGTCTGTATCAATATTATAAACTTTCAATAAAAAAAAAGAAAAACGATCGCTGAGCACTTTAATAATATCTTTAATGATATTACTATTTTCCACGTAATTTCTCATTAGTTTGCATCAAAAGGTTGGAAAAGTTGTGATTTTATCAAGTGATTTTTTTTCCATGTTCGCTCCCAATGTGGACCATATGTTCTCCTAATGCAGGTATCTTAACAAAACTTTTCTCCTCCTCTCTAACAAAACCTCTCTTTTTTCGAAGAGAGTAGGGATAGAATAATAAGGCTAGGACAGGATTAGTGGTTGGCTAATCGCTCTTGGGGCGTAGCCCGTGAAGATCGGATGGGTGGGTGAGGAGAGAGTTTTCAGACAACACAAACACTCAGACTACGAACAGAATACCATTAATCGATTGAAATATCAATTTATGAAAACTGTCCGCACCGGGAATTGAACCTGAGACTTCCGTAGCCGTAGCCCACGACGCTACCAACTGCACCACGGACGCCGACAAATCTCCATGTGATTTATTATCATGTGATTATTTTATTTTAATGTTATAAAGTGTCTGAGATCATTATAACTATCCACGGTCGAGTGGAATACAATGCTTTCTTCCTACTTGTTTGCACGGTCTGTCGTACGAATCCCTGACTACAAAGTTTCATATAATTATTTTCCAATTAATGTATGGATTTGCATTGAAAAGGTATCGATATTTGTGATGTTTTCACCCACCTTTATCCGACCCAAATTATTTGTATTTTCAGCACATCCAGATATCCTCTTCCTCTATGAAGACATAGCTTAAGACACTTACCACTAGTTTTCGTTCGAAAACCTTCTATAATAACGATCCATTAGCCTAAATTAGATCTGTAATATATTTATTGTATGTTGGTCACAAAAATATTCGAATTCTTTTATCAACATATATAAAGGTGCATAATGTGAAAACGTTTGAGAAACACCGGTTTAAGTTATAATAGCATGAATTTTATAATGGACACAAAATACGACCAATAAAGTCAATAGCGAGTCAACATTTACAAAAGAGCTCGAATTAATTTATGTGCTACTTTGGTAATTTTTTTAAAAATTAAATCACGGATAATATCGTACGCCCACTGAGTTGATATTAAATTAATATTATTGAATTTGCATTTTACGGTAGCCATGCTATGTATGTGAGCCGTCTCGATGAGAATTTTAAAATATGTCATAATTTGCCATAAAAATGCTATAAAATATTTTTTATGCCCGATAAATAATATGATAGTTTTATTTAATAATATTAATATTTTGTAACATCTGGTTAGCGTAGTGAAAATTTGAATTTTAAAACTAGAAATATGAATTTATTGATTTTTTTGTTTAATGTGAATAATATGCATACATCACGTACGTATACAATTATTTTTTTAAAACCACGTTCTCTCTTTATGTGGAGCATATAATATACTCCTAATGAAGCTTATCTCAACAGCAGTTGTTCTAACTGTTTAGTTGTTATTCAGTTCCTCAACCTTTCTTTTTCGAAGTGTGAATACACTAGAGGACTAGTGGTTAGCTAAGCGCTCTCGCTAGGATTAAATGGTGGGAGGAAATTAAGACATCACAAACATCCATGCCTTCGAACACAAATCCATAACTCGATTTAAAAATGAATATATCAAGCATCCCATAAGAACACCCATATATACATAGTATTTAACATGCGCCCAGTCGCTTATTTTGAATTACTACTATAGCCCTCTATAGTTTTTTCAATTAATTTATGGATTTCTGTTCGTAGGCATGGATGTTTGTGATGTCGGGAATTCCCTTCCACTTGTGCTCTCTTAAAAACAGGTTATAGTGAGAGTGACTGACTAGCTTACGAAAAGGGGTTGAACAACTGAGTAACAAACAGTTCTGGTAAAAAAACTTCTCTTGAGACACATCAATTAGGAGTTCATAACATCCACATTGGGAACGGAAATTATTTATAAAAATATATTATGGCCCTCCAGACTAAAAGTTTGCCCAGACCTGAATTAAAGCAATGCGATCTACAAACTATGGCTCGTGCCTTGTCTATCATTGCCCTCTCAGAAAAGATAGATTGAGCAACTGGTGACGATCTTTAAGTTACAAATTGAAAGTAAAAATATTTATATAGAATATTAACAGATCGAAATATTTATAATTTGCAAATACCGTCACGATGTAAGAAAGGCTAATTAAGTAATTCAATTGTATGTCATAAAACCCCCAAACCTGTTCCTGTGACGCAGATCTAAATTTTCAGGAGATAATATAAAAAAAATAACAAATGGACGTTGCAAAATTTTGGAACGCTTAATTTGAATGAAAAAAAAGTTTAACGCGCGTCAAAATGCGCGCCAAAATTAAAAAGAGTGTCAAGAAAAATAATAAAAAAATGTTAAGGTCCTAAAGAGGAGAAAGAAGAGTGAGAAAAAATAAAACAATAAGCTCGGAATGCTCTTACAGAGAGGCATTATTTGTTTATGTTCGTTGAATGCGCTGTGACGTCACATGAAATATTTTTGAAATTATTATGGCTGCACGGTTGAATAATTTTTCATAGTAAATTTGCTTAAAAACTTATAACTTTATGACTGATGGCTGAGAAATCTTCTTTTGTACTGTCCAATATATTGTGCAATTATGGTTATTTTTTACTGTCGTGCATATCGAGATAACAGAATGACTAACTTGATTTAACGGTAAAGTAATCTATATTTTATAATACAAAATAAATGTGTAAACCAGTCTGTCGGTCACAAGAACTCCTCAAAAAGCAACGTGAAATTTGCACGTGTTTGAGTGCCATTTCTAGGCCATCCTTTTTCAATTTTCAACAAATTGATGATCTGTAATTTATGGATGTTACATGAGGTATGGTCCATGATGAAATTGTCAACTTCCAACATTAGCTTGCACCAAAATAATTCCATAAAGACGCCAACGTTTAAATGTTAGCGCCCTCTATCCCAGGTGATGCTGGGTAATAAATACTGTTAACTTTCATACAATCTACATCTATTTAGAACGCGCCAAGCGAAAATCTTTAGGTATGTGTATGTGATTACCTACATTACCTCCCACCCATACGATCTCAAAAACGCACCTGAGTAACAATCAGTTTTCTTAAAACAACTTCTGTCGAGGTGTTCCATTAGATTCATTAGTGAATTGCCTGTACGAAGAATTGTAATGATTCATAGCCATCTTATTCATAAAACAGGGTGTTACGCAAGCGTTTAGCTGTACTAATCCTATCCTACCACCATCCTTATATCATAATGTCGGCCTCTGTGGTCTAGTGTTAAGAGCTTTGCCCAGTGATCAGGTGGGTCCTAGTATTCCTGATTCAAGTTCCAGTAAGGTCAATATTAAATTAAAATTTGTGATCTTTGATATGAATGTCTTTTAGGAATTCTCGTCGAGTTTATCTCGTACTATTTTCCAATTTTAAAAATATTTGGCGTATTGGCTATCAGCTGTAATGCCAGATATATATTTTTTTAAAAATATAAAAAAATATACGCTATAATATATGTACAATTGGAAGTATGGATTGCATTAGTTATAATCAATTATGAGTCCATATTATGATTCGCATTGTGAGTTGAAAAGTTGACATAGTTGAAAAGAAAAAAAAATTGCAAATACAAAATTTGTATTTTCTCTTGTAATTTTTAATTAGCTCTAAAAGGAACGTGCCGTAATAAATAATAAGATGATTTTAAGTTTAGTGCTATCCTGTTTTTAACACCTCGAGTAGTGACATCAAGCCGCGGGCAGAAGTTAATTTAAGGTGTGTCAGCTGTTAAAAAATCAAAACGTTACCTGCTGGATCGTTAAACGAACACCAACCCCGCCTCACTTTCAAATCTTCCATCACAGTAAGGACTAAGCACAAAAGGATATGAATCAAGTTTTTATAATCTTTTTGTAAGCTTGGGCTTCATAGTTTGAACGCTGTAAAAGAAATTTACGTAAATTTACGGTCGAAAAGTTTCCAACCGAAGAGTACCAATATAAAAAAGATAATTGAATCAAATGACCATTTTTATTTTTGATAAAATCAACGATTATTTTGATACATGTTTTAGAACGGGTAATTGACTTTTATACACCGCAATAAAATGTCGAGTCGGTGGTGTAGTGTTCAACGTCGTTGGCTTCGGTTACAGATATCTCCGGTTCAAATCTCGGTGCGGACATCTTCATAAATTGATGTTTTAATCGATTTATTATTTTCTATTCGTAGGCATGGATGTTTTTGTAATAGTAACTAACCACTAGTCCTGTCGTAGCCTAATTCGTATATCCATATTCTCTTCCGAAAAAGAGAGGTTGACCAACTGATTATCAAGCATTTTTTGTAGAAAACTTCTGTTTCCCTTTTTAAAATAAAACTTATTGAATTGAATATATCGATGCCTCAGTTACACAGAACGATAAGTCGAAAATTTCATGTTTTGAGTTAAATTACCGATTATATTAAAATACTGATCTTCTATAGATCCACAAAAGTACGCCAAAATGTTGTAATATTTTCTCGTAAGACAGATGTTTGCATATGAAAATAAATAAACGTAAAAAATCTCTCAGTTACATAAAGAAGCAACTCAAAATAATATTCTATGGAGTTCATACTAATAATTGACATTGTGTTGACTCAATATTGTTATGTTGTTAGTTTCATAGAACGTTACGTCTAATTATTTTTCATATCCATGCAAAATTGCCAGTTCCATAGAGAATTTATTTTGCTTTTTTATTTATTTATTGCTCCAAATCATTACTTTTTTACAAATCAGCTTAGGTGATCCAAACCTTTAGTTAGCCGTTACTCAAAACTACAAACTTCTTGTAGATATATGGAACTGACCCATCAATGATGATTTCTATTTCTGAGAACACTAACCTTGATTTAAACGGAAAATTTTCGTTTTTTATAGTTTCAATTAAATAAAACTTGATCACAATACTGCTGTAGAAATCAGAAGGACAACTACTAACAACAAACGGAATATCTGTTTATAATAAATAATATCAATGAGATTATAGTCGTTCCATTTCTCATGAAATACTTTTGCCGTTATGTAAAGGATGCGATTAGGTTTACCATCAATTTGCGTAGGTTTGCCCATTGGTCTAAGATTGGCCCACTACATGGGAAAAGGTGCTGTTATAATACCATGATAATACTAATGCCATATGAATATTATTTAGTTAAGTAAAAGTATTGAGTAGACCCTGCTGGTAAAAATATTAATGAATGTGCAACAGATTTTTTTGTATTTTTTAATTTGTAAGCTAACAGCTTGGAATGATAAAACACAACTTAAAAACTTTTCTAGAAATAAATTGGATCAGCCATATTTTAAAATTGTATTACTAATCTGTTAAGCAAATGCTGTATATTTTTTCCCATTTAAATTATGTACAGAATATATGAAAGCATAAAGAATAGTTGCCAAGACACTATCACTATATTTATATTAATTATAGTGATTATTTGTATCGTGGGCCAAACTTACCCGAATAGGATGAAAATTTTGTCCACATCGTTTTACCTATATTTATATATGAATTATAACAATAAATCTATCTATGTTCATCTTATAGCATTAGTTTATTTCTATGTAGCACAATACCACACATAAATGCAATCGAGAACAAAAACCTTCAGAACTAGGCCAAAGTTACCCAGATTGACAATACTAAAAGTAATACTAAATTATTTTTAATATATTTACTACACTGGCGACGCGGCTCACCACCTAAGTCGCATCTTTACTTTGTCGTATTCCCAATATTAAACAATTTCTCTTATCATTGACCAGTTTTAGTGTCCACCCATCTTCATTCTGTAATCTTTATCTATATTTTGTAATTTAGATTTATTTTTAGTACTCGACAATTCAAAGATAAGACAGTACCTATTCAGATTTTTTTTAGGTTTTAAGAGCTAATTATTGCAATATGATTTCACTTTTAGTCAGGGCTTTTAAATGTTGGATTTTATCCTCCTTACCACTAAGATCTTTATTATTTCTTAACTTTGAACACAATTCAGAGCAGTTGATGAAAAATGATTTAATTCAAAGGAAGCTTGAAAGTGAGTATTTAATACTTAACGGTGTTTTATCAAACTAATTTCCTCTAAATCAGAGGTGAGGAGCCTGCAGTCGTCTTGGTCCTCAAATGCGGCTTTTTCACTTAATCCATATATTCATTTACAAAATACTGTCTATACCTATATAAGTATCTATTTCTATTGACAGATCTCAAATCCGCCTTTCCACTATTAAAAGGTTCCCCACCCTGATCTAACTAATGCCTGTGTTCAAACGTTTGAGCATCTCAATTCCAATGTGTATGACAATATATTTCTTTCGGCTTATTTGTTTCTTCATTCAAAAAGTAGAATTAACCTGCCAATGGCGATGTCGCTGATAAGATCTGAAATATTTTTCAAGGACATTCATTACTTCAGATATAGACATGTTTCAAAACATTCGATTTTTTTTGTCAAAAATGATTGCCGAATTTGCTTGGTATATTTATTATTATTTACATGGGAATTTTTGATTTCAATTAAACATAATATTTTTACAGAATTACAATCTTGATGTTTGTGAAAGCTGTGATTTTTTAGCAATCAATTAGTTTAAATTCACCGCACAAGCCTCTCTTTTTTAGAACTTCAGAACTATTTTAAATTACCGTTTAATCAATCAAAACATTTTTTCTGATGCAGAGGGACACATGACAGATCTCTCTAAAAAACTCCCCTCTTTTTTTCCAAATCGTTTCATATCCTCACTCACAGCTATTTAAAATGAAAAATGATAAAAATATCATACAATATAGAGCACACTTCTCTTCTCCGACCCATGACATAAATGCAAGTTTGTCTTTAGTCTCGATCTTTTTTTAAAATTTGATTATAAATCATCTCCTTTTTTATGAAATAAAAAGATCGAGTAACACAAATACTCAGAAGACAAAAAGCATTGACGTAGGACGAAAACTTTTTTTAAAATTTATATTTTGAATTAATAGATATTTTTCGAATGCGCTACTGGTGTGTGTTTTCGTCATGTAATAACTAGAAATATTGAACAAGTATGATATTTATTAACGTTTTCTTATACAAGTGTATTGGCCATTTTTTGGGTCTTAAAATAGTTATGCTTAAGATTAATACTTACAGAAAGCAACCAAACGATGTGTTATGTCAGGCTTAAAGATAATAAACTTCACGGTACAAATTTGAATTAGTATTCATTGTTCTTTTCCTACTTCATATTTACCCTGTAACTGTTATTATCGTACATTGCTATTACTAGAGAGTCACTAATTTTTGTTTAAGCCATGTCCGCTCTCATTCTGGAGCATATGGCCTTCTAATGGAGGTATCTCAAAAGCTGTTTTTCTATGAGAAATGCTTGTTACTCAGTTGCTCAACCTCAGGATCGGATGGGTGTCAGGACATTTTAGACATCGCAAACATATTTAATGCCTTTGAAAAAAAAACCGTAAATCCTGTATAAAGTAATTGTCATTACAAAATTTTATTTTTTACAATGTCCGCTCCCAGTGTAGATAATATGGACTCCTAAAAGAGGTTTCTCAATAGAAGTTTTTCTACGAGAACTGCTTGTTACTCAGTTGCTCAATCTCTTATTTTCGAAGAGAGTAGAATTTGAAGCATAGGGCTAGGACAGGACTGGTGGTTAACAAATCAATCTGACTTCCACCCCACTTTTAGGATCGGAGAGGTGGGAGGGAGCTTTAGAGGTCACAAACATTTATTACTTTTATTTTTAAGGTAATTAACTGTTAACTGTCAATTCTTGGTGGAAAGACATCAGATCATCAGACAAGAAGATCATCAGTTGATAATGCTCGTGATGAGCGAAACCTGTCCTGATCATTATAAATATGTGGAAGTAGTACAAACGAATTGTGTTTTGTTTTTTAAAATAAAACAAACATTTATGCCTATGAACATAAATTCATGAATTGACCACTACACCACGGACTCTTAACACTGTAATGTTAAAATACCTTTATAAAATATAACTAATCATGTAGATATATATTTATATATGTAAAAATAGTAGTTTATTTGCGCAGATCTGCCTAAAGGTGTCAAAAATTTTTTTTTTTATAAAGATACTCAAAATTTCAATCAACCTTTTGTCACCATATACCGCCACTGAAATGTCGTGATAAAAGCTATCTCAAGAAACAATGGACGCTCCTGACCTTAAGGGTCTGGTCACCTGAGCTTACCTCGACGCGTTATTCACTCTTCGGTTCCATTCGCACAAGTAAATATTCTTCATAACTATAATTTATTCTTCTTAAAAATATGATAACTTTATTATTCAATTGTTTTTGATGACTCCTGATCTTGAATAATATGTATCAACACTTTGCTCGATACATTACATATTTCGAGAACTAGGTCATGTTTTGAAAGAAATTAACAGAAAGCGAATGGTTAGCAATGAGAATTTTAATATCTTTTATTTCGGATAGATACGATTATTTTACATTTACTTCGCATACCGAGTAAAAATATTTTCCAATGTAAACAGGATCTCTCAGAGAAAATGTGGGTTCAAACGAGCGTTCTTTTAAAGTCCTCCCGATTAAAAATTCTCAAATATGAAGAAGAAAATGGGCACATGTATAATTTATCTATATTGTTTAACAAATGAAATCTTGCGAGACCCTTGGCAATTGCTTTCTGCCCCCTTCTCTGTACGGTTGAGACTGGAAATCATTATAATTGCGTTTATGTTTAATATTCAAAACCAAATTTCTTAACTTAATATAAAAACATAATATTACTTAAATTAAAACAAAAAGTGGCCGCCTATAATGTTATTTTTTACCAAGACATGGAAATTTAAATTCTGTTGCATTTTTAGTGTATTCTGTACGTAATTATTGCTGCATTTTATTGCTCTTTATACAAAGTGCAGCATTAAAGAATGCATTGTGAGCCAGGAATGGTAATTATTTAATTGCATTTTTGGTATTGCAACAATGGACTGCATTCGTCCGAGCGGACTGCATAATTACAAACCATTAAAAATGATTTGCATTAAATCTGATGTTGCGGTATTTTGTTTCCAAAAATATTTGAATAAATTATTGACCAAGTATTCAATTTATTTTGTATTTCGGCCTCTGTAGCTTAATAATAAAGGCTCAACCTACGTACGGATGTATTCCGTAGTCAATTCTTAGAAAGTTCAGTATCAAATTTTAATTTTTTTCACATCAAATTTGAGCATGCTTTTTCGCCTCGAGTGCTTCTCGAATTAGTAATTTTTAAATTCTCGTAGAATTGGTATCATGCGATTAAAAAAATATGATGCATTGGAAACTAGCTTTGATGTCGATGATTTTTTTATATTTCATATTCTATCTATTGCTTTAAGTGGAATTTACATAATTCAGTTTCATTTTTTATCGATTAAACCATAATCGATAGAAAGCAATTCGTTAATCAAATTTCTTCTCGAAAATCCTGACAATAACTTGAACACAAAAAAAAACCTAATTTCAACTTTTCAAAGAAGCATTTTTAGCATATTATTTTTATACAACAATCTGTGTTTATTTAAAATTGAAAATGTCCGAACGTAATGTTAAAATGTATAAAGTATGCTTCTTGAATTAATAATGTATTTCATTCTGCATGATTAAAACGGAATGATAATTTACAACAATATATAAAAATATAATTATTTATGCTGGCATGTGACAAAAAAGCAAAAAAAAAATGATCCGCTTCAGAGAATATTAAAAACATTTCATAAAGATTAATTTTGTATCAATTGACGCATTTTTCACAGTGATTGATCATTGAATGAACAATGGTCATTATATATTAATTGAAAAGATTTCAAGTGTTTGTACAGCTCGGTATCTATAGAAAGAAGGTCGGGCCTTGAGGATTCAACTTTGTAGGGGATATCTATGGAATTTATCATTATAATATTTTGTCTATTAACGCAGGGATACTGCACAGTTTAGCGATGCGAAGTAAATATTTTCTACGATTTTCAATAAATTATTTTGTAATTTGATAATATTGGTTTTTTCATATATTTTTCAGTATTTTTAGAAACATTAAGCAATATTTTTAAAATAGCCAAACTGTTTCAATTTTTAATGAATCTTTTTGCATGGTAGTCGCTTGAAAGTATTCCCATGCAAGCAAAGATTAGGGAGTAATAAACTTTAATCTGGCTATCGCTCTCACCGAATGGCAACTATTAAGGGAGTTAGATTCCGTTGCAATTTCCAATCCTGAAATTGAAAAAATCATCACATTTATTGTAACCTATTTCCATCGTTAGATTTTCAACCATGATGTTCCAGTATCAAGCATAGTATGTTTGAGCATTGTTTTCCACCATCTCCCTAGCCCTCACTCAGCTCAGGAATATTCGTCATCTTGTCATATCTTTAATGGCATTGATTTCAATCCTCCAATTCATTAGTCAAACCAGACTAAAAAATGAAATTTGAGTTAAATATGCAGTTATGTGTAAAATTTTGCGCTATGCCTGATTCAGTACTTAGATAACTCAAAAAATCTAAGGCAGATAATCTTCTAAAGAATACAAAATGTTATATATTTCTAAATATCCTCCGAATCGAAAAATCAATAATATTTGATTTATGGTGACCATTTAAACATATCTTTTCCCATTATCTCAATATGGATTATTTGGAGATGTCTGAGTAATGAATTGGACGATCGATTTTCCATCGAGCTCTAGTTGTGAAGCTATCACCTAGCATGTCGTTTTTTGAAAGGAATATGTATAAAAAAGTTGAAATACATGGAAAAACTAATTAAAATTAAATCGCATAATTTTTTATATAGTTTTTGAATGAGTTCATTGATATCGCATCACCAAGAGTAAAATAGCTTCTAACTTATGATAAACTCATGAATGCTGGCAGCTTTGATATGGTACAAAGTGTATTAAAAAGCAATTATTTCTAAAAAAAATTGTTTAAATCAATATTGAATATTCTGACATTTTTATTAATTATTCCGGCATTATCCGTTAGTAAATAAACCGGTTAGTGTTACTATCAACAGTGGAATAATATTTAATATCAAACAATGATCATGCATATTTCATTATTTGTATGGTGCGCTTACAATTTCTCACATCTCAATTTGTTTTTACGTAATTGGTTGCATGAAATTACCGGTCATTCGTTTGTTGGTCGCAAGTATTAAAAGTCTATTAACGATTGTCATTTTTGAGTTAAACATAATATGTTACATTATTATATTCAATTTTTGTGACAGTTTATTATCAGGCTTTGTGATTTACTGACAAAGATTATTTACAACGTGAAATGTTGACGACTCCTAAATTATAGCCCCTCATACTGGTAGGGAGTTGAGGTAGGAGCTGCATAAGATTTTTATTTATTATATGCGGGTAAAAATAATCACTGCACATCGCTTATTTTAGGGTAAAAATAGTTTATTTTAAGTAATTGCGTCTGTGGTCAGTATATTTAATATCATGACATCATATAAAATTATGAAATAGTAGTTTTTTTCAAAACTAATCTAATTTTTTACTTACCCACCTTTACTCATGTGGTGAATTGATTCCATATCACTTCCCACCCACCCTTCACAAACCCTCTACGCATGGCGTAGAGAAAGCGACCAGCTAGTCATAATTACTGATAGTCCTTCAATCACCGCATTTTACTTCAAAAATATAATCTGAAAATAGTGTTAAGGTGATTGTCTAACAACTAGTTTTCCTTAACATATTCCGTTGAAATACTGCATCTGGCGAAAAATTTTATTGTATGCGAGAGGACATATTTCAAAATGTTAACATTGTATATTATAAATCAAGGGTGGTCAAAAATGGCACTTATTGCCAAATCCGTTGTAAAAGAATGATTTTGTTTTTCGACTTATGTGATGATATTGCAATAGAGTGTGTGTTCATTGGAATGATCACTCATTTTATTGGTGTTAGCTGTCTCATACAGGAAATAAATAACTGATTTTTTTTCGAAGAGCTACCCAACTTTGAACTGTTTCTCGATAAATCAATATTTTTGATTTAGTGTTTTCTTCCAGAACAGCGACGATATCGACTGTGGAAAGGAAAAAGGACGTAACTCACACTAAAAAATATTGTGTATAGCTCACAAAAAAGTGCTAATAATACATAGACTTTAAGAAAGGCAAAAGGATTTATGCCGCCGTTTTTTAAAATTATTTTTTTTTTCGATAATCACAATGTATACAATTTAAAACACGTTTTTCGACAAAATTTCGACAAATTTTTTGTGTGTGGGTTACGTCCTTTTTCCTTTCCACGGTCGATATCGTCGCTGTTCTGGAAGAAAACACTAAATCGAAAAAATTACATATTGAGCTAGTTACACCAACATGTCCCTTATTTCAAACCCCACCGTATGATAAAATATATTTATTTTTATAAATTTAACTGTTACTTAAAAACAGTTTTGTACAAACAAACAAAATGAAAAAGTATGGCATTTCAAGCATTTGATAAACTTCAAGGATCAATTACTCAAAACTAGTATTTTCCTGTTAGTGTCTTCTTCCAGAACAACGACTAAATAAAGATATAACATTATTTTCAATTATTTATTATTATGAAAAAAATAATTATTAAATTGAATATTTACTCGTACGCTACTAGGAGCCCAAGCAACTTCTTAAGAACTGATAATATTAAAACTTTGGAATGAAATAATTTAATATACCTGCAGAGAAAACTCATATGAATATTTATAAGACTTTCCAGTGAAGTCGAGGTGTGATCTATGTATCCAATAATGCGCGTCACAATCGCCTACGCTTTATTAGCCCGCGAGCCACTCCACCCATTCCAAGCGTTGACTAGGGCAGAACACTGAAGGCAAAACACGCTTGGAATGTGAAATGATGGTTAAATACTGGTAGGGTAGCCACTCGATGTTTTCTTACGCGTTAATGAAAATTTAAATGAACAAAAAAAGTTTTGATTATTAGATTTGGATCATGAAATACCGCTTATAATATTTTCTAGTGACTAAAGTTAATGAAGATTTTTTTGAATGTATATATATTTGTAATTACTTTTAAGAGTTAACTGTCAATTCTTGGTGGAAAGACATTATATTTTAAAAAATAAAACACAAGTTGTTTGTACTACTTCCACATATTTATAATGATCACGACCGGTTTCGCTCATCACGAGTTGATAATGCTCGTGATGAGCGAAACCGGTCCTGATCATTATAAATATGTGGAAGTAGTACAAACAAATGGTGTTTTATTTTTAAAAATATATTTGTAATTGATACATTACACTTACATATGAGTAACTCATATATAAGCTCTAGGGGCGGGGGAGGTCTGAGGTCTGATATAATGTGTAAAATTCTATATGAAAAAATGTGACGGTGAGGGGGGGGGGGTTGTTAAAAAATATTCGAAATCGTGTGACGTCTTATATGGACGTCCCTTACGAAATGTTTCAATTTGAATAGTTAAATAATGTTGTTTGATAATCATTACGCGATAAAGAAAATGGATTAGTTTTTATGTATGTGCGGTCTGGCGGTTAGAGCTTTACATTAGCAATCAAATGGCCTGGCTTAAATACCAGTTAAGTCAGTATCAAATTAGCATTTGAGATCTTCGACATGGGTGTTTATTATATCTTAGTTAATCTCATGTGATCATCGAGACCTTCCCATGTGATTAAAAAACATCAAAACATCGGGTGAATTTGATATGATTAACTGAGATGCCAATTATTTTTTTCATTCAAAAAATGATTCTCAAAGTCCGCTCAATTTTATTTTATAATCTTTTAATGGACTGATAATACATTCATTAAAGTAGGTACCATTTTCTAAAAAATGATACCCACCCTAAGTAAATCTCTGCCCTCTGCCAATTCACAGACGTCCGCGCTCAATTAACAAGTCTCAGCCTTAGGGCAACACCCACAAACCATTCCAACATACCTTCAACACCTGCTTATTAATACACACAACACTTGGAATGTGCTTACTCCCTCAGAATAAGCTCGACGAAAACATTCATAAATATCACACCCTTGCGTTCTTCGACACGTCATTTTAATTAACAACGTACAAATATTCACATTCCGTAAACCATTCCAAATGGAATACTCGACATAAGTTTCGCGAGTTGAACGCTTGGAATGGTTGGTTATGATTATTTATTGTGTATGCATTGTTCATGTTACTGCGTTTATGCATGAAACATGTAACTTATAGTTGTTCTTAATTTGAAAAAGTCGAACTGATTTGAAATGTGACTTATGAAGCTGATTTTATAGATCTGAACGCTACTATTAAAAAGTGACAACAAACTATGAAAATAATAATTACGTATTAATGATGTACAAGTATTGACAGATTTACAGATCAATAAATTAATAAAAACACTTCACCGATAATTATTTACCATATCGACTGTGGAAAGGAAAAAGGACGTAACCCATACACAAAAAATACTGTGCATAGCCCACACAAAACGTGTATTAAATTTAATGCATTGTGATTATCGAAAAAAATATTTTGAAAAGACAGAGGGATACGTCTTTTTGCCTTTCAACAGTCAATATATATTATATATGTATATAAATATAGTGTTTTAACACGTTTTGTGTGAGTCATACACAGTATTTTTTGGTGTGGGTTACGTCCTTTTTCCTTTCCACAGTCGATGTGTAAGACTCTTTTTACTACATTATTGCGTTTTAATATACCAAATGTTATCGCGAATAATTGATAAATGTGGAGGAAACGACCCTTCATTTTGATTGAATTCATTAGGGTTTTAAAAAAGTATAGCATTGTACAACACGTTTTGATATTACATGGCTGATGAATTGTGACATATCTTTGCATAAAAAGGTTTATATAATAGGACTTCAGGAATTTATTATAAAAAATGATGAATTACAACAGATCTTGTTCCCTTACCACAAAATAAGTTTATATGTTAAATGCAAACAATCACTTATTACAGAATTTTTAAAGCCTAAATCCAAAAATTCTCCAGAGTCCACCGATTACGAAATTCACAACTGATCTCGAAAAAGATTTGAGCATATAGAATTGATAGCGATGTTAAATGAATGATCTATTTTATATTAAAGTTTTTTTCAATAATTACCTAACTGTATATTTTTTCGACTGTTCATTAAAAAAAAAGGATAATTAACAAACTTCGATATTTTTTTAGAGCGCATACCGTAATTTTGTATGAACTTCAAACCTTTTATTACACGATGTTTTTGTGTAACCATATGACCGTGTTATACGAGGCCCAATTGTTATTATTAAAATAAAAGTAGCACTCTACCTGCAACAAAACATTTTCGAAATGCAAATGAGCCTCTGTTAAATAAACTGAAATTAATTAAAAAATATTCATTTAAATTTAGAATACATACAAAATTGAACTTTTAATTTATTCCAGTAATTTATAATCCGTCGTTATGTTCTGATAATTTATTTAAGGCTTAAAATTTATTGAACAGTCATACATCTTGTTTTGATTACGTTTGAGAAGAGTACAATTAAATAATTTATTAGACAAGGAAAAAAATAATTAAATGTGATATTTTAACACTTGTTGGAAATACATAATTTATTAAATCGATTTATCGAGGTTACGTTCATAGTGAGGACACGTTTTTTTTAATAGAATTGATAGATCATCAAATTGAACATATTTTTTGTAGTGCTATTAGTTATTATTTGTTTTGGCTTATATTCTAGTTGTCATTTTTTTATGTATTGGCAACACAGAAAATACGAAGTAAGTGGTAACATTCCAAATTTAAAATTTCTCTTATTTTTATTCTCAATATTTTGTTTTTGATTTGAAATACTGAAAAAAAAATACATTTTATATTCATATCTACAGTGTTTTGGCCGATTGATGTAACCCTTAAAAAATACGGAAATGAGATAATGATTGGATCTCATTTTAAAGAAGACAGAGCAGGATTCGGTCAAATGATGAAAATTAAACAAAATAATTGACCTCTTTTTGGAAGGGAAAGTTCTGACCCGGCCATTTGATGTAAGTCACTATTGTATCGACACCCTCTACGTAAAATCCCGTATCTGCAAACATGAGAATTTACAGTAGTGTATTTCAAAGATTCATAACGCAACTCACCATTATAATGTTTTCGATTAAAAACAGTTTTTACTCTTTCCTGAACAATTTCTATTTTGAAGGTTAGATGACTTGGTCAAAAAACCGTCAATTTTTTTTCTTAAACTTAAAAGGTTCCTAAATGCACTACAATTATAAATTTTTGTGGTCTTGTGAGTTATAGCTATATATTATAGATAGCAATTTGAGTGATTTTTTTAAACAACTCTACGCGTCTCCTAATAAATTTATTTTTGTGTACTACCAAAAAACTAAGGTAAAAATTTTTGTTGATAAAGTGGTTCTTTTACAATCTTTTAACTGTGTGGCGTTTTTATGATCACTGGTAGGTAGACATTCTTTCATTTTCTCATTTCAGAAAAGGTTAGTTAAATTTATAAAATTGCAATAGAGTAAGAAAAAGCGGTAAAAAACGAAAAATATCGTAGCTCTCGTTCTGTTGGATCTTTATTTGCGTTTTAATTGTAAAATCGACCGTGATAAAATATATACATATTTCGACTTAAGTTCACTTTATTGATTTCGGAATATGTAATTTCTGATTGTAATAATATTAAAACAATCACGATGACTGACGATGATGATTTAATTCTCAAAAAATATCAACCCTTTCAATGCCAATACCTTAAAATACTGTAACCCCTGCTGTCGCTGTAGATTGTTCGTACGAGGTATCATTATCGAATTTTCCGTTGTAATTATAATTTTTTTTTACACTTTAATCACCATTGCGCGTGCGCAGTATGAACACAACATAATGTGAGTTGTTTAAAAGGGTGAAATTAACCCCTTCTCTGTTTTCAACCCCGTGTCTAAATGCTAATTGCAACCCTCACAGTTAATGATGTCTAAAAACAAAAAATTCACGAAAATAATCACTCGTGCAGGCAGATGTTGCACTTCTTCATACGTTAATTCGTTTTTTTTTGTCACAATACTTTTAATGGATTTTATAATTATTATCAGCTTTTATAGCAAGTACTGTTCACCTAATATTCTATTTATCATAATAAAATCAAGCTTACATCTGCCTACCGCTGTCAAAACAAAAACTGGAATGTTTTTAATGAATCTAATCTTCAGTTCTTTAAGAAGTAATTTTTTTCATTTAATCAGTTAGTCAACGACTCTTTGGCACCGTCTTCAATTTTGTCTTGTCAGTTAAATTTGTCGAAATTAATATTTCGTTTCATATAGGTATGGATTTACATCCATAAGCAATACTTTTTTACTTTTTGCTTCCAGAAAGCCTTAATACTGCTTGCCTGGTGGAGTTCTGGCGTCCTAAACGACGGTCGGGTACTATCCAAAGGATGTACTCGACAGTACTGAAGGCATATCATGAAAGGATGTAAAGCGATTGGCGGGTGACAGGGAATCATGGAGGCTCCGCGTGGTGGCCATACGCTCCACATAAGAAGCGAATATGATCCAAGAAGAAGATTTTTTGGTCCTACCGCATTTTATCATATTTATATGATGTAAAACCAAAAGCTTAGTTTCCAACAACAAACAAGCAAGCCTTGCTGAAATAACCACATAGATCAGTGGTTTCCAGCCGGGGAGGCGCGAACTGTCGCCAGGGGAGGTGTCAAAATTTTGTAATAAAAAAATAATTTTCATGCAAACAAATAAGACTTCATATCGTATTATAACAGTAAAAGTTCAGTGAATGAATGTTTATTTTACTCATTGGCAAAATATGCTTTTGGAGGCAGCATTTTTAAAAATGATAATGTAATAAACAAATAAAAATAATTAAAGGATACTCATGAAGCCTAAACTTCGAAGCGGAAAGAAGAAATTGTTTAAGCATGCGGATGCTGAATTATCATTTTATAGTTGAATTTAATAAAAAAACTATTTAACATCGACAGTGAGCAATTTGCGATTAAAAAATTAGCAGATAAAACAGATTTTGATAATGTTGCTGACGATTTTGCTAAGAGCAATGCAAGGAAAAAAAAATTTTCATGTGTTTTTATTCATATATAATTTAGTATTTTTTATATATTTTCGCAATTTTCAATTTATTTTAAAGATACCCTTAATCCAACACTATTGTAAATATTAAATCATTTTTGGAGGAAAAAATGGTGGGAGGGGGTGGCAAAACTCCTTACTACGCGACTGCATTTACGTATATGTTATAGCAAAATCTTGTTACTGTTTTGTTGATTAAAGCTCAGTTTTTTTTTAATAGAGTTTTTTATTATTTAAAACGTGTCTATATTATAATATCGTATCGATAAAAAAATGGTAGGGAGGCGCGGACAAAAATGTGTTTCTTAAGGGGAGGCGTTGAAGCATGAAGGTTAGCTATTTTTTTCTGTGATTAAATCGAATATAATCCATAAATTATAATGAATGATACTTGAAAATATTGTGCATTGAGTCCCAGAACACGAAGAAAATGGAGACTTTAGAACACTTCATCTCCGTTTGGATGACTTTGGATGATGATAAAGGCTTTTATAGTTCTGTGATGACACAAGAGTGAACGTTTAATATGTCATTTTTCCTATATATTTTACTTTCTATATCAAATTATTACAATTTGTTATTTGTCTGGAATAACTCAACATCAAATTAATTTTCATAGAAAACTCAAAATCTAAATCAATGCTTGTTTTTGACAAACCAAAAAAAAAACCATTTTCATGCTATACCTAGTTAAAAATGTATAGAACATACGCTTACAACAAGGTATTTAAACAAACATTAGTGGCCATGATAGATAGTACAATGTTGCATTTTCATTGGTTGGAATGGAGATAATTAGCTTAGAAAATTATAAAGCATTAGAGTTGAATAAAATTTTCGCATTCATTTAATATTTGAAACTTACATTGTAAGCTTAGAAAGATGATTTATATTTTTTTTCATATGGATTCGGCAGCAGCTATTTAGAAATTCATTTTTAATATAAAATTAAAATTGTTAGCTTAGTTATTTCACTGGCTACATTAAGAAGCATCTTTAGGCTAACTGTAAGTCTGAAGATGCTTCTTAATAAAGCGAAACGCGTCACGTTAGTGCCAGTGGAATAACTAAGCTACAAATTTGAATCTCATATTGATATTTTATAATTTAAATGGTAGGTGTGAACACGAAGAACAATGCTGTATTCACAACTCACTTTTTGCATATGCTGGAGATTATACGTTATGATAAGAGACACCTCATTTAGTTAAAGCTGTCAATTTTGTTACCAACCGATTTCTGCCAATATGGTGTATTGATTTTAGAAGATAACCAGGTGTACTTAAATCTGAAAATAACAATGTAGGTTTATTATAATATTAATGTAGACACCATCCAATATGTGATATTTATTAGCTATATCTAAAAGGCTTAAAAGATAGCTGTTAAAAAAAGCAATAAAATAGTGTTAGAACAGCCCAATAAACTAATTAAAGTGACTCAAAGAATTTTTATGCGTGCTCAAATGTTAATTATAAAGTTTTTTACATATATTTAAAATACTGTCCCAACGTGCAGTGATTCACAACCAAACGATTACATTAAGTGAAAAGTTCATTGAAAAACGCTTAACAAAATTTGTTTGAAAAAAACGTTGTAATAAAATTATAACAAATGTCGTGTTGTAATGCATATTATATAATTTCATGGACTGCAAACTTCTAAATAAATTCAAACGTTATTTCGACTGAGGATGCTTAATAAAATCTGGAAATCAAATTTGAATTGATTACTAATTGCTATTTAAAGTTCATCCGTTTACTTTAATGCCTGAAGGTGCCGAAAGGAAAAACCTGATTCGTTAGTGACAAAGCTTATGGAAGTGTAAATAAACAATTTGATATTTACGCCATTAAAAAAACAATATAAATAAAATCGAATTCATTTTTTTTTACATTTCTCCCAAAAATATTTTCTCAGAGTATTCAGCACAATCAGTGGAAGATAAACTATACTCTATACATAGATATTTTTATAATATTTTTGCTTATTAAATGTACTGGAACTAATTTTGTAGAAGATTACATTATTAATTATGTTTGAGTTAACCTTAACTTTGTGTATACTAAAAAACTATTCATCTTTATGTCGAATCTGTATCGTTACTTTTATTTAAGATTGTCTAAATATTTTATTTAAGCATTCTTGAAGACGCCTGTAATTATTTTACGGTTGAAAAGCTCGGGTCGTTAAAGAAAAAACATGTATAATTTAATTTGAAAAAAAAAGGTTGACAGCCACTGTCAAAAGGTGACAAAAATACTTAATATTCAAACATTTTATGACGTGATGTCTCTTTTGTTCATAATAATAAAATTATCAAAAATCCCAAATGAGATTTCTATCGAAACCGTGTTTTATGGAAATAAAATTACAAACGCCATAAATAAACTCGATTAAAATCTAATTTTATGCAAGACGACATATGAATTGTTAAATTAAATTTATTTTTTAATATTCGTAAGATAATGAAATCGGTTATATTGTCACATTTAATGTTGTTTTATATGTTTATAAATTGTTGACGGATATTTTGTATCGTAAATATATTTGATTTTATAATTTTATGTGTTTGACGTTTTTAATGGCATCCATGCATATATTTCATAAAACTATCAACGAAGTGTTTTCTGAATGTCCCAATAGCTGAACAGAAAGCAAGTTAGGTAGATTTATTAACAATTAAAACAAAACCTATATTATCGTAGTTTTATTTTATTATTCTGTGTAAATGGCTGTTTTAGGAATGGTATGCGAGAAATACTAAATGACCAGATGATTAAATATACCAGGGCTGAAGAGTCGGAATCGGAGTCAGGGTGTTTTTTTTCTGGAGTTGGGGAAAAAAGTAAAGACTCTTACTTTAATTTTTTATTTGTTATGTGTTGCTGCTTAGGAAGTTTTAATCCCTTAGTAAATTATAAAAATATACTTGTATTATTGATAAGTAAAATGACGACTAAATGTATGTACTGGAATGATATGGTTTGTATATATTATGTTTGTAAATGGTCTTCAAATTGAAGATCGTTTCGAGGGAGGAAAAAAAGCAGTTTTACATTTTTTTTAAACTTGAGTCAAAGTAGCGTTTTTTTAAACGACTCCACAGCCGCGGAAAAAACAGACAAATTATATTCGGTGGAATTAATTGTTAGGTTATACCAATGTGTAAGATCCATGGGATGGCCTTCACATATCTGACAGTAGAAAGGCGTCCTACGTAGCCTAGCGTTAAAAGCTAGGCTTAGCGATTAGTAGTTTCCGGGTTTCCGCCCTGACTATGTCAATATCAACTGCTGATCCTTATTTGCTTTTTGCAATAGCAGAATGAATTAATGAAGAACAGGTGTGAAGTTTTAAGTCATTATCTCTGTGTATTAATTACCACCCAATCAACGCTCAATGAGTTGACGATGTCATGAGACTAAAACATTTGCTGACATGTCATATTTTTGTTTGAATATATATATCAGTATTTGACTTTCAAAACTGAACATGTCCAATATATACCTGTAATGAGCTGTTAAGATAATATCATTCCATGCCTATACCTACATTTTGTTGACTATCAAAAATGTCCAAAGACCCATCAATTTTATAATTATAGAAAGAAGCTCAGAAAATAAGTTGACTTTCAAATCAGGATATGTCCTACCTTTTTAAAACGAAATTTAAACATTGGTTTTTCCCGTTTATAATGTGTAGATCATTGAGAATAAATGAATTTTTACTATTATCATTGCAGGCAAATTGAGTTTAAAAAAAAGGTTAATTTATCTCAGAAGTAGTGTGAATTGTGGACAACTCCAGTTTTGAAAATTAACAACGGAATTTATTGTTCTAAAATGGAATTCTCAAAATATCGACAGTGAATAAATTTCACGAAATAAAAATTTACCTACAATTACGTTAATTTCTCTAGATATTATATTAAAATCATTTTAAAGCATTGTATTCAGATCTTTTTTAGTCAAATCTATTTATCTACTCGGTAAAAAGTGCAGCTTAGTTTTTAATACCGCTATATTTGTAGGGCCCACGGACCGGATATGAATAATCAAATATATTTTTTCAAAATGTCTGATTTTCAAAAATTGTACGTGACTCAGTAAAAATTAAATTACCATATCAATAATTACGTGATATCCAATATTGATATAAAATACCTTTATCCACTCTACCATATGTTTCTTATAGCATCTGCCCTAGCTAAAAATTAAATGTAGATTTTATATGCAAAAAAAACTACCCTTAAATGGTTTAAGATAATAAGAACATCCCCGATAAAAACGATTAGTATTTCGTACAGTGATCAACAACTATTTCAATACGGTGTGTACAAACGTTTACACCAAAGCTCCGCAACGGAGGCAAGTATTTGTGTTATTTTTTATTGACATAAATATTGATTTTTGTACACATTGATAAGAAAGATTTTTTCATTATTTCCTTAAATTTTGGCGCTGAAACGTGGAGAAACGTTAGCGGGTATACAACGACGTTTCCAAAATGCATTATAAAAGATAAAGATACATTATCATCGATGCTGATGAACTGAACACTTAATAATGTGTCGCGGTACTTGATCCGTGCTTTCTGTGGCATATGATTTAATACAGTTCAAATGTGGATAACTCGAAACATTTGAAAAGAGATAAATCTGTAATATAAAATTAAAATTAATAACATTGTTATTCCACTTGCTATATCATTAACGTGACGCGTTTCGCCTCTTTAAGAAGCTTTTTAACTTGAATAACAAAGCTTGAATAACAAAGTTCAATCAATTTAATTTTTATTTAAAATGAATTTCCACAGAGCTACCTCCGAATCCAAAGAAAATAAATAAATCTGTATTTGCGAGTAAATAAAATAATATTTTATTGCTCTAAATTGCAACAAAAATTGTAAAGTAAGAAAAAAACCAAACCCCACTTTCTTCACGCTATAGGCTTTAGTACAAAGTAAAGCCGGCCAAATCCATTGCAAAAAATCAGAAACCACAGTTATAAATAGGACTGTATTCAACACCGTTTCTCAATAATATCTACTATTTATTCAAAATTACCTCGAGCTTACATTTTATGAAGATAATCAAGTATGATTTTAAATAATATGATCTGTAACTGATTCTTTATTGATTACATGACCTGTTTTGTATATTTTGTTATAGAGATACAAAGTCAGTCATTAATTCATTACTGCTTTTCGAAGTACCGATACATATATGTATGTATTTCATGAAATAATTATATATGGTTCACTACCAATGATTTTTGGACATAATTCCAATGTTTCAAACACTGAGTATTTTGCCTGGACTTACGCATATGTGAAAAAATTAACCCTTCACGTGCATAAATTAAAATAAATTTATTCCACCGGCACATTGTTTCGTTTTTTTTTTATTTCATTCTGATGAATATGATGATAATATGAAGTGTGTGGGTTTCTATTTGATAATAGGAATCATTAATAAAATGTAAATCACGTTCGGGGTATAAAAAATACAGATTACCCCAAAAAGCGTAGGGTATTTTACACACAATACCTATCTACTTTATAACAACCCTACCCCAACAATGGACTCCCGTTGTTCTATTATACTTCACGGACCACACTGTACCGAAATATTATACTTAAAAAATGCATTATAATTTTGCATATTTAATATATCATTTTTTTGAACAACAATTATTACTATGATAAGTAAGTAACATCTGGATTATTTTATTGAAATGTAAAATCATTAATTTGGTTTTAAATTAAGGGTTTTAAATTAAGTCTAATAAAAAGGAACGTGATTTGGTCAACTATTGTTGAAATTTGATGACAATTGGTTAGAAAACTGGCATGTAGCCGTCTCACATAGGACATAAGTATGTTTATTTATTTTTAAGTCGCGTTTGTTCACTACTTTTGCTTTGAATACATCAATATAAAATTGCATTCTTTGCTGATCGCCATAGCGAAGAGTTGGTGTGGTAGTATTTATTTTTATATCAATTTGTATACAAGTGTATGACACCTGAATTCTTTAAATAGTCAACTTTATAACACTATTTATTTAAATTAAATTGATTGATATTAATTTTTAGTTAAGAACGTTACGGATGGATCACATTTTCGATCAATTGAAAGTTTGTTGAAAAGTAATAATTACACTGCGCCTTGTATAATTGCATGATCTTTCCAGCATTGGTAATTCAGACTCTGATAACAAACGTTTTCTAAAAATTCTCAGTTTGAGAAGCATATCCGATAACATTTTTCGACACTCCCTACGTATAACCCGTATTTGCAAACATAATATTTTATAGGAGAGCATTTCGAAGATTCATAACGCAATTGCAAAGTAACCGCTGCATCTTCAGATTGGGTCAGTGCTACTATTTTATACCTAATTTTCACTGCTGTTAAATGCTTACCTATAGAACTGAGTTTGTAGACAACGAAAATGCAAAAGACATAATAATCACATATTTTGCACTAACGTGATTATACGTAGGGAGTGTTGTTTTAACTCCTGTATAAAACAATATAAACATGATTGAACTTCTGTCAGATTAGAATAGTTTACTGTTTGTCCACTTCCTTACAATAAATCTCTTACTCTTCTAAAATAGCAATTCTCTATGAACTCCACGGTTTGAAGATACAGAAAGGTGAAATTCTGAAGTAGCCTTAAATATGTAAATTTATTAATATTTTTTATTACTATTTTTCTGCTGGCCATATTATGAATGGACAAACGTACACCCAATAAAAAAACTTTTCGAATTACGTCTAATTCGTATTCATACAGTAATTTGTAGCCAGATTGACATAACGGTTTTTGTTTTTAACCCTTCAATGGCACGTGGCAGCGCAATGAGTTTTAGGACTTAGCTCACATTGCTACAAGCTTGAAATCCAATGATGACATCAAGGGTTTAATATATTTGACCGCCAAATAAATTAAATATTCAGATAATATTTAATGATAAATTTAAATCTAGTTTATTTACTAAATATTATTTTTCCCATGTCCGCTCCCGACGTGGAGCATATGGTTTCCTAATGAAGGTGTCTTAATAGAATTTTTCTATAACAACTGCTTGTTACTCAGTCGCTCAACCTCTCTTTTTTCGAAGAGAGTAGGGATAAAAGAATAGGGCTAGGACAGGACTAGTGGTTAGCTAATCGAAAGAATTTCAATATTAGAGTATAACGATAACGCATTTATTATTTTAACATGTCCACTTCCAATGTGTAGTATAGTGCCTCCTGGAAGTTACATAAACTGGTTGTAAGTCAATCAATCAGGGTTATCAATGTACAAAGTAACTATTTAATCGCTGTCACTGTGTGTGGATAGGATTCAAATATCACACACATCGATATATTTGGTCACCAATCCCCATGTTCCTTTACACATTTTTTTTCTTTAATTTTCGATAAATTGAAAAAAAATTTAGTATGTCATTATTTTCGGTAGTATGATAAAGATAATAATTAACCGTCCTAAAACATTACATATTATAAAAAGCGGACAAGTGGATAAATCGTATTATTTACAATATCTCAAACAACTATTCTAATACGATAGATTATTATAATTACTTACACTTATATTAATAAAAATATATCTGATTATTGTCATCAACAATAATTGTCACAGCTTCCGAAATATTTTTATAATTAATGATTTATTTCATTTATGTTTGAATATGAACACTTCTTGATAGATTAGTACCTATGTATGGTACCGGCAGATAATAATACCTATCCAAATTACTACTCAAAATAGGTTTTGTCGCGAAACAGTAGCGGACAGCTGTGATATAATCAAAAAGGGGTAAAGGGGGTCTTCGTCATGTAAGGGAGCAGCGTAACGTTATTAATTGTCATTTTTTCATTTGGCACTTAAACCCTTTGTAGATGTTCGTTCATCCGTCACTTGATTCTCGTACAAGTATCTTTCGTCAGCTGTCATTGTTTTGAAAGGCATACTTAAATTTTGCAAGCTTTATTGAAATTCATTCTGACGTATTATTCTGTTTTATAGCAAACTTTTACGGTAGCAAACCAGTGAAATATTTTGAATAGTACTGAATGATACAGATCGACCATTGTAAGTTGTCCGCTTAGAGAGGGTGCTAATGTTATGTACCCCGCCTTACACTAAATATTACAAAAATGTTCTTAATAGAGTCATTTACCAAAATCGAATGTTTATCCATGAAAGTAATAAAATTTAATAGGTTACGCGCTCACTTAGGCTTGACCTGGAAATCTTCTAAATATAATCAATTTGACAATACATAATGCAAATTTTTTAATTATCGAAGTTAGAGCGAGCTTAGAACCGGACATTTACACACTTCACGTCCGTTTTTCGATCAAATCCTTTGTCCCTGTGTTCTTAAAATAAATAATTATTTTATTCATCTTGTTAAAACCATTTGTAATCAAAATTGATACTTAATAAAGAATAAACCGCACAATCGATAACTGAGTCTAGTGATCGGTTGCTGCGGGCCTTTTTAAAAAATCAAATAATCTTTTGGACATAACACTAGTGACACGGAGTAATACTGTCATACTACTTTATCTGTCTTATCCGCCAAGCAATCCGCATCGTTATTGATCGGAATTATCAATTCTTTCTTGAGACTACCATTCTTCACTGTACTGTTAGACTTTTATAATAATCTCCAGCACATTCTCACAAATCGTTTTTAATACCTTCAACATTCATGTCACTCCGTCTTCTGCTGGCGGCCAAGTTATAATGTAGATCAATGCTAAGGAACGAAACCGGTTTTTACAAATTTCAAATGCGTTTGAAATAAAGCGTTTTTATGAATTTTTTTAATACACCTGTTAAAATGTGGTACATTCTACAGCATTCGTACTAACAGAAATGTAGTTTTTGAGAAAACGGCGAAAATAGTGTCTTTTGTTGACAACTGAGTTATCTCAACCACCACGATAAGTTAAATGGTTGACAACCGTTGTTTCTACAATGTCAACAATGCGTAGTATGATAGTTTTTGTCAGTTTTTTTGTAAAAAGTAATATCTTCGCTGTTTAATAAATTATACAACAGTTGGAATTTGATTCCTTAACATATTTTAAGAATGATAATTGAGGACTTATCCTTTTTGTTGTTTGATATCATTACATTTTTGGTCATTCAATATTATGAATATCTAATAAAACAAAACTTAACGAAGACAAAATCTCTTAAATCGTTTTATTACTCTAAACAAAGTGTTTTAACCCTTTGAGTTTGGATTCAAGGCACGTGCTTGTATTTTGTTCAGCCCTTCATCCCCTACGCAATTAATCGCGATTTTTTGGATTAACCCTTTCTCCGCGATTGTGTGTTATTAGCGGGGCAGATTGCAGAGGCCGCTGTTCGCGCATGGAGATGCATAATTATCACGCCGCCATCCGGGGCGGGGCGGGTCGTCTAAATGTAAAATAAAATGTTATTAGCTGAAAATACTAATTTTTCATATACATACACATTACATACCTTATTATAAAATATTTAAACAGTTATTATTTTTGACTTGAATAATTTAGAATTTTTAATGAATTAAAATTCTTCCTTTTTTTAAACATTTATATGCTCTTAAATCTCCTTAGACTTTTTAGTTAATTTGTAGAAGCTAACAAGTAGACAGACAAAATGTCGCCATTCAATGTTTCGTCACCGCGTTGAGACTGGGCTTAAAAACATAAAAAAGAGAGTATAAAGAGAGCTCATAAAAGGGAATCTTCGCGAATTAAATAAACAACTTCGTGGTCAACTCAAGGAGTAAAAACAACAAAACCACGTTACAAATGATTAATCTGTAAAAACAACAGATGATACTTGAACCATCTGAAAATCGAAACTGTTAAATCATTATCAGTAAGAGGAGCTCTTACCGGTTGGCTCTGCAATAATTTGAATGGAGGAAACACATTTTTTTGTTCCGTTCCGTTGATATGAAAATCAACTAATGAAATAATTTATTTTTGATTTCTTCAAAGCTGCTTTTAAAATTAAGCACCCTGTCTAAATCACCACCGGTACTTTATTTGTAAAAGGGTTGATTTTTCAACTGATTTAAATGTCTGAACAGTTTAGGGGAGAAACACATTGTTTCAAAGTGGAACAAATGTATTAGTTAGAAGAATATTTAAATGTTATGACTTAGAATTATTTATTCATTTGACATTACAACTACGTTGGAAAGTGCATATCCGGATTTAAATCACGAAAATGTGGCAATTTCCCCAAATAAAATTTTGTTTAAATTATATAATAATTAGAAAAATTTATCTTTTATATTAAACTTACTGGCTTTAATAGCGAAGTATTAACTTGCGCAAGTAATCAATATCTAACAATACCATTTGTTTGACCACCAACTGAGACATTTCCGTTTTTCATAATTTTTCTTGTGAAATCCAAAGAAGAGTTTTAGTTTTCTTCCTACCCTATCCACTAGTTGAATAAACGTATCAATTGGCTGACTAACTAGGGTTAACGTTTTAGAACTGTGTAGCAGAAGCAGTCATACATTAATGCACAAACCATCTCCCAATATGACTCTGCTTCTATAAGTGTTTCATTCGGTACTCCGACTTAAGCGCGTGGGACTTTAGCGCGCCGACATTTGCGCGCAATATAAGATTATTTACTATTATTTATTTACTATATTTACTTATAACTTTTATGTTAAAATTACATCTTATTTAAAATTCATTATTACTTTCAAAGAACTATCCAAGAAAATTGTATCGATTAAAAATAATAATACAATAAGGATCATAAGGATATAATTCCATATAATTCCACCATGTGAAATTTTCAAATTTTATTTAAAATACAAATATGAGTGTTTATCTATTTTAATATGATTAACGTGTAACCCATATATGTTGCTTATTTATCTCAATGTTTTTTTCAAAATATGTATTTTTTAAATTGTTTCTTATTGTTTTTTTTTCATTTATGTTTTTTTCAATGTAAATTTAAGGCCGCTCAGACTTTACAATTGTTTTAATTTTTTTATTACTGTTTTTATGTATCATGTTTAAAGTTTTTAAAATAAATGTTTTTTATTTTCAAAGATTTTTTTATTAAAATACAAAACATATTGGTACTGCGCGCGAGAAAAGGTTGCTGAACTATTTTTTTCAAAATGAAAAACCATATTTTTAGTGAACAAATTAAATGAATCGTAACTAATCAACAATGAGTGCTGTTTTTTTAAACGTGACTTTTTACGATACAATCTATTTATAGAAGCTATATATTTATAAAGTTTCAATATTGAATGTAATTTATAAATATGCTTAATGACCCACCGGTGTGTCACTCACGTGTTCACTAAAATTACACCTAGATGTTAAAGGGTTAAAACTTAAATATTTGTAAGTGTATTTCAGAAAAACCAAAAGGAACCAATACTTAACACGTTTAATTCGTTGCTCGAATAACTTTAGACACATTTTAAGTTTTACTTTATTAATTAACATTCCTGCGACAAAATAAAATGTTTAACGCGGTAATAAAATAAGATTTTATACTTATGTGACACAATGATTTGTGGAGATGAATTACTTTTGCAGTTTTTAGCACCTGGGGCGATGTAGTCACATCAGTGTAAAATTACATTTGCAGTAAGAATAACAAACTTTAGGGCGATTTAAAAAAACAAAAAAAAATTGAACTGTTAACAAAAAACAGTAAAGCTAATTATTGCTGTTTCCGAGTAACAATATCGGTCTCTGTAGTGTAATGCAGGGGTCTCCAAACATTTAACCCTAAGGGCCACACTGACTGCTCCACTTAGTCCTAAGGGCCAAGACCTAGCTGGCTCATCATACCAACATACTTTAGTTTTGCGCGTAAATTTCGGTTTGTTCTTACGGGTAGGCGTCAAGGACATTTCATTGCGATGGAGTTTCATAAATCGATTTATGAAACTGTCCGCAAAGGGACTTGAATTTGAGACATTACTAGCTAACCACTGCACCATGGAGCCGACAAATACTGCAGATTAACAATATTAGATGAATGGGTAAATTTTGTAAGCTTTACAAAATAAACAATTATTAACAAAAATATGGAATAAATTATTTTTTTAAGAAATATTGAAGATGCAATAATTTTGAAAGTTGTCTTGAGATATTAATTTTTAATAAGACTATATCATCTACGAAGCCATCTCTTATTCATATTTTTATAAAAATACACTATCTGATGAGCTCGAATAAGTTTGAGAATTTCTTTCGATGTGGGGACTCTCTCACTCGTTAATATTATACAAGAGAAGATTTGCAAATTTCTGAACCATCTTTAATTTAAATGCTAACTTTATGAACCATAAACCTTGCGTTCATTCAATGTCTGTATGTTTCTCCCAATGTTAAATTATTCAAATGGTGGTTGAAATGCAGCATCACTCCGTTTTTCATGACCCCAAATGACATTATATATTACAAAGTGTTTACATATATATAAACAATAAATTTTCAAATAATTATTATAATAAAACTTCAAATAATCATTTATCCTTTACTCGCCCGTACGCTGTGTGCAATAGAAGGAGCTCACTTCCCAAGCATTTTTTCTCGTAGTTATTGCGTGACCATTAGCTGTCATTAAAATAACTATATCTCAAAAAATAATCGAATTTTATGAGTAAAGTAAAAAGCATTATCAAAAAAAAAAAGATTGTTTACATTAAAAAAAAAACTTTTAACACTATTTTTCACAATTTTTAGAATTGTACATTAAAGTTAAAGAATTAAAACTATCAAAATTACAAAACAATTAGGAAATTAAATCAATAAAATTACAATTAAAATCTTAAAGTTACAGAAAATTATTTGTTTTTGTAGGTATACCAATTTTTAAAACATTTGTCTTTACGTAGATCAACTTTACACTTTTGGTAGGTGAACATCGACAACCTCGAAACGCAAATGTTTGCATTACTCATGACAAAAATATTTATTGTATCTGAAAATAAAATTATGATTCGGTATCTCAAATTCATTCTTTATGTACGGTAATATTCATATTTTGAATACTTTTATCATAAATCAGTGTATTTCGATTGTGAAATGTGTCATAAGCAACGATCCCGTACGGGGTCGCTGGGCAGTAAAAGGTTGAACAATCTAATTGATAATGAGACAACTAAAGTATAAGCCATCAGTATCATATCTGAATGGCGAGGCTTAAAATATGTTGGGCATATTTTAAAAATTACCAAATCTACGTCCAAGTAGAACACTTGAACTCTTAATGAAGGTATTTCAATTGAAGTTTTTCTACGAGGACTGCTTTTTACACAGTTGCTGAACCTCTAATTTTCGAAGAGAGTAGGGTTGAAAGGATGGAGCTGGGACAGGACTAGTCTTTAGCTGATCCCTCTCGCTACGCTGTGTTTTTAGGACTGTATTGGTGGGAGGGAATCTAGATATCACAAACAGAAATCATTGAAATATGAAACTGTCCGTACAGGGATTTGAACTCGAGATATCCGTAGTAACAGAACCCAATGACATTGACCACTGCAGCATGGACACGATTTGTATAGTGTTATTTAGAGATCAGAACCATTTGGTGTGCTTTGGAAAATAAACTTTTAAATGTACTATAATATGAAACAATGCACTATGTACAACATCATTGATGAAAGCAATGCGATTATTCTACAATTTTCAATAGCTGTCCTGTAAAATGTCATGTTTACAGATACGGGATTATACGTATGAGTATATTATAAATTTTTTTAATAATTAGGTACAAGGCACAATAAATTACCGTTTTTTTTCAGACTTAGTCTAAAACTATTATTTAAATGCAATTCTTTATGATTCCATAAATCTCTTAGTGATATTATGACAACAAATTCACCATTATTTTTAATGCGAGGGTTGTAGGAAAGAAGAAGATAACGCTAATTGACTAATGTTGTTTAACTTAAGACTTTATACAATAATTTGCTTCCAAGAATTAACAGTTAACACCAATGTTACTAAGATGTGTGCGTGCGTGGCCGCGCAGCAGTTTTAAGACACCCGCGCACTCCAAACTTTAAAAAAAAATGACTTGTGTGATTTGTTTAAAAAGTTACAAAAAAATAAGAAAATTGCTCACTATTTTTTTATTAACCGTTTATTTTATTTAATAATAATTATAATTATGTAAAGATAGACATAAAAATATTTTTTTTTTTTATGACAAATATTCAAATATAACATATTGATAAATTATGCCACGCATTCGTTTGTTTGGCCTGTTCAGTCTTTGTTTGGATTTCCCACGTAGAGAACGTCTCTGATTTAATGAATTATTAATTTTAACATATAACTTTCTTTTAGTAAGTACTGCTGTTTTAAAGTCATTCATTGCTTATTTTTTATACGTATACATTACTGGAGTTAAGGGGGGTTACCGAAAAAAGTTTAATAGGAAGGATAGTCCTTTTAAAAAATAGTCACTGAATTGAACTTGTTCACGAATCTAAAATTCTGCTGATTTTTTTGAAATTGCGCCATTCAGCCAAGGCGTTATTCAAAATGTTTTACATATACTTTTTTTATATTGCAGAGCTGTTCAATAATACGGCCAGATGGTCCGACAGCAGTTTTAAACGGCCCGTAGTCTGTTCCGAGGATCATTTTATAAATCATTATTTCTTTATGGCGGCAATGAAAATATCAACATGATATGTTAAACACATATTCACACATTAAACGCACACCTGTATATCAGTTGAAAGTGCGTAGGATGGTTTATATATAATTCAATATAAGATAATATTTTGAATTTACTTCAGATAAAATTCATCGTGATAAAAAAGGAATTTTTTTCACAATCTAATAATTCTTATGAAAAAAATAATTCCAAAAGTAAAATAATTTAAGATTTTAAATTTTGTTCACATTTTAATGATGAATGATTTCTGGGGTCATTCGTAATTTCAGTATTCTGATCCATATTTATATTACACACTTTTGTTAATTCACACCATATTTGGTCGCAATTTGGAGCATATCGAGTTTGTTCTGGAAGAAATCACTAAATCGAAAAAATGTCACATTGGGTTAGTTATACAAATATGTTCCTTATTTTGAACTCTACCGTATGGAAGAACACACTTATTTTTATAAATTATACTTTTAATTGAAAACAGTTTTGTACACAAAAATTAAATGAAAAAGGTATAGCATTTCAAACGTTTGAAAAACTTCAAAGTCCAATTAATTAAAACTAATATTTTCAGTTAGTGTCTTCTTACAGAACAACGACGATATAGAGTCCTCATGGAGTATCTCAACAACCATTGTTTAACGGAAATTTAATAGTAATAAGTCAGCTACACGACTTACCAATTTGAGGAGGTTATGACCAAGAAGGGTTTGTGTAAAATGGAGTATTAGTAGGTTTAAGCTTCGCAGATTTTTGATGCACGTCGATAGATCAATATATGAATGTTTTCCATTGGGGGAATTGAACTCTTGTCCACGATACCAAGCAAGAAAAATGCACGTGATCATTGACAATTTCTACATCACAGAATATGAAAGCAAGCTCCGAAAAAATAACCAACGTTCACAATATTTTTATAGTTCACAGTTTGATGGAGTGGCTAAGAATCTGTGTATATTGTTTTAGTTAGAAAAGAATATGGTTATTTCTAAAAGACACTTGAGGAAGAAAAATATCTTAAACACAAACATGGAGTGAAGCTCTAACTGTTCTATTATACTTGTCGACGGTGAACATGCATTATCCTGGAACCCACGTTTTTGTGATTTTAGGGTTCTGAGTTGTGATGATTTCTGATCCTATATGTTCTGCCCCGTTGTTTGGTAAATTATTCGTATGACTATATATCATACAACGTGCGTAAATAACTAAAAACATATTTCTCGTAACCCCGATAGGGTCATTTCGCTAGTGGTCGGCCAGTTAAGCGACAGGTGTACTTTCAAAAGAGATTTTGAGTCTATAAATGATAAATACATATCTCTTTCGTTATTATTCCATTAAACATTAAGTAATGTAACCAACTATAAATAAAATAGTTAATATTGTACCAAGCATAAAATAACAGAAGATTACAAAAAAATGCCAATTCTCCCAGTGGTTGGCCGCCGAAACCCAATGGTCAGCCTTTTGTTGCCCAGTGCTTGACCATCACTAAGAAACTTCATAAATATCGCGAACGAATTTACTGAGAGTAGACTGAACAATAAAAAACAAAATGATACAAAGTATGACAATATAAAGCATATTTTGTTAGCGATCTCCATACAACATGAATTTGTCGAAACTTGCAAAGTAAAAATGTGTTTTTTTTTAAATGCGTATTGCATCATATAGGTCAGTATACTGCAGATATACATTGGCAAGTGGCAAGAGTGCCTTTACAAATTTTTAAAAAATCTGTTTTTTAAATGTATCCACTATTAATTAAGTTTTAAGCTAAAAAAGCCAACCACTGGCGACGGCTGACTTTAGGAACACTAGCCCTATGTTTGAAATTGGGAGCAATACATCGTATCCCACGTCAGCAAATCAAGTACAAAACAACTTCCGTCACCAAACAACGTTTTTAGAGGAGCTTAAAGAAATTAAATGAAAAGTGAATACATTATTCACATATAAAGATTAAAGGTTAATTTGGATGTTTGTGTTTCCTGATCAATATAGTTTTTAGGGTTCCGAGGTATTGCATTTTCAACGTTGATATGTCTAAGATAACATTGAGATACTTTTCATTAAAATCTTCTTGGGACAAACTTTCTCTCTTATCGAATTTCAATTGAAATCTACACTAGATCGAATGGCTCACAGCCAGTATCAACAAAATTAATAGGGTGCGGAACTGTAATGTTAACAGATGAACCTTTTTTTAGAAATTTACATTTTAAAAACAATCGGGAAAGTCATGCAACCAGTGATAAAAAAACTGTATTGAAATCTTTTCAAAGCAGCGCTTAAGATGCCAAGAGTTGTTGTACAATTATGTCCGAATATGTAATGAGAGAGAATTGAATAAAAATAAATAATCGAAGTAAAAACAAGAAAACGCTCGATGCAAATGACTGTTGAAAAAACAAACACCGATGCATAGTTGTGCTGGTGTCGGAATGAAGTTGTAGAAACAGAACTTTGCATTCCATCGGAATGATGTCGGCTTGTTCGAGCTTATTTAATGCATGTTTGAACGCGCAGAGACATCTGACATATGGCAATCGTATCAACACGAATGCATCTAACACGGTTGTTTTTAGCTTTAACCCTTTACATTCGAATTATTCTTTTTTTTTTGAACGCTCAATTCACAATCGGATTACAATTAAAATAATAGCACTGAAGAATATACGTACAGTCGTTACTTTGCAATTGCTTTATGAATTTTTGTAATGTTCTCCTGTGAAATCTCGTGTTTTCAGATACGGGATTATACATAGGGAGTGTCAATATTATGCTGATGATTCCATATTGAAGGGGCTCCAATTCATGGCGAGATAAAACTTCTTTTCTTTGATACTGATCTATTTTTGAGAATAATTAAAACTTTAATTTTGTTTATAAAATAAGCCAAGCGTAATATGTATATATATATATATATATTAATTATAATTTAAAAATAATATATGGCATTACAGCTGACAGCCAATGCCCCAAATATTTAAAAAAATGGATAATCATACGAGATAAACTCGACGAGAATTTTTATAAGTCACTCATGTCCAAGATCACAAATTTATGTTTAAAAAATCTAAATTTGATATTGACCTTGCTGGGACTTAAATTAGGACTCATCTGATCACTATGGCATAGCTCTTGCCACTGAACGATCAATGCCACTAATATATATTTTTCATTTAGTCATCTATAAGTTACGAATTTGAATCAATGTATATGTTGTAGATAAAAGTCTTGGCCATAAAGTTAGTTTGAAGATGCTTCTTAAAGATACGAAACACGTGTTGCACATAGGGGCCGTCCATACATGATGTCACGCTCTAAGGGGGGGGGGGGTTAAAAAATAGCCAAAATCTAGTGACGTATATATGAACGCCTTATGGAGTCATCAGTTCTTTATTATTATAAGTAATTGAGTTCTCACGTAAGTAAAAACGATTATCGTATTATAAGGCTTAATATAGAACCACTCGGATACACTAACGCGAAAAATGAACGTGCATGTCTCACAGAGATTGTTGACTCGCCCAAATTGGATGTTGGCAATATAAAAAATTCCTCAGATTTTTTAAAATGCACAAAAAGGCGTATATAGTTGAAAAAAAAACATTACCTTCAATTGAATCAAAAAAGTCATTACGGAAATCATTCAAAGAAACTTAAAATAACAATTTAATCTTGTGGTGAAAAGGGTTAAGAGTAAGAGCGTTAAATGGGTACAGAGTCAAACACGCCCGAATCTTATCTCCAGTGGAATGAAGCTCATTTGGACGTGGCTTAATTTTATTATTTGAGGAACACAATCACACTGAATAATATGTACCACACCCACGTGCCGCATAACCCTCTAAACAGCACCATAAAAACACTATTTAGATTTTTGATCTAACTATAAAAACGGTAATTGATTAAGGTGAATGCTTAAAGTTAAAATCAGACTTGGGCTTATGTGTCCACCTAATTGTATTTTATATTTATTAGTATTTTCAGTGATCACCCCGTAGCCGGGTGGGAAACGTTCTTAAGTATATTCAATGGGAACTTTGTGGAAATTCATTTTTTAATATAAAATTAAACTTTATTATTTCACAGACTGTATTACAAAATGTGACAGCCAATGAACTAACAAAGCTATAAACTTTAATTTTATATTATTAATGTTCTTTAGCTTTTATCAAAGATAGTATCGCAATATGATAATTTTCATGCAAGGATTTGTTTATTGTTTTGTGAATTTGTATAAAAAGCATGAATTTCTGTGATCTGCTATAATACAATCTTCTTTCTCTTAGATTATCCACATAGATGACTTTTTGGCTCTTTGTAACCTTAAGCCGGTCTTCTTCATCTTCTTCACTAATATTCAATCTTCAACTGTAACACATAGACACCTGCCTATAAGAATCCCAATCGTCTGCCAGTTTTCTCGCAAATATCCAGACCATGTCAGAATCTTGCAGCTCCTTAAATATACCCGAACTTCCATGATGCCGGAATATTTTTGGCTGGAAGAAGAAGCAGGCTAAGTAATACTCATCCGAAATATGCACAGCACACAATCAAGCCAGCTCGTGTTTTGGCCAATTGATGTAACCCTCAAAATTGGAATTGTTCAGGACAGAGTAAAAACTGTTTTTATCGAAAAGATTATATGGTGACTTGCACTATGAATCTTTGAAATACACTCCTGTAAATTCTCATGTTTACAGATACAGGATTATACGTAGGAGTGTCGATATAACAGTGGCTTACATCAATTGGCCAGATCAGAATTTTAAACCTATAACCAATGTAAAATGATGTATCCCTTCCAAAAATTGGTCAATTTATGTTTCTAGTTTACATAATTTGGCCAAGACCTGCTCTGTCGTCTTTAAAGGGAGATCCAATAATTAAGTCATTTTCGTATTTTTTTAGGGTTACTTCAATTGGCCAAAACACAGTCGATATGCTAAAAATAAAATAAGTACATTTTTTGCACGTTTTGCCTTCTTTGAGAATATATTATGTATGTTTCATAATAATTAACGTCATTGCAATCAACATAGCAGTCTAGCTCATTCTTATGCAAGCGAAGTACTTTCAACTATCATTATGGTGTTATCTGATATAAGAGTAATATTATATTATTTTTCATATATATACAATATTCAAATAGTCGATCATCTTTCTTTAATCGATAATTTATATATATTTATATTTAATTTGAATCTCTCCCAAGAGGCGTCACTGCTCATATAAAAATGTTCTTTATTAAAAACATAATGGTGAGATACCAAAATCATTAATAACAAAATATATTATAAGCATCTTGAATTCCTACGCATTCTTTAAAAAACACTCAGACGTACGTTACATGTAACGTCAATAAAGTTTATTACTGAATAAAGTAAAAAGCAATTCCAATTGTGTCGGTTGTTGCATCAGGTGATGTACAATCAAGAAGAACTGGATGTGTTATTTTAATGTGTATATTAAGTGAACTATTAGAATGCTATCTGATGCCTCTAAGGGGATTTTTGATAGAACATTGAACGTGCGTAATTTGTATACGTTATATATTTTTTAATATGAATTAAGATACATGGAGTAACAAAATCTTATATATAATAGCCCAGACCGGTCTGTAGGATTAGATGTAGACGTTTTATTATTATCGCATAATACATGTAGGTTTGAAATTTTCTCATGATCTAAGCGTCCGTGGTGTATATAAACAATACGCACAGTTTTGACGTAACGCAAAATCCGAGGCAAACAAACAACAATCAGTCCGTCAGTATGGAAACTAAAAAACAGTTTTTTATTGTGGCGCAGTTGGTTTCGTCGCTGGCTACGGTTACGGATGTCTCGGGTTCAATTCCCGGTGCGGACGGTTTTCATAGATTGATCTTTCAATCGATTTATGGATTTCTGTTCGTAGTCTGAGTCCTCCCTCCCACCAATCCCATCCTCACGGGGCGTAACGAGAGCGATTAGCTCACCACTAGTCCTGTCATAGCCCTATCGTTCTATCCCTACTCTCTTCGAAAAAGAAAAGAGAGGTTGAGCAACTGAGTGACAAGCAGTTCTCGTAGAAAAAATTCTGTCAAGATACCTCCATTAGGAGACCATATGCTCCACATTGGGAGCGGACATGGAAAAAAAATTCAATTTAATACCGTCATCTATGACAGGCGTTCCCACTAGTAAATATAAGGTTTTTCTTAATTTTTATGGTTGTGTGTAACGCACAGCATATCACTGCACGTGATTTTGATGTCCGAGGCGTATACAAAGAGAAAGAGTGTGTTTGTGTGTGAGCGTTCACAGGTGGCACGGCTACTAGCCGTCATACGACGACGTGAGGCTTCTGTACTGTGTAGCCGAGCATAAATAACTTTGTCAAGCTATCAAAAGGTTCGGTTCATGTACAAGTGATATCAAAATTTGAAAAAAAGTTTTTTTTTTAATGGGTATTTGAGATGTTGAGAACAAATATTCAAATCATCTTTTTCTTCATTGCTTGATCTTACCTAACTCAGGTGATTTAAATTATTTCACGCAATGAGAATTACCTGAATTAACAAATTTAATATATATTTTCCTTGTTGCTAATGGAATACTTTTTGTGTTGATGAAGCGATAACTTTTATCAAATCTATTGCACATGAACGCAGACGTTTTAATAATGACCTATTAAAACTGATTTTAATGTAGTTGTTTTAACTGTTACACACTTATGCAAAAATTAACGTGTAAGCTATGTAGATAGCTGGTTTTTTAAATTGTCACCAGTAAATATTGGAAAAAGTGAGCACTATACTTAATATTAATAGTATTTTTAAATATTATACAAACTTGACGATTGTTCAAACTTGTTACGTACTGTCATTTTACAAAAGGTGTGTCACACGCAATCAAAAATGACGTCGATGTCACTCGAAGCTGCGTAGAATAACAAAACAACGCATTTCCACATTAGATATAAAAAAACAATTATTTTTGAATGGGTTTCTTGCGGTATTAAAATTTTTCCAATATTATATTAAATTCAAACGAGCAATATAATTGTAACGGCATTCGATTAAGTATTACAATAATGATAGTAAAAGAAGTGCAGTTTGTTAGAATATTCGACAGTGATAGTGAAGTGTCACTTTTATGTACCATACTCATGACAAATGTTTTCAAATGTACAACAACTGAACTTGGGTTTGCAGGTGCATGGGTTGAAGTTAGATTAAATAGACTTTTTTTCAATTTCACAACTTTGCCAAGTCTTGATCTCTGAACCTACTAATAGTTAAGCGGAGTTTTTATAGGTAGACTGTAGGGGATGGAGACAAAATGTATTTCGACGGTGTTTTGGACAATTAATGTAACTTTCAAAATTGAAATTGTTCAGGTGAGAGTAAAAACTGTTTTCACCGAAAACATTATACGGTGAGTTGCATTATGAATCTTTGAAATGCACTCCTGTAAATTTTCATGCTTACAGATACGGGATTACAGGTAGGGAGTGTCGATATAATAGTGGCTTACATCAAGTGGCCGGGTCAGAATTGTTAAGACTAAAACCTATGTGAAATGATGCTTCCCTTCCAAAAAGTGGTCAAATAATTTTTCTAATTTACATCATTTTCTCGAGACCTGTTATGTCGTCTTTAAAATGTGATCCAATTGTTAACTTATTTTCGTATTTTTTGAGGGTTACATCAATTGGCCAAAATACCATAGTTTTACATAACAAAATTTTAAAATTCAATATTTTTTTTTTAAATAATAATTGTTGAAATCTATCAACTTCTTTTTGCCTGACTGTTCTGAAATGTACTTCATCGCATTAATCCATCAATGGGCATTATGAATATATTCTTATCGATGGTTCTCTGCAGCGCTGCGTCTTGTTAAGAGCCCATTATTCAATTTTTGGGTCTCAAATAATAATTTATTTATATTGTGTATACACTAGGCTTAAAGTTGTAGATGCTATCCGCTGAAGACTTAAAAACACAACTCGACAGTATAAGTAATAGTTATTTTAAATAATAAGATCACTTAATAAAATATTTTTTAACGTCAATATAATTGCTGTCAATCAACGCGTTTTCGATTTTTATTTGATAGTAAATAATTAAAGATTCTCATTTCAAAACGTGCTTTGTCCAAAATGACACATTGCGAAAATGTTCTGATTTAAATTTAATTCATCATTTTTTTTTTATTTCATATAATGGATCTTCTTTAGTAGCACGGGAATGAGCAATTCGGAAGCGTGAATAACTTCAGATCACAAAACTACTATAATATGGAACATAATATGCACTCATAATTGAGCATTTCAATAGAAGTATTTTTACAAGAACTAACTGTTATTCCGTCGTTCAGCGTCTCTTTTCGGTGAGGATAAACTTCTTACATATCCAGGCATATTATTTCTTTTCATATATTGATGTATCTTATCCGTGCAAAAGTACTTTTAACCAAATAACACATACATATACACATACAATATGGATTAAATGGTTATGGGGGAGTCATTCATTAAGCGCACCATGCGCAAGCAAATCACTTTATTTGATTCAAAAGTCATTGCTATAATCACAATGCGAGAAAAAAATATAAGATAAAAAAAACAATTTTCATAAACAAATTAATTTCTTATTTTGCTCTCCGGAATTTTCTGTTCAGATCTTAATTACGGGATTAATGTGTATGCACTTGAATGTTTTAATATGCTGAAATACGAAACCCGGGTCGTTAGTATCAGCACTTATTGAAGTGCACAAAAATAGAACGATTTATATTTGATATTGAAATTTTATCAAGCAGCCTCAGTCGATGTTTTAAATTAAATAAATGTAAATGGGTTAATAAAATAAAACATTTAAATTACAGAATTTATAAAATGTTTAGGGGGAAATCATGATGTATGAGACTGTGCTATAGGAGGTATGGCACTCGTACTATATGAAACCGTGTTATATGGGGGATTACTTTTATCTCCATTTGAATCAAGCATGTATACAGTGCGGTTTACTTCTGTAATATAATTAATTATATAATAAAATATGTTTCTTCCTTTCGGCAGAATCTAAAAAAGTAAGTATCTTCCATCAAATCTATAATATACCTTATGATAGTTAGTAAGAATACTTGAGATACATTCCAGCATTGCCCCAAACGCATTAAGACAATGACCATAATCTCAACGAGTATCTTCGATAAAATCGGAAACGGATGTTCAAAGGACTAATATAAAAGGAAGGGTTCAGGTTTGATTAATCATTTGAAAAATCATTAAGTCTGTTATTGTGGCACGCCTGCGCAGGACATAACAATCCAATCAAGGACCGCAGGATAACAGATACAACATAAACGTCCCACTAGAAAAGTCGTTTTAAACTAAAAGATCGCGGTCCATTATTGAATAAATTATTATAATTGACTTAAGATGAACAAAATCGTCGTATTATATATATATCAAGGATTTGAATTTCATAATAACTGCTTCTTTAAGTTTCTTCTGTCTAATTGGAATTTGTTGCCAAATCAACATTACCTAGGATCAATGTAATTATTCTCTGATAAACCTTCAAGCATTACAAAGCTCAACTAATTTTAATTCACTACAGAAAACTTCCACAATAAAAATGGTGCAGTGATAAATTTCAATTTAGTCCATACCAAATTCTCCTTTTGCACGGATTAGAAATAACACGGTCCAAGAAAAAGAACCGATCTTTTTTTTTACATTATTTTTTTCACTTTTTAAACTACAGAAAAAATTACATATTGTACTGCATTATGTGCACCCTCTGCAATTCCAGCGTGATTTAAAAATTATAATGACACGTTATGAAGAATTATGTACAATTATAAAAAACGTAAAAAATTAAATTACAGTATCTGATAAGCAAGATACTAAATGACTGAATAATTATATTGTATGGATATATGGTGTTCAATATATTTTTTTAAATAATATATAACATGAAAAATTAACGTTTTGTCATTCCGTATTCGTTGGAACCTATCTACCATTTTTATATGAACACCTTATCTTTTTTTGCACGGTATTCTTTGGAACGTATCCCCAGTGCAAAAGGAAAATTTGATGTAAATGAAATAAGGTAAGTAGATTAAACTGCTAAATATTAAATCGTATCATTTTTCCAAACCCAAATAATGAAAATTGTAAAAGAAATCTGTTTTTTTATATCTGAAATATTCAAAAACTGTCCTGGAAGTGTCCCAGAAAACAATTGATTAAGATACTAATAAAAATTGACAAAATGTCTTTTATTTAAATTAACCCTGAAAATTGAAATTGTTCAGGAGAGAGAACAAACTGTTTTTATCGAAAACATTACATGGTGAGTTGCGTTATGAATCTTTGAAATGCACTTCTGTAAATTCTAATGTTTGCAGATACGGTATTGTCGACATTTTTAAGCCAATGTAAAATGACACTTCCCTTCCAAAATGTGTTCAATTTATTTTTTTAATTTATATAATTTGGCCGAGAAATGCTCTGTCGTCTTTAAAATGAGATACAGTTTTTAACTCATTTTTGTATTTTTGAGGGTTACACCAATTGGCCAAGACACCATCGATATTATGTTTTCAAAATATTGCTTTAAAGTACACATTTTAACAAGCAGTGTCTTAATCGAAACCCTAATCGAGGAGTTTCTAAGTTATTTAAAACGATTTCGGGAAATAAAAATATGAGACAGAATTTTAATCCGTATTCCAGTGCCAATTTGCTGTTTACAGTCCCTGAACAATACACCTCGTGGGTGTACACATACTCCAGGATAAGCACATCCACTTAGTGTGTATATTTTGAGTTCACTAAAGAAATGCATCGAAATTATTTTCCCTCACAAGAATGAGATTTTTTTTTGTAATGAATGCAGCATCTTACAAATGCTATTGTCTGCTATCACGTTTAATAATTTGTTCCTGCAAAAATTCGTTTGGTGAAAATTTCACAAGAATAATACAAAGATTAATTTAGTAATTGCTTGAATTTGTTTGTTCTATTTTTTCATTATTAGCATATTACTTCATCCATACAAATAAAGCTTTATGCTAAAGAAATCAAAACTGAGTTCATTCAGCTGAGGACTTGGACGAAGAAAACTAAGGTTGTATAATTATTACAGATCAAGTAATGAAGTAAAAGACTACGCTGTGATTATAGCTCCATTTTTCTATCTTGAATTCTTGATCTCATCTCATTCAATTTTAATCACAATGTTAAAGTTAAGACCAAGTGCATTGTAAAACACTTGATTAAATGGAACTTGGAAATTGAGTGAGTGGTATTGGTGATTGGAATGATTAAGATGTTCAACGGAAAATATAAATTCTGTGTGCGAAAGGAAATTCGAGTTAATTGAAAGACTAATTAATACTCTGAAATAACTGCAATATATACATGCATGTAAGAGAAAAAAGGACGAATTGAATTGAGTCAGTAAAATTCACGTTTAAACATCACATGTTTCATCATACAAAGTACCAATTTTAGACATAACGTTTTTGATCTTCTGTTTTAAATGTCAAATTGTATACAATTTAACGCTTTACAAACAGGTAGAACGCATAAAGTCATAGTATATAATAAAAAAACAGTATTAAGTCATATTGCTTTTTTTAATTCTTTCAAAAGCATGACGTAACTATAATTCATCAACACCAAACTTTATAATCTGTTTTGCAAAAAGATTATTCTTTAAACACAATGTACAAAAAATCTTTTTAAAAAATAAACTATTATACTTTTGAGAGGGAGTACTCTGAAAAAAAATAATGCTTTAATAGCGAGTATCTCAGAAATTTTATGACGTAATGCTTTCTGTCAGTAAACCCTCGATATACGGCATTAAATTAAGTAAAATGTTTTAAAACGAGTTCATATGAATATAGACTATCTGAAAGAATGATATCATCAATGGTGGACCTCCTGATCTTGACAGACAGATCTTGTCCAAGATGGTTACTATAGACAGTATAGATTGTGGATGGAAGTAGCTAAGAAAGGACAAGTAGTTCTCTGTACGCGCCATTTTAATGAGGCTAGTGAGAAGAAATGTAAAATCACAGACATGCCCAATTTGGCACGAATTCATAAATCGATTGAAAAATCGAACTCAGGGATCTGGACTAGGGATTCCAGCTCGAATATTCGATATCCGAATAAATTCGATTCTTTTTTAACTATTCGATATTCGAATATTATTCGAACTGCTAGGAACTATTCGTAATATTTTTAATGAAATATTTTTGGAATTGACGAAAGATCACATTACAATTTTTCAAGATTTCAAAAACAATATTAAATACGTCGGGTAGTGGTTTTTTTTGTCTTCACCCAACTCGGGCGCTTTCAGTACCTTATCATAAATCAAAATATAATATAATTTATAATTTAAGACATCGACTGAGGGTGCTTGATGGAATTTCAATACCAAATTTGGATTATTGAGATTTTGTACACATCCATGTATTTTTTTGACAAACGACCCGGGTTTTAATATATTATACTTTTATATATTATACGGCCCATGGGGATTTTATATGCAAGACGATTTTACGCAACCCGATCACTCGACACTAATGGATCGGAGACGACTATTTTAGCATTTCAACAGTGGTCAATTCTTGTTTTAATCCTTATGTTTCAAGATTTTGAAGGTTTTCTTTTAAGATGTGTCTTTTGTGTCGAGTTTTCTTGCCATTTCAGCATTTCAACAGTGGATAATTATGTGATATTTGCCTTATATTTGAAGATGTTTTTGGGATTTTTTTAGTGTCTTTAATGGTAGATTTGGTTACCTCTGGAGCATTTCAACAGTGGATGATTTCTGTTTTTGCATTATATACACGTTACGAACTTAGTTCAAGTTCATTCGTACTTGAATGAGTCAAGCAACGCTCGTGTCGTAGTAGTGACAAGAGTTATAATTTAAGACATCGACTGAGGGTGCTTGATGGAATTTCAATATCAAATTTGGATTATTGAGATTTTGTACAGATCCATGTATTTTTTCACTAACGACCCGGGTTTAGCCTTTCAGGCATTCGAGCGCACGAATGGACTTCTTAATCCAAAATATAATACTTTAGTTTGGCGTATGACTCGTGTTAAAAAAAAGCGTTTAAACATGCCGTAATTCCAGAAATTGAAAAAAAAATCCGTTGGAGTAATCCGCCACAGCTGCAAATTTTATTTTATTGATATTGTTGTCATTAAGTATTCATATCGAATTTTTAATGTTACTTTCATACTTTAGAAACTATTCGAATAATTTTAGTTTTACTTTTCGATATCCAAAAAGTTGGAATCCTTAATCTGGATGCATAATACTACAATTATTATTCAATAGACAAACGCCTGTGTTGACTAATCAGGCACATGATTGACACGTTTAATGCCGGTATAAACATGACTTTTATAAGTGCCAAAAGTATACTGGGTATATTATGCTATTTTCAATCAAAATAGGGCAACATTGGGTACTGCTCACTCGCTTTTGTGAAACAAAGGTGCACGGCCATTTTAGGTACAAGAGATTGTTAAGAGTGAGTGTTAAGCTGCGATCGAGACCAAAGTCGTAAATTGACCCTTTTATCAGGTCCGGTCGCTTTGCTGTTTATTTTATCGCCATACACCAACGAAGAGTTTCTTGGGTTTTCTCAGCGAAACATTCTCAGAAAGAATATTAATAATTACTTTACCAAAGAGAATGAGTCGTCAATTTTTGCTTACAATGCTTCAATACAATATAACAGTCATCGCTGACATCTAATTAGGGCTTCCAATCCCGGGATTGTATTAATAACAATCTCGGGATTTCGGGATTCACTGTCAATGCTAAAAAATAATTCAATCTTCCTAACGGGTAACTTGGTATATTCGTGTACACAGTTTTTTTATAATACTTACATAATTAATATGAATATGCTGGGTTCTCTCTCCTTCTCATATTTAGTAAAATTCGTTTATGACCGATTTTAAATGTAATACAAATAATGACCGCTTTTTAAACGGAAGGAGGACAATTTAAAGTCGAATTGCAAGACATTTCCACTTTTTGGATCTTATCTGGTAAAATGTACCTTAATAATACAGTAACTAAAAAAAATCTTTCTTTTTTAAATGACTGTCTTACTGAAAATCAATGCCGAAAAAATATTTAATCATATACACATTTCAATTGAAGCAATAATGGACAGAAATAAAATTTTAAATGTACAATTTAACAAATGAAATTACACTAAATGACCAATCCCGGGATTAAGAAATTCTGAATCCCGGGAGCATAAAAGGTTACGTGGTTGGATGTCCTACATCTAACTACATTTTGTTACGAAATCACACACTACTTACGTGGGGTAATCAGTGTAAATCAATTTATTTATTTTAGCGCAGTGATACCTAAATTTAATTGAATTGTCATATAGATGAATAGATAGTGCATGCTAAGTATCTGAATGTAAAAAGGAATCTAGAGTATCCCGATCCCCATATGATGTAAATTTACCGAATGTCTCAAAGTTGGCCTTGTTTGAGATCAAGTCAGCGTGGCCTATTGGGCTAATATGAAGATTTAGGAATCATGTTCCTAACATGTATAATTACTGAAATTTACCTCTAAGAATAGAGATGCCGACGGCCATTGAAGTAATATTATCGTCTGCCCGTGTGTGAGGTAGTATTGTTTCTGTCTATGCTCCTGTTCTAGTATTGATATATCATCTGGATTTCCATCTGTAGTGATTCGTTCCCCACAAGTACATACCATAAAAAACAGCTCTGCTAATTCAGCATTTACCTTGTGGCAGTCTTGCAAACCGTGATTCCTGATGGCTTTGTCCGCAAGTGCAATCTGGCCTTTCAACCAATTTACCGAGACCAAATAGTTTACCGTTGAACTTGCCATGGCCAGTTATACGAAAAACAATTATAAACCTAATGTAATAATATATAAATGATTAATGATTTATTTTTTACCCTTTAGAATTGCGACCGTGTATGGCGAACTAATTTGTACGGCTAAGTAAATTTGTATGTAATTAGTCCTATAAAGGTGGCCCGTTTTGGTTTTATTTCTTTGATTAACGTCCACGCCTCGTTTATAAGGCTAAGGAAAGGTAATTTCTGTACTCGTGAGAGGACTAATTTGTTTTTAATGACCCATTACGAGAATAGAGTGATTGGGATGAATTTTATTGTTTTTCGTAGATAAATTGGGACGCTTTCGTTGGATTTTGTGGTTGTGGACCTTTACTCACGGATTTCAAGAACAATGGCTACATTGATAATAAATCAACTATCTTTAATTCCACTAAGATTTTAGGCATATTTACTATTTTTATCATCCTAGATTTAGATGATTAAAAGTATTTGTTGAAGGATAAAAATTATATTTCAGCTCTATTCGGAGAGTTTTTTTAATTATCCCAACAACCCTTCCCCTCACCTCCAAAAAGGGCTTAAGTGATAAGTGTACTCTCTACAGGTCTTTATAATGACATCCTTTTAACTCTTAATTCTGTGTGCGAAAGGAAAAGGGAGTTAAATCAAGTTAATTTAAAAACGAGTAAAATATTCTAAAATAACTATAATACATACATGCATATAATATAAAAAATAAGGTTCAAATCAATTCTGCTGAACTGGTAAAATTCATTTTTAAGCATCACATTTTTCATCATATTTCATACAAATGCAAACCTTGTTTTGGCTCTTTGAAAAGTACGAATTTAAACCTAGCTCCCTTTTCCTTTCACACATAGAAACAAAAGTCGTTGGTTACAGTTACGGATGTCTTGGGTTCAATTCCCGGTACGGACAGTTTCATGAATTGATTTTTTTAATCGATGTATGGATTTCTTTTCGTTGGCTTTGTGATGTCTGAAATTCTCTCCCACCCATCCAATCCTGGGCGTGGCGAGAGTGATTAGCTGACCACTATTCCTGTCCTAGTCCTATCCTTCTATCCCTACTCTCTTCGAAAAAAAGAGGTTGAGTATCTGAGTAAAAAGCAGTTCTCTTAGAAAAAGTTTTGTTGAGATACCTTCATTAGAGTCCATATACTCCACATCAGGAGCAGACATGGTAAAAAAATAATTATTTACAAAAGTAGTAGATTTCAAAAAGGTTTCCATTTCAAAAGTTGATCTCAAGAAAAACTCTTATTTTTGTTTATAAATATCTGAGAAGACCCCGGATCGAAGAGAGGCGAGCGGCTGGTTATCCGGAGTCCTGGAAGGGCTGATCTCAGACAAACACCATTTCAGATCCGGTTAAAAAAACTTATTTATTTTCCATTCAAGATGCAGTGGTTTAACATTACACAAATATATAAATCTTAACACATAAAATTGATTCTACATTTACATTTACTTAGCAACTGAATTTACTTTAAGTTATAATACAAATAACACAACGAATTTAAATTAAATCCAACGCAAATCAAAACACAAAAACAAACAAACAGTTCACATCGTCACATCACCTTCGTCGCGACGAGACCTCGTTCGTCCGACTCGGCAGCTCGTCATCGACTGTCTACAAAAATTCAAAAAAACTCCGTGCAAAGTTGGAGCTACCCTTTTCCGTAAAAATGGACTCGTCCAGCGGCCGAAGCCCGGGGGCTTCTTAAACGCCTGGCAACAAGAAAGAGCGTATTCTGCGAATTATTGCTGTTTGCCGCAGGCCGATTTCAGTTCAGGACACTAATGACACTTATACTTAAGAAAGACCAGGGTGTGTCATATCATACTATCATAAATCCTTGCAAACTATAAACAAATGAGACATAAATATAAAGACGAATCTAAGTCACTGTATCATAAATCTAGTTATCATAGCGTCTCAATCACTTATAAAGGTATATTATATTATAAGTCCAAAAAGACTGCCATATGACTCAAAACACCTACATAAACGTGTACAATATGTCGCGGTGTGAAATAGAATGTGCCACACATTGCATGCAGTTCATTTATCTATAGCAAAAAAAATAAACCATCCATCGTGGAACATTGCGTAGGGTGTATCAAGATCAAGCTGTATTTTTATTTTATTAAAAAGAAAGTAAGCAGCTTAATTCATGTTGTTTTATTCTTTGTTTTAATTAAGACTTCTCAGTGTGATCGGTTATCGTGAGCATTATCGACTGGTAAAAATCATAACAAGGCTATTTATATAAAATTTAAAGTTAATTTTAAAATCATTCAGATCTTTCACAATAGTATTTGTTGCTTTGTAAGAGGTCTTGGGTATTTCAATTATAGACTATTTAATTTCGTTTATGTATAATTTGTTTGATTACCTATAAATTCTTCTAATAGTTCATGAACTAACTTTTCGATATATCTTAATTATTAACATTGAATTTTATATAAATAGGCTTGTTGCGATTTTTATTTTCATCAGTTGATAATGCTCGCGATGAGCGAAATTGGTTCTGATCATTATAGAAATATGTAAACAGTACAAACAAATTGTGTTTTATTTAAAAAAATTCTTGGGTCAAATTTTTTCAATTTTAGAAATTAAAAAGAGGCAGTACTTGTGTTTAAGAATGAGTCAGATAATTTTAAATTTAAACACTCGAGATCAACTCAACACAAGAACGTTAAAGAGGATATAAACACCTATGCAGTAGATTTTAAATGTACAATTGAAAACACGACCATCATTAGATAATGACTTTGCCAAAACATGAATCCGGTATCTGCAAATCTCAAAATCAGATGAAATTATAGACGTCAACATTGTATAGTAAATGAAAATCAATGATTGTATAAACTTACTAAAATACGTTTTTTTCGATTACCAATATTATACTCACCAGTCTCACTCACCACATGTCGGCGTCCGTGGCGCAGTTGGTAGCGCCGTTGGCTAGGGTTACGGATGTCTCTGGTTCAATTCCCGGTACGAACGGTTTTTCAATCGATTTATGGATTTCTGTACGTAGTCTGAGTATTTGTGATGTCGAAAACCCCCTCCCACCCATCCGATCCTCACGGGACGTAGCGAGAGCGATTAGCTAACCACTCTTCCTGTCCTAGCTCTATTCTTCTATCCCCACTCTCTTCTGAAAAAAAAAGGTTGAGCAACTGAATAACAAGCAGTTCTCTTAGAAAAATTCTGTTAAGATACCTCCATTAAGAGACCATATGCTCTACATTGGGAGCGGACATGGAAAAAAAATACTCACCAGTATTAGGAAATATTCGTAACAAAAATCAATATATTGAACCACCCTTCAAGAAGGCCTTGTTCTTTAGCCGGAGCACATCCACAAAGCGCCCTTCTTGATTGGCGCTCTCATTTTCTGTGTGCCCAGTGCAACACCTCGGCCACGAGTTTATGGCCCTGCGGCCAACACTGAGTACATCACGGACGCCTGTTTTTGCAACACCACTTTGCACTTCACATTCTTTCCTCCCTTACCCGCCAAAATCCAGGGAAGACATGAGAATTTAAAACGCCAAAAATTCTAATATAAGGTCGATGATTACAACAGTGTATTTTTGCTTTCCAACTATCTATTATTTTTGGAGTTCTGAATCAACACTCGGTTTATCGGTTTGAAACACGTTTTTGCTTATCTAATTCGAGGCATGATGCAAAATGATACAAAATACCCGAATAAAATAAAATATCGAGATACTCCAAATTACGCAATTCTCAAAACTATGAATTTTAGTACTCAAGGACCTTTAAAAACCCGACCGAATCGGATCTCCGACTCCAACATTCCGTTCAAATCTAATTCCTGCAGTCAATACATCACTACTAACATTTCTATTAAAAAATTAACTAAGCACATACAAAATACAATTTAATTAAAAATAGAGTACCTTTACGTGATAAAACAAAAGATACAAGTTTGAGATAATATTCTTAATGATTTCTGATAAGGTGGATAGAGTCCAAATAGATTTATTCGTATTTTTATTTTACATCGTCGATTCATAATACATAATGTCGGATATCGGCTAGGTGGTGCAATGGCTAACTTCGTTAACTACGGTCATGGATGTCTCGGGTTCAAATCCCGGTTCAGACAGTGTTATAAATTGATTTTTCAATCGATTTATGGATTTTTGTTTGTAGTCATGAACTTGTGTGATGTCTAAAATTCCCTTCCGATTGTCAAAAACGGGGCATACCGAGAGTGACTACTAGATCTCTCCTAACCCTATCATTCTTCCCATACTCACTTCGAAAAATTGAGGTTGAGCAACTGAGTAACAAGCAGTTCTCGTAGAAAGCTTTTGTTGAGATACCTCCATTAGGAGGTCATATGCTCTACACTGGGAGCGGACATGGTAAAAAAAATTATAATATATTCGCATACTTTGGATTAAATTTTGAAATATGTTTATTTGCCTAAATAAAATGTTGAAATTAAATAAGCTAATTACACTTCATCGAATCGATTTTCATTTTCAGACCGCATAATAATTCAATTCATAATTATTGTACAAGCAATTCAATGAAATGCATCAGTTTGTATGAAAGTCATTGTTTGGATTGTTATCCACTTGGCAAGTGTTCATTAAAATGTTGAAAAAATATCAGTTTTTTCACTCCAAAGGGATTTATTTACATTGTTAATATATTCAGTTAGCATTGTTACAAACCTGCATTAATTTGGTGAGTAAATAATTCAATAAATGGTCAATATACACATGGTCAGCACATAAAATAAACGGTCAGGTATTTATATAAAACTGTGAGTTTTTAATTAAACCTAATCTTATCGTCCCTTTATTTTTTTGGAAATTATTTACTGATCATGTATGGTATTGGTTACTGACCAAATAATTAGTTGTCATTGTTGTATAATAGAATCTAGATACTTATGACGTCGACGTGATGTCGAGATATGACTAAATACATTCTTGTGTTAAAATAAATATAATGAAGTTTTACCAAGTGAACGACGAAACATGATTTAACAATGCAATTATTTTATATTTTCATTTACAACAATCGAGGTTATGAAACGCTAAAACAGACGTTTTTCAAAACCAGCAGAAAATACTATATTATGGTAGCGTAGAACAAACCTAAAAAACGATGGAAGCTTAAAAAGGTTTACGATTTAAAATTTGTTTAATAAGGCAGCATTACATTGATATTTTTGTCTTAATTAATAAAAAAATTACTTCGCACGAACGTAAAAAATCAAAGATATGAATAAAGCGCAACTTCATGAAGTTTCTGGAACAACTTCTTGCAAATGTTCGTTGAAGCAAAGCGATGGAACAAAGCACTCTTCTCTTTCTTGGCAAGTTGCTTTGGATTCCTGGCGAATTCTTCAAATTCCCTTCAACGCTTGCATTGTTATTTCTTCAACAGCAAAATTGCGAACCGCCATCATAAATCGGCATCACTTTGACCCCTTGTAGTACAGCCATGTTTACATAAATAGTTATTAAAGGCCTACATTTATTGGGTCGAGTAATCATTTCAATTTTTGTATTCACGTGTTCAGTTAATAAAATAAAATAAATGTTCACTAATTTATATAAAATGACCAATTATTAAATAAAACGGTCAGTTTTGTCATTAAATCGAACCTAACCATTATTATTTGGCAATAATTCACTGAACAAACATAATTATTACCTGATCTTTTCCCAAATTAACTATTGACCATTTATGGAATTAGTAACTGACCAAATAATTAGTTTTAAAATTTGCTGTTAGTCATATAAGTAAGCCATTTCACGTGTTTTATTGGCAAAAATGTTCACATATTAATTAATATAGAAAACTAAATGTAACTGTTGAACAACCAGTGAAATAACAATGCTGTAAATTTAAATTTGTGTATATTTTTTAACCATGTCCGAACCCAAAGTGGACTTCTTATGGAGGTTATGTCAACAGATGATTTTTTCTAAATGGACTGCTTAACCCTTTAACTACCGGTAGGTATATGAATGACGGTACCTTGCACGCCACGAAATGTTTTCGATGAACACACCACACATCTCTTCATTGCTTTAGCTTTATCGTTGTTGTGTTGTCGTTATGTCGTTGTATGTTCAGCATATTCGTATGTTTTAAATAATTGATCTTCGCTACTAAAATCCCGTTTAAAGCGGAGCGTTCAAAGATGTAATTTTTGTATGAGTGACATACCGTTCATGGAAAGTTTCGCGCGTCTTAAAACGCTATTGGCAGCCATCTGGTTAATACGCTGTTTCTCAACCTGTATTTTTGAAAAGAGTTTAAATAGAAGGATAGGACTAAGACATGAGTATGTAAACAAATCGCTTTCACTAACCCCCGTTTTTAGGATCGGGAGGGTGGGAGGTCATTTTAGTCATCCGTGCCTTCGAACAGAAATCCATAAATTGATTGAAAAAACCCATGAGTACAGCAACCGAAGCCAACAACACTAACCACTCGACCACTGATCCGGCTAATTATATATTACTTCTTTTAATCCATTTGCAATATTGACAGTTTCTGATTCATTTCCCAGCAATGATTCTTTTTTGTTTCATTTGTCATCAGTAATGCGATTCAAAGTTAGTTAACACTTTATTTTTCATCGAGAATAAGTACTATTCACTTAATAACCTTAGGTAGCCGAAACAATTATATTTAAATGGACCTACAAAAACATGGATGCAATGTTTGACTTCAAATTTTGTGCAAATATTGTACAAATAGTATTACCATAAGTAAGACTTCGGTTAGAAGACATCATAAGACAAAATGCCAAAACGATGGTTCTGAAAGATGTGTGATATGGTTACTATAGATAAAATATTTCTGTGTCGTTATGGCAAAAGTTTATATGTCCGTTTTTGTCATATTGGGTTTATTCTTACAATAAAATATTTGTCAGCATGTGGTGCAAAGTTCAGTATGCTAAACATTATCCATGAAAAAATCCCTTGAATAAGTGTATCATCCATTTAATTTAAATATTCGACGACTTACTAAAGTTTATATTTCATCTCCTGTAAGCCACGGTAAAACTGAAATATAAACTTCTACCATAGCGCCATAGATTTAACACTACTTTTATTTTTATAGTTAACTTATTCAAAGCGAGCTGAAAGGGTCAATCGAACCTATGCAAGCTATCCCACATACGATTGGCGCAAAAAACAAATGATTGCGAATATTTCTTATTTAAACTCGATTTCGATACAACACTTGTTGCGCGAAAAAACCATAAAATGGCCGGATTTATTGAAGCGCTTAATTAGCTACGTGAAACGTGTCGTTCAGAATACAATGTACAATATCGTGACAGGAATATATTTATTATTATAACGCAACGATAAGTGATATTAATGTGTAGCTTACTTGCGATTCTGTGATTTATTGGAAATGCAGCCGTTTATATGGAGGTTTGTTAATGATATAAAATAGAATTGGTTTTTTTAATCACTATGCAAGTAATGCCATTGTACATACTAAAATCTGTAAAGAGAGAAATTAATGAGTAACATTATCAATATTCAGAAAGAATTATATAGTCGCTGTTCTGGAAGTGAACACAAAAACGAAAAAATGACTCATTGAGTTAGTTATATCAAAATGTCCTTTATTTCAAATTCTACCTTATGGAAGAACACGCTTTTTTAAAAATTATAATTTTACTTACTTTACTTTTACAGTTTTGTAAAAACAAACTAAATGAAAAAGGTATAGCATTTCAAACATTTGACAAACTTAAAAATACAATTACTCAAAACTAGTATTTTTCAGTTAGTGTTTTCATCCAGAACAACGACGATATCGTCAACATAGTGACAGAAGGCAATAAGTTTAAAACTTATGGTTTTGAATCATGAATGCTGTCTGAAAAAACAGGCTCAATCATATTTCATATATTTTTTACTTAATTTGAAGAAACGAATATGAATTATGTCAATTTCGGTCACAGTAGTTATGAATGGCAAAAAAACTTTTAAAAGAATTACTGCTAATTAAGTAAAATTGGTTAATGATTAACGTATCTCATAAAGTGGTTATTTTAATAAATAATGGTTAAGGTATGTAAATAGAAAGACTTAAATTTCACGATTTTCTGAAAAGTCGTTTATGTCAAAACAAGGTTTTTTGAATTGACGTCTTCTGCCAATATAATGATGTGATATTATGAATATTATAATTTACTATTAATGTAATGCACACAACACTGAGCTTGCGTCCTAAACGTTTTCGCCGTCAAGGGTTCTAATCTTGACTTCTCGATTTGTATTTGAAGGCTTTGATGCCTCTCATGTTTTCATATATCCCATTCCATTCTGAAGACGAGGGCGTAGAGAGAGTGATTACAAGTACCTTCTATTCTTATGTCGTTTTCAGATATGAAAGATAACATTGAGCAATTAAGTTGCAATCACTTCACGTTAAAAACATTATGTTTAAATTCTCCAATGGGAGACGTCAAAATATACGAACATTTATTATAATTATAGCTGACATTATTTGTTCACTGTGTTGTACAAGGAAATCAATAATGTGGTTAAATTTGTTAATAACTAACTTAAAAATGGATAAGTAATAAATTCAAAGCTTATACTCATTGGAATAAAGCTCATCATAAAGATGGAAGCTTTTAAAGCTTGACTATATTGGCGTAATATTATGTTTTTCTGAGCGGACACTAATGGAGGACGCTTAGGAATAGACAGTGGGCCATTGATCTTACAGCATCTTTGAAAACTAGCTATGAGTCAGTCGACCAACCTCTTAATAAATGAAGGAGGTGGAAGGAAAAAGTCAGCAATAGACATTTTATCATTTAAAGTCATTTTTTTTAAATTCAATAAAGGGTGGGCTGAAAAGGTTGAAAGCATCATATTCATTTACGGCTACGGACACGGATGTCTCGGGTTCAATTCCCGGTGCGAACAGTTTCATCTAAAGTGATGTCTAAAGCTCCCCCACACCCAATCGATCCTCACGGGGCGTATCGAGAGTGATTAGCTAACCACTAGTCCTGTCATAGCCTTATCCTTCAATCCATACTCTCTTCGAAAAAGGGAGATTGAGAAACTGAGTAACAAGCAATTCTCATAGAAAAATTCCGTTGAGATACCTCCATTAGGAGACCGAATGATCTACGTTGGGAGTGGACATGGAATAAAAAAATAGTTTAGCACGATATAAGTGCATTGAGCACTCTATTTACACGCGATGTTCTCTAAGCTGCAGTGTTTTTACCTCTGCGCACTTGTCTCGGGTTGGATTGCACTCAAATTCAAACTATTCAAAATATTTTTTTGATGTCCTCTCCCAACGTGGAGAATATGGCCTATTAATAGAGGTATCTCAAGAGAAGTTTTCTACGAGAACTGCTTGTTACTCAGTTGCTATTTTTCGAACAGAGTAGTGATAAAAGAATAGCGCTAAGACATGACTAGTGGTTAGTTAATCGCTCTAGCTACACCCCGTTTTTAGGATCGGATTAATGGGAAGGAGTTTATAGACATCACAAACATTCCATGCCTACGAACCGACCCCCCTAATGGATTGAAAAATTAATTTTTGAAACTGTCCGTACCGGGGCTTGAACCCGAGACATCCGCAACCGTAGCCAACGACGTTGACCACTGCACCACGGATCTGAAGAACTATATTTGTGTATGTATTTTTTCAATCAGTGTTCTATAACTATGCCATGCGTATAAAAATGTAAAAAGTAAAAGAAAACAAATTAACAATTTTTTTTATGTGTTTTATACACAGTATAAATGAATAAATGATGATAATTTTAAATATTTAAAGCAGAAAAAAGGCTTTTTTTACAGTATTCAAATACGACAGATATATTTGCAAAAAGGTTAAAATTATGCCTCGCATTTGTTGGTTTTGCCTGAGCGGCCTTTAGATTTTTCTCTCAGGGAACCTCTCGTCTTAGAGAGAAGGGAGCAAGACCAGTTTTAATTCTGTTGTACTGATTACTATTTATATTTTTCTCCCACCATTTATATAATAAATAACTAACTACAGAAAATCGCTGGCTATACAGAAATAAAACTAACAAGTAACTTTAACTAAGTAATGAAAAAGCAGATTGAATAACCCAGTTGACAGATTTGATATTATATTATGTACTTAAAATCGACTGCAGCGATTGCAAAGCTTTTGCGCCTATGATGAAGCTCTGAGCCAAGCTTTCGCGTGGGTGCTGTAAATAAGAACTCGGTATCGAGAAGTGTTAAGACTTTCTTGTGAGTAATGCATTTGTAAAATGGTGATGAAAATAACAACTACACCAAGGTTGTCGATAGCCATCTAGGGTAATTCTGATGGATACTTCAAGTGTAGGGAACATTAAGGCACAATTATTAACTTTTGAAAATAAGACATAAATTGTGTACGTAATATATTCTATTTTTGGTCAGTAAGTTATACGCTGTGGTCAGTATGTATATAGACGGTTACATGAATTAAGCAATCAGCAAAGCTTACCCAACTTCACCAACGTGAAGAAAAAAAATGGTTTTTTACTAACCGCTTTTAAAAAACAGTTATTGACGAATATTTAACATTTTCAAAAACACACTTTCGTCTTACTTACATCTTGGATATCAGTAAATTTTTGTAAATGTTGTAAATCTTTTTCAAAGGATAAAATTATCATGGATGACAACATGAAAATACATAAATGAAAACGTCATAAAAATATATGTTCTCAAATCGACTATGTTTGGGCATAACCTGAAAACTGCTTTTTTGGTAAGAGTAAAAATGGGCTACTAGAGTATTATCTTTAATTTGGTTAGTATACCCTGAAATCGGTATTTAATTTTAAAATAATCAAAACGCAATGGTTATATGATAGGGCAACAAACATGGGGAAATCCAAAGTTTGAAATAGCTCTTCTGTAAATTTAACATTTTGCAGTAACGTGTTATGCCCAAACACAACCGAAATATTTAGAATGATAATGTAATTTTTAAATATCCAGTTTAAATACTGTATGTTCGTAAACCTTCTTAAATGTTACTTTATGTTTAATTCATAGTATTTTTCAAATAAATTCAATTAAATATTTATCTTATTATTTTTTTTTCATGTGAGTCGCTATACCTAGATTATTTAATTATATTGTGAATTATTAGCTTTGCTGTTAGTTACTATGAACGTTTACTTTAAAAAAACTATCATTCTTTTCACATGAGCGTATCAATCAATATAACAGTATAACATGATGTAAGTATGTTTTAATTTGTCGTGAAGTCTTGTCAAGTATTATTTCTAGCCCAGGAAAAATATTGTCACTTATTCAAAATATTTAAATTATAAACTATGCAGCTACGATACGTTTTTTACATCTCAGTCTCCTCTATATTCTGGATATTAACAGTGCTTAAACTTAGTTATTATAATTCGAGTACAGCTCTAATTGGGGCACGCCTTAATTATTATTCGCGACCGCCGACTAGAATGTAACTGGTCGAAGTCATTCAGTTGTAGCAAAAACACTATTCCATTTTATGGCATATCACGCCATTACTCCTACATATAAACATTAAATCAATTTATGGTGATTAAACCAATTCTAATATATGGCGATAATTTTTAAACTATCAAAAATGGCAATATTACCTTACAAAATACAGTTAAACAAGGGATGGGGAACCTGGGGCCTCATGAACTTAAAAAGGCATATTTGTTTATAAATACTTTCAGTAAAATAAAACTAATATTATGTTAAATTTCTATACACCATTTTCTCTGTGTAGATATGAATACTTAGTTTTAAAACGATCAGTTTTTTAATTAAACTTAGCCTAACCTGAGTATTTTGCAATTATTTACTGATCGAACATAATTATTTACTGACCATTTATCGAATTCATTACTGACCATTTATGGAATTAGATATTGACCAAATAACTAAGTAGTTTCCATTTCATTCATTGGGATTGACGATTATCTTATACGATGTCTGTTCTTTCACATGATTTACAATAATGTGTTATATTTAAAAAAAAACATGTTTTAATGTAGTTGAAAGTTTTTCAAATAAGAACATTGGAAAAGTAATTTAAGCCGACCGCAGTTGAAAAACCGAATGCGCGATAATAACAAATTCGTAACGACATGTCATTATTTGATTGCGCATGCGCACAAAGTGATTTACAGCTTCAAATCCTGCCATCTAATTTAAAGAGTGTTAAACGATATGTAAATTGCGGGCTTAAAAGAAAACTGCATTATCCTTTTGCTTAGACTGTGATTTAAATATTTATGATAGTACTATTTTATTTTGTGATGGCTTTAAAGCATCGCGTTATAAATGCATTCATTAAAACATTGTTTAGATTGTGAATGATTTAATCTGTGGTCGGAAATGGATATGGCGTAATTGCTATTGCGAACATTATAAACGTAGATAGCCTTAAGTCAACTTTGCTCATCTCTGTCCGGTGATGTGTTGACTGGAAGTAACAGTTTTTTTTTTTTTAAATTAAATTCAAGAAATAGTACATTAATATAATCAGGTTGTCTTTCATTATTTCTTATATTAGTTTTTGGTACAAATATCAAATTTAAAACTAATATAACACTTATTAGTAAATAGATACACTGCTCTTGCTCAAACCATATTTACTATACGAAAGTTGGTATCCTATTAGTATAGTAAATTGTGAATTAGGATGTTTTACAAAAGAAAAATAATTCAACCATGTCTGCTCCCATGTGGAGCATATCGATACGTCATCCACCCTTTTTTGTGAGGCGGTAATGTCATAGTAAAATTTTGAAAATTTAGAATTTTTTGGTCGTAAGTGCGAATCGTCGCAAGTCGAGGACTACCTGTATTGCACACGATCCAATCCCTCTGTCCGCGTGCGGTTAATATCCTTGATGGCGAGTCAGGCTTGCGAGTTTTTCTTTAAATCGTTCTGAAGGATGCTAACACGGCTAAAGAGTTGGACGGACAGAGCTATTATGCTAAATAGCGAAGATTTTTGAGCCCGCGGCGACTTAAAAACAAATATATAATATGAACACCTTGCGCGAGATAATTTGCGCACCCATGGGGTTGACAATTGGTTCTCAACATTTTTCATTTAATATTAAAAATACTTACCGAGCTCAGTGACTTAGTGGTCAATGGTGTATATTGTGACTTTGGATATTATCAATCATTTTTTCAATGTTTACTTTCGAAACTCGCGGACCGCTAAACTATCTTTGAATACTATCTTTGAATGAAAATATTAAAAATAACGATCATTAAAGCTTAACTTTATTTTAAAATAGATTGATAAGTGTAATATTCTTGGCTTCAATGACATCAGTGCAACAACTCCGCGAACTACTCAAATTTTCTTTGGTGGCCCACTGGTTGGTGAGCACTGATTAAAAATTCCCTCCCACACATCCTATATTAAAAACGTGGCTTAACCAGAGCGATGAACTATCCATTAGTTCTATCCTAGCCTTATCGTTACATCCACTCTCTTTGAAAAGCAGAGGCTGTGCAATCAAGAAACAAACATTTCTCGTAAAAAGCCTCCATTGAGATAATCTTCATATATTATGCTCCACGTTAGGAGCGGACATGGTGAGAAAAAAAGTTCTAGAACAATTACCACGCAACAGTTACCACGTTAAATAAAGTACATGTATTTTAATTGAAAATGAAACATTCAGTAAGTTGATATTTGGTATATATTTACTATGCAGGTAAACTATGTGATCAAATAAAAATCTGATTCCTTTAATGGATATATCTGACGATGTCGTGATGCCGAAATACATATCAATAATTCCTGTGGAAGTAAATGCGATAAGTCAAGATGTTTTCTAGATATTTCAGTGTATATATTTTATTTAATAACTAGGTACTACGGAAAGATATATTTATGTTGTATTAGAAATATTCATATCTATTTATTTGGTACTTGGGTTCTGACGGGTGGCTTATTATTTTATTTAAAAAAAGTTGTTAGGTATATTTAAAAATAGGCATTACAGCTAATTATATAATAATAATAACACTCAAGATCAACTTGAAGAGAAAAGAAATCATAAATACCATCGCCATAATTCTCAAATATATTTATTACGACATTGCCAGGACTTGCCAGAACCCAGAACCATTTTATCGCTGGGTACAGTTAAGCCCACTAGACAACAGAGGATGAAAATTAAAGTAAACATTCAAACGCCTTTGCCTAACACCATTCTAAGAAATATCTTCTCTCTTAAAATATTCCATACACTCTACATAAGGAGCGAAAAAGTTGTAAAAAATAGCTTCGCATCAATAAAAAAATCTCTTCGTGATGAGTATGAAAAACAATGAATTTAATGACATTACATTTTTTCAACGTAGATATTCAGAGTATACATTTCGGCATTAAGTCATAAAAAAAAGTTCTTTTTTTCAAACGCTTTATTATTATCATCAATTATCATCAATTCACTTGTAGTTATGAAATTCTCTCATGACGTAAGCGCTCGCGGTATAAACAATGCACACACAGTTCCGACGTACTACAAGCTACTTTAGACGTTCAGTATTTGAATTTCAATACCGTCATCTATGACGGGTACGGTTATACTAATAGGGAAAATAAAATTTTGAATTCTCATGACTGACGTAGAATGTTAAATTGCATACATTTTGACATTTTAAACAGAAAACCATCAAAAACTGACTCAATGCGTTCTGTCAGTATAGCATTGATATTTATTATAAAAAAAATATTAAAGCATTGAGAATCTCAGCACGTTTGAGGTTAACAAGCCTCGCTGACCGAAACAACTCTTATGGATCTTTATGGGTAGTACTCAAAATGTTTATTTTTTCCATACACATATAATAACTTGTAGAATATGCTTTATGCCCAGTATGGTATCACACCAAATTATAATGCGATGTCTGTCAGAAGTGATAATAAAAATTCAAACAAGCTTTTAACGTAACCAAATGGATTGTTTAACAAGTACCTAACACACATCCAAGACTCACATTCTTATTCTTGAAGATGCATAATGGTTTATGCAAGCACACTATGGATGCCCATTTAATACCAGATTATTTTTTAATATTATTTTTGGGCACACTCGAATGTTTTAATCGAATAAATCAAATCAAGTTTTAAATAATAAAATCGAAGGTGTTTATGCCAATCGATGTAACCCTCAGGAAATTGTTCAAATCAAAAATCAAAAACATTATATGGTGAGTTGTGTCATGAATCTTTTTAATTAGCTCGTGTTAATTCTCATGTTTGCAGATACGGGATTATACGTAGGGATTGTCGACATTTTTAAGTCAATGTAAAATGATGTTTCCCTTCCAAAAAGTGGTCAATTTATTTTTCTAATTTACATCATTTGGCCGAGACCTTCTCTGTCGTCTTTAAAATGAAATCCAAACATTAACTCATTTTTGTTATTTTTTAAAGAGTTACATCAATTGGAGAAAACAAAGTTGATATGAGCCAGTGAGAAGTGAAGTGAACCAACTGATATCTTTAAAAAAATAAATTAATTGTGTTTTAGTATTCTACGCGTCATCTTAAAACTAAAATGTAAATACAGGTTGCAAAAATATTTTATTCTCTAGGAAGGAAGAGGATGACTCAACTAAAACTTTCAGTATACAAGATTCACCATTTCATCACTTGGCTTACTTCACTTCTCGAGGGTTCATATGTTTATCCCTGTAAATCATTGTAAAAAAACTTCCTGTAACCGTGGTCGTTCACCAGCTACAGGGTCCTGGATTTGGATACTCATTCATAAACTTACTATTATTGATTTCTCAGTACATTTATGAATGTTTGTAAGTATCCTTTCCGACCAAGACGGGTCGGCATAGGAGAACGATTAGTTAACTACATACTTGGCTTTCCCTGGCCCGATTTTTCAATCCTTACCTCGTTTTGTTGCTTAAAATCTGTTTAATTAACAAGTGTGTTCAAAGTAAATTTGAATTTAAATTAATTTGTTTGTTTAATTGGTTGATTTAAATCATTTCTCACTTAAAAGTACCTAAATGTAGACTTCAATTATTGTTGTATAGTGTATTTATGGTATTTTTATAACTACTCCATCTTAATAAAAAAAGATTAGCCGGACCGAAGTGGCGTTTGTGTTGAGATCTTCCTCCTTATAATGGATGCCGATAATGATTAAGATTTCTCTTCCTGTCGTAAATGTAGATGGTCGTAAGTCAAGGTGGACGTACTTCAAAAATCTGGCTGTACTTTATTTATTGGCACGTCACACAGGCCAAGTTCGTCTAATAGGAATCACGATATTCCATAGACACTATTAACAGGTGCATAATATTATCTTTATACAATTATACCAGTTAACTGTACAGTGGTAAGATAAGTATTTTATTTCTATAGTTAGTTAGCAGTGGGTACATATTTAGACCGCTGAATTCATTATTCCGTTTAACCTTTCGACTGCCACCCGGGGGTCTATCAAGTCTATCTGAGCAGACCTGTTAATCACGATGCACTCATTGTGTTTCTGTTTTAATTAATTTCCTCCACGACACCACTGCTGGCCCACTCTCTAACGGGGAGTGTGGGTATATGTTTGTCAAGCAAATATTTCGATTTAAAATTTGAAATAAAAACTATTTTGTCGAAGCCTAGAATATATTAATATATATTATTCTGAAGGGTTTTGCACACAACTCGTTCCCAGTTCAAAAGTTCGAGCCACCAAATATACGCTTATATTCATGGATTCATTTCAATCAATATATGGATGTTTGTAATCTTTTTATCGTTTCCTACCCAATTTATCTGTTTCTGAAAACGTGTTTTCACAGAGAAGTGAGCCAACAATAAGTACTTGAATAAAAGCTTATTGACTGACCTAAAAATGTTCTAATTAAATAGTTATCTTACATTAAATACAAAGTTCAAGTAAACATGCGAAAAAATGTTGGTTACCTCCATAAAAACTGTATTTTTTTAATGTTTTGTTCAACTTCATTCTAAATTCAGTTAAATATATTATAATAGAGGCAATACATCATTTTTTTTAATAAAAGCCAATTTGTGTGTAGTACTTCCACATGTTTATAATAATCAGGACAGGCTCTCGAGCGTTTGATATTTTATTTGCTTTCGAATAATAATGTTAAAGTTAATTTAAAATTGTTTCTGTAATATTTCATCTTAGCGTCCTCTTTTAAAACTTCGAGAGAACAAAGCCAGATGATCGAATCAAAAGCTGTGTCAAATATTCATGAATTTCATCTGAATTGAGTGAGCTGATTGGCTTAGCCGACGACTGCGACTCAGAAACGTGCTAACTAACAAACAGGCGGTATTACTTAACACGTCTTGAACCTCCCTACACTTGTATTTAATACACGATAACACTTTAATAAGTGAAATATGGCATACAGCTTCTTGCAAAATATAATATCATTTTATGAAGAAACATGGGAAATTGTGTAAATTCCACTACTCGGTTTAATGTAATAATACTATAGATGTACCAATTTAACTTGGCCGCTGGTGAGGGTGCCACCGCCACGTTAGGAATGTTGCCATATTCAATCAGAACTGAAATTTCTGTAACTTCCAAAAGTAATATTTTAGGGACGGTTATTAAAAGAAGACAAGATATTTATTCTGTATAAGATGTCAATTGGAGAAATTCATTCTAGACTGACAATTCCAGTTCCAAATTTGGCTGCGGCCAAGTAATTTTGGTACTACTATAGAACCAATACCGCTTATATAGAGTATTGATAACTATTAAGTGTACAGATGTTGATCAAATGAAAAGAATGTTTATTGGTATTGGACAAATTACGGTAAATAGCAACCTGTTCCCCAGTCTGCCAATATAACATCTGGATTTGAGAATTATCTTTCTAAAAATATATTTGACGTGTATGTTATTTGAGTATCAATGATATATTGACAGAAGGAATTAAGTTATACATCGCATTTAGAGCATTATTTTTTTTTCATAGTGCTCTCTCTCCCTATGAACTGTTTATGATTTAAAAAGATTTTTTGTACATTATAAATAGTAATCTTTTTGGCACACAAATCATAAGATTTGGTATCGTCGAGTTACAGTCATTTTCTGCCAGAATAAAAAAATAACAGTATGACATAATACTGATTTTTCAAAACCTGACTTGATACGTTCTACCAGTGCACAGTGTTAAGTTTTTAACAACGCTTTCAAATTCACCATTTTTACAGTTGACTAACTAACTAGCAGTTGATAAAATTAGCTACTCGAAATCCTTCGGTACACAATTGTAATGATTTAAAATATAAATATTATTACACCGTTTAGCGCATCTTTTGCTATGCGTGTATATACGCATATATTAATACGAATAAGCCAATGTCCGTTAGTGAAGGCGCATTGCAGTATTGAATATTATATGATACCAGCTAAAAGGAAAGAACCGATTTTATTAAAAGTATATTCAATAAATATATTGTTTAAGTCGCAAAACCCTGAAGGTGTTAAACCTGGGGACATCATTACTTAGCGATACACGACAGGTATTATTATTCATATAGAGCTTCCACGAAATCAATACAACTGCATTGCATTGCGACACTTTTATGCATTAATTAAAACACCTGAGATGAGCTATAAAGATAAATATGGTAAACCAAAGAATACCAAAGAAGCAAAAAAAAAAAATTAACAACTAATACTGCACTCAAACGATGAATAAAATTTCAAAAAATATGTCAATTTCGTATATAATAATAATTAAAGCGTCCATTTACGTTATTTTTAAGATTTTAATACATTCTGGACGAAACAATAAGTGCCTTGTTGTGTTATGCGTTAAAGATATACATTTAAATCAATATGAATATGTCGAGAATTTACTAACACAAGGCATTAAGTCATAAAAACAAGTTCTGATATAATCGTATTTAAAAGATTTTTTTTCAAAGTGTCTACTGTCTCTTCAAAATGTAGAAATGTAGTTGTTTGTCTTTTAACAAGAGTTTTTTTACATTATTAAGGAAAATCTTTTTGGTATACAAATTAGAAGATTTTCTATTGATGAGTTATTATAGTTATATGATATAACCAGTGGCAGTTCGTGGATAAGATATCTGGGGGTGCTGCGGTTGATTAAAAAATAAAAAAGTGGTTTTTTATGGATTATATTGTACTATTAACATCAGAGTTATTAAAATTAAACATTACGTGTATATTTATTTCACTGTAAAATTCATTCTTCATGTTTTTTCCTTGAAAAATGTCGCTTATACTTAGACAGATGTTGCGCGCGGGGTCAAACCGCTGTACACTCACCCACACGCAGAACACGAAATACTGCCAAATTCGCAGCTCATATTAAGCTTATAGTTGAGAGTCCTTCCTCCCCGCTCCCTTCCTCCCCGCTCCGAACCATCCACTCTCGAGCATATTCCATCGAAAACCGTACTGCACAGAATCATGAAGATTCGTCAATTTCTGATAAGAGTACTGCGGTGTATGTTAATTATTGGATGTATCGGTGCGCGGGCGAGCTAAATATACACTTAAATAATAGTAATATTTTCATATAATATTATATTTTTCTCAACTTGCTTGGGGGTGCTACAGTTCTGCAGTGCGTATGGACGAGCCGCGCCTGGTTATATCATGATTTTTGCCAGAATAAAAAAATAGCAATATGACTTAATACTAAAGACATTATATCTTATGACTTCATGAGTTTCACCAGTACGTTGAATTGCATATATTTTGACATTAAAAGCAGAAGATCATATTAAAAACTGAATGAAAACATTCTGTCGAATTTACCAAGTGACAGTGCCACCACTGGAAAAGATAGAGAGTGCGTGTGGCGTGTCTGCTGTGCGTTACAGATAAGTCACGACAGATATTTTTAGTTATTCGTAAATATTTGCACATGTACAGTGAATTACAGACAGTTTACTTGGTTAAAAAATAATCGGTTGCTAGATGCACGGTTTCACTTAAAATGAAGTTATTTCAAAAGGTTTCGCAGGTAACACAATATAATTTATTGACATACAACCAACTCAGCTCCCCTTGCTGGGATCAAAGTAAAATGTAGATAAATTTAGCTAAGTATAGAAACCCGCACAAAAGTCACTGATAACAATATTCGTACCAAAAATAATTCTTCCAACCAGAATTTTATTTTTATCGTAGTATGTACACTGATCGATTTTAAATGCGAATTTAACACGATTTTGTTGTATAAATAATTAATTGTTTACGGACTTTACGGACTGTATATCACTGATCATCACTCTCTTTTCTTAAATTCCTACACCGTACAATAATTCACGTAAATGCAAGGTGGAGCAAGATTTATATGAAAAAATTCGTATCATCTTATGAAAACATTTTTTTTCAGTTGTTCCGCAATGGTTAATGGATTAAACCGGTATTGGAAATATTATCAGTCGTGACATATTAAAAACATGATTTACTAGATCGTTTTGATTAGCTCAATTATTGATTAACAAATAAAAAGCCGAACAGATAAAATCTATTTCTGTATCGGGCACGATACCGGCAATTATGTTGACCTTTGTGTCGGGATATAATCGATTGAAAATATAATGCATAAATACAATGGCTTATTCATTTCTTTTTAAATTCATATTAAATGTCAAATAAGTAATTAACTAATGTGTTGTTTGAATATTATTCGTTTGAGATAGTAATCGTTAATTATAGTTTACACAGAATGTTTTGAATATTTTTTAAATTGTAAAAGAAACAAAAGTTGTTTAGTCATTTAATGTATACTAACTAATCTCAAATTTGAAATGAATAAAAATTGATTTTATTCAACAATAAAACGGGATTTCAATATTCATTATTTAAGACAACCAAAACCTTTTTACCATGTCCACTGGCAATTTCGAGCATATTATGGGCTCCTGATGGAAGTATCTCAATATACACAAGAACTGCTTGTGATTCAGTTGCTTAACCTTTCTTTTTTGAAGAAAGTACGGATAGAAGAATAGTTCAAGAGCAGAGCCAGTGGTTAGCTAATCGCTCAAACTACACCCCGTTTTTAGGATTCGGATTGGGTGGGAGGGAATTCTAGACATCTCAAGCGAAAAGTCTGAAGAAGTTTGTTCGACGAATCCATGGACTGCTACTTATAGCAAACTATGAATATAGCAAGAGATAATACAAAGCATCTTAATGCATTACTGGAATGATCAGCGGGCCTTTTCTCAGATTTATTTGTTGTCCTGACACCAATAGTGCCCGGTCAGTTAAGCTCAACATCTTAACTTCTTTCCTTTTGATCGATTATGTATTGCCAAGTATTTAAAATAAATTGTATGAAATGTGTTTCGCGAAAAATCACTTAATTATTGTGATAAAAAGTTATCTGCCCACTGAACTTCTTCCTGTGTTACAACATTGACTTTTTGCTATGTTTAGTACCAACCTAATAAACACGTATATAGTAAATATAAAAATCATTTCGTTCAGCGTAAAGGAGTTGTGTCTTACTGACCCCTTTTACAGAAAAACTTCTGTTGAGATACTGCGATTAGGAGGCAAAATCCTAATTAATTTAGTAATCTCAATTAATTTTAATATGCTGATTTGATAATTATGAAATTCAATCTTCATTGGGTAATTAAGGGTTTTTTATAATTGTTTATGCGATTGATATGTTACTTTCTATATGATTATGTATACAATTTGAATATTTAGATACGTTTAATTAATTTTATTTACTTTCTTTTTAATACGATTGCTTTTGTAACTGATTTTCGATAACAGGCCTTAAAGCTTGGTCTCCAAACTATTGAAACGTGTGGTGTAATTAAAATAATTGAATTTAACATTCATTTGATTTGGATTCAGAGATTCTGGCTTCGTTAATCTTGGCCATTGTTTAATTCTGCTCGTCATCATGTGCTTGCTGAGCCTGGTCTGTATTATTAGCATTTCTTGGACTGGATCAGACGTAAAGAACATTTTGTGCAATTAAAAATGAACTTTAACCTTTCGAATAAAAATTTAGGAACTATTCAATTCCATCGATGTTCGTAAAAACATATCGTAATGATTTGAAAAACACATGTACACAGAACAACTATAATATTGTATTCAGTTAACATTTTTTTTTAGTGTCTTCATGTAGATTAACTTCCTTTCCCAATTGTCAATTTTTACTGTTTGACACATTGTTTTTTTACTTATCACATTGGAAAAGCAATAAATCTGAAACTTGTAATTGCTTGGAAAGCATAAGTATAATACACAAATAAAAAAATATATTTTTGACAAAGTAACCTCTGTATTGAATCGTCTTATTTTCATCAAAAATATTGCTGCCAGTGTACCGAAATATTCTTACAAATGTCAAATTATTACTAACTGCCCGGCACTGCTCCTTACGAGATCACCGGACATCAATATGAACTTTTTATTTTAATTTATTTTCATGTCCGCTCCCGATGTTGAGCAAATAGACTCCTAGAAGACTTATCTCAACAGAGGTTTTCTACGAGAGCTAATTGTTACTCAGTTGCTTAATCTCTCTTTTTTTCTAAGAGAGTAGGAATAAAAGGATAGGGGTATGACAGGACTAGTGGTTGGTTAATCGCTCTCGCTACGCCCCATCATTTAGGATCGGATGGGTGAGAGCGAGTTTGAGAATTTATAAACATCCATGCCTACGAACAGAAATCCATAAATCTATTTATGAAAACTGTCCGTACCGAGACATGAAGCTGAGATACCCTTAACTGTAGCCAACGACGTTGACCATTGCACCACGGACCTCTACACTTTCACACTTTCTGTAACTTTCTATCCCATAGCCGTATCGCAGTGCACATGTCTTTAAATTACATTAACTGATATTTGTGATGGTGTAAAATAAAAACACTCAAAACCGCTAAATCCTCACAGAGAAAATAAAAATAATTTGATTGTTTACTGTTTTTCATTAATATAACAGAATGGCAGTACTATAACTATACGACAGATAGTGATCATATTGCAAGATTCGATTTGAATACTCGACTTATAGCTCGGGAAGGGAAGGGCTTTGCAACTTGAAAATAATCACATTCACATGAAATTTATTTTTAATATTGTAAGAGAATGATAATATGTATGCAATATGATAGCGGTAAGCAGAGTAATTGAAGGGCTGCACAATAACCGCAGGCAAGCCGTTGACGACCTCTGTCATTTCATCGAGAGGTGTATGGAATTTGAATGCAGCGGATGTTACAATAAAACTAATTAAAATTAAAATAACACAAGCGGTTAGTAATCAGTTAAAATTAATTAACATTAATGTAAAACAGACTGGCTGTTATTGTGAAACAATAACACATACCTAAGTAACAATCGCTTTTAACCCGAGGGTCATTGTTTGCATCCCGCTGGCATGAGTTCTGTTAAAAATTCAGAGTGATTATTATGAATTATGATTCTCATTTTGTCCATAGTCTTAGATTTATGTTGAAGAGTATGAGACTTCAGTTTCAATTTTTTTATACACCCCATTAGTAAACATTGAAAGAAACAATTAATACATTCTAACAAAATGTCTTCGTAAGGATAAGAATATTATGTTTATATGTTTTTTTAACGATGAATTAAATTTAAATGGTTAACTATATGCACAATAAATACGCCAATTTTTGAAAACTTGAGTCAATGAGAATTTAAATATAGATTCGAATCAGATCAACTTGAGGAGAAACGACATTATAACATCTATACTTATGACCTTATTGACCTTTCCAAGACTTGAACCCGTAACCTTTTGATCGTCTTACTACCAGGCCACGTATTCATTTTTTTAAAGACTTTTTCAAAGAATTTGTTACACTACCATGTTGTCATTGATAATAATAAGACGAAATTTTTTTGAGAATGGAACCTAAAATGATTTAATATGCTAGATGAATACATTCGATAAAATATGATTTTCATAAACAAATGACAAAAAAACAATTTTAGTAGGTTGATTGATCTTTTGTATTGAGGAGGTAGTATTAGTTTCATACTCTCGTGCAATATCTGCAAATCATCTCGGATTCAATTCCCGGTGCGGACGGTTTTCATAGATTGACCTTTCAATCGATTGATGGATTCCTGTTCGTAGTCTGAGTCCTCTCTCCCACCCATCCTATCCTCACCGGACGTAGCGAGAGCGATTAGCTAACCACAAGTCCTGTCCTAGTCCTATCCTTCTATCCCTGCTCTCTTCAAAAAAAAGATAGGTTGAGTAATTGAGTAACAAGCAGTTCTCGTAGAAAATTTCTGTTAAGATACCTCCATTATGATACCATACGCTCCATATTGGGAGCGGACATGGAAAAATAAAAAAATATAAATAGATTAAGTTTTCCATCTCGAGGAGGTCATCAACAGCCATTCAGGATGCAAGTAATAATTATCATTTTAGAGTTCTGCGAAATCATTTTTTTCCAGCTTTTGATATTAATGAATATGTTTTCGAAACCTTGAATTTGATATCTGAAATTTCGTAAGTTGCCATGATTCGCAATCCTTAAAAAGTTTATGCGTCAATTCAAGAGTCTGATATCACTAGTCACTACTACTAACATACTATCGGTGGTAGCTGCAACTATTTATTACTGTCAACGGATAGAAGATTCATATTTAAAGCATTTATCCTAGAAATAAATAATTATTCTTTATCTTTCACATGATGGGAAGGTTATCTGAAAGAATAAATTATTTTATTTTACTTTAAATGATTAATAGATCTAGCCTTCATAATTAATTGAGGTAATGCCGGTGACATTAAATAATATAAAACCCTTTTTGATTAATACTCTCAGCGGTCATTAAAAACGGTTTTAATATATGTCATCCTGTTGAAAAATACATTTCTATATTCTTTATTAACATTCACAATGAATGTGCACATTGATAGTCATAATATTGCTTTCTCTTTTACTACGCCACAAATAACTACGGGATTATACATGAGTGAAGGACACAGTTAAATTTTATCTCTTTTTAAATGTCGTCAAAATATTTTCATTTATTTTATCCTGTGACCATCTACTAATTATTAATATTCTGGAATTTGAAAATGGAATCACTAAATCATAATCAAGAAGAGCAATTATTTTTTAATATTGTATAAACAGGGGACTACTTTTTAAATAAAATACTATTACTCAGCTTTACCAGTGATAGACCACGTTTAGACGCTGGCGTTATTTTGGTGGAAGCTTATATTGAAAGCTGGAAGTTGAAAGTTGAAAATATCGCTTTGGACGGTAGCTCATTTAACACTCACAAAATATAGTAAATCAATTCAAAATAATGTTAAAAATTGAAAATATCACCGTGGACCGTATCGCATGTGACACACAAAAATATAGTCCATCAATTAATAATAATGTTAAAAGTTGAAAATATTCCGATGGACCGTATCTAATGTAACACGACAATATATAATACATCAATTCATAATAATATTTAAAATTGAAAGTTGAAAATATCACCGTGGACTGTACTTCATGTAACACCCAAAAAACATGGTCTTTCAATTATTATTAATGTTAAAAGTTGACAATATCGCGATAAACCGTATCTTAAATATAATACATCAATAAATATAAATGTTAAACATTGAAAATAGCACAGTTGACATATAAATGGCAAACAAAATGACATGTGCAAATTTCACTTCGCTGCTGTACACCACTTGGGCGGAGTTCTTGTGACAGAGAGACTGATTTATACATGTATTTTCTGCTATATAGTAGAGATGTGACTTCAATAAGACATATTTAATTCAAATATTATTCGTAATGTTTTATAGGATACTGTCAAAATGTAATTTTAAATGGATTATCCATCGGGTATCATGATAAAATAATAGTTGGCATCGCGGCTGCATGCAACAGCCTTTTTGAGTTAGATTATCTTGAAGATGGGGAATTATATTCTGAACATTACTGAAGGGGGGGAATGGAGCAAAAAAGGTTGGGGAACTCTGATATATATTTATAAACTAAAAACACAATATATTTCATTACAGCAGTACATAATAATAATAATAAAATACTTTTTTTTAAATTTAGAAAATAGATCAAGAAATATTATTAACATGTAAATTCATACAAGAAAAATAGCAAAAAAAACAATACACAGAGTTCGTTGTCGAAAATGTCCACCTCTATAAACTATGCAATGATCAGCCGAACGACCTGTGCAACTCATGTGACTCATATAGATAGATAGTTCAGATGATGGCTTGATGCCGAAATAACCATTGACTGCATTACATAATTCTTGTCGAACGAAATAATTTGATATTTTTCTGCCGTATTCAGTATACATAGTTATTGAATTCAGGTTTTTTGTATTTCCATGAAATAGGCAAAGCAGTTTTGTTAAATGAATGTGCATTAAATTTTATTAAAATAATTATTTTATGTGTATATTTTATTGTTTTCTAACTGTATCAGTACAGAATGGGTTAGCCAGTTCCAAAAGGGAGAAAAAAATCCCAAAAACATGACAGTCGCATTATTTCATTAGCACTTATTTTATCGAAATCTCAGATCATCCTTTTCACTGCAGCCGTATGCACAGAAGCCGCTCATCTCTAGATTAACGCTACGCGACTATGGGGAATCCATGATTTATTGCCTTAACCTTGTTTATGAATAGGATTTTTACTTTGTGGGATCACATTGTTGTATTGGTTTGATTTGTATACCTCCCAAAGAGAGGTACATCGGACAAAGGTTTTTTTTAATATACATAAATAAAAAAAAGCATAAATAATTTGGGTATTTATAAAATTTATTGATTGTAAATGATAAAAATAAGTAAAAACAGTCGCATTCTCTCATTACGTTTTGCTTGCATTAGATATTTTTAGTGAACAAAAATTTTGTTTGCCAAATTGAGTTTTGCTTTAATTGTTTCATACTAAAAAAATATTTTTCTAAATTAATTTATAACAATATCATTCATGGCAATTCATTTTCATATTCCATCAATTTTTATCCTGAGCTGGAGTCATAAATAAATTATTTTATAATGATAGTAAGCTAAAAATACCAAAGTATATAATTATTATATAATTTAAGACATCGACTGAGGGTGCTTGATGGAATTTCAATATAAAATTTGGATTATTGAGATTTTGTACACTTCCATGTATTTTGTCACTAACGACCTGGGTTTCGCCTTTCGGCATCTTCAGGCATTCGAGCTCACGAATGGACAGTTCGAGTCCATTCGTGAGTTCGAATGCCTGAAGATGCCGAAAGGCGAAACCCGGGTCATTAGTGACAAAATACATGGAAGTGTACAAAATCTCAATAATCCAAATTTGATATAATTATTACATAATTTAGTTACTTTCCTATTTAAATATCACGCTAATTTCATAACTTAAATCTTTGTAGAACCACAAAATTTTGCCTTACATATATGGACATAAACGTCGAATCGATCAATCGATATGATAAGTAAATAAGATAATAGGTTTATATAATACATTATCGACGATGTTTGGTGATTTAAAGAAAGATGATCGACTATTTGAAAATTGTATTATATATTTGAAAGATAATATAATATTACTCTTATATAAGGCTTTTTTTTTTAAAAAAAAGGTGCCGGAACTCACTTTTTGTCAAACTTTTTTCTAAAGAAAATTATTTACAAATATCATTAAAATAAAATTTAAGACAGCTAGCTACTCCTATGCCACGAAGCACGTAAAAAACTTTTTTTTTTTGCTTAGGAAATGTAAAGTTAATTTTGAAAGACGACTTATATGTAAGCGGGAAAACTGTTTCGTTCAATTGCTTACATTAAAAATACCGTAAAAAAGGTGCCGGAACGCCGTTCCACTGCGTTACATGGTAAAAAAGCCCTGCTCTTATATCAGATAACACCACAAGGATAGTTGAAAGTACTTTGCTTGCATAAGAGTGAGCGATACTATGTCGATTGTAGTGACGTCGATTATTATGAAACATACATAATATATTTCCAAAGAAGGCAAATCGTTCAAAAAATGAACTTATTTTATTTTTATCATATCGACTGTGTTTTGACCAATTGATCTAACCCTCAAAAAATACGAAAATGAGTTAATGATTGCATGTCACGTTAAAGACTACAGAGCATATCTCGACCAAATGATGTAAATTAGAAAAATAAATTGATTTATTTTTGTAAGGGAAACATCATTTTACATTGGATTCAGTTTTAATAATTGACAATCCCTACGTAAAATACCGCATCTGCGAACATAAGAATATTCAAGAGTGCATTTCAAAGATCCATAACGCAACTCACCATATTATAATGTTTTCGATAAAAACAGTTTTTACTCTCTCCTGAAAAATTTCAATTTTGAGGGTTATATCAATTGACCAATATAAAGCCGATATTATGTATGCGAGTTAAAATCTGTAGAATTATATTATTCCACAGTAAAGTTATTCCACGCAGGAATTACGCGTAACGATATCCTATAATAGTAAAGTTTTTTTTAAATATATTGATTGAATTGCCATTTACTTTCTTTGTCTACAGTTTACAATAATTATAATGGTATAATTTAAGACATCGACTGAGGTTGCTTGATGGAATTTCAATATCAAATTTGGATTATTGAGATTTTGTACACTTCCATGTATTTTGTCACTAACGACCCGGGTTTCTTAAATCATGGACTCGAAATGACATCTTCTATATAAACGTTAGACACTGTTTACTGTCTGTCAGTTCGAGTCCATTCGTGTGCTCAATAATTATAATGGTGTTTTAACTCCATTATAATTATTGTAAGACTAAATAGTTTGATATTTTATCTCACTATATTTGTAATAGTTGAATATCCTTTTACATGTTGCGTTTATGGTTTGAAAGACCATTAATAATTATTTCGAACTATATCGGACAAGTAGTGGTATAGTACTGGTCATTTGGCGCGCATAAAGAATAACAATCACACTAATGAAATAATAAAAAAAAATGTTTTAAAACCACAACTGACACTTATGACTGATGGCCAGGTAAAACGACATATCTCCCATACAAATCAATCAATTATGCTTGCAGCACAGAGTTACACGACCTGCATTAAACTTAATATTATATTTAACTCACAACAAATTATTAAAACGTGTTGTAGAGAGGAAAAAAATGCATCAGAAAAAACTCAATGTATTTTGATAAAATTTTTGGTACTTATAATATTATTAGTTTCGCATACATCTGGCAGAGTGTAATATATATATTATTTTATTAAAGTTTTTCACCATGTCCGCTCTCTGGAAGAAAACACAAAATCGAAAAAATTGCATAATTATTGAGTTATTTACATCAAAATGTTCCTTATTTCAAACTCTACCGTATGAAAGAACACACCTTTTTTTATAAATTTCACTTTAACTCAAAAACAGTTTTGTACAAACAAACAAAATGAAAAAAGTATTTCAAACATTTGACAAACTTCAAAGTCAAATTACTCAAAACTAGTATTTTTCAGTTAGTGTCTCTAGTATCTTTTGACACACCCTGGTTTTTGTTAAGTATAAGTGTCATTAATGTCCAGAACTGAAATCACCCAGCGGCAACAGCAATATTTCGCAGAACAGGCTCTTTCTTGTTGCCAGGCGTTCAATAGCCGCTGGCTACGTCCGATGGACGAGTCCATTTTTACGGAAAACGGGTAGCTCCGACTTTGCAGGGAGTTTTTTTAATTATTTGCAGACAGTCGATTACGATCCGCCGAGCCGGGCGAGTTGCGGCGGAGGTAACAATGCGAGTTGTTTGTGTTTTGATTTGCGTTGGACTTAATTTAAAATCGTTTGTCGTCCCATTTGTATTATAACTTAAAGTAAATTCAGTTGCTAAGTAAATGTAAATGTAGAATCAATTTTATGTGTTAAGATTTATATATTTGTGTAATGTAAACCACTGCATCTTGTTTGTCTGAGATCACAGCCCTTCAAGGACTCCGGATAACCAGTCGCTCGCCTCTCTTCGATCCGGGGTCTTCTCACTTTCTTGCAGAACAATGACGATATGTACTCCTAATGGAAGTATCTCAACAGAAGATTTTCTACGAAAACTACTAGTTAGCTCAGTTGCTCAACCTCCCTCTTTTGAATAGAGTAGGAAAAGAGTAGGACAGGAATAATGGTCAGCTAATCGCTACGTCCCTTTTTAATTATCGGATCGGATGCGACAGAGTTATCGAAATCACAAACATCTGTACCTTCGAATAGAAATCCATATATTGATTATAAAATTAATTTATGAAACTGACTGTACTGGGACATGAATCCTAGACATCTGTACCGACCAACGTTGACCACCGCACCACGGACCCGATGATTATATATGGTATTATGATTAAAGACAGTTATATTGAACTTGTTTTACGATTTGACGATTCAAAATTCTTAACAAATAAAAAAAAAAAATTGTGATTATTCGAAAACTTTTTATAATAATCATCACCGGTTTCGCTCGTCATAAATGAAATGGAAACATTTTTTTTGCACTATTTTTTACACAACTTTTTTACAATTATCATGACCAATTGCAGACGTTACCTCACTTTGAAAAGGCTCTAACTGACATTTTGGCCTAAAATGACCTTTTGATTGGAAAATGTTGTATTAGCCACATTCTACCATATACGTTGATTTCAGAGTCATATATTGTTGAATGAGGGAGTTAGCAGTATTCCGGATTTCTATTCACCATTTTTTTTTAATAAATTTGTTTTATACGGTTCTATGAACTGATATAACTAATTATTATCATCTCACAGAAAAAACATATACATCACAGTTTTGTTGAAAAGGTTTAAATTTTAACGTCGTGTCGAACATTCTTCGCTCAATGGTTGGTGAGTGTTTTACCCTATTTACACATATTGTTCTATCGATGTGGTCATTGACGAAAGTTAACTGAGTTCGTTTAAACATTCAAAGTATTTATGTATTATTATTCTGTTGTATTATAATATAATTCTTGACTTATATGGTTCAGGAAGTTATGATAATATAAAATATTAATAAATATCTTAAATTCCAGAATATTTTGTTTGATAAAATTGAAATATCCAATAAAACCTTTTCAAAAAAACTATTGTTGTCAGTTCTAATTAAAGTTTTAGATACTCACTATTTTCTAATGAAAAGGTTTTAGATAAAATAAATTATATTAAAAACGAGTAAATCATTTATGTATATAAATATATGCTAAATCACTAATTAAAGATACATTTTTTCTTCCAAAATACAAAATATCGATTAGTGAAAACTTCAAACGTTATTATCTTAAAACACGGTCAAATTCAATTATAACCTTTTCAAAATAAGTTAACTAACAAACAAAGCAATCGAGGTGATGAAATGTAAAAACAAATACTTCCACATTTTGTTGAAAAAATTACGTACTTACTTATCATTTAACTATATCACTTATTTCAGTTTTCTTAAATAATAACTCTCAAATAATTGACAAATTCGAATAAACGTAACCTTCTAATGATCATTATGTCTTAAAATAGCTCTAACCAATAACATCAATAGTATTCGTATAAATAATATCAAATATGTGTATATAAAGATGACCGATCGCAAAGTGTTTAACCTTCCAAGTATTCGAACACACCTACCCCAAGATGTTTGATTGACCACAAATCAAAATTAATGATCGCCGAACCGCGGGGGTTAACAACCCTCTCGATCCCAGCGGGGGTCTGCCTCGCCCCGCGACTTTGGACCCCAATGACTTGCACAAATTACCGCATTCTTACTCAACAGGGTTAAAAAGATTAGTGTCGATGGGTATCGGTGAGGTATTGGAACGCAAATTAAATCTGTAGACTTAAATACGATAATTACCATACAAGAAATATTAAACACATTAACAAAGATTCTTTATTCACCTAGCCAAAATTATCAAAACTAAAAAATTATCAGTTTTAAAGCTGTCAAATTTGACCCGAAAGATATTTTCAATCACATATAAACAAGTGTTTTATTTAAGTGTCGTCATTTCAAACATTGTATTATGGATGTTAAAATGATGTCTTATAATTAGCTAATACCTACTAACACTATTTTTCCTTCAATATACGATGTAATAGCAGACTATCAAACAAGCTTGTAATAAATAACGTTGCGCCAACGTTGCGCCAACGTGCCCAACACCTCCTCGAATCACCTCTCACTGTACAATTAGCGTAAGAATAGGCAGTGGCAAGCCACATATTTATTTATTAAGTAAATTCGTTCATTCATATCCAATTGTTAGTGTTATCAAAACTTTTATTTTTGTCTATTTAAACTTGTTTATTTGTAGCCGTTTGTAACTCTGTACAACTAAATAAAATACAGATATTGATCTGGAACGTCTGGTGTGTTTTCACTGTTGATTGGTCCTGGAAGTTTTTGTATCCCTTGCCGACGTTTACAGAATAGGACTGTTACCTTCTTTATCTCCGCCCTCACCCGACCGGGTGTATCATAAGATGCACCAATTGTGAAAGGAGAGTCTTACAAACACATCATATTAATTAAAACCATGACCACAGACACTTTATTATCATCTACGATTAACACCTACAACCGCTGGTATGTGAATATACCACGAGCAGTAATTTTTGTCACCGTTTAGTGATCAAAAATATTAAATAACAATACCGTGTTTCAAAAGTTTGAATTACCAGAAGATTCAGAAATATTGCAGATTTCAATATGAAATATGTTATGTAAAGACATTAGTATCAAATTGTTTAATACAACTATCGATAAAGAACTCTGAATTTTTTTAGAAACTTTGGGTGATTAAGACTAATTATAGCAATGTTTTTCCAATAATTGTAATTATATAAATACAAGCCGCGAGAGCTTTAATACTTATAAAACATTAACAATAATTTTCAACCTACTTCATTTTATTAATACCTTTGTTATATTTTTCTAATGTGTCTAATATACCATAATTAATTATTGTAATATTATCCATAAATATTGAGCAAGCTATTGACTTACATTTTTCTTTAATTTATAGTATGCTTACAGATAATGGCTGTGTTAGTTTTTTTTTTGCATAACTCACTTCGGCAACAGAAATAACACTTTATCATTTTATTCAATCAATATTCTTAATTAGCATTTTTATAAATCAACTGGTTAAATAATATAACATTCCAATGAATCAAATACTTAGTGAATTGTTTTTAGAGCAGCATACAGATAACTTATTTATTATTTTTAATGATTCGTTGAAATAGTAATAATATTATATTTCCCTTTTTTCAAGTAAGCCATCAACTAGATATTTAATTATTTAAGCTCTTAACATTTTATGTAATGACAAAAATTGTCATCACCGATATAATTATTAGCATTTGACCATCGATGGTTACTTAAACTCTTTTTTAAAATACAGTGTAAGTATTTTTTTACCGTGTGTAATTATTAGTTTAAAAAAAATATGACTTATACTGGTATAATAGGGTCATTTTGCCAGCTAAGCGACAGGTGTACTTTCAAAAAGGGTTTTAAGTTAATGAATGATAAATGCATATTTTTTTCGCTGTTATACCATTAAACAGTTATTAAGTAATGTAACCAACTTAAAATAAAATAGTTATTATTGTAACAAGCATAAAATAATGGAAGTTTACAAAAAAATGCCAATTCTCCCACTGGTCGGCCCCCAAAATCCAATGATCGGCCTCTCGTTGCCCAGTGTTCAGCTATCACTATGAAACTTCATGAATATCGCGAACGAATTTACTGAGAGTAGACAGAACAATAAAAAACATAATGATGCAAAGCATGACAGTATAAAGTATATTTTGTTAGGGATCCCCATACAACATGAATTTGTCGAAACTTGCGAAGTAAACATGTGCTTTTTTATAGTTCAGATATACATTGGGAAGTGGCAAGACTACCTACATGTATTAAAAAAACTGTTTTTTTAAATGTATTCACTATTATTTAAGTTTTAAGCTCAAAAGGCCGACCACTGGCGACGGCTGACTTTAGGAACACTCGCCCTGTATGGTATATTGTAAGGAGAGGGCACGGGGTCCATAAATTATTTTATACATGAAAAAGTGTTAAAACACTAAAAATGCAACGCAAGAAATTAAATTGTTATATTTACTTTTTATGATCATTGCCCATTCATTATTTGAAATAATTCAAAATATTCTGACATCTAATAAACTGCGTAAAAAAGGCTTTATTTGACTTCTGTCATACCTCTTAATATGCCGATGATATCATGGTTATATTTGTCTCCACCTATACAATTCTGATAAGGTAAAAATAAATGCTTAGTTCCACAAAAAAGATATTAAATATAGTTGATAGCGATTTCGTCATTTCGCTATCGACTAAACTAAATAGCTAGAAAAAGCTATTAACTATAATTTATAATTGATTTCTACCAAAAAATTCCAATTCAATCAATATTAAATTCCTGGCTAATTAAATAAAGTCTATCTTTCTTTCGAAAACTAATAATATTTTGCTTTTTCATTTAGGATTTTTTTTTAATAAAAGCTGAAGAATTAATAATAGTTATCGTAACTAAAAAGAATTAAATTGAAATCAGTAATATTGCAAAAAAACGCGAAAGAAATTCAAAATAATTAGCTTTTGTATTTGGAATATATTTCCAGTTGTTTATGCCTGACGCGATTAAGCCGTAGGTATAGAATGACGATTATGATGGTGAACAACATGCAGTTCATGGCAGATGTTTCCAGTTCGACGGGCGATGACAGGATGACGATCCTTTCCTTAATTCTTCACACGCGTCCTCGTCGCTATCTGTATGCCTTCTCAGTTATCATATTCGTCTCACGTTAGCAGAAACATTTCTTTTATAATCACATATTTATTTATATTTTCATTTAGGAATATCACGTTTCGTAAGTCTGCAGTGTCATATTGATGACTTTTCTGTTGTAATTATTATAAATTTGATGATAATAATAAACTTGGATGAATAAATATTATTTGTCAATATTGCTGACTCGACATAAGTATTACGTTTCGTAAATTTGCAGCATCATTTATCTCTACATATTTAAGAGCCAGAGAGTTGAAAATGCTACTGACGAACGAAGCGGGTCCTGATCATTACATAAAATTTGTAATTAGTAATCAAAAGTGCGGACGGTTTTCATACAATCGGTTAACAGGGCGTAAGAAATATTCAAAATATTGTATGTTGAGCAACTATGTTCTCACAAGATACATAAAGACAAGTATTAAGAAAATCAAAAAATGCGGTTTTTGAAACATATTAAAATTAAAATAAATAAAGATGTTATCTTTTCAATTAATAGAACTGTTAAAACACTGTGTAATGGTTTTTAATCGAGTTTTAATGTTATTTCTGTGCGCCGCATGCCTTGGCTGAACTGAGTTAGTTAACGCAAATAGTATTTGTATAATGATCTGACACCATGTGGAGTCCAGCTTCAAACACCATTAATTATAACATCGATTATGGTAGACACCTCTTCATTGTTATTGTGAGCTATAGCCTATAACCTACTATTCAGTTGTGCCTTTATTTAATTTTTAAAAATACTTGTGCGAGGGTATCGTAAATTTGACTACGTTTTTTTTCAATAATTGTTTCATGAAAACTAAATGTATATAATGATTCATACAACTGGTCTTAAAAACATTTAAATTTTCATCTAAAATGTCAAAAAATATTATTCAATCTATTATAGAATCAAATATCTACATCACCAGTTAAAATTAAAAAAAATATTAATTTATAATTTAAGACAGTGGTAGTCAACTTTTTCATACCTACGGCCCATTTTTTCAAATATTTTTTTTATACAATTTCCTTACCGCCCACCAACATCACAGTAATTCAATCCAGTGTAAGGATGCAATAATTTAGAGAAGAAGAGGGATTTGGAAAAAAAACTTTTGAAATCTTACTTTTTATTTATTCTGTAGAAAGTGCATATTAATATATTAAAGAAATAGTGTGAATTGAAAATAAAAACTTCATTATTATCATTTTAAAATTCAACTCCACGAGTGACGTTCACTCACACAAATCTTAATAGGTAATGTGTTTACAAACAAACAAGTCGAAAGTCAGACAAATATGTAGTTTTATTCGGAAAGGGATAAGCGAGAAGAGTAGAAAAAGGACAAAAGACTCCATTCCTATGCACCTCTACTCTCGACCGTTGGGTTAGCGTAGCGAATTGTCTTCAAAATGACCGCGTAAACTTAACCGCGAGTCGAGTTTGACAGATAATTTCGATAAAAACAGACAACAAAACTATATTACCCACCGCCCACCATGGAAACGTTAATAACCCACCAGTTGGCGGTAAGGACCAGGTTGACGACCAGTGATTTAAGATATTGACAGAGTGTTTAATGGAATTTCAATAAAAATTTGAATTGTTGAAATATTGTACATTTCCATGTATTTCGTCACTGACGCCCCGAGCCAGTTCGAGTTCATTCGTGTGCCTGAATGCCTGAAGAAGAAGCCTGGTCTTTCGTGATTAAATACATGGAAATGTACAAAATTTCAACAATTAAAATTAAAATAAATTTATACCAACCAAATCCGATAACTCTTGTAGAACTAAATACTTTCGTTTCTGATTTTCTTAAATATGCCTTTTTTTTGACTTGACGACTTGACTAATGTGGAGCATATGTCCTCCTAATGGAGGTATCTCAACAGAAGTTCTCGATGGGAAATGCTTGTTATTCAGTTTCTTAAGTTCTCTTTTTTGGAGATAGTAGGGATAGAAGGATAGGGCTAGGACATTACTGGTGGTTACCTAATCGCCCTCACTACGCCCTGCTTTTAGGATCGGATAGGTGTGAGGGACTTTAAATATCACAAATATCCATGCCTACAAACAGAAATCCATAAATCGATGAAAAAGTATTTTTTGAAACCGTATCCAACGACGTTGACCACTACACCACAGACCCAATTGGAATTAGTCTTACCATAAGGCAGTGGTAGGAATTTATTCTATACCGCTCAGGCTTTAGTTTGTTATTAGAAATTTTGTACTTTCTCTACATACCGAATACATAGTTAACAACTTCAAAAGCCTTTGAAAGTTACTTCATATTTTAAAATAAAGTCACCGAACACTTCCTGCTCAAAGCCTTCAGCTGACAGAATCTTTTAGACATCAGTACGTAGCTAGCTTACATGCGGGAAAGGGATATAAAGACTTAGTCTGTACCCACCCTAGCACTAACTTTAGCCAGAAAACTAGGAGCCCGCTTCGCGGACTCCACATAATAGTTTCAGTAGGAAAGAAGAGGTAGGAAAAAAAAAAACACTTCCTGCTGTACACTCGTGGACAAAGGAGCAACGAATGAGCTCCGTGGCCAAAGACACGAGCTTAGTGTGTATGTGTGTATTATCATTTGATAAATTGCGAACCCATTTTTTTTAAGTAAAAGAAGTTTATACTAAGTCAATATTTTAGATACCCCCATTATAAAAAAAATCGCCCTCGTACTAAATCTAGGTATTGATTATCATCACTCGGAAAATATATAATTCCAGTAAAAGCAGATTCAGGAACTGTTTGTTTTTGCTAGCAATATGTAATAGCTTGTATTGTGTGTTTTCACATCACTAAAACAGTCTGTTGCAGGGCTCTTAAAAAATCGAAATGAACTGTGAAGGAATTTGATTCGGAGATAGATAAGAAATTGTTTTGGTTCATAATATTTAGTGACGAATCAAAACACGTGTGTTTACTCCAAACCATTGTTACATATCAAATCTTTTCTTATAAATTAATTACCATTACATAGTTATGTAGATAATTGATATCAATTAGCTTTATCACCAATATACACAACTTTGGATTGACTAATATTGAAATACAATTCAGTACTCACTATCAAGTTTCTAATCGAGTGTGCCACATACGTGATTATACGTATTTTGTAGTGTCGTTATCTACGCACTCAGTTATATAGGTAGGCATCAAACAACATTGGGAAAAGTACCTACTTCACCGTTTTTTCGTAAAGTATAAACACGTAACTAGCCACATCTACGAAAGATCTTTCCCTGAAGTCCGATATCATATCTGTAATATCTCAAAAAATTTAAACTTTTGAACAAAACTTTACATAAAATCTAAAACTTGATTTATAGTCATACCCCACTGTCTTAATTTTGAAGAAGATAGGCACAGCCGTTACTTTGCAACAGCGTTTTGAATCTTTGAGACACTCTCCTATAAAACGTCATGTTTGCAGATACGGGATTATACGTAGAAGTGTCAATATTATATGACCCACATAATTATTATTGTTAATTTAGTTAATGTTTGACAGTTTTCTATACATCGATTGTCTTCATTAGTCAGACAACTACAAAACAATAATGAAATTTGAGTAAAATATCGGCGCTGTTCTGGAAGAAAACACTAAATCGAAAAAATGGCATATTGAGTTAGGTATACAAAAATGTTCCTTATTTCAAACTCTATAGTATGAAATAACAAACTTATTTTTATAAATTACACTTTGGTACAAAAGGTATGGCATTTCAAACATTTGACAAAATTCATAGGCCAATTACTCAAAACTAGTATTTTTCAGTTAGTGTCTTCTTCCCGAACAACGACGATATGTAGTTATATGTAAAATTTTGCGCTCCATCTGATTTATCTGAGACTTAGAGAACTCAAAAATTCCACCAAAAAATACTAAAAGATATGCAAGATAACCTTGTTAAGAATTAAACAAAATGTTGATTTTCTGGGTCAGTAAAGGGATATTTCTAAATATCATTCTACTGACTATACACGCAAAGTACATTTTTATAAAATGTATAAAACTCGGATACAAGTCAATAATATTTGATTTATGGTGGCCATTCGAATATTGCTTTTTCTATTCTGTGTGCAAAAGGAAAAAGGAGTTAAGTAGAGTTAATTGAAAAACGAGTAAAATATTCTAAAACAACTACAACATATACATAATAAGATAAAAAGGAAGAGACGAATGAGTCCTGCTGAATTGGTAAAATTTATATTCAAACATGAAATTGGCTCTCCTGAAAAGAACCAATATTAGACTTAACACAGTATTATTTAAATATGGGTTATTTGGAGATGTCTGAATAATGAATTGGACAATTGACATATTTTATTTTGCTACTTTTTTCAGGAGGTGCTAGACGGTATATTTCTGTGTCACAACTGCATGGAACTACTATGTGCCGGGGCTCAAAAAATGACGATGGTTTTATTTATTTATTTTTATTTAGTGAAAGAAGGACTGTGACATCCTCAATATACCACAAAAATATTTTCATTTACAATATCTAAATGGAATATGACCAGATTACATTGCTTATAAAGATCGAAAACTAATCGTAGTGCAAGTATGTGATCAGTTGCGCAATATTCGAATATCGATTTAAAAAAAGACCGAATATATTCGGATATTGAATTGAATCACGCTCTAAATCCTTTTAAGGGTAACTAAAACTAATTATCCTGCCATAATATAAAGTCAGTGAGTTAATAAAGAATGTAAATGCATAATAAAAGACAATTATTATCTCATTCGTTGTACTTACGTGAATTAGAATAATTTTTATCCAGCGTTGTAATAGTGATGAAATGATTTACAGCATGATTAAAATTAATTAATTTATGGCTATTAGCGCATTGTATTTTTCAATTACCATCCGCAATCAAACCAACATTAATTAAAAGCCTCAAATTGGAAAAATTACGACCAATTAAAGACATCCATTGTAAGAATTAAAAACAGCAATAAAAATACCGGATTTTAAGCTGCTATAAATAAAGCATGACGTACGTCTAATTTTTTATTATTACTTAATATTAAAAACAATACATTTGCTAGTGATATATATTATAATTTATTATTTATGATCATTCAAGATTTAATCAAGTATGCCTTTTTTCGTGGCTGAGTGGTAACGTTCTAGGTCAGCGATGGGGAACCTACGCTATTCTGCGTGCTCAAGTGCGTCCGTTTGAATGAATTAAAATATAATTATTTCGTTGATCAAACTAATCTAAAAAATAATACAAAATATTTTTAAGTAAATCAAATAAAGTTTTTTTAAAATACAACCTTTTAGATTACAACTCAATGTGTGCAGCTTTCAAAACTAAAAGGTTCCCCACTCCGTATTTATTATTCAACCGCTGTTTTTTTACGTATACAAGTAAAATTCTTACCTTATAATATGTTGGACGTTGATAAATATAAACTGGAGAAAGAAATCAACTTTTTTTGATGGAAAATTTCAATAATTTGACTTCAGTTATCATAACTGCATAGATGTTTCGTCTTTATCACAGAAAATACTGGTTAATAATAAGGCGACAAATGAAATGGTCAGAATTTAAATCAATTTTTGGTCATAATAAAATTCAATTTTTGGTCAGAGTAAAAATATGAACGGCCTAAATTAAATAATTAATGGTCTGATTAAAATTATTATACGGTCAGAATAAAAGGTTAGGTTAGGTTAGAAATACTGAAAATAAATTATTTATTATGCCATCTGTAATTCTAACCTATACATTATGACCATTCAATATAAATTTTGATCAATGTATTTAAAATTATGACCGAAACTGAATTTAAATTCTGACCAGAAAAATGCGAGCCATATAATATGACATGTATTAACGAAGATTTTGATTCGAGTTGTGTGGTGTATGTCATTAAAAAAATTAATGTCATGCTGATTTCTCACATAAGACAATTTGCGTCAAACTTAACACTAATAATGAAATAAATTTACAACACAAGTTGCGCGATTTACGCAATACTGCAATAAACAGAGCAGTTCCTTTGTACGAACGGAATGTAATATTATTATTAACAATGCATGCAGTTTTTTATTTAAAATATAATTTTTTAATCTTGATCAATCTTCAGTTAGAGAAACTTATCTGGATTTGCGAGTTATTACAATGGCATAGGCAAGTATGTAAGAAAGTTCCGCAACATTAGCCGATGAGTATGTTTGGCTCTCCGAAATATTTTAGTATTAAATCAATTCTTTGAGGGCACATAAAGGATAACTACGGCTCTCTTGATAAAACGGGACCGTAAGTGTGCCTTGATATATAGGTAAATTGAAACCAGTGGTGTCGACCCAAGGATGCCTAAAAAATAAGAAGGTTTCATTAATCACTTGGATAATATTTAGTCTATTAAATTATCAATTTTAAGGTGTTAACTGTCAATTCTTGGTGGAAAGACATTATATTTTAAAAAATAAAACACAATTCATTTGTACTACTTCCACATATTTATAATGATCAGGACCGGTTTCGCTCATCACGAGCATTTGATAATATATTATATTTATTAATAATGTCTTTCCACCAAGAATTGACAGTTAACACCTTAAAAGTGATATAAGGATAGCGCTAAGGCAGGTTGGAAGGAGTTTCAGACATGAAAAACATCAATGCCTACGAACAGAAATCAATTTATGAAACTGTACCGGAATTTGAAGCCGTGACACCGTACGTTGACCACAGCACGACGGATCTGACAACATACTCCCACAAATATACCCCAAATGAAACATTTACTGATAAGCTAAACTTTAAGTACTAAGACAACCCTTATCTCTAACAGCAATGCTATTGCAATGATAATATCGACACTTCTTACTTATACTCCTGTATCTGCAAACAAGAGATTTAACGCAGGAGAATTTCAAAGACTCAACGCAATTGCAAAGTAAAAACTATGTGTATCTTCTTCAAAATTGAGACAGTGCTTCTATTTGTAATCTAATCTTCCCTGTTGTTTGATGCCTACCCATAGAACTGAGTACGCACTCAGTTCTATGGGTAGGGTACACAACGAAAATGAAGAAGACATTAATATAATCACATATTTCGCACTTACGTGAGTATACGTAGGAAGTGTCGATATAAGAAATAAAACAAGTAAACTAGAAAGTGTCTTATTAGAGTAATGTACAATTTTTAGTTAAGCATTGTGTAAATTTGGATGGCATTTTTTAAATAGGTCTGTTTTTCTTATTCGATGTATCCGCACTATAGATTTAACGTACCCGCTTTCAGAAAGTAGACTGGTCGACCTACGTCAAAATTATAAAATCATTTTATCCACCCTATCCTTACGAACCGCCCTTTTGACGGCTTTAGAAAACACATACACGCACACCTCCGCATTCATAAGAAGTAGGAAACGTTATAGAATAATAGAAAACGGGAAGAAAGAAAAAAGCATTAATTTAATTTTATGGTTTTTGCGTTTGTCATATCTCGAGTTTTAGTCGAGATTTGTGCGCCGTGAGAGACCGCGAGTGCCGTGCGAGAGGGACGAAACATATTAATCCCGCTGAATTAGAGGGGGACACAGGCATACATTGCCGGCCTGCTGGTGACAAATATTGATATACGCGACATAGGTGGGCCGTTAGTATTGTTATTAGGACCGCGGTTCGGAGTATGACTGCAGCTGGATATACAGTGGAAGATTTGAATGGCAGGCGAAATCTTTTGAAACATGTCCCAAAAAAAAAAAAATTTTAACACATAAATTGCCAAGAAGTATTTTTAGTTTTTAATGAAAACTGTACCTGATCCTTTTTTTTGATTTTTCGCTAGTGTGAAAAAATACACGATATGTATCTGAAAGTTTACTATAGAAAAATCAAGACAAAAAATGAAATTGAATCTAGAAAAAAAAACAATTTTTTCAGTTAGTAACAGAATTTGAAATAAGATTTTCTTTTTTGAGTTTGACCATATTCTCAAACCTAAATCGATGACTTTGAAGAATTAAATTGATCTTTCATTATTCTCTATGTACAGTATATTTTTTAACAACCAGCCACTAAGAAAATCTGGTGCTTCTTTACCATCACCAGAAGATAGTTCGATGTGGAATATTAAAAATGTAGTAACGCCACTGAGCGTATTTTGCGTTGTAGTCATTCTTTGTTCATTTTATTATTCACACTTTCAACAATGTCAATTATATCACATTATTTTTAAATCATAATCACTATGGATGTCAGATGTCACGAAGTTGGTTTTTAACCGAGAAATGATTGTAAGAAAGTCGTTAAGCGTCAAGGTAAGGATAAGAAAATCAGGTAAGGACAGGTGGTAAGCTAATCGTACTCTCATTGCTCCATTTTCATGATCGTACAGAGTGGGTGGAAATGGATTAAAACATCAATAGCATTCGGATCATCACATTGTTTTTAACCATATCACACGGCTCCTCCAAGATTCTCTGTCCCCCAGCAGTCTTTTTGCTTATTCCCAGATCATCCCAGCGTCTCGTAGCTAAGCTGATAGCATCCAATGGATGGTCATTAGTGGAAATCACCTTCCAGGATGACGGAATCCATCCGGTTGGTAGAAGAGTATCTCCAAGCCAAGTCGATCGTCTCTTTATCATATTCTTTTTTCCATTTCCGCTCCCAATGTGCAGCATATGGTCTCCTAATGGAGGTATCTTAACAGAATTTTGAGATCAGATAACTGCTTGTTACTCAGTTGCTCAACCTCTCTTTTTTTTCGAAGAGAGTAGGGATAGAAGGATAGGGCTAGGACAGGACTAGTGGTTAGCTAATCGCTCTCGCTACCCCGTGAGGATCACATGGGTGGGAGAGAGTTTTACACATCACAAACACTCAGACTACGAACAAAAATCCATAAATCGATTGAAAGATCTATTTATGAAAACCGTCCGCACCGGGTATTGAACCCGAGACATCACCTACCAACTGCGCCACGGACGCCGACGGCATCATATTTGGCTACAACGTTTCCATTTGGAGATCCAAACATTTTGTGCAACCGACGAGTAGGAAGAAATCTTTCGGTGACCTGCAAAATTATAAAAAAATACTGTATTGAAAAATCTGATTAGGAAAGTAAAAAAATAAGAAATATTTAGCAGAAAACAGATTGAAATCTTTGAGTTTATGCGATTACGTGATAGGTGAGTTATCTATGTATACACGGTTTGAGTATAGCCAATGGGGGCAATTCCAAGCCTCAAAATGACTTGGATATATGAAAGCTTCTTATTATTGTTTTATAGCATTACATGGAGTTACTCACTCATGCTATTTGCTAAATAGTCAATCATATTAACAAAAAATATTTATTTGATAATATCTTTAATAATTATTGCCACTGTATTTGAAAATTCCCGGAGAGAAAATTGTTATTGTTTACTTACTATTATTACTGGTTAATATGATGGTTAAATTAATACCAGCGCCACGATATAATTGGAAGACTCTATGTCAGTGGCTCCCAACTATTTTTGCTCCATTCCCTCTTTTACCAATATTCAGAATATAATTCCCACTGTCCCAAGATAGTATAACTCGAACTCAAATGTTGCTTTCCAATTATGCATATATAAAATATTGAGAATCTCTAATAAACTGCAGCAATTCCCCCTCTGGAACTCTAAAGTTCACCCTTAGGAACCCTTGCTCTATGTAGATATATTTTACTAAATATTATCAGGAAAGTTCAAATTTTAAAAATATGTAACCAATCATAGTTGTCAAATATTCAATACTGAAATGTTTTATAGATAGTTAAAATTTGCTGAATAGAGATGAAATTTGTATTGTTATTTTTATTTATTTGTAAATTAAAAATTAAAATACATGGCATTACTGCTGACACCAATACGCCATGCATTTATACAGTACAATAATAATAATAATAATACAAACATTTTTTTTATATTTAGTAATTAGAGAAAATAACAAGACATATTATTAAAATGCAAATTCATTTAATATACAAAATATTTAAAAAGCAATACTCAGAGTTCGTTATAGCATAAGCTGATATATTCGTGTTTTAAAATATTAAGCTTATTATTACAATTTATATAAAATATGGAGAAATATACATTCACAACTTATCACGGTTGATATTTTTTTTCCTGTAAACTAAGGTAAAACTGACTGATCAACTTGTGCCATACTGCAAAAGAAATATGTGTTATTTTCCTTCCTCATTCTTCTCTCTAATCAATTGATAAATTGATTTATTTACTAGCAACAAGTACTCACCGTACATCATCTTTTAAGCCATACTTAACTTAAAAATGGATTCAGTGAATGAATTACAGCCAGTCTTTTTTATTTGCCTCCTGTTAACATTTTCGGTTAAGGGAGATTTACGTTGTTCTCCAATAGAAGCAGATAAAGTATACAGTATACGTAAGGAAATATCTTTACTTTGCTTTCCATCGTTGTTTATTACAGATGTAGATATTATATGTAGATTATTGAAAGCCACATTACGTGCGGGTACAATATTTAGATACTTCCGAGATAAAATATAGTTTACATTTTCTTTTCAAAAAACGTCATTAAAATCTTCCACTAAGTTGTCACAAGTAAACAATGTTGCTGAACATATTTCAAGAATAGTTTTTATACAATATGTAATATATAAAACTATTTTATGTAAGTTTTGCATAAATGTATAATACATTGTTTAATATATTTACTGGTGCATGGTTAAAAATCAGTCGCAATTTGTCTTATTAGCCTTAAGTCAGCGTGGCCGATCGGTCCAATGGAAGGTTGAACCGACTTGCGCATGCATGAATAAAGAGAAGAGTTGCGCGTTTTAATGAACTAATTTTAATAAGGAAGGGGCCCATTGACTCTTGGCAACCAATATTTTTAGAGCCAGTCCACCACTGACGGGTGGTGGTGTGAAACTCACTTGACCACACAATTAAGTGCCATATTCTTACTACAGTCACATCCAATTCGTGAATATCATATTTCATTCTTTTAATAACACTTTATTGTTATTATTTGGCCCAATTCTTTTGAGAAACGGAATCCGTAGCGCAATGTCCTCGCTAATACTGCGAAAGTGCAGCAATATCTCAGCCAAAATCCTAACAAATTAGCCCGGCAATGCTTCGACGGCGGCCAAACTTTCGTGATTAACTAATGCCGGCGAAATATGGCATCGCATTAACTAATACGCCATATAGAAAATATTACATTAACTAACACAATGGAGAGCCGGGCATTAATAATTTTGCGGAATGAACTTCGCGAAGTCTAGCCACTGGCCCTAGACTAAACCAACTAGTTGGCGGCCAACTAGCGTGTCTACCGTGTTCACAGCAAGGGAATTTTACTTGTTGAAGTCTACCCAAGGAGTCAAAGTGTCGGAAATCAGCAAAATCAATATATTATCCTACCTTGTATTGTATTTATTGTTGGCACATGTTGATGCGATCGGCCCAATTTAAGAACCAATTTGTAATCAAAATTCGACATTTTATCAATCGTATTACGCAGAGGCCCATAACCTGTGGGGAATTCCCCACTATCGGTGAATTTTAGAGTTCCAGGTGGGGAATTGCTGCCGTATTTAGTTCATAATATATGCATATTTGGAAAGCAACTTTTGAGTTAGAGTGAAAGGTTTGTTGAAAGGGGAAATGGAGCACAAAAGTTTGGGAACCCTACGTTTACCATATGCACATTGATACATCATTATATATTGGTTGTTTCAACTCAACGTTTCTCAACCATTGCAGGTTTCATCTCACCGGTTCTGTGGTCAGATCTATTCATTCTCATAGTCTACTTTTTTCAAATTTATGAGTTTTCCCAAAACAGTATTGAAAAATAACTAAAACATAATGAAAATACTTCAATAGTCAAAACGACAATTTAGATTGCAAGACTGGTATAGTTCCCACTTTATTACTTTGCAGTCTGGCTCTAGAATTCGCCTCTAGGATCCGCTCGGATCCACACATACTATTACAGTGACACTCTCTGTGTCTTATACACAAATCGTATCAATGTAGTAAAAAGTGCAAAATTCAAAGCATATACTTTACTTCAATTTAAAGCGACTTTTGATATTTGGGTCTAACAATTTTAAAACGTTACGTTAAGTCTGTGTGAATAATGTTGAGTGCCTAAATTTACTAAAAGATTAAATCCTATTCTTGAATGATAACAATTTTATCAAAACTAGACCCAATTAGGTATATAAATAAATACAATGTCTACTAAATAAATTGTTGTAAAATGAGAAGAAGAAAATCTAATCGATATCAAATAAGAACGCTTTACCATGTCTGTGAATTTAAATTCAAAGCATCATTTTAGGTAATATTCACATTCAGCTGCAACAGAAATAGACATTTTTATCAAATCGATTCTTCAGTGGACGCTTAAGAGTAGATTGAGTAATACTTCTTCTGATGAAAATTCTAGGCCAGGAGTGGGATCCTGTGACCTTTTGACCTTCTGAATCCAAAGATTTCATTTTATTATCTGCATTCATTTAAAAAATAATGTTCAAACATTTTCAATCTAATAAAATTTTCTTTAATGCAGCCGCTCAATACGACAATGTTAATAAGTCGAAATATTCCATTTAAACTATAAATAGAATTGTGGAAGATTCATGAAAAGAATTGAGCACTTACAATCAGTATTCGTACGGGGTTTTTTTTCAATTATTTGATCTTCAGTTTTAGTAAGATACGAGTAGTTACTACGCCATTGTCAGAGCATTCGCTCTATCCTGTTCTATCCTTTTCGATTTATATCGAAAAAATATTTGTAAATTGATTATTTTTGCTGATTTATATCTCATTGTTATCAACATTTTTTAATTAAGAATTGACACAGCATTGTCATCTTGAAATGGTATTCAGGTTGTTTGTGTTCATATCTTGAACATGCGTAAAACAACAAGTTTTCTACGAAACTTTAGCTATTATGAAAGGCAGATATTAACATTGTGTGAACGAGGCAGGGCACTGCAGTATTCAGTCGTGCGAGGGAGACAGGCTTGAGATGATATTAAGAAAATAAGAAAATGGCGGATAGTTAAGTAAATTGCCAAAGTAGTTAGTTATACAATGTACGAAGTTATAAGATTAGCAGGGCTGTATTGGGGGATATTAACTAAATTGAATTGTTAATTTGAAATTTCTATTCGTTTTTTTCATCCCTTTATGGAAGGATACATTACTGTATAAAGATGTAAAGTATTACCAAGGTATTTGAATATTTCGTGTGTTTTTTTGTAATTAGATACCTAATTAAATGTTCAGAGAGTGATTAATTAAATTAAAAAGCTTTTCATTTACATTTCCTTTAAAAGTATGTTTCCACTTTATTATTGTGTCTAACTATACAACCAATACTTTATTGTTCCACAATGAATGCCTTAAAATTAAAACGCTTCTTAAAAATTCCAAAAAAAATATGTGGAAAATTGTGTTATGGACGTTGGGTAAAATGGACATTTCAATAAAAAGTAAGCTATATTTTAAATTCAAACATTTTTTAGCTGATTTCTAGAAGTCGCCTATTTTTTTAATGAAACGGGTCGGTTAACAATCGTTCGCAAACATGTTCCGATTAGTATGCTCCGTTGTAAGAATAGTATATTTTTTTATATTTTCTTAAGCACACTAGTGCATGGTACAAAATCAGTCCCGTGCACCTCTACTCCGGCTATGATGATAAGGGGTAGACTCCTTTTTTCTGTCGATAGCGTTGTGGAACGCAACCATGATATATCTGTTAGGATAGTGTATGCAAGGAAGTAAGAAAATACAACATTATAAATGTCCATTCCTTGAATACAATTTTGCATCAGGATCCCAACCCTTGATGGTTAAACGGCATTTGGCGGATGTCTAAGGCAATAACTGCAGAACAACAAAAATATACCAAAAACGAAATACATTATTTCTTTTAGCAAAAAGACGTGTTGATGAAAAAAAAGTTTAGAAAATATAATAAGTAATTTTATCAATCAAAATTTTAAACAACAAAAGGAGGTTAATAAACTGCTTCGTTTCAAAATGATTTACTTTTTAAATGTATTACCGATGTAATTTAAGACATCGACTGAGGGTGCTTGATGGAATTTCAATATCAAATTTGGATTATTGAGATTTTGTACACTTCCATGTATTTTGTCACTAACGACCCGGGTTTCGCCTTTCGGCATCTTCAGACTCGAACTGAGAGACAGTAAACAGTGTCTAACGTTTATATAGAAGATACAAATGCGACAAATATTATTTACGAGGTAAGACATTACACGTCTGAGAGCCACACTGATACCTGAGTTAAAATTTCGGGAATCTCCCTAATCCTTATTTTGTAAACACCATATTAACAGAGTGGCGAATTGCCGCTTTTCAACTTCTTTTAGAAATACGAAATTTTAACTCAGGTATCAGTGTGGCTCTCAGACGTGTAATGTCTTATCTCGTAAATAATATTTGTCGCATTTGTATCTTCTATATAAACGTTAGACACTGTTTACTGTCTCTCAGTTCGAGTCCATTCGTGTGCTCGAATGCCTGAAGATGCCGAAAGGCGAAACCCGGGTCGTTAGTGACAAAATACATGGAAGTGTATTACCGATGTATTTAATGTTTCAATGTTTAAGTAAACATTCTTTATGAAGGTTGACCAATTATCAACAAACCAATAATAATGTTTTTTTATGATTAAGGCGATATGCACCGAATTTAAATATTGCCTCAGAATTCCATACTGCCATCTATGGGCAGCAACTAAAAGTAATAATAGCGGAAAAGACAAGAAGCGTCTCGAAACGATAACGCTATAAATTAGGAGAAAAAGTTGCGACAGCATGACTTTATGGACGCAGATGCAACTGATGACATTACTTGAGATGGACTTTTGTTGCCGGAAAAATATTAGCAACTAATTAGTAAATACTTACATAGCAATTATAAAAAGTACAAATAGTTGTTAATTTATTACAATTAATAATGATTAAATCACAAATTTATTATCATTGAACAATGAGATTAATATTTATGCTTTGAATCACAAAAATAGGTGTCATTTATTTTTTAATTGTTTAAAAGAAGTACATTATTCATGCATGTTCTACGAGAATAAGTCATCAGCTAAATAAACAAACTCCTTCGAAAAATCTAAGCAATATGATAATTCTGTGTACGAAAGGAAAAGGGCGTTAAGTTTAAATTTGGTGCTTTTCAAGAGAGCCATAACAAGTCGGAGTCCGTGGCACAGTTGGTAGCGTCGAGGGATATGGCTACGGGTGTTTCGGGTTCAAATCCCGGTGCGAACAGTTTTTATAAATTGATAATTCAATCGATTTATGGATTTCTGTTCGTCGTTTGAGTGTTTGTTTTGTCTAAAACTCCCTCCTCACCCACCAATCCAATCCCCACGGAGCGTAGTGAGAGTGATTAACTAACCACTAACCACTAGTCCTATCCTAACCCTATCCTTCTATCCCTACTCTCTTCGAAAAAAGTAAGGTTGAGCAACTGAGTAACAAGCAGTTGTCATAGAAAAATTCTGTTAAGATACGTCCATTAGGAGACCACGTGCTCCACACTCGGAGCGGACATGAGGAAAAAAAATTAACAAGATTTTCGTGACTAAGAATCAGCAGCGTTGATTTGACTCGCCCCTTTTGTCCTGTATGCAATATGATATTGTAGTTATTTTTGCATATCTAACTCTTTTTTCAATCTTTAAGACTTAACGCCCTTCTTCTTTCGCTCACAGGATTATAGTAGAAGGTTGTAGACTTTGTTTCTTGGCCATTCAAAGTACGTGATTTAAAAATCTTACAGTGGTAGTATTTGAAAAAAATATTAGAAGAGTCAACGCTATTGGGTTTCCGTCCAAGGCTCACGGGTTCGAATCCCGGAATGAAAACCATACATTCCCTATTCTTTCGATTAATGGTTTTGTATTCAAAGGGATGTATGATAGCGGTGTTTTTATACCTCCAAACCTCTCCACCTATCTTCTATCTGATATTGGTAACGGGGCACAGAGACTAGGTCCAACCTTTTCAGAGAGAATGTACGTATCTTGACAATATTAATGAAACAAGTTCTATTGAGATGCTTGCTCTACGTTTAAAAAAACACATTTAATTGACCAATTAATTATCACAAATTATATAACAGCCAATGAGCTACAACTACAATATAAGTCCATATCGTCGTCAAGCTGGAACACCGCGTCAGCGACAAAAAATAAAGGTTATGAATAATTTCACTTTGTGTTAGATATTATTCACTTGGTACACTCACACTTTGATTTTAATAGTCTCCACTTAGTCACGGATTCTTTTAACAAAGTGAGTTAAGTTGTAGTAGGTTATGTTAGGGTTGGTTTTGTTTGTGTAATATATTCTAATGCGTCGGCGTCCGTGGCGCAGTTGGAAGCGTCGCTGGCTACGGTTACGGATGTCTCGGGTTCAATTCCCGGTGCGGACGGTTTTCATAGATTGATCTTTCAATCGATTTATGGATTTCTGTTCGTAGTCTGAATCCTCCCTCCCACCAATCCCATCCTCACGGGGCGTAACGAGAGCGATTAGCTAACCACTAGTCCTGTCATAGCCCTATCGTTCTATCCCTACTCTCTTCGAAAAAAGAGAGGTTGAGCAACTGAGTGACAAGCAGTTCTCGTAGAAAAAATCTGTCAAGATACCTCCATTAGGAGACCATATGCTCCACATTGGGAGCGGAAATGGAAAAAAAATTCTAATGCGTAGAGCAAAGACAATATAGGCGGCCTAATTTAAAGTAGAAGAATAAATGACATTTCATTACAGCTTCGTGCAACTATTGATTTCAAAGTGTGTGTATTTATATTGAGTGAAAACTATTTTTCTATATGAAAATATTTTCTCGTAAGTGTAATATATTTCTTCAATGTTAAAATATATTTTAATATGTGGGATCACTTTATTTTTAGTGAAAGAATTTGTTTTTTGTGGAATGTATTTTTATAATTGAAAACTATTTTTATGAATATGAACATGATCTAAACAAAAATTCATTTAATTGTAAGCCAAAAAGAAGCTGTGCAGGAGAGAAAAATAATTAAATTGGTGCTACAAATTGCCTACAAAATCATTAACTAAAACGAATACTCACGCATTCATGAATTCACATTCACGGTAAAACAGATTTAGCATCGATTCTCATCAAATAGATAGTTAATGCTCCGTGTCCGTGGACCGGTGCAATGTTAGACGTCGTTGGCTTCGGTTAGGCACTTCACGTGTTCGAAATCACAATACTGACATTTTCATAAATCAATTAATTGATTTCTGTCCGAAGGCATGGATGTTTGTGATATCTAAAACTCCCTCCCACCCATTCGATTCATAAAATGGGGCGTAGCGACCGCTATAAGCGAACCACTTCTCCTTTCCTAGCACTATCTTTCTATCCCTACTCTCTTTGAAAAAAATAGGTTGAGCGACTGAGTGAAAAGCAGATCTCATAGAAAAACTTCTGTAAAGACACCTCAGTTCGGAAACCATATCGACGGTGTTTTGGCCAATTGATTTAATGCTGAAAATTGAAATTGTTCAAGAGAGAGAGTAAAAACTGTTTTTGTCGAAAACATTATATGGTGAGTTGCGTCATGAATCTTTGAAATGCACTCCTGTAAATTCTCATGTTTGCTGATACGGTATTATACATAAGGAGTTTCGATATAATAGTGGCTTTTGTCAAGTGGCTGGTTCAGAATTTTTAAACCTAAACGTAACAGATGTTTCCCTTCCAAAAAGTAATCAATTTATTTTTCTAATTTACATCATTTGGCCGAGATCTGCTCTGTTGTCTTTGTATTTTTGAGGGTTACATCAATTGGCCAAAACGTTGTCGAGGTGTTTAACATTGGGAGTGTATATGATGGAAAAAAAAACAACAAAAAGGAGATTTATAACACTAAAACTGTCGCATGCCAATAGACGATATGCTACTTGTATGGAATGGATACTTATACATTTTAAGAAATATTGCCAACTGTTTGTTGGAATTCTATTTGAAATATTATTTTCCAGCGACTGATAATGGTATTTAGGATTTCGTATAGTCACGTGTAAAATAACAATAATAATATGAATACAGGAATTTCAGCAACAAAGGGGAAGAGTAAACGAGACGGAAATAAAGACAAAAGAACGCGTGGCCGGGAACGGTTCAAATTTGACTGAGACACAATACGTGGAAATTTGCATGCCAGAAGAGGAGAGGCATATGTGTCAGAGGAAAGTGACGAGTGGAGGACGGAGGGAGAATAAAAGAAAATCGTTTACATTTGAGCGATTTCCCCAATTTAAAATTCCTGCGAGATAGCACTGTAACTCCTATCAAGTCAGCTGCGGACTCGAGGTGCAGTACTCTTTTTAGTTTTTTTTTTACTAATATATATAACTTAATTAATTTCATCGTGAGTCAGGTTTATCTAATTGTTCAAGAGCAGGTAAAAACCGAATATTTCAACATCCGTGTTGTCTGGTATCATAATTGTTTTTTTTTAACTGAGTTTGCAGTCACTTTTAAGGTGTTAACTATGCTATACTATAGGTGTTAATTATGCAATGTGAAACTCTAGTATATCTACAGGAATAATTTAACAACGTGAAAAAATCAAGATTATTCAATGAAAAACGCAAGATAAATATTTTTCTCATATCAAATCTAAATCGGTTAACCACATTCACGGCTGATGAATTGCAATTGGCGAGTAAAAAAGTTGTATTAAGGGTAAACAAATCCTGACGATTTTACTTCAAAAGTGGTCAAATCCTCAATTTCATATCAGAAATAGACAAATCCAAAATTAAATCATTTATAATACAAAAAAGACGTAATATTAATTCACTTTACGTGTAAATAATAGTTGCTTTACTTAAAATGTTGAAGAATACATAAATAAAACTTCTCTTAAAACTTGTATTAATTTATAAAACGTTTTTTTTCTATTTATCTCATTTTCTATAAAAACTCTTTTATTGTGTATTTCTCTTCCGTTTATAAGTTGTACACTAAATTTATGAAATATGTGCGTTCTAAATATTTCGGTCAATGAATAGATTCTCAATAAAACATTGAAATATTCAAAAAATATTGGCATTAGATATTAGCATACAGGCGATGTTTTAATATAGTTTCTATCACAACTAAGAGTCAATAAAATACATTTATATCAGAATATTTCGAGATCAAGTCCTGGCAAGCTCTTTTCCAAATGAGTTATTTTAGATTTAGTGCCAGATGTTCATGGTAGACTTTTTCTCAAGTTGATTTTGGTGATCTTGAAGTTATCTTCAGTGATTTAAGTATTCAAATTATTTAGTAAAAGTCATCATGTATGTGGTGTCAGTTGAGTTCGTGGTTGTCTTCGGTTAGCGATGTCTCTCTTTCAAATCTCGATATGGAAAGTTTCATAAATTGATTAATGGATTTCTGTTCAACGACATGGATTTTTGTGATGTCTATAATTCTCTCTCACCGATGCGATTCTAAAAACGAGGCGTAACGAGAGTGATTATCTAGGCACTAATCCTGACCTAGCCCTATTCTTATACAACTACTGTCTTCGAAAAAGAGAGTTTAAGCATCTGAATCTCAAGCAGTGTTCGTAGCAAACCTTCTATTGAGATACCTCCATATGGGAGTTTGAGTCCATATGTTCCATATTGAGAGAGGACATGGTAAAAACAATCATGTCTGTAACCATTTTTATTACATTAAAAAAATCTCTATCTAATAATTGACCAAATATAGAACAGATAAATGAATTTTTTTATATTATATAATAAGGAATTACACGGTTTTGGTGGGATATTTATATATTAAAATACTTAAAAATTTTAAAACATGAAACTATTAAAGATCTCTGAATTATTCATATTGTATCCAATAATTTATCATTACTCAAATGGCATTTTACCTCCTTCATTCATTTTCAAAATTAGCCAAGGCGATATACAAAAAAAAAGGCAAAAATAAGAGAATCTGGTTAATATCAACTCGCATCGGTATTTCCAGTGGCGGGCGACAGAACAAAGGGACTCCTGAAAATAAGAATAATCAGAACTGGTTCGTATAAATCCTGCCCACTCTACCTAACTTCCCATTTAAGGGTGACCATCCTGCATATTTCCGACATGTGTAAGTCAGTATAAAAATATGGAAATACATTGATTTTTTTATTTCCACACCAAGCGTTAATGACTCAATAATCAAAAATGTAATTATTATGTATAAAGAAACTCTTATTAATCAATATAAAATGCAAATAAAATTTAATTAGTTTCGAGTACTGGGTTTGCCAGTTTGTAACCGGCCATGGCAAGTTCAACGGTATCCTATTTGAATTGGGTAAGTTGGTTAAAAGGCCTCTAATCACGTTCTGTGGGACTGCCCCGAGATGAATTCCGAACAAGCAGAGCTGCTTGCTGTGGTCCGTTCTCATATGGGCCCAATAGGTCACGCTGACTTGACCTCAACCAATACCAACTTTGAGACATTTGATAAATTTGCAACATCTTTAAATTCAACGCGGAGTAGATCAAACTAGCGGTATGGCGGATTCTCAGGATACTTAATATCGCTTAAAATGACTGAGCAAGTCACATTTGGAGGTGGGGCAACCAACTATTAATTTGTTGCTTATTATTTTTACCACTCAATCAATTCGCAATTTATTTTTTGTAAAATTCTAGCAAATATCTGAAAGTAGTTTAAATGTTGCTTTCCTCAATTCATTTCACAACATATTAATAAAACAAAATAATCTAACGACGTGGTTGTGTCCCACCAAAGAAAACAATGCGTGAGGCCACCCTGCCAAACATTCGAAGTAGGTGTACCGTACCACCTTGGAGGTGGGGCTAAATCCGGCGCACATAGGAACCAGGTTTGCAAAGTAGCGAAGCTTTAGACAAAAAAAGACTTAATTTTCTGAATAGATAAAGTGTTGGACGTCTTACATCAACCATAAATAAAAATTATAGTGCTGTCCAATTTTACCCTTAATTTATATAAATGTATGGTCACACTTTTATTCCAAAAAATAATTTGATTCTGGTCACTGTATAGAAAGACAATTCATAATGATTTTTATATATTCCGAAAGTTTGTTTAAACGTGACCGGTTTCGCCCAGATACTGGGAACTTGATTAGTCTTAGGAGAAAAACATATAGAATTTCATTATAATAACAAAGTTATTTTGGAAGTAAAACACAATTTATTTTTTACCACATTTGCAAGTGTATAATGATCAGGAATGGTTTCTCTCATCGCGAGTATAATCAACATTATCGGTTGATAATGCTCGCAATGACTTTCCACATTTCAAGAATTTACAGTTAACACATCAAAATTGACAAAGTTTTTTTAGCTTAAATTTGAAATCGTTTCGCTGTAACATATGTACGAAGACTGGTTGTTAACCATTCAATAATTTGACACTTTTATGATATTTATTTAATAAAAAGTCTCATATTCAGAGGTGCATAATTTTTTACCTGCTGACAAGGATTTTTGACCCTGTCGGGATTCAAACCTTTTACGTATGTATTGGTGAAAGACAATCAATTTTAATTATGTATTTCTCCATAGTATATTACTAGTATAACCGAACCAATCATAGATGACGGTATTGAAATTCAAATACTGAATCCTTAAAGTAGCTATAATATTACCAACATTACTTGGTCGCCGCCGAATTAGAATTCGAACAAGAATTTTGATTATAGAATAAATTTTTTCAACTGACATTTTATGCAAAATAAATATCTTGTCTACTTTTGATAACCGTCGCTAAAATACCAGTTTTGAAATTTATTAAAATTTCAGTTCTGGTTGAGTATGGCAACATTCCTAACGGTGACGTTAAATAGATACATCTATAGTACGTCGGTTTATGTTGGTATCCATATATATTTAGAGTATGTAATTCAAATCAAGTAGTAAATAAATGCACGCTCAGTATATTGATAGAAAATTGTAAGAGAAATTTTGTCTTCCGGACGGGTTTCGATGAGCGTGGGAACATCTCCAACTGACGACAAAATACAATCAAACAGAGGGCTATTTTTATAAATTTATTTATTTTTTAATTAGTTGAAAATGGTTGCATTCCGGACGAATCTGGCTAGGAAATAATGTATAAAAAATATGGAAAATTCACAAATTATTTCGGGGGTGGGGAACTTTCGTCCTTCTGAGTTTTCGAGTGCGACCTTTATGCTGAAGCAATTTTTTTTCATTTCAATGTTTTCATTTATTTAAATACATTTTTTTGTTAAAAAACATAACACCTTTTCAAATACGATAGTAAAAGAATTAAACTTTTTTAAACATTATTATTTTTTTTTATTTTGCATAATTCTTAGGAAACAAATAAAAAAGCGTTAGAATACAACACCTAAAATAAAAGTTAGCAAAACTAGCTAAGGGTGGTTAAATTGGGAGGGCATCTCAGAGACGTGCGCAGGAGGGTGAGACGGGGCAAGATGTGCCAGTGGCGGCATGTGAGATTGTGACGGCGGAGACGGGGGTAGCCTTTCGTGAAGAGGGAGGAGGATAACCCGAGCTTTGCATACCGGAGATGTCGAAAGCGAGGAAAATGGAGAGGTCTGGGAAGAAAAAAGGCAACCGTGGGCTTCGAAATATTTGAGTATTAAATGCATTTCTAAAATGTCACTGTTCAACAATACGTAGAAAAGATTTCAAATATGTATGTAGTTTTGAAATAAAATTTGAATACACGACTATTACAATAATTATAGTTTTTTAATATTTCATTCATACAAAAAAAATGATAGAGATAAATTCAAAGTAATTATTTTTGAACAACATTTTTCTCAATTAAGTGATTGTCAATTAAAACGTATTTTAAATATCTCTCCTTTTTCCCTTGATTGCTCTAAATGCAGCTATTGTTTTTGCAACTATATTCGTTCTAAGGGAATATATTTACTGAGAATAGATGATAGCTCAACAGAAGTTGATCTACGATAACAAGTTGTTACTTAGTCGCTCAACATTTCTATCGGAGAGAGTAAGTACAGAAGGGTGGGTCTACGACAGAAGTTTTGGTTATAAAATCGCTGTCCCTACACTCATACTATAACAATTTATTATTTCGAGTACCTGACTTAAAGCGTTATATAATAATATGACAACTTAGGCAAGTCTATATTAAATACTTAAAATGTTGAAATTTCCTCATTTTTTTTAATCGAATCCAATTTTTTATTATTTAGAATTTACTGTAATCTTCGAAAGTCCTTAATGTTTACAAAAGCAAATATAACTGATATACTTAAATATGTATTTTTTAAAAAATTATATTGACCTTTCAATAACGTCTACATTGAGATAAACTTTCTGTGGGCCAAAATACCCACGGATTTTGACGCTCGCTTCTTGGACCGATCTCTCGAGACTGGACGAAGAGAACATATTAAACCATAGGTGGTGGCGCTTCACCCCCACCATGATTTTCATACCCCCACCGATTTCCCCTGCCTCGCCGAAAACTACCCCTTACACTTCTTCCTCTACCTTACAAACTACTCTGAGAAAATCTACAGCGGTCGTAGAGAATTGCTCTTAAACATTTTACGAGCGTGACCATTTTGTATTATTATTCATAATCGAGCATAACAGTTACAATGTCCTTCGGATCAGGCTAACTTTACAATTGGCTGAAGCTTTTTGCCATAATCTGGTTGAAGATAATATTTCAATTGATTTATTTTCTCCGCTTTTATCATGTGTAACACATGCTTATAACTTTTTCAACTCATCTTAAGGTTGAATATATAACACTGGTATTTCTAACCCGGCTTCACCTGGAATAGCTAATACAAACTAATGTTATCACCGAAGACCGTACCTACTACAACACTAAAAAATATAGTCCATAGATTAATAATATTAAATTTGGATTATTGAGATTTTGTACACTTCCATGTATTTTAAAAATACATGTAAAATACATGAAAGTGTACAAAATCTCAATAATCCTAATTTAATATTGAAATTCCATCAAGCACCCTCAGTCGATGTCTTAAATTAGATTAATAATATGTTACAAGCTTAAAGTTTAAAAAATGACAGCCAGAATGATATGGGAAAATTTCACGTCGCTACTGTTCATCATGTGGGAGGAGTTATTCTCATAAACAGACAGACTGATTGATACGTGTATTTCCTGCTGTATATTATCGATATTACAATAGTTAAAAACTGGACGGCCGAAACGAGATGGTCATGATCGTAATTATAAAATTGTGCTGCAAAAATACTAAAAAATGTGTTATCTTTCAATAGATATAAAATAAAAGAATACATTCACCTTGTAAACTATATCTACTCACTATTTTCATACTATTGAAAATATCATGAAAATTATGATAAAAAAATAAAATTTTAATGAAGACAATGTAAGGATGTTATTCTTAATATTATAAATATAAGGAAAATTTTAATATTATAAATTGCTTGTTAATAATATATTTTATAACATACAGCTATCCTCTTCATGGTTTGTAATCGTTGGAATTTATTTGTTGACAATGTTTTAATTTGAATAATTAGAATCATTTTCTTAAAATGTTCACTCCATATGTGGAGTACATTGACTTCATTGATGGGACTGTTTTCAAGGTCTGAAATAAGATGTATGTGAAAGAGTATCAACACAAAAAATTCGAATCATTGAAATACAATAAAGCACAATTTTTTTGTACTTCTCCCACATCTTCATAACGATCAGGACCAGTTTCAATCATTATAAACATGTGGAAGTAGTGCAAACAAACTGTGTTTTATTTTTAAAATATAATATCTTTTCACTAATTGACAGTTAGCACCTTAAAAGTGATTGAAATACAAATTCAATAAACAATTAAGAAACTCAATTTGTTAGTGTCAGTTCAGAGATTTGAAGCCTTAACCACGCAACACAGAAAAGTGGTTAACGGCTACAAAATTTTGGTGTATTTAATTATTTTAACTCATGAGTCCATGAGCACCTACATATTAAAATTCACCAAATGGCATAAATGGCGATTCAAATATTCACAAAGAGCCTAAATATTTTTAAAGTACTTTTACTTACTGTGAACTTTTATAACCGTGGAAAAACAAAACACCTGTGTAAAAAAACAATTGGTCTGTTTTATTAGACCGTGCAAAACAAAACCGTGTAAAAAGAGAATCGAGTGTACATGTATTCGATACATGAGACGTTTGAAAGCAAAACCTGGTATGTCCACCTTGCATTTATAGTAGTAAGCGACGTTTATGTGTTCCACACATTTTTTTTAGTTTTAGCGATAGTTTATTTTTCCCATCGTAATATATTTCTAAATATGGTAAGCATCATATCAGAAACCAGTCAATCGCTAATTACAATACATACATATATGTCATTAAAAGGTTAAATATTTTTGTATCCTTTTGACATGTTTTAGCAAGCTATTTGTCATTATGTATTATTTGAAATGACTTATAGGATATTTAAGTATTTTTTGTACAATTTTGACAAAATATGGATGTATCGGTTTTTGCTTTTCGTCGTCTCATATCAAAGCTGCTGAAAATCTTAGAATATGTATACATACATTATAGAAATTCTAGCATCACTTTAGATAATAAAAAAAATATCTGGGACACCCTCCTTTTAATCATATTAAAACCGTCGCCTATCTTCTATTCTGCCTATCTTCGAAAATCAGATTACAACCTGAGGCGTCTTCAGCTCTTTCGGGTGTTTTTTTCTCCGTGAAGTATCCTGTCAGGGTGAATTCAAAGCAGCGACCGGGTTGTTTTATGTTCGGCCCGCTCCCTCGGGACAGATATAAGGTTTATGGGAACATCGGCTGGGCGATTTAAATTTGACACTGCGAATTGGGAAGCACCTTTCTATCTGGGATTCGTGACATATCCACTCATTTTAAGATGGCTTCTCTCTCTGAATGTTTTATTTACAATGATTTTACGTTCATCTTTTATTTAAATTCTGTTTTTAAATAATGAATTTTATACTCCGGCCCAAGGGGGAAAGAGGGACACTGGTTTAAACGACGAAAGAATTTAAAACTACAAGGAAAATACCCGCACGGACACTTTTAAGTAATTTTTTCAATCGATTGATGGATTTATGTGATATTTAAATTCCTTCCTAAAAAACGTTTGTGAGAGCTATTAACTTATTTTCTTTGCTCCATTCATATATCCATATGCTCTCAGTAGATGAGCAACGAGATATAAACCAGCTCTCGTTAAACTAATTCTGTTGAAACGCTCCATTATATGTCAACATGCTTCAAGTTTGGAGCAAATATAAATGATAATGAAACAAAATCTTATTTATCGTTGCATAATTACTTCAACGGGTAGGTACTGGGCAGCGCCTTGTTACATCAGCGGTCATGGAGATACGTTGGAACTGGCTGGGTCACGTGCTGCGGATGCCTCCGGAGAGCCTCAATCCTGCTTGCCCCTTCTTTCGAACAGTGGGATTCCAGCGTCCTCGAACATCATCGCGTTCTTCAATAAAATTCATTGTTTAAAAACAGAATCCACAGAATGTAATCGGCGGAGCTGAGGGAATGGCTTGCCATACAAGGAAGCAAAGCGATTGGCGGGTGAATGTGAATCATGAAGGTGCCGCGTGGTGGCTATATCCTCCACAAAGGAAGCGAATGTAGCCGAAGAAGAAGGAGAATCACATCAATTCTCCACATAAAAATCAACAAGGTGTAACGAAAGCGATGAACTAATTAATGTTACTTTTTAACCCCATTATTATATACATATTCTTCAAGAAGAAGAGCGGCTGAATAATAATCAGTTTTTGTAAAACAAATTCTGTGGCGATGTTCTATTATGCTCCAAATGTGGAGTGGAAAGAACCGTTCTTTCGCATTCAATTTGGCAAAAATTATATTTGTTAGCTAAAATATTAATTCTGTAAAAGCAGCTTAAAAAGAACCAAGAATATTTGAAGTTTTCAACAATGTCTAGTGTTTTTCAATCCTGACTAAGGATTCTAGCTTGAATATTCGATATCCGAACATATTCGGCCCTTTTCGTAATAATTTTCAATGAACTACTTTACAAAATCGACAAAAGATCACATCGTAATTTCTCCAGAGAACAACAACGAATACCCCAGGTAGTGGCTTTTTTTGCCTTCACTCAACTGGCCCTTTCAATATCATAATAATTGAGTTTGACAAATGACTCGGGGCTGAAAAAACCCTTTCAACATGGCGTAATTTCAGTAACTGAAGAAATACCGTTGTAGTAATCCGACGTAGCTGCAAATTTTAAATATTGTAATACAATGGAACGGCATTAGGACGTTGTTATTAATTATTGTGTATGTTGTGTTATTAATTATTCAAATATAATTTTCAATAGTATTTTCATACTTCCGAATATATTCGAATAGTTTCATTCTAACTATTCGATATTCGAATAGTCGGAATCTCAAATCCTGACTGACAGAAATGAGCTTAAAGCGTATATCGATTGAAATTAATATTAAAATTCCTTACTGATGAATACCTTATTCGTTAATTTAAAGAAGTTCATTGACTTATTTGAAAAAAGCACGACCGAACCTCAAATCAAATTCCTCGTTCATTATTTTCGATGATTATCCATTATGGGAACTACCGCTGATTAAGGCCGTAATTATCCAAGTTAGAGTATTAAAATAACGATGGACAGAAAAAAATGAATCCGACTGCCACTCGTTAATTAATAAGCATTAGCAATGGTTAACCACGACATATTAAATGAATGTCGTAACCCCTTTGTTGCCAGTGATGGGGTAATGAAATACCCCAAAAAAATATCTTCGTCATTACTTATCATTGAAAAATATTTTACTGTTGTATTAGCGATAGAATCGTTGGCTTTAATTTATTGAAATTCACATTCAACTCAAACAACTTTCTCAAAAAAACGAACACCAGGTGCACACCATCGGCGTGCGGTGAATTTATTTATTTCTCAATCACACAATCTTACCTGTGTATAAGCAAGTGGGGTAAAGTATGAAATGTCAGCATGCACTTATAACCCTCTTCAGTTTATATGTGATTGAGCGAGACACAGAATAATTCACTGCACACCTAGTTAAACCTTAAACACGAAAACAGAGTCATCAACTTTAATTGCATTTTATAAGTAATTAGGATGTTGACGATGAACTCTGCCCTCTAGATCAGGGGCCTATAAACTCTTTAGTCTAAGAGCCACACTGACTTCTCTACTAAGTCCCAAGATCCAAAACCTAGCTAGCTCATCATATCAACATACTATAAGTTTTGAATGACGCGCAAATTTTCGGATTGGCATTAGCCGGCAAGTGAGATATCTATGGCACTTCGCAATTTCGGTTGGTACTTACGGGCTAATGTTAAGAATATATTGCGGCGGAGATTGCCAAAGTGCGTACTGTGCGTTACGGAGTTTTACGACTAATTACGGCCATGGGCTGGGTTGGTAGTGCTCGCGGATCATAGTTTGGAGACTCTCGCTCTAGGTGATTCGATATCTACAAACGCAACGAAAAACAGTTTCATCCTTCAAAATCCAGCCCATTCAAACTTCACTGATACTGGGCAGTTGCGTTTCCTAGTGTGTTTGTTCTGCGTATCATGAAATCTACCTGGATTATGACAAGTTACTTGTCAAGTAAGCACGTTGCTTGATTCCAAACGATATCCTGAGCAGCTTAGAAGAGGTTCGTGTTGGCCTGACTTGGAAGATTCGGTTTATAGAGCACTTATTACTAAAACCTGTATATGGAGGACACCGTAACATCAAATAATATTCCAGAGTATGTCTATATAGCACCTGTTAAAAAAAATTTATAATACATGCACTATTGATTGAATATTCGTGTATATATTATTAAGAAAGAGTGAGAAAAAATACGGTTTTTTTGTTATGGTTAATACTGTTTTTTTTGTGACATTGAAATAGAATCATTGCGTATCAAGTATATTGCATGTTCAACCGGGGTGCAAAATACCCACTTTTAATTACCGGGTTAGCCCATACATACGCATCATCCGCACGCATACATAACCAACGAACACATCAAAATGTGTTCAAAAGAGTCGAGACGTGTCGGCTACTGTGAACGGAAAATAAAACATTTAAACAAATGACAGGGTGTGCACAAAAAAGCAACACAGGTGATCAATCAACTGCGGCTCATAATTACCGCCACAGAAATAAGGTAGCTGACCTCTCGTGTGATGTGATTTGTCTAACGGGTGATTAAGAAGTCCGAGAGACTCACTAATTGTTACCAAACTATGAATACATCCGCTCGCATGGAGATTTTTGTAGAGTAACTACGGGCAAATACGACATATAAATCGTTAAAACTACATAATTTTTATAATTTAAGACATCGACTGAGGGTGCTTGATGGAATTTCAATATCATATTTGGATTATTGAGATTTTGTACACTTCCATGTATTTATACATTTAAATACATGGAAGTGTACAAAATCTCAATAATCCAAATTTTTTACATAATTTTTGTTTAGTATGCAACCGTTAGAGGGCTATTATTAAATTCATCGTTCTTAACCGTATTATGGAGTTGAGCGACGATTTTCGTACAACCGCCATATAATTTGTTCGTAGAGACTACTCGCAAATTGCAAATTTTCTTATAGTACTGCTTGTAACTTAAGGTTGCTTTGGTATAGCCCACACAAAGCGTGTATTTGTGAAGATGGATTACCCCGTCTTTCATCTTTCTTTTTTTGTCAAACATGGTTCTAGTTTTTAGCCCGCTGTGTTGTCAGTCATTTTGATGAACCATGTATAACTTTTTAATTTGAATAGTTTATTCTATCAGGAACACATTCATTATTTGAAGACATCTAAATCCATTCAACATTATTCTTCTCTTTTTTTTACCATATCCACTCCATATGTAGATAAGCATAATAATTTACTGAAAATAAGCAAGTAATATCAATAATAATTAAAACAGCAACTCCAGGATTCTCTGTCATACACAAATTACTGCTTAGTTCCAGTGAATACATTCTAAATATAGTAACCGACGGTCTCTAGGACACTGGAACCCCACTGCATCTACAACACGTATCTCAGTCAGTTTTAATGTCACTCCATAATAAATGAAGTCACACAAATCTACTACAATACCAAACCATCTAGCCCCTAACGTCTAACGCAAGCAACTATTCCTGTCTATTATTAACCTAAACTTTTTTAAATAACAATAATTCTTCTCAATGTTTTGGTTTTGAGGCTTACAATAACTGTTCCGTTGCCCAATGAAGTATATGGGAAATACAAAACCGACGACCTTTCTGCGTGGTTACTTTAATTTGAATGTTTTATGTTGGGCAGTGGAACTTTAAGAGTTATAACAAATCATTACTCTTACCCCCATAAGCACACTTGCCCTTACTCACCTTGGTTGAAATTTAACACTGAGGTGTGTATGCATAATATTTAATGAAACATTGTATGTACTAATACGTAACTTTGGATAATCTAAAAAAACTGATTACGATCTCGATGCTATAACAACTACCAGATTACCTCTTGTGTAATATGTGATTTTAATTAACAAGAAAAGGTTTTAATTGAATTAGTAGTATGCCTATAAAATAAACTTCAAGAGTAAAAATGGATAAAAATAAAATTTAATTAAAACTACTGGATGTAAAAATAGCAGAAGTTTTAGCAATGTTCCTGTGAGTATACTTTCATTTTAACACCTTCGCATTACTTTTTCTTTTAACCAAGGGGACAAAAACAATCACGCTTTCCATGTATTTGGCATGACTGATATTATAATAAATAACTGTCAAAGAACCACATATTTTTTTAATTTTAAATCACCAGAGATAAACTCGATGAAAACTTTTTAAGTCGCTCATGATCAACTCCAGTAGAAATGATATCACAAACATCCACTTATCTCAAATTTAAATTTTATATTGACCATTCTGGGGTTTGAACACAGTTCTATCTATTCTCTGACCGATAAGGGTCCATGAGTTGTTTGCTAGTGTAACGAAATTTAAAACTAGTCTCGGTCTAATTTAGAGCATTTGAATAAGCCATACCGTTAAATTAAATTTTAATGGAATAATCCAATCAGGAGTTACTCTACGTTAGTTATTCAGTCGCTTAACTTCTCTTTTTTTAAGAGAGTAAGGATAGAATAATGATGCTAGCAAAGAACTTGTGATAGAACTCTGCTTTTGCTAAGTTCCGTTTTTACGATCACATTGGCGGAAGAGAATTTATAAATTTTACATTAGATCTATGGTTGTGAATCCCAAAACTCAAATAAATTTATGAAATATTTCATACGGTTTGAACCCGTGGACAACGCAACTAAATAAAACTAACGCCCAGGAGCGTTGGCCACTTGGCTACTGGACCAACAAAGCCTCGGTGACAATATGACAATTGCGTCGTAGTCAACGCTTGTTTTTTAGATTTAATATTTAGGAATCGCGTTCCTAACTTGTATTTCACAGAGATTTAATTTAAGAATAGATCGGCATTCGATTTGTCCAGAAGCTCGGGTGGACCCGTGAGGCCGACGGGCAGTGAAGTAGTATTGTCGTCGGTCCATATGTGAGGTAGTACGGCTTCTGCCCCTGTCTATGCTTCTGTATTGATTCATTCCCCACAGTACTCCACCAGAAATTAGGAGGTAATTTCGTTAGGTCCAGCTTCGTTCCTGAAGGTGTTCCATCCTCCCGTTGTAATTTTCAATTATGAATTTTGAAATGTACTGGTGATGTTGCTGTTGTTGAATGGTTTGCGGGTTTTATTGCCATCTGTATTGATTCGTTCCCCACAGATACAATCAAGTAAACATACAATAAATTAAACTACGGCCCACATGTTTATATTCGGCGGATAATGAATATTGTGAAATTACAATGAAAATGCTTCTTTATCGTTTAGCGTGTATGGCTGCCATTATTTGCGATTGTTTCATTAAATAAGACATAATATATTATTGCTTATTATTTATGAAATCATCATTACGGTGCCTCATTTGTATGCATTGCATTTTCATTTGTATGCAAGACAATTGCATTTTATCAGTCTTTGTACTGGCAAATTGTATGCAAATTACTTTCAATTTGCATTGGATGAATCAATATCATAAATACATTACTTTATTAGAGATACATTAAAATCCTACCCATGCTTAAAAGGTTCAATTTTAATTTTACCACAATAATACGTAAGATATTTAACTGTGTACCTACCACCACCCGCTTTGTCTTTATACACATAACAGCGTGTGTTTTCCAAAGCATTCTGACGATATTCGTGTATAGCAAAATCCCAGGAATGTGTGAGGAAACTGCACTATATATCTTATGCAAATAATTAATTCGCTCTCCATGGGTTAAGCTGGGTTACCCTAGATTCAACCAAGTTGACACGCCCAAGGACGAGTTCCTTAAATAAAATTATTTAGTAATAAACAATTAATGTGAAAGATACCCTCAATAATAAAAAATATTTTTTATTTTATCTGATATAGATGAAGATAGATGAAGATATTATGCAGCAAATGAGTGGTTCTCAACCTTTTTTGATTTGCGTACCGTTTGGCAGCCGATGTACGATGTCGAAATCAGTATATTATTATTTTATATTATTTTACGCTGAGAAACGATTAAAAAAGTCACTTTCCGTGTTTTCATAATTTTTGTATTTTGTATTTAGATGCAGTAAAAGTAGGAAAGGTTTCATGCTGCCATTTGACATCATTTTCCCACAAATTACACACTTGGGCGTAGAAAAGCCTTCTTCTCGTGTGTGCGAAGATTCATATTTTATGTATTGTTATAATATTTTCTCTTTTTATCTCTCTGAAAAACTTTTCAATGCTTTGTATCATATTTTGAGAAGTATAGTACGTCTGCAATTATTGATTTGTTTTTCACGTACCTCTAGCCAACAAGCGCGTATCCCAGGTTTGGAATCGCTGCAATAAAGTATCCGTAGTAATAGTGAAATTTTGTAGTAAATATTTTATCATTCTCATTATCCGGTAGAGCATCAACGTACAGTAAAAGAAAATTACGCAAACCGTTTTGTACTTCATTAGAAATGATAATTCACTAAAATCAAACATGGATTTTTCCATTTAAATATACAAGAAAATAAACAGTCGACTTATGTCGATAATTTGATGGCAATTCAAAGAAAATTACTCTTATGATTCTTTCATCAATTGAGCTTTGAATTTATTATCAAAAAAATATATCGATATCACGCATATGTAATAGCGCTTAGCTGAAGAGAAATCGTTTTATTAGAACTGCTAATTATTCAGAAATTCAACCTCTCTTTTGGAGAATGTAGGTGTATTTTGGAATCGTTTATTATAATTAACTTGAGTAATTACAGAGGTTTAATTTTAAAGATAGATCTGTTGCTGACCTACCGCGGTCGACGGCCGGTGAGAAATTATTGTCTCTCCGTGTGTAAGGTGTCCGGCTTCTCTAACAGTATGTCGCGTTCTTTCTGCTCCTTATCAGTGTTGGCAGCTCGTCTGTGCTGCCATCCATATTTATTTGTTCCCCAAAGATATAAGGATGGAGCTACGACAAAACTTGTAGTTAGTTAATTGCTCTCTCTACGCTGCATTGCATCGCATCATACATATAAAATATTTTCTTAAGTTTTAAGAATTTCCGAGTTTGTGTTTATAATGTAATTGCTTTGGAACAAGTATATTACGGCTGTTGGGGTCAAGTATCACCCAAAGCTGTGAAACTATTCTCAAGAGTAAATTAAATAATAAGTGGTGAGACCGATCAATACGAATGGCAACCCAGACGAGATAACAATACTGGAAAGAAGTATTGATACGAGCAGAAGGCGCAATACCGTCAGAAAAGACGGACAAAAATACTTCTGCACAGGTTGACTGCCGCTCTATTCTTAAACTAAATCTTTGTAATAATGAAAGAAACGCAATTAATAAAAATACAAATAATATAATTTATTAAAAAAAACATAATAATGATGGTTTTTTCCCGTTAAAGTATCATTTGTCTTAAAATTAAAAATAAAACTCTTTCACAATATTGTCAAAGAATCAAGATCACTTGGAAATGTTTACGATAAGCGAAACCTCTTTCTATAAATATATTTAGAAGGCAATGTACATGGAGTTTCAATGCAAATTTTTATTGATTAGAAGCAAGTTTCCCAGATGTGGAATGGGTAAAAACATGTGCTTAATATAAAGTCTTATATTTTAATTCAATACTTATGTGACGGTAAACTAATTCTGTCAAACCGAATTGCAATTACGTCATTACGTCGAGCAGTTTCATGGCATAATATGCATAAACGTTGTGCATTTTGATTAATCTGTATACAAATTGCAAAAATGGAATTGGCTGCACGAACACTTAGTTAACATTGCAAAATTTCCGTGATTATTCAACATTAAACACAATTTATTTTCATAATCAATTTTCATGTTTTCGTAAATAACTTATAGGTAGACTATTACGTCTTAGAATCAATTGATTATTAAGTTTTCATTATTATCATCAGTCCAAATCAAGAGTATTATTAAATTTGATCTAATTAAGTTTTTATTTGATCCTATGTTGGGACAGTTGTAAATACTCTTCGGTCAACTAAAACACCGAATTAATACATCGCCATTGTGAATATCTTTGAATTATTATTTGGATTTGACAGTAAAAAAACCGCATTTAATATATTGTAAATATTGCTTCGAGAATAGATGCCTGCGACGGTTATTGGTGTTTTGACTTTGTGAGGAACTTGAAGATTAGGGAACGTACCAAACAGCGCCAATGATGGAGAGGGTCATGGAGAGACGTTAGAACTAGGACAGCCAAATCCTGGACCAACAGTATGATCATGAGATTGATCATTAAGTGTAATTTCTTGTTTTAGTTTTCTTCATGACCAAATAAATCACAAACATTCACATTCAAATTCAGCTATTACTAGGTATAATTCTACTCCGATTATTAAAAAGATAACCATTTTATTCTATCCCGTAAATTATTCCTTTGGAACGAATCATTCAATTAATATACCTTTACAGTAGAAAATATTATTACCAGTGTATATAAATTAATAAATCGATTATGTAGGGAGGTAACTGAAAGCTTAAATTTGACCCTTAATGGCCAAGTATAAATAAAATAAGCTCATCATTACGAAAGCTTTGACTGTTTTCTTGTAATCAAAGCTTTCGACCGGAATCGATAACCATAGGCACATGATGAAAAGCGAAAAATTACAAAACAAGAAAAAACATTTTGAAGTCTAATATTTTTTCGGTATGCAGCGTAGTGGTCAACGGTGTTGGACGGTACAAGGTTTTAATTAACAAAACGTAGGAATCCTCTGTATGGAAAATTTTTAAACAGATTTTTAGATTGATTTATGGATTTTTGTTCTAAGACCTTCCACATATCCAATCCTAAAAACAGGGTAAAGCGAGAGCTATGATTAACTAACTCGTTATTCTATTTTCAACCTACGCAAAAAAGAAAAGTTGGGTGACTGAATACGTTGCAAGCTGTTCTCGTACAATAAGTTAGGTTACAATGCTCTATTAGAAGTCTATGTAATCCACATTGAGAACAAACATGTTTGATTTAAAATAGTTTTTAATGATATATCGACTGCGGAAAGGAAAAAGGACGTAACCCACCCACAAAAATTATTGTTTATAGCCCACACAAAATGTGTATTAAATTTTATACATTGTTACGGATATTATATGTATAAAAATATATTATATTGGGTATTAACACGTTTTGTGTGAGTTATAAAAGGTTACGTGCTTTTTCCTTTCCACAGTCGATTTGCAAATAGGAAAAAGATCCCGTTATTATTTTAAAGCCAAAAGATGTATACTAACATAAGAAATCCTCTTAATTTACTCGCCAATAAATCAAATATAATCTGGACCGGTTTTTCTCATCGCAACCATTATCAAACATTGAAAACCACCAAGAGCTGAAAGTCCCTTTAAAAGTTTACATAAATGTTTGTTTGCTTAAAATCTGGAGCAAGAAAAGGTTCACCAAATCTGCTATATAAATGATTCTCAAATATAAAAAATTCAAAGCAATCATAATTTTTCCTCAATCAATCATACTTACTTGTAGAACGATCGTGTCGCAAGCGTTTCGAAAATAACAATTGTCATCATAATGTCGAATGCAAACACGGTGAAATTATGTTCATTACACACATGGAAGGGTAACTGTGATAGGGTGCTTCTTAAATAACAATACAGTATGTCACTCGTTTCTATAGTTTTCTTTAATGATAACCAAGACATTTTCATGATAATGTATTTCGTTTTGGTATTTAGATTTTGCTGAGAAAATTCATCTCCATTGGCGCCCATTGTGGGGCAGAGCTTCCAGCAAAGACTCTCTTCACCTTTTCCTATTATTTAAAACTAAGTCATCTTCCAATATGTTCTATATGGGCTTCCAATGAAGCTAATCCCAACTGACGCTTTTCATGGTACTCAGTTTTTTTCGAAGATAGTAAGGATAGAAGGATAGAGCTAGGACGTTACTAGTGGTTAACTAATTCCTCTCGCTACGCCGTCATAGGATGTCTATCATATAGTCAAATGTATTTATGAAAGTGTTCCTATCGGTATTCGAACTCGTGAAAACCGATGTTGACCAGTTGGTCACAACCCCGGCATTCCTATATACTATTTCAGTTTACTTTGAGCATACGACAGCCTTCGACAGTCAGTCTGGTAAGCGAAGTCTTGTAGTGCCTCCCTGCCCATCGCTAATGGGATTACTTTTTAACTGATCGCCAATAGTAGCTCCCCAACCTTGTCTAACGAGATTTCATTGGCATTGTCGTATAGTACGTAAACTTTGGTATTCAACCTTCTCGTATGTAACAAGTCAGCTAGGCCCATTACTACGTCAAACAATTATTCTTTCGAAAATAGTTATCTCACGTTTATTTCAAAAATGTATTTTTTAATTTTCAGATGCGTTAAGTTAGCACAGTTCTTTCAGTTTCTTTCTCAAATGAAGTGATAAATAGTTGACGCTTATCTTTAACATTTTTTATGATATATCCGCTCCCTACTTGGAGTATTTGGCCACCACACGGTTCCTCCAAGAATCTCTGTTCCGTGCCAGTCGTTTTGCTTCATCCCTGGTAATCAGGGGTCTTCCAGGGAAAAGAAATCCATCCGGTTCGTAGAGGAGACAAGTAGAATTCCGGATCGCCTGGGATGTCCGCAGCACATGTCTAAGCTCGGTCTATCATCGGTTTTATTTTTATTTTAGCCGTAATCTTTAACCTAACGAAGACTTAATCCTTCGATTTTTTCATAACTAAGCTGAGTTCTTACCAGTAAGCCACAGATGTTAATAATAATATAAAAATATTCAAATCAGTTAGCTCTAGCACCAAATAATTATGAAAGTCGAAATAGAAATAGAAGTTATTATCCATGTATATTTTTGTGTTTGTTGCAAAAAAAAACCATACTTATATTCAACCAATAAATCATCGATTTACTGCTACTTAACTAAGTTCCTATAGTAACGAAACTCTCTCTATCTATGACCAATTACTTGTGAAAGAAAAAAAAACCATCACAAGTCGTCTATTCAAAAACGTACATTGCATAATAAGAGTGAATGTGGATTATATAATATATAGTTTAGAATCGTCACTATGGAAAATAATTTAAACATTTGGTATATTTTGAAGACGTGCCAAATCAAAAAGATTGAGAACCGTCAGCACAAAATGGCCGTCGCATCAATTAATCAAATCCCTAATCACGAGGCATTTACATGCACGATCAAAAATAAAATGCACTCCATAACGAGTGAATAAAAAAACAATGGAAAATTACAAAGTTTCCATGAATCAACCAGCCGTCGTAATAAGTCTCCAACCGTTTGATAAAAATGTCAAAGCGATTATGGGCTTATTGTTGGATGAAATACTTCAGTCTTACTTTGTTTAAAAAATGTATCATTTTATTATATGTGAGTGCTTGCCAATTATTTAAAGAACATACTTCACTTTTAAGGTGTTAACTGGTGTTAACATACTTATAATAGAAAATAATCGATGAGTTAAAAACTTACTTCTCATAGTTTACGTCTTTACACAAGTACTATTTTCTAATAGAATCTTCTTTGCTCGGGTAAAAAAATGTTAATATTGTGATGGCTAAAGGTAAAGGAATAAAAATAATGATATGCAAAATATGCATATAAGAATTAAAAGAAGCATATGCATAATATACTTGTACCAGATACGATAAGAAATGTCGCCAAAGAATTTTGGCTTGAACTACAATGAATGTTCTATTCACTAATATTTCATTTTTTTCTACCATGTCCGCTCCCAATGTGAAACGTATGGGTTCCTAATGGAGGCCATACATTTATGTATGTGCCTTTTTGTTTCGAAGAGAATAGGGATATAAAGATAGGTCTAGGACAGGATTAGTGGTTAGCTAATCGCTCTCGCTAGCTCTCGTTTGTAGTATGAGTGGGCAGGAATTTTAGTCATTACAAACATTTATGCCTACGAACAGAAATTCACGAAGAGATTGAAAAATCAATTTATGAAGCTGTCCGTACCGTAGCCAGCAAAGTTAACCACTCATTACCATTCGATAATAGATATTTCATTAACTGTACGATTAATATAATAATAGATTCAGCAGTCTTTGTAATAATTAAGGGTTTTTTTAAACCATGTCCGCTCCCTATTCGGAGCATATTGCCATCACGCGGTTCCTCCAAGCTTCTCTGTCCCCCGCCAGTTTCCTCGTTTCCTCCCAGGTCATCCCAGCGTCCCGTAGCTCCGCCGAATACATCCTATGGATGGTCATCAGTGGCCTTCCAGGGCGACGGAATCCATCTGGTTGGTAGAAGAGACAGGCAGGATTCAGGCTCCCCTGGGGCATCCGCAGCACGTGTCCAAGCCAGGTCCATCGTCGCTTTTTTTTATTTTGGACGTAATAAGAGGCTGGTGCGTCCGCTCTCAGTGGTGATCAATGGTTGCAGCAAGCTCAGCAAGCCCATCAAGTCAAACTTAATTGCTGCTGGGCTTGCTTGCAGATGAACTTGCTGGGTTAAACATTTCCACCAATTAAGTTAATTAAGTACATATAAAACTAATATTGATAGCTTTGTTGTAAAAGTAAGTAATATATATATATATATATGTTGAGCTTTTTTCTTCAAACTAAATGCATTGTAAAATGTATCCAAATAATTGCTAATGATTCTAATCCTAATTTTTGAAAGGACTAATAAAATATGAATGAAGATTTCACTATTGGGCGGTAATGAAGTGGGGAATAAATCAACACAAACATTACTAACTAAAAATGTATGCACATGAAAATACACATAACAAAGGGAATCCATCCAGTCTATTTAAAACACGATTTACTACTATAAAGGCTATTGCTTGATTTCAAAGATTGTTAAGTTGTTTATGTTTCAATATTAAATAATTGTGCTTTGTTAAGATAATTATGTATCAGTTGACTTATCAAAGCATTTCAAACGCAATTACAGTACAAACGCAGTGTACAGTGGTAGAGACAGCCTTAAATGCATAATAATTTAATCGTATTTGCATTATATCCCAATGCATTGGCGTACCTTTACATCGACGGTGTTTTGGCCAATTGATGTAACCCGCAAAATTGAAATTGTTCAGCAGAGATCGAAAACATTACATGGTGGGTTGCGTTATGAATCTTTGAAATGCACTTCTGTAAATTCTCACGTTTGCAGATACGGATTTATACGTAGGGAGTGTCGATATTATCATTGCAATAGCATTGCTGTTAGAGATAAATGTCGTCGAGATCCAATTCATTTTCGTATTTTTTGAGGGTTACATCAATTGGCCAAAATACAGTTGAATTATTATTATTATTCGATAATGTGAGCATATTTGTTAATATATTTTTTCAATATTTGTCTTTGACGAGAAAATGTTTTTTGTGTATTATCAGCATACTTTTTAGTTATGTCTCATCTGAATATGTAGCATATTATGTCCTGCTATTTTGAAATATTAGCATAAGACGCTTTTAGTGATGTATTTTAGTCAGCCGTTCAACTTCTGTTTTCAGAGAAGGTAAGGTAAAAATAAGTTAAAAAACTAGTTTCTATGTACATTCCATTTTCAAAAATGAATTTGATGAGTGAATAGCGATAAAAAAATACTGATATCTAATTCATTGGCTAGTAATCTATAAATGTATTGAAAAATCTTTAAATCGATCATCAGAAACCTACATTGCAGGGCTGATTATAATGAAAGCCTAATATCGTTCCGACCACTCGTCCACGAGATCAGCATATGGTGTCGATAAGATCTCGCTGGGTCCACTGTTGGTGTCTTATAGAACATTTCATTAAAATTTAAATCATCGAAAATGGGTAGGTGGGAAGAGTTAAAAACATCTAAACCTAGCTATTACCGCTTGGCTGCAAAAGGCTAAACAACTATGTCGTGTCAGGCCATCGATAAGTTAGCTCGCGTACTTTTATCACCGTCATAGTGAGCCATCAAATATTTATTTTGACTTTTGTAGTGTAAAATTGTACTGTGTCATCTATTGACAAGTATCGATTTTTTTTCGTTCGTCAGATATCGATATTATCGACGTCATATGCAATTGTGACAACCCTGTTAATATATATATATATATTTGAAATAGTATTATCATTTTAGTGTGAAACATTTACGAAAATCCCGAAAATCGTCAAAGTGTATATCATTTTATGCGATTTATTTTGTTCCGAATAAAGCTAGCCTACAAATTTCAACCTAGTTAAATTTTCCTGGTACTTTTTATAACCATGTCCGCTCTCAATGTGGAGCATATAGACTCATAATGGAGGTATCTCAACGAGAGCTGCTTGTGACTCAGTGGCTCAACCACTCTTTTTTTCGAAAAGAGTAAGGGATAAAAGGATAGGGCTAGGATAGAACTATTGGTTAGTTAATCACTGTCACTACGCCTTGTTTTTAGAATCGGATGCGTGGGTGGGAATTTTAAACATTGCAAACATCCATGCCTACGGACAGAAATTCATAAATCGATTGAAAAAATAATTTATGAAACTGTCCGTACCGCCCCGGCTTGAACCAGAGACATCCATAGCCGTAACCTACGACGTTGACCATTGCACCACAAACCCGACATAAATGCCTGGTACTTAAAAGGATAATAATAATATCTTTTAAAAATCGCTGTACAGATTGTTATAGTATTGATTTAAAATGAATTTAAGTAGTAATTAGATATTAAGACGACGATTTATTGCTGATTTAAATTAAAATTTCCAATACTTAAAAAACTACGCCCCGTACCACAAAAGCTCAATATCATTACACCGCCTTTGTATCTTGCAATTTCCGGCTGGGAAGCCACTGCCGCCATGTGTAAACCGCCGGCATGATTAGCGAACACAAAAAGCTCTCCACAAAGCTTCTACGACGTCTACGAGAGCTTTCGAGAACTCCGTAGACCATGCGTGATGCTACGTCGTTAAATTTTAAAGTCATTACTAACCAGCACCAGACAGAGTACTTTTTAGCATAAAATACAAATGAAACAGCATAGGCTTCAGAAAAATGACAATTCTTTTTTTTAAAAATACCCTTCAGATAATATTTGTAGCAATACTGGACGCTGCAGATTTACGAAAAATTATGCTTGTCATTTTCGTCAGAAGTATTGACGAGGCAGAATTAATTGGAAAGAAAATAATATTTTATTTGACCGATATTGCGACGTTGCGATACAGGTGAATGTTTTGAAAAGACAAGTCATGATGACGAAAGTAAGACAAAGCAGTCAACGAAAATATATATGAACAAAGAAGGAAGGACCGGATTCATTCTATCATCGCCCTCCGAACATCTACTCTGAACTGGATTATCGTCATCATCGTTGTAAGAACCAATGATCATTTTTTACCATGTCCGCTCCCAATATGAAGCATATCGGCTCCTGGTAGAGGTATCTCAAAATACGTTTTTCTACGAGGACAGCTTGTTACTCAGTAGCTCAACTTATCTTTTCGAAGAAAATAATCAATAAAAAATGTAATCATTATTTGAGGGGATTGGGGTCAAAAATTACCAAATCCACTTTTTCCTTAAAAGAGATAAACACAATTTTCGTAAAACACGTATTTCTTCTTATATTCATTTGACATTGAATAAGGCTCTAAATATGTAGTATTTTTAGCAATATTTGAGAAAAAAACACTTAAACCATCCATTACCAGCGCAATACTTCACTTGGGTAGGCTGAGTGACAGTTGACTGAGTTGTTATGGCCGTCAAATTCAAGCACGTTATAGGCTGACTTAGGATTTGGTCAATTATGATACAAATTTTTCTCTCATATTTTGACATTTAATTGCATGGAAACTACTAGGGTTTGAAAAACTTTCAAAATTCAATTCTGTTTATTTTAATTTGTTCTTTAATACTACAGAGATATCTCGTTTTTTCTCAAAGCTAGATTTGAACATGTTTGATCCCAAGCTCCTCATTTCATATATACATGTTTGTAGATTCAAAAAAACACGTTAGTGGTCCGTGGTATTAAAAATTGTAGATTTGGTGTTCCAAAAGTTTGGCGACCGCTGCTAGTCCACGTGGTTAATCGAGTTCCGGAATTCACACACAAATACAAATTTTCTCATTAGGCCAGTGAGATCAACAATGAGACATAATCTATTTGTAATTTATAAATGATTTTCTTTAGAAGTATATATCGAATTCACATTAAATATGATATTCTGATATAAAGATTTTCACGGTATTTTTTTTAAATTGCCGCAATGAACTGTGGTATTATTATATTTACATAATTATTTATTTGAACGGGTATCTTCGCATGACAAACGAACATTATGTCTTAAAAAAGAAAAAAATAAAAATTCTAAAGAACACAGTAAACAATAAATATCAAACAGAATCATTAAACACAAGCGGAAAATTAATCCATAAATCAGTGGCTCCAAAACTATGGAGCATTCATTCAATACGCGTTCATGAATATTTTTTCATTTGTAAGATAATTTTAGTATTTTAAAGATTTATGTAATATTACATAATATATATTAATGATTATTTAGCTACCCAGCTAAACAGCAATAACATATAGTACAATTAGAATGATTTACTTATAGTTATATATGACGCACAAATAACTATAGTTTAATTATTGAAAACATCATTAAACGAAATATTTTAATAAAAAGAAACATTGTTAATTTAAAAACTTCTCCTACGTCAAAAACTTAGTATTTCAGTATAAACTATAAATTATGTTTTTGAGTGATTTTTATATCAAAATAAAATTAAAATTTGTAACTTTATTATTCCACCGGTTTTGCTAACTGTGACAGCTGTTTCGTCTCTTTGAGAAGCATCTTTGAGAAGGTTTTCATTTATAACGTATAAATTGATGCTTACTGTTACAAATGACATAAATGAAGAATTGGATCTTTTCTTTATACTGGAAGGACTACATACAAACAGCAACATTAAAAAACACTACTAATTACAAAATTATTAACATTAGATTGGAGAGGATAACACCAAGGAAATAAATTTAATACTGGGGAGCCACCTTAACTTTTTTAAATGTCATTTACTTACAATATGTAACAATTTAATTTATCAATGTAACACAATCAGTGGAATAGCAAAGTTATTAATTATTTTATAATAAAAGTGGATTTTCATGAATGTATCGAATAAAAGTTCATATCGTTGAAAATCAATCAAAATCAAAAGGTCAATCTACTTTGTTGTGTGGTAAAGGGTTCGATTCCCCCATCAGAAAGATTCATACATTGATTTTTCGAATAATAATATCATCGGGTGGATGAAAAGTTTTGAGAGCACTGAATTTTAAGCCACATATCAAGGGACTTCTTGAGCAATCGTCGCGTGAAGCAGTTTCGGGATAAAAAACTAGAAAATCGCGTTTTAATAACAGCCCGCAATAAATAATTCCAGAGAAACGGGAGGCGGGGAGGTCTTTCGCCAACTTGTCATTCTTCGATGTCGTGTGAAATAATAGAAAAAAATAATAGCAAAAAAAACAAACACGAGGCATTCGTTCCAACTTCCTGTGGGGTGATTTATATTAACCTGCCGAAATTATATTTTTCATTTGAGTTTTGTCATCGTGAAGGTACCAATAATTTTTCTGGTTTCTCTCCATCTTCTTCCTTACGTAAAATAACCATGACCTCAATGGAAAACTTTACAATTCTAAGTCAACTGTATCCATTGATTTAAAGTAAGCAATGTCCGTAATGACGTTTCAATCAAAATATGAGAAGCTTGGGATCAAAAATGACCAAATCCACTATCTCCTTAACAGAAATACACACACTTTTCGTATGAAAACTTAACCTCTTCACTAACTATTCATGTAACTGTTTAATTTGATGTATTTCTTCTTATTTATTCATTTGACATTGGAGAAGACTCTAAATATGCATTATTTATGGATATATAAAAAAAACACTTAAAACCACACATGAACAGCCCAATAGACTTGTGCCTCATATAACAAGGTCATATGGTTCCACAAAAAGTCATGTAATACAAATCTGTGCCATACGGGGCTCATACAAAATTAGGGTATGCGTTCCAAAAAAATATCTAAGTTCGTTAATATCGTTTAACTTTTTTACTTAACAATGGAAAACGTATAAATTTACGTATTTATTGAAAAAAAATTTAATAAAATATAATTAATCATTCATTCATCATCACTATCGCTATCACTCTTTTTCGAGATCGGTTGTGAGTTTTCATTAAGAAAGCAAGATTTGTTGTAATTCTGTCTTGAACTTCAAACTTCTCTCTATTATAGGATGATAAAAAATGTTGAATCCGTGTTATACAAAGCGTGTTGTACACAATTCATCAACTGTGTTGTATAGAAACCGTGTTATAAGAGGCACAAGTGAGAGTGAAAGTGACAGCTGACTGAGCTATAATGTTCGTCAAATGCAAGCAAGCCATTGGCTGATTTAGGATTTGGTCAATTATGATGCAAAAATTCTACTGGATTTGGGCAATTTTGATTTTATGGCCATACTTTGACATTAAATTGCATGGAAACTACGAGAATTTCCGTAACGTTGAAAATGCAATTCTGTTCTTTTGAATTTTTCCTTTAATACTACAATAATATCTCGTTGTTTCTCACAACTGGATTTGAGCATGTTTGATCCTAATATCATAACTGTGCTTTCAATCGAAAAAATCCATCAAAATCAATTACTAGCAAAACCAAGGTCACCTCGGTATTACCGTACATCGAAGAGAATAGAGAGTGCTTTTATAATATATTATACCCTGCTTATAAGATTAGTCGTAAGAGCTCCGCTTAGGAATCATAAGGTTACGAATTCAAGTCCTAATTTACTACAAAATGTTGAATTTTTCACTAACATATTTGAGATCTTAAACATGCGCGTTTGTGGTGTCTTTTCTTCTCATGTTGATTACAAATGTCCTAGCTATATTTTGGTTGAGTTTGAACTGAAGTTAAAATACCTGGTGCACTGGTGATTTGTCAAAATAATTCAAATTATAGTCTTAAAAATCTTATAACGAAACTATTTGCTAATTATATTTTAATTTGTACGATTATTAAAATGAAGTTTTGACATTTAATTACTTATAAAAAACTTATTCTTCTTCAAAGATGAGTTAGTAACAGTAATTCATTTTTTAATTTTTTCGCACATACATTTTAAATTTCTTTGAGAATCTGATTCATTGAAGAAAACTTTCAGGTGTTTATGTGCTAAATTTTATATTGTTCTTTTATGGACATATATTTTTTTAGCTATTCCAATGTGAAGCATATGGACTCTTAATAGAAATATTTGAACAGTAGTTTGTCTACGACAACTGCTTGACACTCAGGTACCCAACCACTCTTTTTCGAATATAGTAGCGATAGATGGATGTTTGTAGGACTGAACTCGTGGTTATATAATCGATCTTGCTATGCCCCTTTTTTAGTATCGTATGGATATGAGGGAACACATAGTAAAACCATGTTAATATTGAATTGTGTAATTGACTGATTTTATTATTATTTTTACTATATAAAGCCACAATAATAAAATGAACAGTATTATTTACTCATGTATTTGTCAGAAAAGTTTTTTATAATTTGTATAATTACTCTTCGAAAAAAACTCGCTTCACTATTTCATATTAGTATAACCGTAGCCGTCATATATGACGGTATTGAAATTGAAATACTGAATGTCTAAAGTACCTAGTACGTCAGAGCTGTTCGTGCATTGTTTACACCGCGAACGCTTACATCATAAGAAAATTTCATACCTACATGTGATAATAATAAAGCGTCTACAGAGCGGTCTAGGCTATTATATATAAGACGCCACAAAAATATTTGTAATTTTTTCCCAAACATCCTAAGCCTTCATGAAATCTGTTAAGCTATGCCCAATTGTTGCGGTCAATGTTCTGACCCGCAAGTAAGATTATTCAAAACAGAGTTAAAAATCTTTTATTATTACATGTGAAATATTGATACTTTTGTTACCAACAAATTCAACTATGCTTTGGTTGTGCGACGCAATTACACTAAGGAGTCGTGATTGTAACATTTTTTTTACAGATTAAGCTTTTCCAGATGTATTAAACCTGAGGCCATAAAATTAAAAGCGGTCCTGTTAACTAAACTAAAGAAGCGAATAAATTTAAATCATCAAATTTACGAAAGGCTGAAATCTATTGAAAGTTTTTGTACATATAATTAAGAATTAAAGTAAATTAATACACATTTCGCGCTTACATAAAATTTATATTACCAAGTTTTTGTCTTCACGCGGTACTTCGGCTCTTAGGTGGGATCATGGGATCCATACACGGCTCTAGGATACGGAATCAATACATACTAATACACTTACACGCTCTGTGTAGTATACAAAAAGGGTATCAGGGCAGTAAAAAGCGCAAAATTATACGGCGTATACTAAAAAAATTCAGCCCCTAAAAGCCCTTTCAAAAGATTTCCAGGAGTGTCACAGAAGCAGTTACTCAATATTTGATTACAATGAAACCAATGTGTTCTTGGAAAGCTTCCACGAGCTGAAATCTTATCGCTCCCCTTACGACGCTGTTGTTATTAATTACAATTTTATTCATTCTTACTGCAATCACGTTGGATTTGATTACCAAGTTTTACTAAGCAAACATCTGTGTAAAGTAATGGTTAACCTAAGTGGTTTGAAATTTATGTAATTTATTTGCCAAAACCTTTATTGATTTTAGTCGCCGTGTATTTATACATTTCATGGACAGGAGAATCTAATAAAAAATCAACATTCGAATTATTTTATCAGTTGATATATACATAAGTGATATAATAAAATCTGACGAGTTTTTGAATCACAATTACCGTATTAGCCCGACTATAAGGCGCGGTTTTTATTCACCTATTCACTAAGGGTCACCTTATATTCGAGTCTCAAACAAATGAATAAATTTATGTATTTAAAAAATGTTGCATATCTAATAAAATGGACGGTACTGAAGATGATGAATTATCGGGTTTTTGAGTTACAAATATCAAAATTAATTAGTGTTGTTATCAAAATTGTTAATACCTATATAATGCATAGTTCTTATATAAATTGGTTAAAAAAATCGGATTAAAAAATGGTGGTCGCCTTATATTCAGGGTCCCCCTATAGTCACCCAATTTTTTTATCCATGTCCACTCCTACCATGGAGGATATGGCCTCCTAATGGAGGTATCTAAACAGAATTTTTCTATGAGGACTGTTTGTCACTCAGTTGCTCAAGCTCTATTTTTTTGTTTTTTGAAGAGAGTAGGGATAGAAGGCTAGGACAGGACTAGTGGTTCACTAATCGCTCTTGCTACGCCCTGTGAAGATCGGATGGGTGGGAGGGAATCACAAACACTCAGACTACGAGCAGAAATGCATAAATCGGTTGAAAGATCAATTTATGAAAACCATCCTCACCGGGATTTGAACCCGAGACATCCGTAACCGTAGCCAACGACGTTACCAACTGCGCCACGGACGCCGACGAAAGGGTAAGTTAGATTTAAAAAAACGTCAATTTTATCAAGTAACTTTTAAAGCATAATGAAATAACATTACTAAGTGTTTAAAAACTCAATTCGATTCGCCTCAAAGTTGAACAGCACTGTTGTCAGTCAGCTAGTTGGTATGTTTATATGCTAGTCATCTAATTGGTGTATGGTTCGCGTCCCAAATTGAATGTTTACAGTCTCATAGACTGCTCCAAGTATGGCTGACAAAAAATATTTAATTCCTCTAAACTTCAATTAGCTTTTTGACCACTTGTCTTAAAACAATTATTTTTAATGATCAACGCTTTTTTCTATAACCTGCTCATCATCGGTCATTAGAAACACAATTATTTTGAACTAACGGTACAATGTGGTAACAAGAAAATAATTAATTACGCTATTAGCTTTAAGCCGACCGCCATGGTTCAATTGCAACAGCACTGCCCTGTCATCCTAGGTTAGACCTGTGACTGAGATATTTGCTATGAATGACGCATCTTTCACAATTTAGTTGACTTTAAGTCAGTGTTAAAAACAGACAATTCTCGATTTTCGACACGAATACGTTCGTACATATTGTCACTGTGCCGACAAAAGTTTATAAGTAACAAAATTGACGGAAACTAATTTAGTCCACAATGATACTCTTGGATATTCTCAGATTTCTTTACCATGTCTGCTCCAAGTGTGGGGCATATGACCCCCTAATTGAGGTATTTCAACACAAGTTTTCTACGAGAACTGCTTGTTACAATAATAAACAGGGACAATTTCTTGCTTATAAATCTTCATTAATATACTTACTGACAAAATAAATAATTGATGCACCTACTGAGTTGTCGGCTCCGTGGTGCAGTGGTTAACGTCGTTGACTTCGGTTACGAATGTCTTGGGCTCAAGTTCCCGTGCGGACAGTTTCATAAATTAATTTTTTAATGGATTCATGGTTTAGTTTTCGAACCCACGGATGTCTGTAATGTCTAAAATTCCCTCTCACTAACCAGAATTTTGCCTAGCGAACATATTCGAAATTATATTCGAAAAAATTAACGTTGAGTGACTGAGTAACAAGTAGTCTTCTTCTTCTTCTCTATTCACTTCATATGTGGAGCAAATGGCTACCATGCGGCGTCTCCATGATTCCCTGTCACCTATCAATCTCTTTGCTTACTCCTATGGTATGCCAGAGTTGCTCAGCTCCGCCGAGTACATCCTATGGATCGTACCCGATAGTCTTCCAGGACGCCGGGAACCCACAGGTCGGAAGAAGAGGCAAGCAGGATTGAGGCTCTCCGAAGGCATCCGCAGCACGTGACCCAGCCAGTTCTAACGTCTCTCAATAACCGCTGATGTGACAGGGCGTTGATTGGTCCGTTCTATTCTCGAAGCCCAGTATACTGTTTTTCTGAGACTTTGTCAGGTGTCGTAATTTGCTACCGTAAAGCAACACAGGTAGAATGCAAGCGTTGAACAAATGGCATTTGGTTTGGCCAGACGCTCTGCATCGAGTTAAATGATGCTCCGGCTATTCCTAATCGGATAGCGAGCTCCTTCTTTGTGTTACCGTCTTCCGGGATGTGTAAACTGAGGTATCTGTAGATGTAGACCCTCCCGATGGTCTGTCCCGCGTTAGTCAGGGTCCTATCAGAGCATGATAGGCTTGGTGACACATCACATTGGTCTTACTTGCATTTATTTTCGGACCAATGTGTGTGACCTGAGCTTACTCTTAACCTATCAATAGTCTCCTGGATACACTTATCAGATTTGTCAAATATGACAGCATCGTTGGCGTATTCAAGCTATACCTCGATCAAACAGTACTTGTAGAAAAACTTCTGTTGATATAAAATATAAGCCCATATATTATATGTACTCCACTTTGGGAACGATCATGGTTAAAAAACTTATGTTCCACTCTTCAAAACGGATTTTCAAAATATTTTCATCTTGATTTGATTACAATTTGTGATATTACTATACAATCGAATATCAATAGACTTATGCTCAGTTGCTTAACGTTGCAATAAAAATACAGAAACAATCAAGTAAAAGACACCAGCCGATTTTACGATAGGAATAAAAAAATATTCAGATTTTTAGAAAGACTTCGTGATACTGTAAAATTATTTGTCGTTTTTACTACACTTTGAATATATCCATATCAATTTCGCTAGAACTCCGTTTGTGAAAGACCGTCGATGAATTAAAATAAATTTATTAAGAAGTTAATATCGTCGCTTTTCTGGAAGAAAACACTAAATTGAAAAAATGCCATATTGAGTTTGGATAAGGAAGCATTCATTTCCAACTGATGGAAAAAATTTTAATCAGTTGAAAATTATTGGATGAACGGCGAAACTGGACAATAAATATGATATCGTAGTTGTTTTGGAAGAAAACAGTTAATCGAAAAACTGACATATTGAGTTAGTCATACCAAAATGTTTCTTATTTAAAACTCTACCGTAAGGAAAACATATTTATTTTTAGAAATTATACTTTTACTCAACAACAGTTTTTTACAAACAAACTAAATGAAACACACATAGCATTTCAAACGTTTGAAAAACATCAAAGTCTAATTTTTGGTATTATGTAATTTGAATACAACGAAAAAAAACCTCACCTCAAATTTGGCATGTAACTCTACGATATATAACACTGAACCTATCTCCGTGTTATAGCAGGGTTAACTGTATAAAAATTTCCAGCTTATTTTATTCGTTATAGGCTGAATTAACGTCAGAAATAATTATTTAGTAAATTAATATTATTTTTTTATTATACCAACTTTCCGAAATTATAGTATTATAAATGATTTACATTCAATAATAAAACTAAGGATAAAATTTCAACCATTTCTTTCAACCAATAGCAATAATAATTCAGTAACAGTTTCGTCCATGACTAACTCAAATCACTGCACAAAAAGAAAAATAACGTTGACTAACGCCATCTATGAATGAGTAGCATTAACACTATTTTTGAATTTCGTATATGTACATTATTTTCTTGACATTGCACAAATTATCAAACAATAACGTTTTTTCGTGATATAAAACAGTTGTTTTTTATATATTTTATTAATGAAATATTAGAAAGCTGGTATTTAAATATATGGATACATATTTGTTTTGAAAACATTCGAAGTAAAACTAATAAAAAATAGACAGACATGTTTCGATAACGAATCCGAGATAACAATTTTTACTCTTTCGTAATATCAATTACATTTCTAGCACTGGAAGCTGTGGGTGATCGCCAACAGGTGAGCTCTTCACTTTATTGCACACAAAAAATATATTCTTTCAATTAATATGCTGTAATGGAGTGTATTGGCAATTTAAAATAAATATTTTAACCATGGGAATCAATAGAAAATAAATGAAAAACAACGGAACCATGTATCTCAAATTGGAATATTAATCTATAAAATTTCATATTTTTATTAGATTTTAGACATATAGATTTTAAATCAAGCCAGAGAATTGTTTCTTTTTGCAGGAAAATATTATTTAAATTAACGAAATCAACCACCTTTAAGGTGTTAACTGTCAATCCTTAGTGGAAAGGCATTATATTTAAAAAGTAAAACTCAATTTTTTTCTGTTACTTCCACATGTTTAGTTGATAGTGCTCGTGATGAGAAAAACTGGTCCTGATCATTATAAACATGTCGAAGTAGTACAAAAATTTGTGTTTTATTTTAACATATTTTCTATTCCATTTTCGTATCACTTGTGTGTCGTAATTTATGCCAGGGCGTACTATTCAAAATTGTATAGGAGGGGAGGGGTCAGTGAAAGGACAAAAATAATACAATGACATATTAATTAACGATAAAATTGAGCTATTTATAAGTATTCCAACATTAAAAACATGTCACTTTTAATGTGTTAGTCGAAACCAGTATTGATCATTATAAACACGTGGAAGTAGTACAAATGAATTGTGTTTTATTTAAAAAAAAAATTAAAACATATTTTATCGTTGCCAAGGTGTGGGGGGAGGGTATTGATTTAACCTCTATTTTTTTGATAAAAATAAAGAAATCATAATTTAGAGCTAGGGCAGGACTACTGGTGGGAGGTAATTACATTTTAGACATCATGCCTTTGAACGCAAATCCATAGATCGATTAGAAAATCAATTTACGAAATTATCCGTACTTGGATTCGAGTCCATTAGCACCGCTACCTTACCCGACAGCGTTGACCATTTGGCTAAGAATCTGGCATTTTATTATAACGTCTGTAATGGAATTGCTCAGTATTTTAATTGATAGCTCAACTTCCTTTAATAATTTTACTATAATATTTATTATCATAATTTATAAGTTTCTCACGAGCCGGTCGCCGAAAAAACCGAATAATGTATTAATCATATTGTTTGATTAATTACCAGACGTTAACCCGCTCCGTTCCAACACCCGGACACTTAAACAATAACCAGATAATGAGTTGGTTGGTGGGTGGTCCCCGATGTATTGGGTTGCAGTACTTATTGATGATGATTCTTGCATTGCATTCTCTCAGGATCATTCATCGACTAGCCAAGATGAATAGATTGGCCAACAATAATTTCTCTTTTTTTTTGCAATAATAACCTAAATCAGTGGCGAAGAGCGCCGGCTGGAAGGAGGTGTTCGTCCAACACCGAGGAGAAGTATACAAAATCAGACGTGATTTATTGTTTTACGATTTTATAATCTATCTGCTAAGTCGTTCTAACTATTTGGGCTGCGTAAGTTGGTTGAAAGACCGAATTGAACCGCCAATCACGTTCTGTGGTACTGCCTCGAGTTGAATGCCGAACGAGCAGAGCTACTTGCTGTAGTCCGTCCTCATACGTGCCCATTAGGCCACGAACTTGATACCAACCAAGGCTAACTTTGAGGCATTCGATAAATTTGCAGCATCATAATATATGGGGATTGGGATCTCGATTCCTCTTTAGGTTCAACTCGGAGTAGATGAAACTCTAGCGCTACCTCTGATTATCAGTATAAGGAATCACAGAATATTTCAATATCGTTTAAACAAAGTCGCTGAGCAACTCATATTTTCTTTTCTTTCCTTCTGTCTTTTCTTTTCTTAAGCACAATAGTGCGCGATTAAAAGATCGGTTCTGTGCAACTCTGCATCGGGCCAAGAGTGTGCTGAGTAAATTCTTTTATTTTATTGATCGTTATCGCGTTATGGAAGGCGGCCGTGAACAGCGGCTGAATACACATAACGGGTGGAGGTGGGGCAGCCAACTTGTAAGCTTACTTGGTACTTGGTTTTGAGTATATCGATGATAAATATTTGTGTTTTACTACGCTATAAGCATTGGCGTCATTGGAGTAATTTAATATTGCATAATAAAAAAAACATCTATTGAAATTCTTCCTTTTTATGTATCCATATATTATGTATTCTTCATACATAAAATAGAACGATCTCAATCAACGGAACAGTTAAGAATGTTTTTTGTCACCATATGCTGCACGTCACTGCGTGGTAATTTATACTTTTTAGTTTGTGAATTTAGATTCAATGTCTGTAAGTATAATAGTTATGCAGTTACTTCTTTTCGAAGTGTGTTCTGACACTTCACCTAAACTAGCATAAACTATTACAATGCAAACCAGGGACTGCAATAATACCGGAAGAATTTATGAATGCCGGTATTGCAAAGAATATTATTAAATAATGAAAAAATAATCAATAAAGATATTAATTGTAATATTTATACTAGGTAATGTTATAACATTATATAAGTAAGTTATATTAGTGTTAATTAAATGTACGAAATGTTAGAATATCGACTGTGGAAAGGAAAAAAGGACGTAACTCACACGAAAAAATATTGTGTATAACTCACACAAAACGTACTAATACAACATATCTATATTTAAATATATGATATATCAATTGTAGGAAGGCAAAAGGACTTATCCCTCGGTCTTTTCAACATATTTTTTTTCGATAATTACAATGCATACAATTTAATACACGTTTTGTTTTGGCTATACACAATATTTTTTGTGTTTGGGTTACGTCTTTTTTCTTTTCCAAAGTCGATATGTCAATAAAAAAGCTAGTTTACCAATGTAAGATCCTGTCAACTTTGTATGAATTTTCGTGTAAACAAATACGGTTTCTGAAAAAGCCCTTATAAGATTTAACTCTTGCTTTTGATCAGTGTACCGTATTATAATGTCATACCAAAATAATGTTTTTTTTTGCATTTTTAAAACCGGTATATCGGTTTTTAATGTAGAGCTGAAATACCGGTTTCTCAGTTTCGATAATACCGTTGTTGGTAGCCCTAATTGAAAAGCACGTAATAAAAAATAACCTAGATAGTTTTAACTACAGGCAGTTTCAAATCGCGTTACATCATCTTCTTTCCTAGTTCATATTATTATTGTTTATGCATAATACATTATTATTAAAGTGTTTGCCCATTAAACGGGTCGACCAGATAAAAGCGAGCTGTATGGGAGGTGCGCACGTCAATCGCAGGTGTGGCCCATTGGTTGCAAGACGATTTCTCCCGCTCTCTGGGACAGATCAAACTCACGGATTTCACGATAACTCACTTGCGACGAGGTGCTTGGGCCATAGGCTCTCAACATGTTTTCCCTACCCATATTTATTTACTGGAAGTATGTAGAACTAGCGAAACAGTTTTTATATATATTTCATTTTTAAGTTGGTTACAGATTAATTATGTACATCCTTTTCCTGAATGAGTTCTAGCTTAGTACTGCACTACTGCATCATTAATTATTGGGAATAACAATTAAAAAGCTTCTAAGGAATACTAGCTGTCTTCAAAGTGTTAAATTCTTGTCAGGAACTGCTTAGACTTTAACTGACTTTAGAGAGTGGCATAAAGACCAGCACATACACTTCATGCCAGAAGGTTGCGTGCATATTCAATTCTTTACTTTTAGGGGCATATTCTGAAGCATTAATACTAATCATAGTCGATCCGAAATTCCGCTTCTAAATCGATCATATCCTTTATTGAAATACATGTCTAACTGTAATGTCAAGATGATTACAGTAGACCCCCGATAACACGACTGCTGCCAACACTATTTTCTTTAAAATTTGCGACTGTTTCTTGATTACACGCTAATATACTCCTGCGCCGCATGCTTATCCTCTAATTTTGTATGAGTATGGTAGTTCCGATAGCCCGCTTTGAGATGGTTCGCTTTTTATCTACCGTGTTATCGGGGAGTCTACTGTACTTCGTTTCAATAACTGAGTGATTTTACGTGGTAATTTGTTTTTTTGTAAGCAGCATCATTAGTAAATCGTTGGCAATCAGTTCGAGTTTAACCATTTACGTGAATGATTGACAATGTCGAGAGGTGAAACGCGACGTGTTAGTGACAAAAACATATAAAAATCAATTATACAAAATAAACTATATTTACAATTTCAAATTCATTTTTGTCTACATAGTTGCCAGTTGCGTTCCGTTAAGTTAAGCGTCACCGTCACCCAGTTTACTCCTATCGTATTAAGTTGAAAAATGGCATCTGTGTAACCGTGTTTCATTTAACAAAAAATCCCATAATAAAACATTGCATAGAACGCATTATTTTGTACGCAACACAGTTGAAGATGCCCTGAATTGAAGCTACGATTGTGTCACTATGAAATCTTTCATTAAAAAATCAAATGACACCTGGCGAACAAACGATGTATTATTATTATTTTATTCAAATCAAACTAACAGATTTATAGTACGGTTGGCATTTATTTTTATATATTTGTTAATTGATCTGACATTTAATATTTTTAATAGCAAGTCACTTTGACAAATAATAATAGACAAAAATACAACAGGTTAATAAATGTATTTTTTTCTAAGATAAATTCGGTCTTTAATCATTGTCGTAATGATTTTTTATGTAACGGATTTTGTTAATCGGTTTTTGTATTCATTAGAGCAGAAATGTAAACTAAATATTATTATAACCACAGTAAGGCATAGCGGGGTTTATAACTATGGAACACACTGTATATGAATCATATTTTAATATAATTACAGAATTTTATTTTATTCATGATTTTGTTCAACAGATAATTTCGAAAAAAAGGAATTAAATGGAGAAAGTATTGCAAAAAAATGTTGAACAGTTTAGAAAATATATTTGGTACTGTCATGCTTTTGATTTCGCTGGGCTCAATTACTTTTGACATGTTTAACATATTATGCAATATATATATATACATTTGTCTTTGTAACGCGCAGCACAACACTTCGCTTGCGCATCATGCACGATGTGGGGTAGTATATGTGCGTGGGTGTTGTCAAGTTTTGACAGCCGGTATTGCCGAGTGGTATGTAGTAGTATGTATTGCTAGCAATTAACATCATGTTATTTCATATAATGGGTATAGCATATTTTACCGCTCTCGATATTAAGTATTTGGATTCCTAACGGCGTATCCTCACAGAGCTTATTTAACGATAACTCGTTGTTCGTTAGTTCCTCAACCTCTTACCAAAAACCGTGTAAAAAAGATATATCGAATTTAGAAAAAATGAGAGATAGTTTCATTGGTATACTGGAACTTAATACAATTTCTAGAATCAACGCATTTTTATGTATTTATGCCTAATAATATGTTCACTATAAAATTATGCGGAATTATATTCTAAATTCTTCTTCCTCTTTTATTATATTCGCTCCCTGTGTGGAGCATCTGGTCACCATGCGGCGCCTCCATGATTCCCTGTCACTCGCCAATCGTTTTGCTTCATCCCATGGCATTCTATAGAAGTACCCGGTCTTCCAGGACGCCGGAATCCCACCGGTTGAAAGAAGAGGCAAGCAGGATGGAGGCTCTCTCGAGGCATCCGCAGCACTGACCCAGCCAGTTCCAACATCTCTCCGTGACCACTGACGAAACAGAGCGCTGCCTGGTAAGTTCCCTAATGTCCGAGTTACGAAGTCAAACCACCTCACCTTCAGAATCCGACGCAAGCATCTATTTTCGAAACTCAGTATACGGTTTTTCTGATTTACTTCAACTTAAATCAATATTAATTCTTTCATTGTTCAGCTTTTCTACAGTAAGAAAGAAGATGATGATAATTTTGGCAAATAATGATTTGGTCAGTAACTAATTCAATAAATGGTCGCTGAGTCACTATCAATTATTCTTATTTAAAATCACCACTGTCTACTATATAGATTTAAAAAAATACCATATAGATAGGAACGTATGCAATTCAAAAAGAATCATTTTATATGGCTGACACAAAGCTTCTTTCAACTTTCTTTATACCATCAAAGGAGCATTTTTTTTTCTACTATTGAAAATTCGTTACCTAGAACTTAGCATAAATTCTTATACCATCCTTTTTTTCTTGTGAAATTTAGATACAAATATCTGTCATTTAGAGTAAATAAAACTGATTAAACCATTTTATGTTAATGCTTTTGTGTGAGCTTTTACTTCGAAAAAAAAGAATAAAAAATTTGCTATAAATAACTTAAAACATCATTCACTGAGTTACTTTCAATTATTATTATTCACAATTATCATTGTCTATACAGATATTGGTGATAAAATGGTGCATAGATAGGAATGTATTCAATTAAGAAGAATTATCTTAAATATCTGGTAGCTATTTTTGTCTGAATCAGTTAAAACTTTTCTCGATGCCGATCAGTATAAGATAATTTTTGAAGAATACATTGCATTTTTTACCTCATTGTAATGGAGTTTTACCAAATCTATTCGAATTAAATGAGTAGAGTATTGGCAATTAATTGCTTAGTCAGCAACTAATTCGATAAGTGCTCAGTAAGAAATAATAAATTGTCAGTTAATAATTATGTTTGGTCAGTAAATAATTGTCAAACAAATAAATATCTCACTTTTACGGTGTTAACTGTCAATTCTTGGTGGAAAGACATTATATTTTAAAAAAATAAAACACAATTCATTTGTACTACCTCCGCATATTTATAATGATCAGGACCGGTTTCGCTCATCACGAGCATTATCAATTATCGAAGTAGTACAAAAAAATTGTTTTATTTAAAAAAAAAATATATCTGACCGATTAATTTAATAACTTACCATTTGATATAAATTGCTGACCGTTTATTTCATTAACTGACCACTTGTAAACTGACCTTTTCAAATGATTTAATTTAAGATATCGAATGAGGGTGCTTGGTGGAATTTCAATATAAAATTTGAATTGCTGAAATAATGTCTGTTCGACTTGTAATGTTCTTTATAACAGGAAAAGCAATAGTTTGTCATTTTTTTTGGACCGTGTAAAAATCAGTAATAATAATTATCGTCATACAAAAATGAATTTACTATTAAGCACCCTTCTTGATATAATCTAATAGAAAATAAATGAAGTGTTATTCTTGTATATATTATAATGAGAGTTTTGATTTAGATAAGGAAAGCCACCTTATCGTTAAATATGTCACCTTATTGTGTGCTGTCACGAGTTATGCTGGAGGGGGGGGGGGCTAGGGTGTGGGGATGTGGCACCATAAGTCATTAATTTTGATAAATTATACGTCCGAAGAAATGGGACGCTAATGAAAAGTGTGCATACTTAGATTTATAACAATAAAACAGTTCTGACGAGGGCCTTCGGAATTGACAGCTGTGATTCAATATTGTATTTTTTTATTCAAGGCGAGATTTTTATTTAAGGTGCGTGTCCTTAATAAATGCTAGAGTGAAGATTTTATTTATTCGTTTTTTGACCCACCCGCAAGGGCCGAGCAGATTTTTTCAGTATTATCTAAACATTCTCTAGTTCAGCGATCGTCAACGTTTCGGACCTCACGAACAAATAACTAACAATTTCAAATCACGCGAACAATAAACATGTTAAAGAAACGCTTGTTCAGCTAAAAATAATAATTAGTATGATATTATGCTGCTTCAAGTTATGGATTCTTGGATCCGATGACTTTACTGCAAGAACTCTGTGGACCACTGGTTGGCGACTGCTGATCTAGATCAGTCAACGGGGACGTTTTTATATTTTTATACATTTGGGCTACTTTGTTCAATTACATTTGGTTGATTGTATCATTGCATATTGTGATATATCTGCCATTTCCTATGAGAAAGAAACTATTCATTTCTTTGCGTCCGTGTATCCGAACTCTTCTGCACGAATAAATTTTTTTTTAAAAAGACCCTTGCATGACTTAAATATTTATAAATAATCGTGTAATTATTAAATTAAGTTTTCTCTTGAGGGGGGCGTAGAATATTTTAATTTTTTTTAAATGGACGATGGACCAATAAAATACAAGCCAAGTTCAACTATCAATGAGTTCTTTAGAATTTTAGTTAATTTTTTATTTTTATTATTTTGTATTTAAATTGAAATTCAATTCTCTTTATTCGTGCAGAAGAGGTTCACACAGAGCTTTAGACTTAATCATCGCTTCCCTACAGCCACTTCTCTACTGCCTTCTTTTTCCACTCTCGTATGTCCAATGTGTATTCAGAATCTCTTTCACTGAGAAATTTTTTATCATCTTGGCTGTATGAAATAAGCTTAGTTGATAACAATTGTAGTCTCAGTATTTGCTTATGGAACATACTCACGCTATGATTTGAATACGGCCCAATAACACAAATTGTGTGCCTGGGAAGATAATGCCAACGACTATTAATTATTTATGATCTTGCTTCATTTAAGTAATGGACTTTTTAAAATATTTGTTCTCAACCATGACCGCTACAAATCGACAGCAAATCGATTCCTCAGTTACACAGTGTAACAACTCAAAACGCATAGTTCTGAGATAATAATAAAACAAGATTTTGGGCAGGCTTAATCTTTTAATTTACCTACATCTATTTTTGTAGATTTTAATGAAATATTAAGATTACCTAAGAATATGTTTATATTTATCATATTATAAACATAATTTAAATTTAAAATAACCCTAGATTACATTTTGGGACTGGTAGATATCGATATTCTAAGCATCTCTTCATGATTAACACAAAACTGAATTTTTTGACTTGTTTGTACTATGGAACTCAGGTATTTATATGATATCCTAATGGAATATCACAACAAAATTTGTTTTTAACACTCTTTTTCGAGTATGCAAGAATAGAAGAATAGGGTTATAGGTTATAGGGAATTTAATCATTACACTTTTAAACACATTTCTATTAATCGATAAAAAAAACTTTTTTATAACTATAATTTACTCAGCTATAAGACGCCAATTAAATTCATATATTCGCATTTTATCGATTAAATATATATTTTAATTAAATTTTATAATAACAATTAATTCGTATACCAATGTGACGTGACTAATTAAGTATATCGTAAAATTTATAATACAGCACATTTATAAGAAATGAAATTTATTATTTTAATCAGATTTTTCAAATGTCATTAATTATTCTTTCAACAATGAAGGTATGTGGTTTTACTGGCATTTTCAATAATAATGTTCCGTCATGGCTCCACTAATTGAAAAATACATTAATCACTTTTTACGCACACTCTGACTAAATTAACAATTGATTTATTTTCTATGAGGAAAGAAACATTAATATTCCACCCACGTAACTGTTGTGATTCTAAGGAGACGCGGCAGTTGTAGCTGGGTCGGTAAGGTACCAGGCTAGAGTGCAGAAATGAAAAGGGTGTACTGAATGAATACGCATTGTATTTGTATTGATTTCTCTTGTATTCGTTCGCTCACATTATTGCGATCAAGTGAATAGCTAACAATCAGTCTTCTTATACCTGGCATTGCAAAAAAAAATATTTTTTATGAAACCCACGTAAACTAGAGTATATGCAAAACTGTAATATTTTGGATAGTTTTTCCCATTTTGCTCTTATTTATCATTATTAGGTAAATAGATAAGAAATTTTCCTCGTTAAACACTAATATTTTTTGCGATTTTTAATATGTAAAATAGAACATCTGAAAAATAAGAAAAAATCACACATCACTACTATTCTTTTTATGGCTTACAACCAATCGTCATGAAACATATATTTTATATTGTTAGTGATATAAGTTTTCCAATTCAACGTAGATTTATCGCGAATAGCTTGTCTTGGTATATTTTAATCTTGTGATCCCAGGTAAACTAGTATATCTGTAAAAAAATATACGATATGGAAAGGAGTTAACTAAAGTGAAAAAGGGTCTAAGTGATATTTAGTTTTAGCTCTTCATATTTCATAAGTATGAATCATTTCCAGTTAGTACACTTTATCATTGGTTTAATATTCATAGAAATAAATGATTTTCATACAAAGTTCTTGTCGACATACAGTGGACTCAGCAAATCGTTAACTATCTTTAATGATCCTTCCCCCTTCAAGTCTAGCACACATTATTTATCAACACATTAAAAGCCAAATACATTTTTAAAATACATATCTTATTTAAGCTTAAGAGGCCACAGTATGTAAGTTGTCACTTTACTTACGTTTGAACTATTTGAATGAAGAATTCAAAGCTTTAAACTTTAAAGGAAAGGAAATCAAAGCTGCCATGAAATGTGCAATACTAAATCTTTTTGGTAATAATGGCATCAATTGATAACAATAATTATATATAGTAATATATTTGAATATAATATGTGTATTTGCTAAAAACATGTCACTTGAATGTTTCCCTTCCAAAAAGTGGTCAATTTATTTTTTCTAATTTACATCATTTGGCCGAGACCTGCTCTGTCGTCTTTAAAATGATATCAAATCATTAACTCATTTTCGTATTTTTTAGTGTTAAATCAATCGTTCAAAACACATAATATATTATTTCTTGGACTGCAGTCCTCAATAACCAAACGCCATCACAGTTCTCGAGTCCGTACATCGAGCTCCAAGCAATCAACGCTCCTGTTCGAAATAATCACAATACTTTATTGTTCAAGACGGTGACGTCATAAATAAATGACAATCAATTTTAACAGCGCCTGCCCTGTGCTCACATTAAATTGGTAAATGGGTACGAGGGTGTATTAGTGCGTGTGTATCGTACGTGTGAAAGGGTTGCATCGGTGTGTATGGTATGTAAATAATGATGGAGCAAATTAGAGAAATGAATATTATAGGCAGGTACGAAATAGGAGATTTTTTCTAATTAAGAAATGACTAAGCATTTCATCAAATCATTCATAAACAATCGCTTTTATTTTGTATACAAACAAGCAATTCGAGTTTTAAATATTTAGGTTAATGTCAAAATTTGAGGCATTAGCGGATGTGGCAGTTACACTTAAGGTGCCAAATCAATAGAAGAATAGCTCAAGGTTGAATGTATAGTAATTGGTAAGTGTAAGCTGTAAATGAAACAAGCTTTTGATACGCCCCAGTTTTGCAGCGTGTCAAAAACCGTGCCTTGAGTCGCCTTTAATTATGGCAATTCATTTTTTTCAGCTTTGGAAAACAAATATTATTTAATTTAACTTCATTTATGTAAATCGGCATAGTAATGATAAAATCATTCTAAGTGACAGTTCGAAATATCTCTACCATTGCTGGTAAAAACGTCGTATCCCTACAAATTACAATAAGGATGAATTTTTGAATCTCTCATTCACTATCTGTTCGGCTGTCACATCGTAAACACTTTTTTGAACCCGTCGTTTGGATCAGTGGTCTATTTTTCGCTTATGTATAACGTGTTAATAATAGCACTGTAAATAATAGCATTTATTTTTATTTTACACTTACTAACTGCATGTATTAATAAAAATCGGGACACAAAACTGGTGTTTTTCTTGAGAATTGTCCTAATCCTGTCATCTTCAAACGACCCTGTCAGGAGAGTTTGTTTCACTTTTTTAACTTAATGTGATGTTTATTTAAGATAATGAAGTAATACGTAAGTTTTAATGCATCATGGATTATTTTAATGAAACCTCAATCTTCTCAATACTGTAAAAAATGATATCGTAGAAAAGTTTCTTAACAAAATATTTCAACAAATAACTGTTAGTATAATACCGAGTAATATCTCTTTAAGTGTTAACTTACATCTTAGTTATTAATGGAAAAAATATGAAAAATGTATTTAACTAACGAAAGTTAATGATTTTAGTTACAACCGTTGTGCAACTTAAAATTAAAATAGGTATAGTTTATAAAGACAGATGTCGATGAAACACAAGAAAAAACGTATAATTTAAATTTACATCGATGGCCTAGTTCCATAGTGATACAACTAGAAGTTGGTTTATTTGAGATATGGCCGATCAAATTTTTGACTCATCTAAACTGAAGTGAAAAAGTGATGGCTTATTATTTGTATTACTTTTTATTCAAATAGGTGGTCAATAGTTCATAGTTTTAAGATTAAAGGTTGTTTCTTTACGGAACGCCACGATTCACAAAAGCGTATTTCCACAATACGATATTACGATATGTATGTATATGAAGCTGAGAAAATATTTGCCTTTTAAGAGAAAACCTGTACTTTTGTCGAACTGTAGAAGAGCGGTGTTCGAATATAGTGGCTCACTTAACTCAAAACATCAAATTTTTGACTTATCGTCATATGGAATTGGGTCATCGATATATTAATGTGCTTTACAAATTAAAGCATGATTTTAAATATTTTTTTAAGTTATTTACGGTCTGAATCGGGCTGTATATTTACCTAATTCGACCCTGCGTGTCATCATATAATATATTATTAATTCATATTCCTCACTAGGCAATACTTAGAACCATGTAATCAATTACCAATCGATTGATATAAAATGCTCCAATATAATATGTTATGTACATAAGTACTGTAAAATCATAGTATTCGTTGGACGTTCGTGTCTATTATATAGGTGAAGTAATGGACATATAGAATCACACCTTGCAATCCGCAAACTGTGATTTTTAATTCAATTATTTATTTATAAAAATAAAACACAATTCATTTGTACAACTTCCACAAGTTTGTAATGATCAGGACCGGTTTCGCTCATCACGAGCATTATAAACTGATAGAAATACAAACATAATTAGGCTATTTATATCAAATTGAGTGTTAAAAATTAAGGTATAGTAAACAGTTGGTTCATGAACTAAGACAAGGAATTACTAATCATCAAATAAATTATACATAAGCCAAATAGAATAGTCTACAATTAAAATGTTATGGAACTCTTACAAATCAATAAATACTAATCTGAAATCACAAATATATCTACATTAAAAGTCCATTAACTGACCAAAAATTTTTAATGACGTTACTGATGCATTAAGCAAATAGCAGATTGGGAAAATTTTAAGAAAAAAATAGTGAACCATTTAAAAACAATGAAATATTAAATATGTAATTAATATTAACAATAAACTGCCATGGTAAGTGGAGAACGTAGAGCAGTCAAGAGCATCCAAGATTTTTTTATCTGAAAACAAAAATTGTTTGAATTGAAAAATTGTGTTTTATTTTTTAAAATATAATGCCTTTCCACCAAGAATTGACAGTTAACACCTTAGAAGTGATCAATTATTAATTATCATTCATAATTATTCCTTTCGGTTACGGTGGCCACATGTTTGAATCCTCAAAAGTACACTTTCATAACACCAATTTTGAAATCAATTCACAGATTTGTGCTTCGAGGCATGAATGATTTTTACATTCTCTCCAAGCTATCCGATACTAAAAACTTAGAAGAGAACATAAGATGTGAGATTAGCTTACTACTTGTCATTCCCTAACTCTACCCTGGTATCCTTAACCGGTCAAACATCATTTGATAATACTCGTGATGAGCGAAACAGGTCCATATCATTATAAAAATGTAGAAGTATTACAAAAATAGTTATGTTTTATTTTTAAAAAATATTGCCTGAAAGGGTGATTATAAGTTATCTTTAAATCGTTGCGATCGTTCATTCCATATATGCTCCATATTGAGAGCGGAAATGGTTGGGAAAGACTATCAGACTTATTTAGTTAGAACAGATACGATATATCGACCGCTTTTCCTTTCGCACACAGATATGCCTGTTTCATTTTCGTTATCTAGGCACTCAGTTCTATGGAAAGGCATCAAACAACAGGGAAAATTAGATTAGAAAAAAGTAACACTGTCGCAATTTTGAAGAACATACGTGCAGTCGTTACTTTGCAATTGCGTTATGAATCTTTCAAATGCTCTTCTGTAAAAGATCAAGATTCCAGATACAGGATTATACGTAGAGAGTTTCGATATTCAAACAAAAAATTATACAAATCAATTTAATCTAAATAAAACTATCTTTAATATAAAAAAATCATTCTTGAATAATGATGAGTTTATTTGACAGTCATTTTTTACGTAATTTTATATACTTATAACTTATAAAATAAATTTTAAACATTTTTTTTTAACCAAATGTGGATGCTGTTTTGTTTGACATTGTAACAAGGAAATGACCTCTATCAATATAGCTTTAATAGATACGGCGGTGGAAAAATTGTAATGACTCTAAATTGGCAACAAGTAATAATTATTATTGATCAGATGTCTTTTGATTAAATGAACACCATGTATGTATAAACTTTTTAACAAGGCTAGAAAAATAAAATAATACCATCAATGCATTATCGATTGGATTCAATAAGCGACTTAAATTTCGCATAATTTAAAGCACGTGCCCTTGTAATGAACAAATTATAGAAATGGCATATGAGGGCTTTAGTATCATAACTCAGAATCTCCGTCAATGCTTGTTTTCGGAAAATCAAGAAAAACCGTTTTTATGCTACACTTACAAATGTATAGTTTGATACAAATAAAACTGTGGAACAGACGCTTACACCATGATATTACAAACCCTGGTGGCTATGGCAGTACAATGTTGCACTCTCATTCACTGGAATGGAGATTATTAGCTAAGAACATTATACGACATTAGAGAATATGAGTTTTGAAAATGTACAACATTTTCACATTCATTTTAGATGAGAGTTTGTAAATTAGAAAGATATTTTTTAAATTTAAATGGTAGTAGTGAACACGAAGAACAATGCTGCATTCATATCTCATTTTTTTTGCATATTATATTGCTTACACAATTCATTTGTACTACTTCCACATATTTATAATGATCAGGACCGGTTTCGCTCATCACGAGCATTATCAACTGATAAAAATACAAACATAACAGGCTTATTTATATAAAATTGAGTGTAAAAATGAAGGTATATAAAACTGATGGTTCATGAACTGAGACAAGAAAATACTGATTAGCAAACAAATTATACATAAATCAAATGAAAGAGTCTACAATTAAAATGCTATGGACCTCTTGCAAATCATTAAATACTAATCTGAAATCACAAATATAGCTACATTAAAAGTCCATTTAGCTGAACGAAATTTTTTATGACGTTACTAATATAATATACAATAATGAATCAGGGAAATTATAAGAAAAAATTAGTGAACCATTTAAAAATAATCAAATATTGAGTATGTAATTAATATGAATAATAAACAGCCATCTTAAGTGGAGAAAGCAGCGCAGCTATGAGTATCCATTAAATTTTTAATATCTGAAAACCAAAAATTACAGAGACAGAATCAATTCTTACAAGTTAAAAATAACCTTACAGGTATAATACAAATTAATGAATCGGATATAACAAAGGAGAAGATGCAAACACTGTTTGCTCATTCAAAAAATTTGAATTGGGCAAACATTTAAATCTATTTATTTCTTAAATCTCTGTTTATCTAATTTTAAATATTTGTTATTTAAGTGCAGGATTTTGAAATTTTGTGTTATGTCAAACGTATGTTTATTTAGAAACAAATGGTTACCAAATGTAGACAAATCATCTCCTTTTTTAGCACAAGCTAGATGTTCATTGATTCTAATATTAAAAGACCTTCCTGTTTGTCCGATATATCTAGCTTCGCAGGAATTACAATTTAATAGATAAATACCACTTTGGCTCAAACTATTAACTTTATCTTTAGTATTTACTAACAACCTGCTTAAGTTTTGAGTATTATAAAAAGTGACATTATAAAGTTTTTTTATCTATTTTTCTAGAAATAATCTCTGAGATTCTACTTAAGAAACTTAATTTGACCCACCGTTTTTTGATAACAGGATCGTCAACGATCAAGCCAGAGCTAACATTTAATAAAGCAATTTTTTTAGTTTTCTTAAAAATAATCCGATCAATTAAATCTGTATCATAACCGTTGTTACGTGCAATTTGCTTAATTGTGCATGTTATTTAAGTGCAGGATTTTTAAATTTTGTGTTATATATTTTATATAAATAAGCCTGTTATGTTTGTATTTTTATCAGTTGATAATGCTCGTGATGAGCGAAACCGGTCCTGATCATTATAAATATGTGTAGTAGTACAAATGAATTGTGTTTTATTTTTTAAAATATAAAGCCAACAACATTGGCCACTGTGCTACAGAGTCAGCTTGATTTTTTTCCCACTAAAACTCAATATTAATCAAAAGCAACTATTGTTTTGCGATATAAATTATTCCACATTCTGTTTACATAGACATCCGAGAATCTCATGGAAAATCAAAACACGGACATAATAACAAACTCTCTCCATTCTAATATCAAGCTATTTAGCATAATACCGTGCCGGGACATGTTCGAATTATGCAGTGGGTAAAATCACGCTATCCTAGTACCAGGGAACACATGTTTAAAGCTACTATGATCTAACTATTCTGCTTTTTGCTCAGTGAACAAAATGGTATAGTTGTTTTAAACACGGCATATGAATGTGCACAGACTTGATCTGATTTAAAATAATTCACTGCCACTTTTTGTAAATTAATTTATAATCACTTCTTGCATATTTTTCGGATGATTGAATCGGCTGTTACTTGGCAGAACCCTTTTATAATAATGTTAAAAAATGACAACGTACTTTATCGAAAAAAAATATAATATCTATCATATTTTGACCAATTGATGTAGCCTTTAAAAATACGAAAAGAATTAATGATTGGATCTCGTTTTATAGACGACAGAACTGGTCTCTTCCAAATGATGTAAATTAGAAAAATAAATTGAAAGCTTTTTAGGAGGGAAACATAATTTAACATTTGTTTTATGTTTAAAAATTCTGACTCGGCCACTTGATGTAAGCCATTATTATATCGACACTACCTACGTATGATCCCGTATCTGCAAACATAAGAAATTACAGGAGTACATTTTAAAGATTCATGACGCAACTCGCCATATAATGTTTTCGACAAAAGCAGTTTTAACTTTCTCCTGAACAATTTCAATTTTGAGCGTTAGATCAATTGTTCAAAACACCGTCGATGTTATAATGTAAATAAGTAAAATCAAGTCATTTAACGATGCACTGGTTCTGATTTGTGTGATGCCAAAATAGCCGTTAGTGTGGAACGAAATACTTTTTTTCCATGTCCGCTCCAAATGTGGAGTATATGAACCCCTAATGGTGGTATCTCAACAGAAGATTTTTTCTACGAGAACTGTTTGTTACTCAGTTTGCTCAACCTCCTTTTTTCGAAGAAAGTATGGATAGAAGGATAGGGCTAGGACAGTATTAGCGGTTAGCTTATCGCTCTCGCGACGACACGCATTAAAGATCGGTTGGATGGGAGAGAATTTAAGACATCACAAACATCGATGCTTACGAACAGATATCCATAAATCGATCGAAAAAGCCAATTTATGAAACTGTTCGTACTGGAATTTGAACTCGAGACATTCGTAACTGTAGCCAACGACGTTACCAACTCCACCACGGAGCTGACATACAAATACATTATTTATTAAAGCTTAAAACTGTTGGCAAGGCAATGTGGAAGTGCACTACTGGGTTCAAATGCTAGTTGAAGTATATAATATCATAATACATTACAACATAGCGTAAGTCTTAAGTGCGAAAACTTCAACAAAAACAAACAAAAATGTTTGCATTTTTGATTTGCTAGTTTTAAGATGAAATTATATTTATATTAAATATTAAAAAAAAAAAAACCAGTAACTTTAAATCCGTTTTCGTTATTCTTGGACAGGGGTCTCCAAACTACGAACCGTGACCACCACCAATCCGGCAAGCCATAGTTTTTTCACACAGGTAAGTATTGCCGAAAGCGGAAAAAAGCCTTAATATGAGTGTATAAATCAGGCAGAAAACAGTTTTCTCCTTATCGGCTATCTCCGCCGCAATGAAATGTCCTTGCGTAATTCAAACCTATAATACATATGTTAGTATAATGAGCTAGACAGTTCAACCTTGCAGCAAGGGTCAACCTTGGGACAGAGTGGAGGAGTCAGTGTGTCCCTTAGGCTAAAGAGTTTGGAGACCTTTGTTCTAGGAGATACGAACTATGGGCTTTACACCGACAATGATCCCAAGTAATTGTTATTTTTGGCATGTTTATTTTTGTTAAGATTTACGCGATACAAAGTGTGTTTCATTTTCTCACTAATTTGTTTGTTTAAATTAAAATTATTTTCCTTAAAAATGTCTACACGTAGTTAATATACGACATTAATCTGATGTCTGCATCGGAACCACGTTCGTGGAAGAAACTGACAAAAATTAAAACTGTTCATATAACGTGCATTATAAAATGTAATAACTTGTACTGCAAGAAAGTGGGTTCTTTTTTAAGTTTCATGATTCCATTGTTATTAATCCTTTTCTAGAATTAAGTTAAACTCTAAAGCAGTGGTTCCCATGTGCAGTCACCAGAGGATTTCTCTGTAACCATCAACGGTTCTATAGTAATAAATATTGATATTAAAAAAATGAGTCGTATAAAATAAATACTACAATTGTTTATTCGTATTGTCTACGTATGCGGCTCGAAAAAGTATTTGTAATGAATGAATGAATATCTATCTAATATATAAAAATCAATGTGGGTTTATTCGTATATTATGCACTGCCATACCATTCATCTGGTTCCGATAAAACTTTGTCAAGATATTGCTTGCACTTGCACGAAGGATATAGGCATAGTACGATTAGGCCCAACACTGCTCGAGTCCGAATTTCAACGTTTTAATTTTTAACTTACAGTAGGTCTTATTATATATAAAAATCAATCTCACAATCCAGATATATATAAAATTTCAAATAAAGAATCAAATTCGTACAAATAGCGACATCTCGGAAAACCTTCTGATTTATTCGTGTACGGACGAGACAGAAATACAAAAAATATTGTGTGTCCAAAAGTACTTCAATAAACAGAATTAAAACACTCTCTTTCTTTGAGTGATATTGCAACGCATGCCGGGTACTCACTAGTTTATAATAGAATAGGGATCCTTTTTTAGATAGAAATTAATCGGGATCAGTACGGTAACCCAATCGGTTAATCTGTGCTGCAGTGCATTAAGTAATTCGGTCTGTTGTACGATAACCAACCGTGTTCATCTTGCAATCGTGTAATTATCATTGACGAGAGATTTTCCAAATACATGAAGTGTAAGAGTCACTTTTTTGGTAAATGCATTGGCGTAATATTTTAAATCACGATTGAAAAATTTGTTGCTGCCACCAGAAATTTCCAAAAGACCAATGATGTTCACTAAACGGCCACGGAGAAATTTTCCGTGAGAACCGCTGCTATAAAGTATTCTTCATTACAAATGTATACTTTAAGGTTTAAATAGATTGGTGTAAACAAAATTCTTTTATGTATAAGGCATATCGTAATCAGTGACGTCAAACAGCCAGTGTGCGTGCTAATTTTGAGGACGTACTGCCAAAACTTATTTGATGCAGTAGGGTAACTTGAGACACACTAACATAATTATTTAACTTTTTTCGTTATAGTAACATTACCAAGATGGACATGCTTTTTGTTATTAGGTGATTAGACTTCGGAGTTGGAACTCGGAGATTAGGTAACCTACCAGGCAGCGACCTGTTGCATCAGTGGTAATGGAGAGACGTTAGAACTAGGGATCCCGGTCAATTATTCAATTTCATAATCCTGGAATTTCGGGAATCATTATAAATGCTAAAAAATAATTCACATATTTAATTAAAACTTCCTGATTAACTACAACATGTACCTCAGTTTGTTCATGTATATAGTTTTTTTACAATACTAAAATTAATATAAATTTATTGTAGTCTCCCTCTTTCTCATATTTCGTAAAAGCCGCTCTTAGCCAATTCGAAATGGAAGAAAAATTAGGAATGCTTCCTAATTAAATGAATGGAGGACAATATTTTAAAGTCCAATTGAATGACATGTCCTCTTTTGAGATACCATTTGGTAAAGCAATAAATAAAATAAAATATTAAATTATTCATTGTTTTTTTTTTCAAATATTTTTCTCTTTTTTTTGTAGACAGCCAACTGTCTGATTTTAAATCAACAAAAAAAATATTTAATCATATATACATATCAATTGAAGCTCTAATTAATGCCCAATCCCTTCCATTCCGGGATTGAGAAATTATGAATCCTGAAATCCCAGGATCGTAGAAAGGGTCATGGATTGGATGCCTTAGTTAGAACTGACTGGGTCATGCGGATGCCTCCGGTGAACCTCAATCCTGCTTGTCTCTTCTTTCGACTGGTGGAATTCTATCTACTCGGTGGAGCTAAGAGGATCTGACATATCATAGGAAGAAGCTAAGCGATTGGCGGGTGACAGAGAATATTTGAGACACTGCGCGGTGGTTATATGCTTTACAAGAAGAAGAAAAGAGTGTATCTCTTTATATTATGTAGTTCCTCATTGCTAACCTATTAGTTAATCAATTAACATCCGAATTAACTTTGAATCATTTCCATAATCCTTCGTCAACACCACGCCCTTTCAGCCCTAGAGACACTTGAGTATCCCTTTTGGAACACGTGGAAGTAATACAAAACCAATTAAAATCATTGCTAATTATAAAAATTTAAACCCATGTTAATGTGGACTACTTTATAGAACATCTCAAAAAATTATTTTAATTCCTTAGTTCAAAATGTGCCAACTAAATTGAATAATTTAGTCAAGACTTGGACCTTACTTTGGTCTGTCTTTCTGTGTATTTTTATTTATTTTAAATTATTATATTACGCTGAGAATTACTCGTCCAAGTAAGTAATGCGAAAGGTGGAAGGAGTTTCTATCCTGCCATCGTCCTTTGTTTCATTCAGGTCCAAATTTGGGATTTTAATATTTTAACGTAATATACGCGGCACCGTGTCTACCCTAGTTTCTTTTCATAAAATTTACTTTGCATACACAAAGCACAGAGGTGGCGAAAAATATTATTTTGACTTTTCTTAAAATTTAAATAATATAAATAAAATTGAATAAATATTTTGGAACTGGGTAAGTAACTATTTCAATTGTTGGTCAGTAATTAATCAAAATGGTCGGTATACACGTTGTCAGTGAATAAAATAAAATTTCAGATATTTATATAAAGCGGTCGGTTTTTATTTAAACCTTACGACACCTAACCTAAACTTTATTTATTTGGCAATTATTTATTTATTGACCAAACATAATTATTGACTGACCATTAATCGAATTATTTACTGGTCAAATAATTCTGTGTGCGAAAGGAAAAGAGAATTAAATCGAGTTTAGTCAAAAACGAGTTAGGTATTCTAAAATAACTACAATACATACATTCATATAAGAGAAAAAGGACGAGTTGAATCAATGCCACGGAATTAGCTAAATTCAAGTTTTAACATCACATTTTTCATAAAATTTCATTCAAACGCAAATCTTACTTTGACACTCCTGAAGAGTACCAACATAACTCCCCTTTCCTTTCGCACACAGAATTAGTTGTCAATACTTAACTCATTTAATTTCACTTGGTATAACTCCATTACAATAGGGTAAAAATGCAAAGTATTCTTCAAAAATTATCTTATACTGATAGGTACGAGTAAAGTTTCAATTGATTCAGACAAAAATAGCTATCAGATATTTAAGATAATTCTTCTTAACTGAATACATTCTTATATATGCACCATTTTTAAAATATCTGTATAGACAATGATAATTGTCAGTAATAATAATTGAAAGTAACTCAGTGAACGATGTTTTACATTGGTGTTTTAAGTTATTTATGGCAAATTTTTTATTCTTTTTTTTCGAAGTAAAAGCTCACACAAAAGCATTAACATTAAATGGTTTAATCAGTTTTATTTACTCTAAATGACAGATATTTGTATCTAAATTTCACAAGAAAAAAAGGATGTCTTAAGAATTCATGCTAAGTTCTAGGTAACGAATTTTCAATAGTAGAAAAAAAATGCTCCTTTGATGGTATGAAGAAAGTTGAAAGAAGCTTTGCGTTCCTTACATTTATAATAAATTGAAATTGACGTAATAAATAACGGACCATGAGTACTTAAGTGTATTAAATCCAAGAGTATTGTTTTCAGACATTAGCGTTTGAAATTTTAAAAAAAATGTCAAATTGATTTTCAAATCGGTTCCTATGTATTGCAATGAAACAAAGTATCACATTGATGCTCGTCGTTGTTCTGGAAGAAGACACTAACTGAAAAATACTAGTTTTGAGTAATTGGACTTTGTCATATCTGGTTAATGGTTTCTATGATTGGTTTGAAATTCTATACATTTTTCATTTCGTTTGTACAAAGCTGTTTTTAAGTAAAAGTATAATTTATAAAAATGTGTGTTCTTCCATACGGTAGAGTTTGAAGTTAGGAACATTTTGGTATAACTAAATCAATATGTCATTTTTTCAATTTAGTGTTTTGTTCTAGAACAACGACGATGTTATATCTTAACAATACAATACATTGTCGGCGTCCGTAGTGCAGTTGGTAGCGTCGCTGGTTACGGTTACGGATGTCTCGGGCTCAATTCCCGGTGCGGACGGTTTTCATAGATTGATCTTTCAATCGATTTATGGATCGTAGTCTGAGTCCTCCCTTCCACCCATCCCATCCTCACGGGGCGTAGCGAGAGCGATTAGCTAACCACTAGTCCTGTACTATCCTTATCCTTCTATCCCTACTCTCTTCGAAAAAAGAGAGGTTGAGCAACTGAGTAACAAACAGTTCTCTTAGAAAAATTCTGTTAAGATGCTCCACATTGGGAGCGGACATGAAGAAAAAAAAGCGATAAAGCAGTCAACTTTTTTAATTTTTTTGGAAATACTTTAGTGAAGTAACACAATTACAACGCATTTTACATTTTATTTAAGTTGCTACGTTAGAACAATAAGTAAACCATACAATTGAGAATTAAATTGTATTATTAGCTATAAAATGATCATTTTTGAGTTAATACATTGTACGATAATATTAGTTGAATAAAAGTTCTATTTGTTGAACACAATCTTCCATTCTGCATACAATTTATACTCACGATGCAAACGGTTTTCATTATATGTCACTACGAAGCAATCTTCCTTTTCAATCGAATGATAGGTGTACAAAATAAGCTCAACATGGCAAAAAAGATAATTCTATTCATAAATGGTATTTATAATCATTTTTTTATTACGAGCCTCCTCTGTTAATCTCAAAGCGCGGCGCGGTAACACGGCAGTTCGTGTCCGGACGTTTTTATGTGTTTTATGAGCTTTGTGTTTTTTAGTGTGGCAGTGTACCATTACTCGACTCACCCCTCACTCCCCTTTTCACTCTCCTGCTTACCCCGCGCCGGTGGTGAAATTCGGGGGAAGCTGGGGCTGAGCGAAACGCCTTTGAGAAGAATTATCTCAAAACAACGTTGCTCGTTTACCAACCTGGACTGAAATTAATTTTTAACTGCAAGTTATGGCTTTTTTATGATTTTTTTCAGTCCCTTAAAACCCATATTCAACTGCTGTTGTCTTAAAACCTTATCAAACCTTATGTTTCTGGTCATCATCTGAAGAGTTGTAGGCATCAGATTTTTCTTCTCACTAAGTGTAGAAACAGCTTGCCAGTGGTGATGCCACTCACTGAGATCGTTACATCCCACGACGGCTAGAGTGACAACGTAAAAAATGAACATTGACTTATGTATAACATTTATTTAAGGCGCTTTACGCTTTTGAGCATACTTTCTATACGCTGCGGCGTCACAGGCTCAAATCCCGAATAAAAACTTTCATAGATGAATACACAGGGATGAATTTAGTTGATACTTACATTTCTTTCCATCCGCATTCTATCCGATCCTAAAAAAAGTGCATAGATAAAGCATTTAGTTAACCAAGTCCTTTTCCTGAACCATTTTAAGCCATTCCTTGAAAGAAATATTGAGATCATTTACGACCATAGGTTTTATTTAATATAGTATTTACATCACAAAAATTAAAATTACGAGATGATGTCTTTTGCAATATAATAAAAATTTAAAACATAAATATAATACTAAAAAAATTGTATATTGGCAAGGAATTCAACCTAGTAAGCTAAGATAAAGTCTGAACTCACTCACGTCCATCCGAAGCAATACCATTATTAAAACTATTCCCAGTGGCATCCTCATTGACAGGCTGGTTCTACATTTTGGAAGAACAAACAATTCCTTTGGTATCTCTTTGAACGTAGGCACGCGAAGAGGTGTACTCTAAAGATAAGATTTTACCGGGTGCAAGACTCAATAATGGTAATGGGGTTCGTGATGACTTTTCTTCTCGAGTTGAACTCGAAAGCCTATCTTATGTTATTATATTTTTCACAATGGAAATCACTAGCTGTAATGTCAAATATGTTTTTATAAATAAAAAGCTTTATCTTGAAATACAAAAACATGATATAAAATACTTATTTTAAACAAAGACTTATTTGACGTAAATTCATTCATAAAATACAAACACTGAATACCGAGAAATTGAGGATCGCTCTGGCGTCGCTTCTTTTTTATTCGAGGAAAAGTTGAATAACCTGCAGATACAAAGTTTTTTTTTTTTTTTAATTTTGCTTGACGAAAATAATTATTCATTTTATATGTGGGTCGCGTAAAATGCTTCTCACATTAAAATGACAATAAACGGAAAATTCGTTACAAAAATGTAAACACTCCTGTTCCAAGTAAAAGTAATAAAATAACTTTTTACATATTATAAATAAATAATGGCCACCACGTGCCGCGCATGAATTATTAATAATATTACTCCATCATCATCATCATCAAGAGAAACTGATATCTCTAATCATTTATAATACAATTATTTAATATAAAACATATAGGCTTAGAACAATAGTAGAAAATGCTTGCGATGAGCGAAACTGGTCCTGATCATTGCATGAAATTTTGTTGTAAGAATTAAGAGTTTGTATCTTAAAGGTGATTTGTGTAAGAATTAGCATTAAATAAACACCGTTTTCATATTTTGACATGTTTTTTCAGTTTACTACAACTGACAGCAAGTTATCAATTTTTATTGATTATACAGTCAGCTCCGTGGTGTAGTTGGTAACCACGTTGGCTACGGTTACAGATGTCTCGGTTTCAAGTCCTGGAGCGGACAGTTTCATAAATTGAATTTTCAATCTTTCTATGGATATCTGTGAGTAGGCATGAATTTTTGTGATTTCTAAAATTCCCTCCACTCCGATCCTAAAAACGGGGCACAGTGCGATTAGCTAACCACTAGTCCTGTCCTAGCCCTATCCTTCTATCCCTACAATCTTCGAAAAAGAGAGGTTGGGCAACTGAGTAACAAGAAACTTCAGACTTTCCTTATAGGTGCGTTTTTAATGAACTTTAAGTACGTTCGTTTTTAATTAGATTTTTTACACCACACGCATATACCATAGCAGTGGATATGTGTGAGATGATTCAAATAAAATGAGTAATCATTCAGGTTTATTTTGTCAAACATATTTTTATATGAGTCGGCCTAAAAAACCTATATTTGTATTCAATTTTTTGTTGTCTAGATTGGTGATTACTTTGTATCACAAAATTACATTTTAAGAACTACGTCAACCATACAAATAAAACGAATGCACGTTAGGTAGGAGTTTGTTTGTATCTTGTCACTTGCTTTGACAAGTTGAAAGTGCAAGCACGTACACGAAGAGCACGGACGATCTGTAGTTTTAATCTTTTTTGAGGTAAATTAAAAATAATGTTGATTTTTTAACATGTTTCTTTGATTACGAATGAGACACCGCTACGGGTAAAGTAAAGTTGTATGCTTGTGGGTAAATTATGCACGTTGTTTAAAAAGCATTAAGTCGTTAAAAAAAAGTGTTTTACTACGTAAAGTTGTTTTATTTTATCCAATGAAAGATAGAGAATAGTGCATAAGAGGATATCGAGTCAGTAAATTATTTTATCGGCTGATTGATTGAATTATTTTAATTCATATTCTGCAATCATATATGAATAAAAAGAATTTAACAAAAAATCGTTCTTTGGCAGAAAAGGCCATCTTTGGCCACCATTGATTTAATATTGAAATTGGGCACATCAGTAACTTTCTTTCAAAACTGGACAAGTCCCTGGTGGAATATCACTCTAAGCCTATGCCTAGACGTACATTTTGTTGAATATCAAAAATGGCAAAAGAGCAATGATTTCATATGAAAATGAGTTGACTTTCAAATCACGATATGTCCAACCTATTTACGACGAAATTTAAAAATTGGTATTTACGTTTATAATATGTTAATTGTAGAACATTGACAGTAAATATATTTTTATTGATATCATTGCAGGCAAATCTAAATACAGAAAAGTCCAAAGTTACTGATATGTATTACCATGTCAAAAAATCTATAATTGAAATTAATGATTTTGCATATTATAACTATGATTTATAGGTTATTTTGAAAGAATTAAACTTCAATACTATGAAATAATTATAAAAGTTTTGGAGTCACCAAGTCGTTTTAGTTAAAACTCATTTAAATCAATAGAATTCAATCATGAAATAGACATATTTAAATATTTAATAATCTAAGTTACCAGATTAAAATAAAAGTTTCGTAAGAAATGAATACTAATTCCACATATTTAAATTAGAAAGGTTAGCAACAGTTTCATTTCGCAAGAAAATATTGGCACTTCACAACGTCGCATGGATGTGTTTTAGTCTGAAACCAAAAATATTTTCCACTAATCGTATAAAACTAATATTAACTTACTAATGTGGCAAATTGCGTTATAGAAATGTTATTCTAGCGATATCGCATCATAATATCTTTGTTTCAAAATGATCCGCAATATTATATTCGATAGTTTTCACAACGGCAACAAACTTTTCTCATAGCAGTTTTTACGACTCGAAAAGTAGTTACGCTGCCATCTAGCGGTCAGTAGAATAACTATAAAACTACCACAGCCACAATAGCAGTAAATATTTTTTAGAATATTGGATATTTCAATGATTATTTCTTTATTTAAAATAAAATATAGGTGATTCGTATTTCAATATATTTTAGTTTACAAATTTATACTAGGTAAAACTATAACATTATATAAGTTAGTTATATTAGTGTTAATTAAATGTACGAAATGTTAGAATATCGACCTTGGAAAGGAGAAAGGACGTAACCTACATAAAAAAAATATTGTATATAACTCACACAAAACGTGCTTATACACTATATGTATATATAAATAGATAGTATATCGACTGTAGAAAGGCAAAAGGACTTATCCCTCCGTCTTTTCAAAATATTTTTTTTTCGATAATCACAATGTATACAATTTAATACACGTTTTGTTTGGGCTATACACAACATTTTTTATGATAAAGGTGAATACTATTGGCTTCTTAATTTACACAAAAGTTATTTTCCATGTAAAAATTAGAGGGAGCGCTGGTTGATGGAGACCAATTATTAATGAAATAATGCTGGTACCCAATGCAGTATTGTAATAGTATTATGAAGTCTCTTGTGGCAAATGAATACAAAATTCACCTCGAGCCACCGTTGTTTTGACGCCAAATTATTCTAATACTCACAACAGAGTCGAATTATGCACGTCTTTGAGTAATCAGGCTGGCCCATTATCAATGTGAATGTGCTTTTGTGAGTTACGACTTTATACTGTTACCTATCTACTGCGTCTGACTCTGCCTTCTATGGCATATCTATGTATATAATTGAGAATAGAGAATATTTCCAAAGGTGTCTCGTGAAAATTTTAACACAGTTTTTTATTTTAGAAAAACATATTAAATTGTATAAAATAAATAGCCATCAAGACTATACTTCAATTATTTTGATAAACGTTTTTATTACAAGTTTTTTTTAATTACATTATGAGTCTTCGAGAGGTGAAGTGAACCAAGGGATAAAATGGTGAAACTTGTTAAGTAAAAGTTTTAGGTTAATAAACTTCTTACATTAATTTACCCTTTATTGAATTTAACTTTTTGCAGAATAAAAATACTTTTGAAGCCTGTATTTACTTAGCTCAATTCACTTTTATGATACTTTATGACATGTTGAATACCAAAATGAATCTAATTCATTTTTTTCAAAAATATCAGTTGGCTCACTTCACTTCTTATTGGCTCATATTTCCTCGATTATAAGACGCGTGTTTTCTTCTTGTTAATAATTACAATTAGACCTTAAAAGTGATTTATATTTCCCCTAATTATGCAAGCTCCTTTTAATTTATTTGTTTTGTATCTTTTCGAAATGCTTGTATAAATTGACTACAAAAATTTACCTCAATAAGTGATTATGTCAGGTTTGTGGTGCAGTGGTCAACGTCGTTGGATTCGATTACACATGTCTAAAGTTCAAATCCTGGTATAGAAAATATTATAAAATGATTTTTTACTCGATTTATAGATTTTTGATCGTAGCGATAGATGTTTTTGATGTCTGGAATTCCTCCCCACCCATCCGATTTTAAAAACATGGTGTAGCCAGCGCGATTCGATAACCACTAGTCCTGCCCATTCCTATACTTCTATCCATTTTCTCTTTGAAAAATAGAGGTTGAGCATCTGATTAACAAACAGTTCTCATAGAAAAACCTCTCTTGAGATACCTACATTACGAGTCCAATTGCTCCGCATTGGCAGAGGACATGAGAAAAAAAGAATATGACACTTATTTCCTGACACATTCGTAAAGCAATGTATTATAGTTTACATCTAATAATTAGTAAATTTAATTATAATTTTAATCATAATTAATCACAATTATATACATAGTACTTAATATTAATATAAGTTCAATAGATAATTCATCTGATCTCTTCCTATATCAAAAATATATCTTTATTTATGCATAAAAAAATCCAGAAATATTCTTAATATGTAACATGCAGATGCAAATTAAAAAAAGTGTTAAACACGAAATTAAATTCGAAATGAAACTATTAATAATTTTAATCAACCACGAGACGCTCCTTAAAGACAGAGACGTACCAGGGTTGAGAATGATACAATTAACTCCTCCGGGGGCAGCGGCAGTCAGTTGGTTACGTTAGTCAGTGATCCACAGGGTAATTACAACATCACTGCTAAAGGTGCCCATTTCCAAAGTTGGTCATCATAGAATAATTATTGTTTACTATTTTTTTATTGTAAACAGTGGAAAACTCAGAGGAAACCACTAACTTAAAAATTACCAGGCCTGCAGCCTACTGGTCAACGCTCTTAAGCGTTCGTCTTATTCTGTTAAGGTGTTCACGGGTTTGAATACCCGTATGGAAATTTTCATACGTGGACTTTTCTATTCATTTATAGATTTTTGTCAAAGTCGTACATGACTGTAATGTGTATATTCTCTCCCACCCAGCTGATCCCAAAAACGACTGTAAAGAGAACAATTTGCTAACTTATAGTACGCCTATAATCCTATGGATGCTATAAATCCATCTTGCAGAATGTTGGACTTATGTAGATTTAAAAAGGGGTGTAGTATTTCAAAAGTAAACATTTACAAGAGCATAATAGCCATTTAACGTAACACAATTAATAATTTTTTTCGAACATGTCTCCCACCCAATGTATTGTATATGAATTTCTAATGGAGCATCTCAACAGATGCTGATTTACGAGAACTCTTTGTTCTGTAGTCGCTCATGCTCTCTTTTTTTAAGGGAATGTAAAGACAGGAAAACTTCTAATAGGAAAGGAGTAATTGTTAATTAACCGCTCTAGATACTTTCTGATTTTATGATGCAATTGGTAAAAAGCAAATGTTAATAAGCCAGAAATCCATGAGGTTTTTAGGGATCGATTAAAAGTCAATTTATGAAAATCTTCGTACTGAAATTTGAACTCGTGAACACTGTCACCGAAAAGTACGACGTTAACCATTCGGCTACAGTCTTGTAATATGGACGATCCTTAACATTTCAATCTAAGTTTAGAAACCTGGCGCATTTATTATGTTAAAGAATCTTTATTTAAGAAAATGTAAATAAATATATATATTATTCTTTGCCACTTTTCAATAGGCCCACCTCATAATACCAAATGCGCATATTTCATTATTCAAACACCAGCTAAAGGGGTAAGTCTGAACAATATGGAATTTTCAATGCTTATTAATGAGGGCATGCTGAGTTTTTGTGCAAAATTTGCGCTTGTGGCAGTATCATAGCGCACGTGCGATTCAGGAATATTTTAAATAACACTTCGAGAAAATAATAAGGGCAATAAAATAACAATAAATTTTATTTTTATTTATTTTAATTACTCATTGCATCTTGCAGGTAAATCATTTGCCTATTATTTTTAATTAAATCATTCTTAACGTATGGAAGTTTTCAACTAATATACAGGTATTTGAATCCAGAAAATTGGGTTTTAATAATCATTATAAATGTGGCAATATGATCCAGGATGTTGATCACATCCTTTGGGAATGTTCAGACACGGACAACGAACGGGAAAAAGAAACGGAAAAATTGTCTTTCATGCCGACTTGATTGCATCTCTGACAAATTACAAAGCATTTAAAGAGTTCACGGCGTCCTATGGAAAGCGATTGGAACACAATTCCTAAAGACATTAACCCCCTTTTTTAATTTTTTTAACACTGTTATTTAAAACTTAACTTCCTGCACAATAGAGTGCTTGCAAGCAAGTCTTGAAGATTTTCTCCTCGGAAATTTCTGGCAAACCTTCGAAGCACGCGTAACGTCGTTACGCTGCGGAATACACCCTGTAAGAGTGTGAAGCCGTAGCGGGTGGTGGTGGGTATAACGTTGAGTACCCTAGTAAATAAAAAAAAATATTTTATAGTAATTTAAAAATACTTATGTTGCTTTTCTAACAATTTCAAATGAACAAAGTTGTGTATTTTTTTAACTACTTTTTCTTTAATTCCTTTTAATTTAGAGTTTTTATTTATTAAGTATTCATCGCCACTCCGAGAGAAAGGGCTGAAATAAATGAATTATTGTAAAATTGTGACATGTGTTCAAACGCATAATATCATAGGTATTGATACCAATTCTTCAGTTATTAAGCGTTTTAAAAAATACAGATGAAAGGTGATTTTACCGTAGCACATTACAGAATAATACTTTGATGTACATGAAATATATTATTATCATCATTAGGTATGACATTTTTTGAAATGTGCACCATATTGATTTTTCTTATTCATTAGTAGATAATTTGTCGATTAATAGATTTAATTAATTGTTCTGCCGTTCAATAATTGACACATTGACATGAGTCGAGTTACAGAAAATCGTCGCTCGTTTACAAAATTGGCAGTGAAAATTTTAGGTCATGAATTCGCAGTACTTAATATTCACAAAATACTAACAAACTAATTTCCCGAAGTAATCAACAAAGAGCTCGTATTACGCGATCGCACGATCCTGCCAGTACGGATTCCCCGGAGACTGAACGGTCCGCGCTAAAAGCAACATGGTTTATTATTACACGGACGCGCGCCATACTGCCGGCATTAGCTACCGGAATTATCATTATTGTTCACCGTTGTGTAATTATCAAATTAGCATTTAAATCATTTTGGCAACCGTTCATTTGTAACTAATATATTACGAGTTATGAATATTAAGTGGATTTGACTGCTGTATTATTGTATGTTGGAATCGGTGTAGGGGAGCGATCCGTGTAGGACAGTCTTCACAATAGTTAAAAATATTCTGCTTTTCAAATTTCGCAAAATTTTATATCTGCAAAAAATTTTCTTTCGGGATAGCAAAAACAGGTTAAAATCCATTTTATCGAATTAAAACAATAATAAAAAAACATATATTCTAATAACGTGCTTCTTTTTTATTATATTAGACATCACAAACAACCATGTGATCGAACAGAAATCCAGTAATCGATTGAATAATCAGATGATGAATCTGCCCGTAGGTATTGGGTTTCGAAAGCTTGAGATCAGTACCCGAAGTCAACGACGTTAACCACTGCACCACGGACAAGACAAATTTTACGACTCGCATTTTATTACTATATCTTATCTAAGTTTTCTTATTTAAGCTTTTGTCATCGCAAGTAAAATTACATTTTAAGTTAATATTACCAAAATGTTTCTTATTTCGAACACTACTATATGAAGAGAACACTTATTTTTATAAATTAAAAATTTCCTTAAAAAAGTTTTGTACAAACAAACTAAACGGAAAAGGTACAGTATTTCAAACATTTAAAATATTTTAAAGTTCATTTAATCAAAACTAGTATTTGAGTCAAAAGTAGAACTATCCGTTATTCGAAGTTTCGAGATAAACACGAAAAACGTTTTTGATTTTTTTAAAGTTTTAAATTTGAAGATCGGTCATATTGTGATTTTACTGTGATTGGTCGAATGTGTGATTTACCAAACCGTTGACTTCTGTTTCTTAAATTGTTAATCGATCTGATTTGTGTAGCAAGCATCATTTTCTTTTACGTTTTTATACCACATGTACATGATTTTGATACCAAAATATATTTCTATCCATACACTATGACCGGAAGAATAGTGTTTCAGTATTAATTCATTTTCGACAAATACGGGATAGTTCTCCTTTTGATACTATACAACTCATTTTTCAGTTAGTGTCATCTTCCAGAATAATCACGATATAATTTAAGACAAATAATATATTACATTATATTATACACTGAGTGAATGTTAGCAAGTGGCATCTCTATTTGGTAATGTACACTTACATTGGAACCCCGACCTATCATTCCCGCATTCGTCATTTTCTCGCATTTATCGCTATTTTTATCATTGACCCTTAAAAGTGATACAGTGGACTTCTCCTGTACATTGTATTTAACAAAATAAAAAAAAATGCAAAAATTAATGAGATATAAATATTTTGTATTTGACTGTACATTTTAACTAAAACAATAGATAATAGTCGGCAAAGAGATTGATATTGCTTCTATTTAAATGTAAATTTAGGTATTTAATATCAAAAGGCGGAAATGAGTAAAGCAATGGCCTGTTGCAAGACAAACTGTTTTCATTTAAATCCTCTTCATAACAGGCGACATCTATTTTACACATTTTTAATTATAACGCGACGCTTTTAATATTTCAATAATACAATTTCAATTATTATTAATAACAATGTATTCTTCAAAAGTATTTTATATGTATTTTTCTTACGTTAATCACCTTCATAACATGTGACATCGTATGCTACAGAAATGTTTAATTATGACGTGACATTTCAATATTTAAATAATACAGCGTCAATGATTGATAACGGCGTATTCTTTAACTTTAGTTAAAGTTATTTTTTTCAGAAAATAGTAACATTATCAACTGACTATCAGTCTTATTTTAAAAACACAGTGTATTTTCACTAAGAATTGACTGTTAAGAGAATTAAATTAATTGAAATGTATCGTACATATTCCACGCCTTTCAATTATAAACACAACCGGATCAGTTTTGCTCAGCTAGTGAGTATTATCATATTATTGTTAATGAAATATAGTCTACGGTCGATCATTGGAGGAAATGCATTGTAACAAATAGATTACAGCTCACATCATACATCGACAACACCTTATTTCGTGTGTGAGACAGCTAATTGTATTTTAAATAAAATGAGTAATCATTAAAATTTATTGTTACAAGGCTTATTACAATTTAATTTTAATGAGAGTAGAACAAATCTCGGTCACAAGACATGTGAAATGAAAAGAATGAAATCATGAAATATTTTTTTTGTTTCAATCAAAGTGTCTCACTTGAAAACCTAGAAGGCCTCAGGTTATAGTGCTCTGATCTAAAACTTGCAAAACTGTTATAAATACATTAATATTAATTACCTTATTAATCAAATCCTATGCAAACTATCAGAGACCACACAGTCAGACCACATCATTCTGCCATATCATTAAATAAATAGTATTAATACTTTTCGGATAAGAAAACCAAAAGGGCGTAAGTGTGATTTCGGCGGAAATGATTTGTTTGCAGTGATAGATGTCATAAAATGTCGTTTTAGTCTTACGAAAAGGACATCAGCAAAAATTATGACATAAAAAAGTTTCAAATATTTTAGTTGCAGAGGACCTATGCCAAATTTTAAAAGTTTTATTATTGTTTGGATGACATTTATTATAAAAGAAATGAATGCTATTGTTATAAATAAAAATGAATTTAATTATTTTTTTTGGAAAGGCTTAAGAGTGTAAATAGTATAAAATGCTTTAATCTCAATATATAAAATGGCATACTATTATAGAAAAGGGACCCATTCATTATTCATTGTTTTTTTATTTGTTATTTTGCATTCCTGAACAGCTAATTCATACGTGTAATCCTCTTTTAAGATACGATGAAATTAACATATATAACTGAATGATAGCTTTCATTACATTGGACCATATAAACATTACTGTGTTAACCGTCAATTCTTGGTCTGATGAGCGAAACCGGTTCTGATCATTATAAAACAAATTTAAAATAAAGTTTTCACTCCATTAAAAAAGTGTTTAGTTTAAAAAATACTGGAATTTACTTAATAGAACTTCATTATAATAAATTACAAGAAATCGATAGAATCAACAGGAATCCTAAGGATTCTTGAAGACCAGATACATTTATTGCTGTTAATTTTTTATATTTTGAGAATTGTAATTTACGTCCTTTTGACTTTGCAAATTTGATATGTAAAATTTTCTTGAGAATTATTATCATTCATTTGTAATTTTATGACGCAATCTCCCTGTAGACTAAAACGCATCGGTGCAATATGTTTCAGAATTAATGACCCGTCAATGTGCATAACCAAACATGTCAACTGCCCTCCATTTGTATTTATATTTGCATATTATCTCACTGTAATCAGAGCTGTATATTACGCTATGTAAATTCTAATACAATAGGCAGGTACATTGTTTGAGGCAAATAGTTAATACTTGCTAATGTCATTTAGCGTCGTAAATTCAAATTGAATTAGCTAGGGTTGATATTTATGCTAGATAATAAATAATTATTTGCTGTTTATATTAAAACATAAATATAATAATACTTTTATGATACTTTATGACATGTAGAAAACGCATTAACTCATTTTCGTCAAAAATATCAGTTGGTTCACTTCACTTCTGTTTGGCTCAGTTGTTCTTGAGTTCAAATTTAATTGAAAAGCACATTTTTTAGCCGAGACGTCAGCGTTGTTGTTTTCGATTACGGATTTCTTGGGTTCAAATCCCGGTAAGGAGTGTTTCAAAAAATTATTTTCCAATCTATTCATGGATGATTTCTGTTCGTAGGTATGGATGTTTGTGACGTCTGGAATTCCCTCTCATCCATCCGATCCTAAAACGGGGTTTAGCTAGTAGAGGTAGGAAAAAAAAAAAGCGTCATTTTCTTTAACTGCCTAGTTCACTTTCTCAAATCCTAGTAAAGACAGTTCCATAAATTGATTTTTGCATGGATCTCTGTGAAGTATATATTTCTTCCCACTTATCCGATCTATAAATGAGCCGTAGTGAGAATGATTAGCTAACCACCACCTATTCTGGTCCTATCCTTATATCCTTAATCTCTCCGAAAAACAGAGGTTGGTCGATTGATTAACAAGAGGTAAACATATAATAATGCAGAAGTGGGTATTAGTGCGTGCAACATTAAGTATTCGTCAGTTCCATGGGATTCAGAAATAGCTACTTCTGTTAAAATGACTTGCCATGAGAGTTCATTCGCTAAAGAGCTTAATATTTTTATTTACGAATAAAACTTAAATCATAATAGTTTTGTCTCTTTCCATACGTGGGTACACCTGTCTCCCTCTTTCTCACCATTTCAAAGCCAATGATGACTATGTAAAGAAGAGGCTTATCGCATGCTCAAAAACCGTTCACACGTTAGACTGTTGCTTTCTCGGGGCCGAAAACTGAGAGCGCTCTCGGATCAGATTGAATTTCACATTCTAAACGTAAAACTGTTGTTGAATCTACTTTTAAATCGAAATTGGAATTGCTTTGTATAGGCTGCCTGTGAAGAAAAGGAGTCACTCATATTAAATTTAAATTATTTTTTGATTTTATTAAATAATTATAAAATTACAGTGTATTAAAATATTACTATAGTGGAAAATATACCAAAATTCGGGGCTTAGTTTTAAAAATATCATGTTCCCTCAAACAATTCAAGGTTGCCTAGTGATTGAAGTAATCCGAAATACAAATATTGCAGACTCCCAGTCTTCCAGGATTCTTTCTCCAGAAAGTCTCCAGCATTTTATGCTCTCGTCCCAGCTCCCAGCGCATCCGTGGGCTTTCGATTAAACTTTTCGTGCTTGGGCTTCATTTAATGATTTTCTTCATAAGATGTACAAACAATAGTTCTTATTAAATTCAGCAAAGAAATATACCTATAATATAATTTTTTTTTTTATTATTTTTATATGAGACTGCCAATGTTGAGCATACAAACACATTGATCATCTCATCGGGACATGTTTGTGCGATAACCGGTTATAAGTCAGACGTAAAATCTATCTCTTCAATGTGGCTAACAAAAGAAGGATGGACTATTAGTTAGCTTTCCACTCTCTCTATGCTTCATTTCCGCTCAGGATTGGATAAGAAGGTATGAAAGCATCATATCGACTTTTGAAAGGCAAAAGGGCGTAACCCACACACAAAAATATTGTGTATTTTTTTCCATGTCCGCTCTCAAATTGTAGCATATGGTGTCCTAATGAAGGTATCTCAAAAGAATGTTTCTATGAGAACTGCTTGTTACTCAGTTGCTCAACCTCTCTTTTTTGGAAGAGAGCAGGGATAGAAGAATAGGACTAAGACAGGGCTAGTGGTTAGCTAATCACTCTCGTTACGCCCCATAAGGATCGGATGGGTGGGTGGGATTGTAGTTTTAGACATCACAAACAATCAAACTACGAACAGAAATTGATAAATCGATTGAAAGATCAATTTATGAAAACCGTTCGCACCGGGAATCTAACCCGAGTCATCCGTAACCGTAGCCAATGATGCTACCAACTGCATCACGGACGCCGACGTATCATAGATTGTGCAATGGCCAAACAAAACGTGTATAAAATTCTATACATTGTGATTATCGAAAAAAAAAATATTTTGGAAAGACGGAGGGATAAGTCCTTTGGCCTCTCTAAAGTCTATATATTATATACAAATTATAAAAACGATTTTTGCGATAACTGGTTATAAGTCAGACGGTCAATCTCTCTCTTCGACAAGTAGTAAACTAATCATTCTGTCTACGCTCCATTTCCGCTCAGGATTGGATAGGAGGTTAATGGAGGAATACAGAAAAATAAATTTTGAACTCACTATCTAGTATACGAAAGAACAACAGCACTAACCACTAGGTTAAATCCACAAATAATAATAATATATAATTCGACGGGGTTTTGGCGATTTGATGTAACCCTCAAAATTAAAATTGTTCAGGAGAGAGTAAAAACTGATTTTATTTAAAATATTATAATATATGGTGAGCTGCGTTATGAATATTTTTTATGCACTCCTGTAAATTCTCAAATTTGCAAATAGGAGATTATACGTAGGGAGTGTCAATATAATAATGTCTAACATCAAGTGGCCGGTTCAGAATGTTTAAGCTTAAAACCAATATAAAATGACGTTACCTTTCCAAAAAGTGGTTAATTTATTTTTATAATTTACGTCATTTGGCCGAGACCTGCTCTGTCGTTCTTAAAATGAGATCCAATCATTAACTCATTTTCATATTTTTTGAGGGTTACATCTTTTGGCCAAAACAAATATTGCATAATTTATGAGGGTAAATAATGAAACAATAAATGGAATTTGATTTTTAAAAGATAATGAAGAAAATGCATGCGTTTTTTAACACAATACTTATACAACCTTCCCTAAACATATACCAAAATAGTTTCGACTAAAATACATTCATACAATCTTGCCTTCTTTACACGTTTACAGTTTCTGCTAAAATTTCTTACATATGCATACTATTCAAATAATAATAATTATGTAATTCCATAATAAAAGTTAATTACGTTTTCCATATCTCTCAAGCCTATATTTTATATAGTTCACAAATGTTTTATGTGAAATTTAAATAACTGTACTCATTATTCCTAAAAGACTTTTGTTCAAAGTACCAAGAGATTACTAAGTGTAAACATTAAAATTGCGTTTCCTCTAAACAAGTAATCTTCTCATCTATAATATAAAATATATGCATATCCGCTAATGTGCAGCATATGGTCCCCTGATGAAGATATCTCAACGGAAGTTTTACAGCAATAACTGCTTGCTACTCAGTTTCTTAACCCCTCGTTTTCAAAGAAAGTAAGTATTGAAGGATAGGACTAGGGCAGGACTAGTGGTCAGATAATCGCTATTTTAGGATCATATTGGTGGGAGTGAATTTTTAGCACAATTCATTTTCAAATATTGTAAAGAACATCTTTAAAATTTAAAATTGAACTGTTTAAAATTGTTTTATACTACTGTCAAATTTTCATAATGGTCAGGACCGGTTTCGTTATAAATTGTAAAAGTAATACAAAACAAATTGTATTTTATTTTTAAAATATAATGCCTTTACAACAATAATTGACAGTTAATTCGTATATAATATAATTCATTGCTTTATTCTTTAATCTCAGATAATGTTTTGTATAAAATCTTGTTTTACATAAGTTTTTAATGATATTAAACTTGATCAAACAGTGTACGAACGTATTCTTGCATACACGTTTGAAAGCGGGTTGTATTTTTCTTATTATTTCTCCCCAAGTTATTCTGCACCCCTGGCCACCCTTTGCGGGCCCCTCGCTACCGCCACCCCAGCTCTTTTCTTTTTTTCAATCAGACGCCTTTGAATATTTGGAGATAGGCAAATAGTGGTGCATCTCTTTACGAATACCCCCGACGGGCCACGAACGCAGCCGACAAGAACTTTTGTTAAATGATGCGAAATTAGTGCCCTGTGTTTGTCTTTTAAATTGAAACGATTCATAGAAAAAACTGTATGCAGTAGAGTGAATATTATTTTTTGAAAGTATTTTCTATTTATTTAAAAGTTTTCTAGATAAATAAATTCACAAAATTTTAATATACAACCAATTCTCTTTTTGCACGGGGGATACGTCACAGGGACCATCGTGTAAAAGAAAGCGTGTAAAGAATAGACATATGGGTAGATAGGTTCCATTACTTAAAATACCCTCAAAATATAAAACTCAAAAATGGTTGAAAATTTAGTTTTTATTTAAATATATAAATAGTTTCAAAAGGTACATACATAATAACTAATAAATTGATATGATTTACGATTTAAATTAAACATTAGACTTTAAAAAAGAAAAACTAGACAGAGAATAAAATCGAAACATATAATAGTAACATAAATGTGTCAAAACGACAACAAGGCATGCATGAGTCATGAACACCTGCATATTAAAATTTATCAAATAGCAAAAATGACGATTTCCATATTCACAAAGGGCCGAAGTGGTTTTAAATATTTACATATACTGAATTTAGTAATGGTTTTCTTTTTTGGAACCGTGTAAAAGTAAAAAAAATAATTGATCCGTTTTCTTAAGACCGTTTAAAAATGTGCAAAAGAGAATCGGATGTATGTCATAAGCTCTTGGGTTTTCGTTCAGGTTGCAGTGTCCACAGGCCATGTACGAGCAATGTAAAAAAAACAATCGATTATTAGATTTGTGTTGAATGGCATGGATGTCTGTAATATTCTCCTCCCCAATATTAATTATCCCAAAATCGGATAAGCTAGCTACTAGTTTATTCTCACCCCATCCTTCTATACTAACCCACTACGAAAAAGGACGAGTGGTTGGATTACTACCAGTTCTTGTAAAACAAATTCTGTTGATATTGTCCAATAAGAGTCCATATAATTCGCATTGGGAGTAGGCGTAGTTCAAAAAAAAAAATTTTTTTTTGAATCACAACCTCGCTCTCCTTGGAGGGTGAAGTTAGGATGATAGTGTTAAGAGTTAACTAGTATTTAATCCCTTTTTGTATGCCCCATGTTTTCACCCCAAAGAGAGAGGGTTTGAAAATATCGCAGCTATCCGTCCATTTAAATGTATGAAAGTTTCCAATCAGGGAATCGAGCCCTTGACCTGACAACTTACCATTTTGCTACGAGACTGACATAATCTTAGTCATTCAATATTAAAAAATATCAAAAAAAATAATTCAATATAGAAAATTTGAATTATTGAGATTTTGTACACTTCCATGTATTTTGTCACTAACGACCCGGGCTTAGCCTTTCGGCTTATTCAGTCAATTCGAGTCCATTCGTGCGCTCGAATGCCTGAAGATACAGAAAGGCGAAACCCGTGTCGTTAGTGACAAAATATATGGAAGTGTACAAAATCTCAATAATTCAAATTTGATATTGAAATTCCATCAAGCACCCTCAGTTGATGTCTTAAATTCATTATAGATACGGTCAATCTGGGTAACTTTGTCCGAGTTCTGAGGGTTTTTTTGTATTTTTATGGTTCACCATTGCATTTATGTGTGGTATTATTCTACACATAAATGTACTAATGTCTTAACATGAAATTAAATTAACATTTTTTTTTCTATGTCCGCTCCCAATGTGGAGCATATGGTCTCCTAATGGAGGTATCTTAACAGATTTTTCTACGAAAACTGCTTGTTACTCAGTTGTTCAACCTCTCTTTTTTGGATGAGAGCAGGGATAGAAGGATAGGGCTAAGACAGGACTAGTGGTTAGATAATCGCTCTCACTACACCCCATGACGATTGGATGGGTGGGTCAGAGGGAGTTTTAGACATCACAAACAGAAATCCATAAATCGATTGAAAGATCAATCTATGAAAACCGTCCGCACCGGGAATTGAACCCGAGACATCCGTAACCGTAGCCAACGACGCTACCAACTGCGCCACGGACGCCGACTTAACATAAATACGTTTAAATTTGAATTGTTGAGATTTTGTACATTTTCATGTTTTTGTCACTAAAGACAGAGGTTTCGCCTTTCGGCGTCTTCAGGCATTCGAGTACACGAATAGACTTAAACTGACGGTCAGTTCAATTCCATTCGCAAATTATAAAAAAAGATTTATTGTTATAATTGATACATAACTATAGATAAAACAGAGTGGGCCAAAGTTTCCATCCAAATCCGGTAACTTTGGCCCTCGATACAAATAATCACTGTAATTACTATAAATTCAGTAATTTTAAAGTCTTGGCAACTTTTTTTTATGCTTTCATATTTTCTATACATAATTTTGATGGGAAAAAATATTCAGCAATTGGCTTACAGATTAGTAACACAAATTGAAAATATGGGTAATCCAATTTTTTTCAAGATACGTTTTTGAATTGTGTTTTATCATTCCAAAATGACTGCCGAAAAATTCAACAATAAAACAAATTATGTTGCACATTAATTCATATTTTTACAATTATGAGCTACTTAATACCTTTGCTTCGCTTAAAAATATTCATACGGCATTAGTATCATCATGGTATTATAACAACACTTTTTTCCATGTAGTGGGGCAATGTTAAACCAATGGGCAAACTTACCCAAATTGACGGTAGATCTTTTAAGTTTTATTTAAATATCGTTGAATTTAAAAATACAATAAAGAACGTTAGGTTCCATTATAAAATTTAATTATTCAATTTTCAAGAAAATATTTGGGTCAAGGTATCGTATTGAATAAATAATATAAAATAAATGTGTGCAAATTATAAAGGTGTATGTGTGATATTTCTTTGAATGTGATATTTTATTAAAAATATGAAATATGATATTTCTTGTGGTGGCAAGATTTGATTAAAATGGATTAAACCCATACAAGTAACGACAATTTTCCTTAATAAAATTTTCAATACGAATCTTCAAACGCAAAAGTTTCAATGAGGGCGAAACGAGTCTCCTAAGCAACCCTTAAAATGAATAATATCGGTCATGTTATATGTTGAAATGATACTAAATTATTATCACAGCTTTATTAAGAGAGACTACGAATGCAATGACGTATCTACTGGAAATAAGTATTATCGAATGGGTTATAAATAATTGTACTTCGTGTTAGATAGTATTCACTTAGTACACTCAAACTTTGATTTTAATAGTTTCCAGTTAGTCACAAATTCTTTTAACAAAGTGAGTTAAGCTGTAGTAGGTTATATTAGGGTTGGTCTGGTTTGGTTTGTGTAATTTATTCTAATGCGTGAAGCAAAGACAATATAGGTGACCTAATGTAGGGTAGAAGAATAAGTGACATTTCATTACGGCTTTGTGCAACTATCGATTTACAAGTGCGAGTATTTAAATTGAGTGAAAACTATTTTATCTATGTGAAAATATGTTTTCGTAAGTGTAATATATTTTATATTTGTTATAAGTGAAAACTATTTTTATGAAAGTGAATGCGATCTAAACAAAAGTGCATTAAATTGTGAGCCTTATTGAATAGTGTTTTACTTGAGCAGATTGTTTTTACTGTATTTTTAATGATATTTAAGAATGCAATGTCTGTCTGAGAGTGAGATTAAAACTATATTATACATGATTATGATAGATAGGTTTTTTTTAACATGTCCGCTCCCAATGTGGAGAATATGGACTCCTAACGAAGGTATCTCAGAAGATATTTTTCTACTAGAACTGCTTGTTACTCAGTTGCTCAACCTTTCTTTTTCAAGTGTAGGGATAGAAGGATAGGGCTAGGACAGCACTACTGGCTATCTAATCACTCTAGCTACGCCCCATTTAAAGGATCGGATTGGCAGGAGGGAATTCAAGACATCACAAACATCCATGCCTACGAACAGAAATCCATACACCGATTTAAAAAAATAATTTATGAAACTGTCCGTACCGGGATTTGAACCCGAGACATTCGTAACCGAAGCCAACGACTTTGACTACTGTACCACGGACCATATCAAGAGTTACATGAATTATAATACTCATAATAAATGCATCCGCGTATAAAATGACGCTAAAAATTTGTTTCGCTGCAGCTCTCATTACCTAGCGTTGCGTAAGTCACGAGCTACCCCTTACCCCTTGAGCACCACTCAACAATGTAGACAAAGCCAATTAATGCATTCATTTGAATCAACCCTCTGAGGCGTGCCTCAAAGGCATCGCGGAAACAAACCGAGACACCAGGAAATCAAACCAGACAGCTTGCGCGACCCTTTCTAATTTAGAGGACATTAAAGGGTTAAAACAAGAGCCTCTCAGCAGTGCTTAAGAGGGATGGAAAGGGTCAATGAAATCTTTGACATATTTATATTTATTTTACGAATTAAAGAATATTTTGCGTCAATTTTTACAGTACGATGCAGAAATTAGTGAAGTATTATTTTGATATTGTTTCTTTGATGTGATATTCCGAAATTGATAGCCAAATATTTATTATGTTTATAACTATGATTAAGTTACTAAGACTTCTTTTCCTGGATAAAAGAACGATGGAAGTATTGGTAATAAATCAGCATAGAAGAAGACACTAACTGAAAAATAGTAGTTTTGAATAATTAAACTTTGAAGTTTGTTTGTATAAAACTGTTTTTGTTTAATTTATAAAAATAAGTATGTTCTTCCAAACGGTAAAGTTTGAAATACGGAACATTTTGATATAACTAACTCAATATACCATTTTTTCGATTTGTTTTCTTCCAAAACAACGAATACATAATCTTCGCCCCAATGTCAAAGACTGACTTAATTATAATACAATATTATTTTTCACGTTGTATCTCAGCACAAAAGTACTTGTTTTTTCTCTTGGAGTTGATCATAAATGTCATGAGTGACTTGAAAAACTACGTATCATATTTTACAATATAAAAAAAAAATTAATGAAAAGGTTCCCCACCCCTAATTTAGCACGAAATGTTCAATAAAGAAATATTGAAAACTGATGTTTCCCTTTATTTGTAGAACAACCATTATATTCATTAAAATAATATTTTTTTCAGTTTTAATAGCTTTTCTTTTTATTAAACCCTTGAAAAGTTCCATAGAATAATAATCCTACCAAATTAATACGCCTTTAATCGAAATACCAGCGAAATGATCGAGCTTTAGATATTCAAAATGAAATAACCCCTCGAAGGCCGGGTGGGGTGAGAAATCTTCAAAACGATTCCGATATTATGAATGGCAGCTGACGTCTTGGGTATTATAACCGATTGAGAGAGTCGGTCTTAAGATATAAACTCTGCGCTGTATTCGCGGTTTAATCACGTGGAAAGCTCTCGCGAGAAACTCATAAAGAGGGATTAGCGGTGATGGGGTGAAAAAGACACGTCTGCGAAAGTGGGCCGGGGTGGTTTTTGCACGGCTATATTGGTGTTATCATTGAATAGGCCGCTTAAGTCTCGGCTCTTTGAATGTTTCAATGAAAAATATTATTATTCATTGGGTGTTTTTTGGCATATCTCAAGAGGTTTTTACAACTCACGTATATTTATAATGCTTATACTACATCAAACATTTTCGATCATTAATATAAAATTAAAATTGCTAACTTTGTTATTCCACTTGTTTTATCACAAACGTGAGGCGTTTCACCTCTTCAACAAGCATCTTCAGACTTACCATATCGTAAGGTTATTTATTTCAAAGGTAAACAATGATTCTAATTCTTAAAGAAAGATTATAAGAAATATATTCTTAAAAGAATTAGAATTACGTTCTCTTGCGATATGGTTAGTCTAAAGATGCTTCTTAAAGAGACACGTTAGTGATAAAACAAGTGGAATAACAAAGTTATCAATTTTAATTTAATATTAAAAATGAATTTCCACAAAGTTACCGCTCAATCCATAGAAAATATTTTATATTATATTCATACTCCCAATGATTTTTTACTAGATTGAACAAATAAAGATCATTATCACAACAATTCGTTTAAATTAAATATATTATGATAAATATAAATCAAATATTCATGGTGAGATTTTTAGAGTCCGATATGATATTGACACTGTGTGATACAGATCGAACGGTATTTATTTTTATTGACAATAAATACCGTTCAATTAAAAAAAAAAAAAAATCTTTGTCGCAGTCTGCATTATCGACGAACACAACTTTGCTATGTACTTATAGATGGCGCAATACAAAGTGACATTTTTATTTAGACTTTTCAGCAAATTCCCACTGTTAAACGATACGTGCTTCATTCATTCTAAATAACAAAATACTTCATTCAAATATTTTTTAAAAATAAGCCAGTGAGAAGTAAAGTGAGCCAAACGATATTTTCATAAAAAGTGAGTTAGGTACGTTTTGGTATTTGACATGTCATAAAGTATCATAAAAATGAAGTGAGCTAATTAAATATTTTAGAAAGTATTTTATTCTCTAAGAAGTTAAATTAAATAATGTGTAAATTAATGTAAGAAGATCTTTAAATAAACCTTTTAATAAACCAGTTTTACCATTTAATCACCTGGCTCACTTCACTTCTCGAGGGCTCAAATAATCTAAGGTTTCATAAAAATAAATTAATCATACTCCAATATACCAATCAAAATAGGTTTATCAAAAAATTTATCAAAATAAAATAATTATTATTTTACGGAATTAATATTTCATTTCTATGAAAAATTCGTCGGTATAGTGGCTAAAGACGTTAAGTCAAACAACGAGAAAGTTTTGAGATAATCTGCTTTAAGAAAAATCATGAAATTTAAGTTTTTCTATTTACATACCTGAACCATTCATTATTAAACAAAACAAATTATAAGATTCGTTAATCATTTTTGAATCCGATTTAATTTCTAGTAATTCTTTTTCATAGTAATATTAATTACGGCTTTTTTCCACTAATAACTGTGAATGAAATTGTCTTAATCCATAGTGATTTCTTCAAATTTCGTATAAAATACATGGAATATCGCTGAGTATATTTTTTCAGGCGATAGACCGTACTAAATTCTATCATTCTCAGTTCATAACGCAAAACTATCTATTTTCGACTTATCGCTTTCTGCCACTATGACAACGATTTTTTACGTTTGAATTTTTAATGCCCAGTGTATAATAGTTTAAACACTAAATACTTTCTTACTAAGCGATTAAACTTTTAGTCACTTAAAATGTCTTATTTAATACATTCAATTTAAGACAGTGAAAAGCGTGTCTTTTAACCGGTTTATTACGCATATTTTTATTCAATGCTTAAACACAATGGGGCCCCATTGGAATCGAATTTTAACAAGATTTAATATTTGAAGGTCCAGTATCTGAATGTGCGAGGACTGGAATGAAATAAATATTGCTTCTATCATTTTATTTTCATTTTTCACTCGCGCAACGCTTTTGTTTTCATTTTGGTTTATGCATACGCTTTGTTTTTTGGTTTTTTTTGTTTCGTTTTTACTCCGCTGTGTCAGTGAGAGCGTACGGGGACCATAAGGGATCCAAACAGTGGAGTGCTCAGTAAAAATTAGACTCCAATTTTGAAAAATATATTTATTTTATTTCGTGACCGCTGTTAAATGAATTATCGTATTGGCGACCCTCATTTTTTTAGTCGGTCTTTAAACCTTATTTTTTTTATCGATATCCACTCCTTATTTGGAGATTATGGTCATCACGCGGTTCTTCCAAGCTTCTCTGTCCCCCGCCAGTCTCCTCGTTTCTTCCCATGTCATCCCAGCGTCATCGTAGACATTGATTGTCAGTATCCATTTCACTTTTTTTTGTCAGTATATATATAGAACATTTTAAAATTAAATAGTCTTATTATGCTATACAGTTCAGCAATATATACTTAACATAGCTGAATTGCTATTAACCCCACTAGTTCATCTAAATGTTAGTCTTCTGGCACTTTATCAATTCTCTTTGTTAGCCATTTACATTAACTATTTTTACAGCGTGTTGCCATCATGTTTAAGGCATGCTCCACCCGCTTGTCTTGCCTTGAGACCTATGCTTTTAACTATTTCAGCTGTTAAATTATTGTCAGAAACCTTATTTTGTTACAAAAATGTGTCATTGTGTTACTGTAATTTGTCATCAACTGTATGAAAACAGAGAGTAGTTTCTTTTTAATTAAAATATTTGTGTACCTTGTTATCAAAGTCCGACAAACCCCACATCCTATGAAAGTTATGTTTATATTGTTTGTGGTAGTGCAAGTGGTGTTTTTTTTTCAAAAAAGTCATCATTAGTATAATAATCGGGCGACTTAAATAGATTTTTTATTAAAGTTTTTATTATATTATTTTTTTTATTATATTAAAGTGCGTATATAGTTTCGAAAGCGGACACTTAACATACATCTTCGCAAGATCAGTGGACATTTGCACATTGACCAATCACAGAGCTAGAATTTATTTAAAAGTGTCATGGCTGCCAGGCTTGATGCGGTGTGGAATATGTATGAAATGAAAAATCACCTCAGTTGTACATTTTCATAGATGGCTCATGTCCCACTTTGATACCACTTGCTCACTTTCAGTTTTTTAGAATAAATCATTAAAGTCAATATTTGACGAGACAGCAAGTCAATGTTCTCATCTGCACACCACTGTATCCAGTATTTATGCACGGCGTGCCGAAAATAATGTTGACAGCACAACAATGGCGCGGAGATAGCGCGCGCGATGGAATGCGAGGGTTATGCAGAGCGGACGCGGCGAGACAAAAAAGTACTCAAAAATTTTCTAATGTTTGAGCAAATCTCGCCAGCTAACAGCCGAACCGATTCGAGCAACTTGCAAAACGAGCTTTTCAGCTGTGATTCGAAGAAACGATTTAAAGTGGGAGCTTTTGCGTAGTGAAAACCTCGATAGTAGTAGTTTAATATTCAATTCTATTTCTACACCCACGGTACAAAACCTCGTATACACATATTTGAAATAAAACCACGTTCTCAGAACTAAACGTTATTTTTCACATAGAAACTACTTTGCAAATTTATTGTGTAAATTTATTTATAATAATAATTGAATTCAAATAAAAATAGCTCACATTAATATAAAACTAAGTAATAAAGTTATACCTAGAAATATTTATAAACTTTCTTGAAAAAACTATTTAACGTAATACATTGGACAGAAATTTAGGAGTTTTAGAATAATAACACAATAAATGACTAAAGCTGAAAAGTTTTGATTTTTCAGTATTTGCAACTAACTATACCTACTGAATTTAAAACTAAATTCAATACAAATAATAATTTAATCTTCTTTTAGCCGATTCCGATTTTACCTAACGACGCCTTTAAGACTCTCTGACCCTCGCCAGTCTTCGTGATTCCTCCCATGTAATCCCATAGTCCTGTAGCTCCACCAAGTACATCCTATGGATGGTCATCAGCAACTTTCTTAGGTGACGGAATCGATCTGGTTGAAAAAAGAGACAATCGGGTGTCTTAAGCATCTGCAACACATGCTCAAACATACAAATAATAATGTAGCAATACATTAAAAATGGCTTAAAAATGTTTTACCTAGACTTGTGACACTACTATTTTAAATTAATTAGTGAATTACTATAATTAGGTATCTCACTTTTAAATTCTATCAAGAGCCTTCACCAAACAGCAACGACAGACGATGACAATACTATTTACACGCAAGTTAACCCCCATCACACTAATACTAATTGTCATATCACCTGAAAACACCCCCGTCCGAAATGTCGCTTCAAAGCTTGCGCATAATTAAATGGACAAATGCCCACAATTAATTTTGCTAATATCCTGACGGATCAACGACACCGGGCATCCGTCAGATGACGTCACGAGTGACCAGGCATCCCTCGCTGATCACCCTCTCGGACATAATCCGTGTACTGAACGCAAATGATGTTAATCACTGTGACCACTGGACATGGGGTGCGATAAAGGGTTAAGGGACCCTTCTGTTGGTATTCATGTTAACATGTATCCATCTGTTAATTTATTATTCAGTAATTTTATGCGATGAATAATCGCTTCAAATTAATATTCTTTTTGATCATATTGGATCTTATATAATAATGAAATGCTTCAAATAAGGTACCCAATTTCTTTTTCTTACGATCAAAAATGTAATCGATAGGTTTTGTAACTTATTTTATAAACAAAAAGCCTCGTTTAGTACATATTTTATTTACCGTATTTTTTAAAACATTTGGTTTCACGCAGCTTGTAATCATTTTTAACTGATTTAAAAAATAAATTGTATGTGGGCATTTAAAAATAATGGTGACATTAATTAACAAGCTTTTTGAAACCGAAGTGAATTTAATGATTATTATACAAAGTGTCAGTATAACAATTTTACATTAGATTAAAAAATCACCTATGGGAAATAAACTCATTAATTAGAATAAGAAGATTAGACGCAGATCGTATAGTATTTTTCTAATGAATACCTAAGCAATTAATTCACTCGAAATTATCAATTAACAGAAAGTTACAACAGTTCCATCATCAGATGAAAAAATACAACAGAAAAAGGCCTGTTCTGAGATAGGGAACAAAAACTTTGTTTTTTACATTTGAACATTTTATTTTGCGCCTTCAATCAAGTGAGTTTAGCATATCGAAAGTGTTTTGGCTAATTGATGTAACCCTCAAAATTGAAAATGTTCAGGAGAAAGTAAAAACTGTTTTTATCGAAAAAATTATATGGTGAGTTGCGCTATGAATCTTTGAAATGCACTCCTGTAAATTATCAGATACGTGATTATACGTAGGCAGTGTCGATATAATAGTGGCTTACACAAAGAATTTTGAAACCTAAAACCAATGTAAAATTATGTTTCCCTTCCAAAAAGTGGTCAATTTATTTTTCCAATTTACAAAATTTGGTCGAGACCTGCTATGTTGTCTTAAAAATTAGATGGAAGCATTAACTCATTTTCGTATTTTTTGAGGGTTATATCAATTGGGCAAAACACAGTCGTCATCATGAATTCAATAAAATGTAGTAAAAAATCATTTCAAAGCTCTAAATAACAGTGAATATTTCTTTGTTCAGAATATTTGTTTTGTACTTTGATGTTGTTTTACTTATGACAGAGTATAATATGAAAATTAAAATCGTTCCACATAGAAATGTCTTTATTTCATCGACTTACAATTATTCATAACTACGAATTATGTAAGAAAAGTAAATATTTAAATAAGAAAGTGGTTTGTGCCAACTCTTAATAGAGAATTTGTTGTAGTGAGTGTCATTAACGACGAGTTTAAAGAGACTATTTTTAGTAGCCTTTTGCAATCGTTTTTTATCAGACTAAGTTCTTTAATTATGGGAAGAGAAAAAATAAAATGACTCATTCTAGGTTTTTCTAAAAACCTTTTATTTATTGTAAATACGTAATTTTTTTTTCGTGATTTTTCTGTGCCATTTCACAACAAAAAACCATGCTAAATTTGTTTAAAAATTAATTTATTTTAGTATGTACGCCTTTATAAGGCAGCAAACGCCCAGAAAATTCCCCAACAGTTATAAAGTATTTAGTACTCGACTAATGTTTCAAATGAAAATTCCGTTGAAAGGGTTAGCCCCGTTTGCCCTCGGGGAGTAATTAATATCTCAAAAGTTGCCCTTCACCCTTTGATGCGCAATCACTTTAAATGTTCTCTGCCTATTAGCGCGGCTCGTGAGAATTAACGATATTATTCATCAGCGACTCGTTACGCGTGCACCCCCAGGGGTTAAATAAACATATACTATTAATGATGCTAGATTCTAACACTTGATAACTATTAATTGATAATTTATTCAAACGTGGGGTTTTTAGTACCGAAAAATGTAAATACAAAAATAAAATTATTAAAACAATCATAAATGTATTTAAGCAAAGCAAAATTAAAATATACAGGCTCGTGGTGAAGTGGCCAACGTCGTCGATTTCGGTAACGGTTTTAACGTAATCTCATTACGGAGAGTTTCATTTGATTTTTTAATCGATTTATGGAAGACTTATATCTTGTATTTTAAAAAATAAAACACAATTTGTTTGTACTACTTCCACATATTTATAATGATCAGGACCGGTTTCGCTCATCACGAGCATTATCAACTGAGCATTATCAGCATTATCAGTTGATAATGCTCGTGATGAGCGAAACCGGTCCTGATCATTATAAATATGTGGAAGTAGTACAAACGAATTGTGTTTTATTTTTTAAAATATAATGTCTTTCCACCAAGAATTGACAGTTAACTCCTTAAAAGTAACTTATATCTTGTTTACCTGCCCTCCAAAAATTATATCTGTATTTAGTTAATAGAGCACGCTACAGTAATTTTAGTTGAGCCACCTCTCTAGCTGTTCGTCCTTATGTGGTCATTTTGTTTTACATGATTAAAACATTCAGTCATTTTCAAGGTTTTGTTATTTTAATTATTTTAGTAGCTCAATAATGCAAAAATATTGCATCAATAACACAAATATGTAAACATATCCTATAGTAGCAAGAAAAGGATTAAAAAGGTTTAACACTGAATATCTTATTATTATTACAAGTTTTCGGGGTTAAGTGGTTCATCCACCAAGCTCCTCAATTAAAAAACCATTCTCACATAAATATCTATTTACCTAGATGAAAAAAAAAATATATATTACATAGTTACATACGTAAATAGTCCAAAACTTTACGACAATGTACGCAATACACTTACCTACATAATCGTACCCGAAAGTCCATACATTACGTAGGTATTATATTATAATTTACGCACGCCATAACATCTCCACCTCACCCTTTTGTCGCAAGCCCACGGTCCCAGATAACCGCCTCTCCCCTTTTCATATTCCGACTAGTCGTCGTGATTTTGTGTATCGGAATTGGAAATAGATGACCGGAATGTGAATCAGAATGTCATACATAAATCACATGTAAAATATAATCTGTTTTGAAATGAGGTATTCCCACTGACAATAAAACACAGGGTACAGTCAACATCAATAATACGTACACTTTAAAAGATCTTGTAAAATGTATGAATATCATATTTATATTTCTTTCCCATACACCTGTTTGAAGTATTATAACCGTATTTTCATTATCCACCAATGACTTTCGATAAATATATATATATCGACGTTGTAAAACGGTTTTTATCGAAAACATTATACGGTGAGTTGTGTTATGAATATTTGAAATGAACTCCTATAAATTCTTATGTTTGCAGATACAGGATTACACGTAAGGAGTCTCGATATAATAGTGTCTTACATAAAAAAGCCGGGTCAGAATTTTTAAGCCTAACACCAATGTAAAATGATGTTTCCCTTCCAAAAAGTAATCAATTTATTTTTCCAATTTACATAATTTGGTTGAGACCTACTCTGTCATCTTTAAAATTAGATGGAATGATAAACTCATTTTCGTATTTTTTGAGGGTTATATCAATTGGGCAAAACACAGTCGTTATCATGAATTCAATAAAAATTTTACGTAGTGGAGGTCTATGCTACCAATTGCCAACCGAATAAATAATTTTGTTTTAATTATTTAGACATATTTACCGTAGTTATTGACTTTTTTCCGCTGATTAAGAAAAACGGTTTTTGTGAAAACATAAAAAATTGGAGATGATCGATATGATGAAAGTGGTCTAGTGGTTGTATTACAGGATTTTGTTCTAGGATTCAACTTAAATATCTCTATTATTATTCAGTTCTACAAGTCAGAACAATGGTGAAACGAGTTTTCACCTTTATAAGCTAACTTATTGTCATTATATAAACTAATTAACTCTTCTAATAGGTATTCAGTTAAATTTTAATTTCATTTATCTAATATAAAACCCGGTCCCGTGGCCATGCAGCCAACTCTCTTGAGCTTTTGTCTTGCTGAGTTACCTTATTCACAAGTTTCATCGGAATAAATAAATTATACTACTCAACGAAGTATAGTTTTTTATCGTAAGGCTACTCACCACTCAATTTTCTCGGTTCGCAAAAATATGTCGCAGAGAAAGCAGTTAGCTTTAAATCAGTCAGCTTAATGTTGTGATATCAAAATTGTAAAGTTATTTTTTACCGACGCTTTAGAAAGAATTACGTGGCTATGATTTAGTTTTTTAAAATCTATAATGGGTTAACCTAGAACACTACAGTAAATGGTCCGGACTATATAATTTATGCAAGATAATAATTGCATATTATACATATTTCATGGTAATGAAATCAACGTATCCTTACTTGTACAGCTTATAAAATTTCAAACAATGCAAACCCTACGTTACTTTAAGAAAATCTTTTAAGTAAAATGAGTAAAATGACATTTTTTGATCCCACCATACAAAAACAACAGTCGACATTTTACTAATGCACAATAACTCGCGCTAGCATTTATACATATTCCCAAACTGTTGTTGCTCATTTTTTTTCCTCTTCTATCATATTTATATCATCCCTTTATTGTAAGGCACATCGTGTGTTTTTTATGACCTTTCGTAATGTATCTTTATGTTCTTCCGCGATGGAAATGGGGCGGGAACATTGGATTGAATTGTGTGTCATCATAACACACTGAGGTGAATGTAGATAGGTTGTATCGCTACTCTTTTTTCACCATCGATATTAAAAATATGCCATATCACATCACATATATCTTAAAAAAATATTTGAAAATAGTTGACCATATACCAGTAGTTGACCTTTTTCAATAAAAGTGCCCAAAATAAGAAATGTGTACTCGGGATTGCTCTAAATCGTAAAGTTCACACAAGTGAAATGATTTTTTTTCAGATTGAGGAGGTAACACATTACTATATATACCATTCGGGTGTCATAGCGGCCATTTAAAAACAACAACTTATGCAGTAACTACTTTATTTTGAACTTCTTAAGAGAATCGTTAAGGATATCAGTGAATGTAAGCATATGCTAGTTGATTCAACCAAGAGTGGTCTTACAGGAAGCTCTGATGAAAGGTTGTCATGAAACCCTCTGATTAGTCATGGTCAAATACTTGAATTTTCAATTTTTTAGGTGGTCAACTACTGACACAAAAAAAAACGGTTGCTAAAAATTGAACACAAATTTTTTATAACAGACCTTTTTTATTGTATGATAATTTTGTTTGACGGAATCCAGATACTTTCCTTTCTCAGTTCCACATTGTAACAACTCAACAAGCCTAGATCAGAGATAATAAAGAAACAAGATTTTGGGCGTGTTTCATTTTTTACTATAAGTACTTGTAGATTTTAATAAAATTCTAAAATTTTCTAAGCAATCTATTTATAAGTTTATATTATTATTCTACTGTTGTTATTATTGTGTAAATGTATGGCGTATTGGCGTCAGCTGTAAAACCATGCATTTAAATTTACAAATAAATAAAATAAATATAAGTTTTCACAGTATTTTTGTAGAAGTTACAGTTTGGATCTTAAGTAATAATAATGAAGTTCATTTTAAAACAACCACAGTCATCATGTGTTACATTTTGGAATTGGTAGACATCGGTATTATCAGCATACTCAAAACTGCAATTTTTTAACTTGTTACACTTCGAACTTAGGGATCGATATAAATATGATTTGGTTTAATCGTTATACAATTGTATGAATGTGCCTGTACTATTGGTTTGGAAATGTTGTTTTGAAATAACGTGTTATTTTTAAAACTAGAGTGCGCCCAATGTAAAGTTGCCCTACGGAGTCATCATACAAGAATGAAATATTTTAGTACAAAGAAATACATTTATTATTGGTTTTGGACAAAGTTTTGCATGCCGCAGATATTCTCACTGATATTATAAAACTTGTTTGTTGATTTTTTTATTGACAGCCCCAAAAAATAAATTACAATATGTGATTCGTGATGTTTATTTATCTGTGTATGTGTGTTTGTTAACGACTCTTTTGTTTGTTTCTGATAATGTTGCAGAGATATATGGATATTTATTATTATTATTCCAATAAAAAAATGTGTGCTGTCTGGGAGGGGGTGAATATTCCAATAAAATTTCGCGTCCACTATTCCAAGAAAGAGATTTATTTTTGCACTCATTTTTTAGCCATGCAAAGTGGATTAGATATATCGAGCAAACAGATTTCGATATACACCGCTTTCTGTCAATTATTTTTGATGTCATGTTTTTGTCATTATTTGACACGATATTTCTTGCCACTTTTTGCACCATGAAATTTTAAATGGATAAACCAGTTTTCAGCAACCTATGCAACGTGGCACACAATAAAAGACACCGATGTATTTGAATTTAAATCTGATCGTATTTATAAATTCGAAAATTGAGCTTCAAAAATTCCAGAAATGAAATTATGAAAAACGATGATTTGATTGGATTCTCAGGCAGATTTTCATATTTGAAAACAGTCACGTCTGCTTTTTTAAGTATGTTCAGTACTATCAAAAAACATTTTCATGGTGAAATATGTTAAAAACGTCAAACTATTATATTTTCAAAATAAAACACAATTTGTTTGTAATACTTCTGCTCGTGATGAGTAAAACCGGTAGTGATCATTATAAACAAATGGAAGTAATACAAACAAATTGTGTTTTTTTTAAAAAAAATAATGCCTTTCCACCAAGAATTGACAGTTAACACCCTAAAAGAGGTCAAACTATTAGTTAAATATTGATCTGTTAGCTTCCGAAATTTAATCACAAAGGAGTCGTTAATGTTTGTAGTTTTATGTTAATTCGGTACTTTCTAGAAATTAATTTGGCTTATTTTAATTATACCGGTTTGAGTTCAGTAGTACGCGGAATGTCCCATACTTTAAAATGCCTGTTTTATGGTACTCCAATGTATTTGGATTGACGAGCACTGGGATAGATGATACGAAATTCAATACATTAATTAATAGACTTTTCTTAAAGCTCTTCTATATGTCGGTGTTCGTGGCGTAGTTGGTAGCGTCGTTGGCTACGGTTACGGATGTCTCGGGTTCAATTCCCGGTGCGGACGGTTTTCATAAATTGATCTTTCAATCGATTTATGGACTTCTGTTCGTAGACTGTGTGTTTGTGATGTCTAAAAACTTCCTCCTACCCATCCGATACTCACGCGGCGTAGCGAGGGCGATTAGGTAACCACTTGTCCTGTCCTAGTTCTATCCTTCTATCCCTACTCTCTTCGAAAAAAAGAAGAGATTGAACAACTGAGTAACAAGCAGTTCACATAGAAAAAATCTTTTCCGGAGACAATATGCTCGCTCCACATTGGGAGCGGACATGGATTAAAAAAAAATCATATGTTTGGATTATTTCAGGTGGCAGGTAAGCTTACTAAATACGTTTCAATTATATTAATTTTGTATGCACAATGTGATTTTCAACTGTCAAATGTAATTTAATAAAGTATTAAATGTATTGAGATAAAAATATTATTTAATAATAACGTTCATTATAGGGTATAACAAAAGAAACTATTGACTTAAAATCAAGACAAAAAACATTAAAAATATTCGAGATGTCACTTAAATTTATTCAAATACCACATTTTTAATAGCGGTTGCAGTAGGAATAATACCGAAGTTTTTTCAACATCTGAACACTATAAGTCTTCTATAAAATTTAAAAAGCGACCCTACGTTATATAAACGTAACAAAGAACAACTATGTTATTCTTGATGATGGCGTGATACTGAACTAGCAACACACTTTATTATACAATTATTGTGGTAATTAAAACTACTTAAATCATAAAGGTCAATATTAATGTTAAGTATGCATATTTTATATGTGCCAAAAGTCCGACTATTACTTTTAAATCCGATTAAAACCCTTAATCCCATTAAGCCGAAGTACAAAAATTCTGTTTTAAGAATTAAATCCCCTTGTTTTAAATTAACTCCATTAAACCCGTGCAAGTGGTTATACGGCTTTGTAATTTCCGTAACAGAATGGCCATAATACGCTTAATTTCAGCTAATTTATTACCAAAATTGAGAGCCGGGAGCTTTGCTAATCTGGTAAAAAAGGGGGATTAAGAACGCCACACCTCAAGGCTTCCACTCAATTTAAAACTTTTGTTTTAAAATTATCTTGCAAAAGATTTACTGATTAAGAAAAATGGGGTGTTTTTAAAATATATTTTTTTTTAATTTTAAAATCGTATTGCAAGTAATTATGTCTTATTTTTTCGTGGTAATAAGCTTTTAAGATTTATTCAAAGACACCTACGGTGCTTTTCACAAATTTATTAAAGACTGGACACTAGTACAGCCTAGGCAATAATGCTTAACAACTTTACGCCTAACGTAATGATTTTTGAATTAGAGATTGAAAATATGATCGCTGATACTTTTTTGGGAGTTACTATAATTTTAAAAACTGGTTACAGTAATTAGGGGTAGTGACTTAAAAACGGTAATCTTTGTTTGCATGAGTTAAATACACAATGATTGAAAACAAATTTCCTATGGAAATTTTATAGTTTTTCTAGCTAGAAAAATAAATTCGTGCTTCGGGTCCGATTCGGGTAACAAATGCGATATTGAGTCTCGGACTCGGACCGGGTAATTTTATAAAATTTCGTCCCGTGCAGACATCTTGCTTGGGCACAAAATCATCATAACGAAGGCTCAGTTTCATTGGACAATAAGTCTGAAGTTTGATATTTTGAGTTAAGTTATCCATTATGTTCGAGCACTGCTCTTCTACCGTTCCACAAAAGTACAGCTTGTAAAACGTACAGGTTTTATCTTAAAAGGTAGATATTTGCATATGTAAATAACCAAAATTAAATAATTTTTCATTTTCATATACATACATATCAAAATATCGTACTGTGGAAATACATTTTTGTGAATCGTGGCGTTCCATTAAGAAACAACCTTCACTACTAAAACCATAAACTTTTGACAACATATTTGAATAAAAACGTAGTACAAATAATAAGCCAGTTTAGATGAGTCAAAACTTTGATCGGCCAAATCTCAAAACTGCCAATTTCTGGTTGTAACTAGGTCATCGTAAGATATATAAATATTTCAAATGAGAAAGTTAAAAAAAAATCTGAAAAACTTTACTTATATGATTGCTATAATACATCGATTGTTATTATATAACCATCGAATATAATACATATTTATGTGTACAGTATTATACAATATTGTACATTCATAAATTCATATTACATTTATTTAATATAATAATTTATGTACAGAAATCTAATAACTTAAGCTTTACTAAATCGCCTTTCATCATATACGAATTGAATTCGAATTCCACGTAGAAGTTCTAATCCACTCAGCTCAAATGTTTTACATGTACTCTTCCACTGAAATAGATTGAAAACATATTACTTTAATCTTTTAGTGGTAGCGATATTATTTTTCATTTCTCATATACATATATTATAATATAATATGTATATGCAATAATTCGTATGTCAACATATTTTGGTAACCTAAATATTACAAGTATGGCGGGTACGCGGGAAGAGTAGAGTTCCTCTTCTTCGTAGCAACGGTTCCTAAACTTTTCACCTTTGAATTCATATGTTTTATATATAATATAATTAGCGAGTACCCGGCATGTGTTGCGATCCCACTCAAAGAAAGAAAGTGTTTGTGTTTCTATTCCGTTTATTGAAGTTCTTTTCGATACACAATATTTTTTTATTTTTATGTCTGATGGGTACACGAAAAAATCAGAAGGTTATCCAAGATGTCTCTGTTTGTGCGTATTTGATCTAGGACTGATGTTGTCTCAAGAGAACTGGTTTTCTCTTAAGGAAACTTTAATAATAAGACTGATAAATGACATTCTAAAAATCATTTTTAACAAATAAGATTACCAAATTTGAATTATTGAGATTTTGTACACTTCCTTGTATTTTGTCACTAACGACTCGGGTTTTACCTTGCGGCATCTTCAGGCATTCGAGGGCACGAGTGGACTCGAATTGAATGCCTTAAATTATAAATAAGATTTCTATAGATTTTATTTCTAAGATTATTTCAGCCGCTATAGCTAGGTGGGCTTACGTGGGCTTAAATGCGAATTATTGGAACGGTTGATATTATCACAATATTGAAATAAAATAAATGTTTTTGATATGGGATATTGTAACTTTCTTATTTACTTTTCTTTTCGGCAAACATAAATGCTGAATTTGTCACGTATTGATTCCAATCGAACAGCAAAATATTACCCATATATATAATGCCCTGTTGAGTAATAATGATTTTTGATTAAGGATAAAATGGTTTTAGTAATTAAGAAATATTGAAAGAGATAAGAGATAGGTATCAAAAAATCAAAAATTTCGGATATCATATATTTACTTAACAATTAATAGCCTTTTATCAAACAGAGCCTATTTCAATCATGTATTTAAGATATCAATATGCATAATTGCTGCCCGGTACAGCTGCCTGATTGATCACGGGATGTCCAGTGATCAATGCCACATACAACGTAAGCTACAGATTAAGCATGACAAAACAGGTTACCTAATACACAACCAAATAATACAACGTAATAGGGCTAAAAATAACTGTGACACTTTAATAGCAATGCAAAATATAACATAATAATATGTAATTTAAGACATCGACTGAGGGTTCTTGATGGAATTTCAATATCAAATTTGGATTATTGAGATTTTGTACACTTCCATGTATTTTGTCACTAACGACCCGGGTTTCGCCTTTCAGCAGTCAGTTCAAGTCCATTCATGTGCTCGAATGCCTGAAGATGCCGAAAGGCGAAACCCGGGTCGTTAGTGACAAAATACATGGAAGTGTACAAAATCTCAATAATCCAAATTTGATAATAATATGTTATCATAGAAAAAAAAAAATTAACTTAATTGTTTTTAATGAAGTTCTATAAAGTGAATACCAAGTCTGCCAATAAATCAATGAATTTATAATAAAAGGAAGTGTTTTACAATATTCAATGATAATAGTTTTATTTCTCATTAAACAAAATAATGTATGTGACGTTAACACTTTGAGAGCCGATGCAGTATTGCAGAGGAGAGGTAATAAAGAACGTTACATATAAAGCGGTCTCTAATATATGCAAAATAAAATGAAATTCCCAAGTTAATATTGACTGAATACGTATAATAATGTGGATCCATGGTAGCATCACGATGAAGACACGTTCAGACAGTCTATTTTAGTTATTTGAGGGCGTTATTCTATCCACTGTGCACAGTATTTATTTTTTTATAATTTTAACAGTCATTTATTATACATTATATTATGATTTTGTATTAGTGTTTCATAATTGAAGCCAATACCAATGCCGTAAATAAAGGATCAAGTCTCAAGAAAAAATATTATGACAGTAGGACGAAAAGTTATATAAGACTTGGTTCTAACAGTCCGTCCGTTTTGTACGGGCGAAAAAATGGGTGTTAACTTTATAAACACATTTTCCTGAAGATAATTTCGTTCCTTTATTTATTTCAAATCTTAACTTTACTATATTTTACTTTATTCGTCAAATTTTATGATTTAACAGCATTCTTATTAGAAATTTATTCTTTATCGTTACATTATGAAAACAAATAATTGTATTTGTTATTTTGAATACAACACAATCGATGGTATTTTGGCCAATTGATGTAACCCTCACAATTGAAATTGTTCAGGAGAGAGTAAAAACTGTTTTTATCGAAAACATTATAATATTGTGAGTTGCGTTATGAGCCTTCGAAATGTACTGCTGTAAATTCTCATTTTTGCAGATACGGGATTATATGTATGAAGTGTCCATATAATATTGGCTTAAATCAAGTGATAGAGTCAGAATTTTTAATCCTAAAAGCAATGTTAAATGATGTTGCCCTTCCAAAAAGCGGTCAATTTATTTTTCTAATTTACATCATTTGACCGAGACCTGCTCTGCCGTCTTTCAAATTAGATCCAATCATTAAATCATTGACGTATTTTTTGAGAGTTACATCAATTGGCCAAAATACCATCTGACACACCCTGGTTTTTCTTAAGTATAAGTGTCATTAGTGTCCTGAACTGAAATCGGCCTGCGGCAAACAGCAATATTTCGCAGAATACGCTCTTTCTTGTTGTCAGGCGTTTAAAATAGCCCAAGGCTTCGGCCGCTGGACGAGTCCATTTTTACGGAAAAGGGTAGCTCCAACTTTACACGGGGTTTTTTTTTAATTTTGGTAGACAGTCGATGACGAGCTGCCGAGTCGGACGAACGAGGTCTCGTCGCGACGAAGGTGATGTGACGATGTGAACTGTTTGTTTGTTTTTGTGTTTTGATTTGCGTTGGATTTAATTTAAATTCGTTGTGTTATTTGTATTATAACTTAAAGTAAATTCAGTTGCTAAGTAAATGTAAATGTAGAATCAATTTTATGTGTTAAGATTTATATATGTGTGTAATGTTAAACCACTGCATCTTGAATGGATAATAAATAAGTTTTTAAACCGGATCTGAAATGGTGTTTGTCTGAGATCAGCCCTTCCAGGACTCCGGATAACCAGCCGCTCGCCTCTCTTCGATCCGGGGTCTTCTCACATCGATATTATAATGTTATTAACTCACATGGGCTTTATACTATTATAATAATATTTAACCGATACTTAAATTTGAACCTAAGATTGGAAACACTCAAACGTACATTTGTCTGTCTGCAAATCAATGTTTGGTTCACTCAGTAGATTCATAAATTCTTCTATAAATATCTTTATTTTACATATCGTTGTTTTTACTATAATATAAACTAAAATATTTAATATTTTCAATAGATTCCGCTGTAACTTTGTGGAAATTAATATCTAATATAAAATTTAAATTTCTATTTTTATTCCATTGGCTGTGTTATTAAACGTGACAGGTGTTTCACCTTTTGAGAAACATCTTCAGACTATCTGCATCTCAAGGTTATTTATTTCTAATGAATCTAATTCGTAACTTTAAAATGAAAAGTGGGATGAGATTATTTGTTTCTATTGGACGTGGTGAGGGGGTCCGATAATAGTAAAAATTACTATTACAGTATTAATATCGTTTGTGTCTAACCCCTTATTCACGTCCAGTAGAAGGAAATAGTACCACTCAATCATTAATTTTTATTTTAGTATTTTCGTATGCAACTTTCACAGATTTTTGTTATTAAAATGCAATTCATTCAATATATTATGAATTGTTCTGTGAAAAATCGAATTAATTTCTGTCTTACAACACACTTGTGTGTGTCAAATATCTATTTAAGTATTGTTAGCACTATTTGTATAGCCCTCAGCCCTTTACTAAAATGGTAATGCTTTATACAATGAACCAAATACGAATCAAAAAAAGCAGGACCTCATGTAACCTCAATAAAACATATTAGTTATTGACGAAGTCGTATTATAATAAATTGCATCTAAATGAATTATGTAAATTTGATAATATTTTACGTTACAGCGAGCATTTCGGGAATATTAAACAGTACATTAATATAGTCTGCAAACTTCCTTCAGCTTTATATTGAGTTTTCTCAATAAAAAACATACGAAACAAACGACTCTCCTGAAAACGTGTATTCTTCATAGCGCCATATATTCTAATATATTACAGCCATCTTGTATGGCAATTTATATTTCGCCTTCTATGAAATGAACTATTCGAAAATAATAAAACATCGAATTTATTGATAGACGTCAAATTTATAACCATATATTTGGACATAAAAAGCCGTTAGTTACTGGGAGCTTTCGTTTTTTTTCTAACATGCAAATAACGGATAACGAATGTCGTCATTAAGATAACTAACATTATTCCATTTTCAAAATAATTTATAGCTTTTTTATATGCGTAAAATATATCACAAAAGAAGAGCGTTTTTTCAAGTCGAACTGAAAATAATGTGAATTATTAGCCACTTTAGATTCTACGTTCGGGCAGTTTTGGTATCACTGTTCTATAAATGGCCTCCAGATCATCTTCTTAGTAAATTCTTGTCAACGTTACTTGTTTGAAATTATGCGATTTCAACTAATACATTAGTTAATTTTAGTTTGTAAATAAAACTCCAACCTTTTACTCGTCCAACTAACTACTTGAAATTCATTAAATGTATTTTAAATAAGCATCATTCATATAATTAAGTATTTGCCTTTGATAAAAATTTTACTAAACATATTTATTTATTTAATTTAGTGGAAATCCATTTCATTACAGTAAAATAAAAATTGACCATTTTTGTTTGTGTAAATTATTTTTTTTTACATAATTTTGTACATTTCTATGTATCTCGTCACTAACGACCCGGGATTCGCTTTTCGGCATCTTCAGGCATTCAAGCAGTGACATGAACTCGAACTGTCAGACCGTACATAGTTTAATAAATTATATATTCTAGATTTATGTGTCATAAAATATTTCAAATTAAAATGATAAAATGAGGCATTAAGTGTAAAGTGAATGGCGTAAAGGCGTCCTAATTTGATTCCATTACTGAACTTTAATTAGTATTGATGGCTTATAATTATCTTTTTTAATCCAATTAAATAGGGATTTTATAAATGTTGTGTTGTATACAAAACCCCTATAAAAACTGACTTCAATAATATTTATTTCACATATCGATGCATTAAATATTAAGGAATTCAATTTTTAATCATGCATAATCAAAGAGATCTAACTTTAAGTATAGAATGGTATTTTAAAGTGGCGATAATATGGTTCCAAAGAGATGTCTTCAGTTTGAGGCGCGACGACAGAATATCGGTACTTTTATATGATTGTTCTTTTATATAGTCTATCCAGTCTATCCGTCGTTGGAATGTATTTTTTTCTGCATTAGTCATCACTAGAATTGATGACTACTTTTCCAGGGGCGTTCAACTTTATAATTACGTATGCAGAATTGGCGTTGTCTATATTGATTAGTTCCGGCCGATTCTGCATCGGTCATCACTTGAATTGATGGCTGCTTTTCCGGGCATTCACCTTTATAAATATTATTTGGAGTTTGAATCGTCTATATTGATTACTTGCCACAAATAAAACCCAACACTTCGTCGGTGGCATAAATCTAACGAATTTAGCAGTAATATTACAGAAATTGAAGAAAAATCGTTATAATGCGAAATTCCTTCGCATTTTATTTTGCAAAGACCAATTTGGCAGTGAAAACTATTTTCAGTAAGAAAAGCTCATCCGATAAGTAAACCCTTCGGCACCCGAAGGCGATCTATTGCGATGCGGTCTAAGCGGACGGATATGTAAAACAAACAAGGCGAAAATTGGATATTTCGTGAAAGATTTCCCCCGATCGCTTTTGTGGCGGTAACAAGGTTTACTCACGGTATCGGGGTCCGAGGGGTCGGGGATTGCTTAAGAAGGGAAATTTAAAAGAAATCTTATACGAAAGTAATATTAGTATAATTGTTATCTCTATTATAGATTTTACTTATCACCCGTATCTACAAAGTAACAACATTGCATACAATGTGCGTTTTGTATAGTACGTTTGTGAAAGTCCGCATTTAACCATACAAAACGTAATAAATTGAATAATATTATAAATACTGAAGAAAAACTTTCTAGAGTCTATGTTGATTGAAAGTGGAGATCGCATAACATCATACCATGAGGACTGGAATATTGTTTCACTTACAAATGTTGTTGATGTCGTAATAAGAGGGTTAATGTTTAAATTTATACTCGTAGGATTATTGGCAGTCTTTACATTGTCAAACACATCGTATAAGGTACACTTGTAACACGTCACATACCAGTGATTAATAAATTAAAAAAAAAAAAGCACCAATGAAATCTTTTTGTGTTAAAAGAAATCAAATGTATGAAATTACATAGTATTTCATCAGAACCAAAATATAATTGTGTGTTAACCGATTTGCCTGCGGCGAATACTAGGGGTACGGTGGTTTGATTTTCTCAGGAGCTCAGAGTTAAGAGAACGGAAAGACCTGCAGAATTATAATATCCTTAATAAAAAAGTGACGATGGACCTGATTTGCACATGTGCTGCGGATGGCCCAAGGGAGCCTGAATCCTGACTGTCACTTCTACCAACCGGATGGATTCCGTCGCCCTGGAAAGCCGCTGATGACCATTCACAGTATGTTTTTGGCGGAGCTACAGGACGCTGGGATGATCTGGGAGAAAGTAAAAAGACTGATAGGGAACAGAGAATCTTTGAGGAACCGTGTGATGGCCATATTCTCCTAGTAGGGAAGGGATATGATTTTAAGAAAAATTATAAATATTAAAAAATCGTCAAAATTTTTATTTGCATCTTTTATTTTTCAATTATCACGTGTATCTTAATTAAGACACCGTTTTGTTGTCTGGAGGTTTACCAGAAATAAAAAAGAAAAATGCAATCCCTACATCAAACCACTCTGAAATAATTATGTATGTATGTATGTAGTTTTGTATAGAAGCCTTCTCTTTGGTTTTTTTCACACAGGATTTCTGTATATACCTAAATCTATTTTCACGTTATTTAAAATGAAATTCATATATATCACGCGCGGAAAAAAATCCCTAAATTCTGTAAAGAATATTCACCCATACACCAACCGTCACATATCTTCTGAAAATCACCTCTTTCAAAATCCTGAAGAAATCCTTTCCGAATTAGCCAATTTCTCCTTCTGTCTCACATAGAGTTAGTCTCGATTTCAGAGCCATACCCAGGATATTTTATGCCGTTAATTAAATTAAAAAAAACGAAAGTAGTATGCGATATGTGACACAGTTTGCCGATACACTAAATATTGCTAAATATATTCAAATTATTTTATAACTTCTATAGTCTTATCGATATTATAGGTCTAGTAGCTGAGGGTATGAGTGTTATTCACCACCATAAGTGTGAACGCGGCCAAGCAGCAGCTTTAGAACCGACAAGCACTCATCTCGGGTTGGCATGCACTCTAATACAAGTGATATAAAATCTATTCAAAATAAAATCAGCTTAAATAAATAACTAATTAAATATTTTTTAATTTAAATAACTGTACGTAATTCTTTCACGGCGTGTTGAATTATTTGTCGAAAGTAGCAAATATCAGAGTAATAATAAATAACTAATTATTATAAAAAAAATATTTCGTATTGATGTTTACAAAAGGAAAAATTATGCCACGCATTTGTTGATTTGCAATGCTCAGCCTTTTGATCGTCCGCGGAGAGAACATCTCGTCTTAGAGGAAACATTGCGACTGTATGGCGTTTGTACCACATGCGTTCTACGTTGTACAAACGTTAAGTCTGCTTGTGAATGTTGTTGTCATGAATGTTTGTGATGTATTAAATTCCCTCCCAACCACCTGATCCTAAAAACGGGACGTAGCGAGAGCGATTAGTTATCCACTTCTCCTACCCTAACTCTATTTTCATATCACTACTTTCTTTGAAAAATACAGGTTGCGCAACTGGGTAACAAGCAGATATTTAGGAGTCCGTCTACTTTACAGACATCGTTTAAAAAAATGTTATTTTAATTAGTTTTAGTTCTACAAAATTTCGAGACAGTAAATAATGTCAGCGCTCGTAATAATATAATTTATTCCTAGATACGCCTCTGCCGCGGCTACCAATACTGAATCCACTTTGCATACTGTCAGAAATCGTCGAATCTCTCTTTGACAAAGACTATCTACTCATTCTTCTTTCATCTTGTCGCCTCTCTCGAGTCCTTCATTATCTCGACGGAGATATGTCAGACCCTCTTTTGTGAGGACCTCCGTGATACAGACAAATCAAATGGTCGAATATCCGCATCACAAACCAGATATTCATCGCCCATGGACGTATTACCATATTTACTTAAAACCCCATCCTAAACTGTTGCATAAAAACATGGGGGATCATAAATTGTTTTATCAAGAAATTTTAGAAATCAATAGAGCCCAGTTAAATTCCTTGCCAATTCTGAATGAGCAGCTGAACCTTCCTAATTCTCCGTTATTATATCCTATACGTTGAAACACCTAACAGATGTCACTAAACGTGGAATGATTGTATATATTTACCCTTTCGTCGAATTGCATCCCGTCGAAACCCACAATGCTATTATAATTGTAAAATCACTGGTAATTCCATAAGAAGTTGGAAAGCGGCAATTCGCCACTCTGTAAATGTGGTGTTTACAAAATAAGGATTAAGGCGATTCTCAAAATTTTAACTCAGGTATCTGTGTGGCTCTCAGACGTATAATATCTTACCTCGTAAATAATATTTGTCGTATTTGTATCTTCTATATAAACGTTAGACACTGTTTACTGTCGGTCAGTTCGAGTCCATTCAGTGTGCTCGAATGCCTGAAGATGCCGAAAGGCGAAACCCGGGTCGTTAGTGACAAAATACATGGAAGTGTACAAAATCTCAATAATCCAAATTTGATATTGAAATTCCATCAAGCACCCTCAGTCGATGTCTTAAATTACATAATATTCTATTTCAACGCATTGTGTTAATTGTTTGTACCACATTTTCCGTTGGATGACAATCATCGGAAATATTTTACACCGTCATATACTATCAAAGAAATAATTGAGAATTATTTCTTTGATAAAGCACTTAAGCTACTTTCATATTTGAATATAATTTTTAATCGAATAAGTTTTTATTGAAATTTTTATGTCCTCTGTTTACTTTGTATATTAATAGGTGCGTAATAAATTACTAATAAAATCATCTGTAACATCCTAAATACGCAGGGTATAATAAAAAATTTAAGACAGATACTCATGGCTCTGGATACGAATCCGTAAATCGACTGAAAAATCTAAATATTTATCAAAGATACTGCCTTTGGTGGGTTTCTACCTTATCCCGCAACCGAGTTTGACAAATACTCATAGTGTCCATTACTAATCAATATACTTCACATTGTGAGCGGGTATGGTCTAAAAAACTTTATTATTTCATATGGCTGTGCTGTACATAGATACATAATATAATGTACAATAGTTAAATTATTTCTACAACTCAATTATTTATTATGTTTTCAATAAAACGTAAATAAAATCTTATAAAACAGCTTTTATTTTTGTATTTTTTAGAAAGACGTTATTGATTAAAAATTGTATATAACAATGTGCAACGTTGTAATTTTATTATTTATTTAATTTATCTGTCTGTCGCATGCAGAGCACAACACAGCACACAGACACACACTACTCATTAAGTGAATGAAGCAGGCTTTGGATGGCTTAGTAAACATGATGTATATTTAAATTATTAATATTAGATTAGCTAATTTAAAATATAATTTTCAAGATATTCAATATTAGAGGAAAATTAGTAAAGTTTTACTTTATGAATAAGTGAATGGCAACGTTCTTATAAAAATTAAATATTCTTACTTTATTACATATTTGTTCAAAATATGATGAATTATATCCAGTGTAGTGCAGATATAATTGCATTGGTTTGAACAATTGTTTATCGTTAGCAATATTTTAGTCATTAATTTTATTGAATACATTAGCTGATTTTTTTGAAAAAGTACTAATGAGCCAAAAACAAGACACTTTTACTATCAATATCAATTCCGTTAGAATAATAATAAGCAATAGATCAAATATAATTAACTGTTTCTTAGCAACAGTTGTCAATGGTTACAGAAATATTGATCTTTAGTAATTATATATTTATTTAATATAAAAACTTTAAAACATCGTTTTAATAAACAAAACATGACCAATTTTTTAAATAGGCTTAAATTTATCATTTCGTCTAGCACTTTTTCAATTGATATAGATACCTGCCGAAAACTAATTGAGTACAAATAAATCGCTAATATAGTTGGCATTTTTTTTTGCTTTTTTATATAAAATAATAATTGCAAGAGTTGAAATAATTCAGCCGACGCTTAAGGTTGGTGTGAAACACTTTGCACATATCTCTTGTGCAGAAGGATACAAATGGATGTCCACTCTTCATAGGAAAGTAGGGTACAGTGTTGCAAAGCAATTTCGCTGAAAATAAAACTCGTTCTCGAGAGTTTAATATTTAATAAAAAACATAATGAATTAGTAGATATAAAGAAATTTTCTTGGCTGCGAAACCTCTGTGGCTCAATATTTAATAATTATCAATTAATTTATGTACTTCAATTTTGTCACCAACATTAGAATTATAGAAGACGGCACCAAGAAAAGTTGTTGGAATAAATTAAATTGGATTACGTTCTGATTCCTTAGGTGGTGCTATTAGTTGTGACACGTGTCTCGTCTATTGAAGAAGCATCTTCAATCTAAATATACTTCTAAAAATGGCGAAATAACAAAGTTATCAATTTCAGTTTTATGTTAAACTAGTATCTATTGCCGAGCTTCGCCCGGAATAGAAGAGAGTACTTTGTACGTTGGCTTTATTTTGGTGCAAGCTAATGTTGGCGTCCGTGGCGCAGTTGGTAGCGTCGCTGGCTATGGTTACGGATGTCTCGGGTTCAATTCCTGGTGCGAACGGTTTTCATAGATTGACTTATCAATCGATTTATGAATTTCTGTTCGTAGTCTGAGTCCTCCCTCCCACCCAACTTATCCTCACGTGGAGTAGCGAGAGCGATTAGCTAACCACTAGTCCTATCCTTCTATCCCTACTCTCTTCGAAAAAAGAGAGGTTGAGCAACTGAGTAACAAACAGTTCTCGTAGAAAAATTCTGTTAAGATACCTCCATAAGAGACCATATGATCCACATTGGGAGCTTAGAGGGAATGTTAAAAGTTGAAAGTTAAATAGCACAGTTAGCCTAAAAATGGTAGCTAGAATGACATGTCCAAATTACACGCCGCTACAATTCAGCATTCAGAAGGAGAACTTGTGGCAGACAAATTTATATATATTTGTATTTTTTGCTTTATGATATAGAACAGTTCTTTTTTTTAAAAATCAATTCCTAAACGCCCTAATTTAGACATTTTATTATTTACAGTAAATAAATGAAGTTAGTTAATTGCTTTACAAAAACTTGTTCGATGAGTATCCTATAGTTGTATCCATTAATTTGATCCCTATTGTACCGATATTATTCTGTTCTCGTAAAATAATTATCGGGAGGGACTTGTTCTATAAACTGTTCGCACTATCACGTAAGGAGTCCGAAAGGCGTTGTACTTATGCATACATTATGTTCGTTACAATACTGAATATATTCATGGATGTCCTTACTTACACGGGAACGGGAGGCGTAAGTCCTAAGTCGCGCGTTTGCGAACCTATTATACCTTCATAACAAGACGCTATAAGACTATCGCGTTTTAATGGCATTTTACCAATCAGATTTAAAATACTGTGTTTTGATTTTAGATATTTGTATACCACTTTCTTTACTATTCACTAGTGCAGTGTATCCCCGATCTATAGCTCTCATTTCATTGTTTTTTTAACGGTAAATCGGGAATTCACTGTTTCTTCTTCTTCTTCCATACCACGCACCATCTCCTCGATTCCTTGTCACCCGATAATCGCTTTGCTTCCTTCCATGACATGCCAGAGACTCTCAGTTACGCCGAGTACATCTTATAGATAGTACCCGATGGTCATCCGGGACGCCGGAGTGCCACAGGCTGGAAGAAGAGGCAAGCAGGATTTCAGGAGGTATCCACAAAACGTGACCCAGCCAGTTCCAACGTCTCTCCATAACCACCGATGTGACAGGGCGAAAAATTCTGCATAGGATGATCTACTTAAACAGGGAGACACTGTTTAAGTAGATCAAATTATGCAGCATTTTTGTTAGTCAATCTCGGACAGTATTTTTTAAACTCAGATAAATTATTTATTGAAATGACGTTTACTTGGTATAACTCCATTATAATGAATCAAAAAGATAGTTTTATGTTCTGCAAGAACTATGTATGCCAACTAACCATTTGATCAGTAACTAATTCCGTAAATGGGCAGTAAAAAATAATAAAAGTTCAGTTAATAATTATGTTTGATCAGTAAATAATTGCCAAATAAATATAGGATAAGTTAAGTTTAATTAAAAATCTGAACGTTCTATATAAATATGTGACCGTTTATTTTATTGACTTACCACTGTATACTGACCTTTCATTATTTCTTACTGACAAAAAATTGTAATATTTCTGACCCAATAAATGCATTTATTATATTATAACTGACCCAAATCAATAAGTATCTCACTTAATTGCCGATAATTATTACACGCTATATTTAATATAAAACATTTGTTTTTAATATCAATTCAATGTATTTAGACATCTTTTTTCTAGAACAAGTTGCAACGAAGTTCATATAAAATAAATGATATTGAAAAGTAAGTAAGATGATATTGTCTATATTTCTTCCAAGTAAATCTATCAGATAAGCGAACGGAAATCCGATAAAGCAAAATTCTGAGCATGCCATGATGTCGTTATAGCAAGATTTTAAATTACCTACACATTTTTTTTATATTGATATGAGTCGTCTAAGCATTTTTAGATGAAAATATGTATAGTTTTTTTACTTTGTCCACTCCCAATGTGGAATGTATAGACTAGTAACGAGCTATGAGAACTGTGTGTTGGTACTTAGTTACTTAAATTATATTTTTCGAAGAGAGTAGGGATGGAAGACAGGCCTCTAGTCAGGCTTAGTTTTTAGGATTTGATGGGTGGCAGGGAATTATAGACATCGCACCGTCTCAGACATCGGACTCGGCATAGTTAATAACTCTTTACTGCCAAGACGACGCGGTCATATTATCAGAGCTCAAGGGAGTTACCTTGAATTATTGTCTTTGCTCTTCTACTTTATCTGAACTCGTTTTATGTAAAACGTGTAATATATTGGAATATAAAAGTTGTTATTCAGATCATCACCGGTTGTGCGGATTTATAAATCAAATTTGTTTTTTTTTAATGAATAAGTTCACTTAACAAAAGATCTTTTCATTATCATTGTATTTCGTAAAACATGTGAACGTTTTTTCTAAAATAGATTCTTTTGTTTTCGGGCAAAACTTAATTATGAAAAAAATCGTTCAACTTCAAAAAAAGATTGGAAAGATGATTTATTTAGTATATTGATTTCACGCAACATAAATTTTTACAATATTATCGTTTGGATATTTATTTTTTAACCATATCCGTTCCCTACTCGGAGCATATGACCATCACACGGTTCCTGCAAGATCCCCCGCCAGTCTTCTTGCTTCCTCCTAAGTGATCCCCGCGTCCCGTAGCTCCACCGAATACATCCAATGGATGGTCACCCAGGGTGACGGAATTCATCTGGTTGGTAAAAGAGACAAGCAGGAATCAGGTCCATCGTCGCTTTTTTTATTTTTGGCGTAATAACGGGGCTCATATTTCCGATCTCTCACCTCCGAGTTCCTGATAATAGTCCCAAGAATTCATTGCAAACATCTGTTTTCAAAGCACAGTATACGGTTATCCTGTACGTTGGTCAGAACCAAGTGCCACTTATTCAACGTACGCATTCTGATTTTGCTGATTTACGGTTGCAAGTCATGGCACCGCTTGGATATAGCCGTACATAATACATAAAGAATGAAAATATGCGGTCGAATTAAATCTGTCGTCGCAGCTATGAAAAATAGAAAAAGTGTTTACAATAAAAGAAAAGGTGATGACTATATATTTATATACTATTCTAATAATTTATATCCTTGATGCTTGCCCTTTAAGGTTTTATATAATAATAGTACTATGTTCATAGAACAATACATTTTTTTTAAAGGCTCAACAAGCCCATCTCTACAATCCATCAATAAAAAGCACAAATTTTACACGAACTCGTATATGTAAATTATATTCATAGTTCCCAATTCCGAACACCCGCCCCTTACCTACAGCTCGGGTCAACTCATATTGTATTCAAATCCAATATTTCATATCAGAAAAAGTGCGCGTGGAAGCCTTAGATTTATTGGACACGCACACCGTGACACATGGTCACACATATATATGCATGAAAAAATGTATGGATTGACGGAGATAACCGTACGATAAATGTATGTATATGTCGTACACATACCTCCGAGTGTTCGTACATTCCATGTATTTTTCGTACTGGAATAGAGTCATCGGGGCTGTGGACGTATTTTTTATCAGGAATAATATAATATGATTTTAATCAAATATTTTCTTATCTAGGAAAATTTTCCTTTTTTCTCTCAAACGTTTGAATCGTCTTTCGACATTCGTCTTATCAAATTGTCATCGTCATGCTATGTTTTTTTTACATATGATTATTCATGAAAGATAATGATAGTAATTAATGAAAGCATAACGTATTTTGACAGAACTGGCATAAAATCCAAATTGTTTTAAAATATATCTTTCGATACATACCATAATTATACTGCCCTGCTAAGCAAAAATACAACAATTAAAGAAAATGTCTAAATTAAAATAAGTGATAAATATAATAAAGTGAAAAAAACGACAGAAAAATTATATTTGGTACTAAAAAAGGTCAAAATGTTTTTGTAATTATTGAAAATTAACTTGACTCTATAAGTAAAAATGCAGTCCTTTTTGTAAAAACACTGTGTTTTTACTTACAATTATATAAATATGTACACCTTTGTACATTATCCCAAAAATCACTCTCCAGATCTAAATATTACTATGCTAAAAGGTAAATTCAGATAGGAGGTTTGATTATAACGAATAGTTGAACATGTAATTACTGTTTTTTTACTTATCAGGGCAGTTTAAATATATATATTATTACTTAGGAAAATACATTTTGAACATTAAAAAATACATTTTTCTGAGCACTTCATTTCATTATTATAAATTCATAAGGTGTGAGTAAATACAGAAATATCACCTATATCCTATTTCATCATATTAGAACCGTCAAAGATTTTAATATGATGATGAGACAAAAGTGTTATAAACCTTAGATTATTAATTAACTTTTGGAGATTTCGTTATTGATGAAAGCTTGTCGCAACAACGTTTAGTATTTTCAAAGTAATTTTTCACATTGGCAACTTTACAAATAATAATTAATATACAAAATGTGATTATCACATTTATTTAGTGTTTGTATCATAAGCCGCTGATGATTTCAGTGTATATTTTTTTACCATCTGTATTCCATTGTGTGTTTGATTACATTTTCAACGATATCCATCCGATGAACAGTATAAAAATCATTTTAAAGTATAGACATACATTTTAGCATTATTCGATGCACTGCTGAATGGAGACTTCTTCGTTTTGGCTATATATCTTCGACGATGATTATTTAATATATAATGATGACATATCTCCAAATATCAATAGAATTCACAAAGGTATATTTCGCATTTAGATACCCAAACGAAGTCAATTTCTAGAATAATCAGTTTCTACATCATTTTAATCAAACCAAAAAGGCATAAAGTAGCGAGAATTGTTATATTCACCATTGTGCAGATTAAGAACATTTTGTTGTGTTTATGATAAATATTTAAATTAAGAAATATTTTTAATTTTTTCTACATCTTGAGTTTCATAATTTTTGGATAGCGGCGATTAAATGAATAATACAAAAAAAAATCCATGCACTTAGTTCCACTTTGCTATTTTTTATTATTATAATGAAGTTCTACCAATATTGTTATTTGTAGATTAATTTATTTAATTTTCACAAATATATGCAAGCACAAACATGTTTTTAGAGCGAAAGTAGATAATTTTCGTTTCAAATGATTATACCAAACGTGCTATAAGGCACAGTAAGTGATATTAAAATATTGTCGATGTTCTGCAAGAAGACACTAAGGGAAAAATACTAGTTTTGATTAATTGGACTTTGAAGTTTGTCAAATGTTTGAAATGCCATATCTTTTGCATTTTGTGTGTTTGTACAAAACTTTTTTTAAGAAAAATTAAAATTTTGTTCTTTCATACGATAGAGTTCAAAATAAGGAACATTTTGGTATAACTAACTCAATAATATGTCATTTTTTGGATTTAGTTTTTTTCTTCCAGAACAGCGAAGATATATCTCATTCATTGTGTATATCCAGTGAATTATTGAAAACTGTTTCAGCAAAACGTTTCGTTAGTGCTTACTTTCTAAATTAATTTGTAACGTATTCCTTTCTGGTTTTATTTAATTTCGATATTACACATTTCAAAAACTTGATCCTATATTTTTAAAATTCATGCTATCAAATCAAATCAATTCTGTTGATAACAAAACACGTTTTATTGAGTCGTGTTTATTACAAATTCTTGAAATTTAATCGCAATGTTGGCGCCCATACACTGTGTAAGTACCGGTTTGAGATTTTCGTTATTTGTCCAGCAGAAGCGGTAGGTGTCGGCACTCTAGGGCGGCAGAGAGAGGGTGGGTGGGCAGTCCGGCCCGAGACGGGATATTATATTGGAAATCCCACTCTATATATGCAAATCGAATTGGATCTACCGTCGTTATGATATATCTCTATATATACGAAAGGCGTATATTTACTGATACGTACACACGTATCACAGAGATCGTAGGTCACTTCTGGAAGAACGAGCGGGTGTACTCTACAAACGTCTAGCAATCTATGAGTAAATGTTAAAAATCACAATGAGTTTACTATTCAAATTTACAGAATGATGGTATTGACGTTAATTCTTCACTACGGTCAGATACAGGATACAATCAATTGCTAGGTTGAATGAAATTATTAAAACAATGGGTGCTGACTGCAGCCGATTGGTAACTGTCAAGAGCAGGGGTTGGGGCTGGTGTTGAGATTGGGTTGATTGTTTGAAATATATATTTTTAATGGAGAAGGTTGAGAAGAAATTTTGAGACGTATGGATACTACCGATGGCTTTATCCAACTGAATTTCTTTTAGGCAAGCTCACGTTTCATAGTTTAAACACCAGAAGAAAAATTTACCTGACTACAAATTTCGTTCAACGTATACGAGGCAAAAATGAGAATTCCGCTATTCTTAAGAACGTCAAGCTTTATGCTGCTAATCATTTTTCTATGAATCGTGGACATGATTTGTTTATTTTCCCAAAGTCCATAACCAGTCTGCCAACGGGGATGCCACTGGGAAGAGCATTAGCAATGCTCAACTGTATCATTTACGATGTTGACATATTCCACGTGGACGTGAGTGAGACGTTCATACGACTACTCTTTTTTAATATATTTTTTTTAAAAAATATTTTTTAAAAATATATGTCTGGTAATTACAGCTAAAAGCCAATTCGCCAAATATTTTGAAAATTGGAAAATCATATGAGATAAACTCGATCACAAATTTTAATTGAAAAACGTAAATTTGGTATTGACCTTACTGGGATTTGAACCAGAACCAACCTGATCACTAGGGCAAAGCTCTTACCACTACACCACAGAGGTTGACGTCTGATCTTACTTATGTCTGAAGAGAAATTATGTCTGACCTTACTCGGTTGACTTCCTAGCTAATGTTTTAATCGTTTTTTACATTGAAAAAGCAATAAACGTATAATTTGTAATCTTTGTAATGTATTTAAGTAAACTACATAAATAACCCTATCATGTTATAAAGCTGCATTCATTTATATATATATATATATATATAATATAAAAAGAGCACACTAAAGAAACATCAATTAGAAATACTGAAAAAGTGTGTAAAAATATTATAAGAAAATAATTTGAAATGAAAAATTGGTTTCCGTCAATAGGCCGCTATTGATGATTTAGAATGCCGCAGCATCTTCATCCTTGATCTAGGGGTTTCGTTGCAATCTTTTTTTACGATCAAGAACTCAGAAGATCAAGAAATTTTATTAAATAGGGCAGTATTTTTGATTTATTATATACAGCATAGTTATCACTCGAGTCATACACTTTTTACTCAACAAATAGACACATCTGATAGACTTTTTGTTACGCAATTTCTGCACCACTTTAGGAATATTATATGTGGGAATTTTTTTTAAAAATAAATGTCTTAAATGTATCTCTTAATGTGAAGTCAGCTCAATACCGCAAAATTTTTCAATAAAGATGTTAAATTAAATATTTATGAGTGTATTATTATGCTCACTAATATAGTCAGAAAATTATGAAAAATGTCATAGTTTATAACATGCTTTACTTGCGAGACACCTCCTCACTTCATTATTTTATATATTTTTTTTTTTAAACCATATCCGCTCCCTATTCGGAGCATATGGCCATCACGCGGTTCCTCCAAGCTACTCTGTCTCCCGCCAGCCTCCTCGCCTCCTCCCAGGTCATCCCAGCGTCCCGTAGCTCCGCCGAATACATCCTATGGATGGTCATCAGCGGCCTTCCAGGGTGACGGAATCCACCTGGTTGGTAGAAGAGACAGGCAGGATTCAGGCTCCCCTGGGGCATCCGCAGCACGTGTCCAAGCCAGGTCCATCGTCGCTTTTTTATTTTGGACGTAATAAGAGGCTGGTCCGTCCGCTCTCTTACCTCCGAGTTCCTGACAAAATCAAACCACCGTACCCCTAGTATTCGCCGCAAACATCTGTTTTCAAAGCACAGTATACGGTTACCCTGTGCCTTGGTGAGGTGCCATGACTCGCAACCGTAAAGCAACACTGTCAGGATGCATGCGTTGAATAAGTGGCACTTGGTTCTGACCGAGTACAACCGTGAGTCCCACATCCCTTATATTTAAATGGTCGATAAAATGATTTTTTTAACCAGTCTCTTTCCTTAATGTCAAGAGTTCATATACTTTAATAGGACAGAAAAACGAGATTATGAAAACACTATTATTATACTAACCGCTTCCTCGATTTCCCGTATTCTAGGTGGGATAGATTGGAATTTATTCAAATATATGTACAAAATTTTAATTGAAAATGGATGTATCAGAGGCGTATGGGAATTTGGAACCCTTTAAAATACAATTTGTTGCATTTTTAAGCAAGTGCGTTAAATGGCGTCAAACTAATTTTTGTTTGCACAACCCTCCACCCAGCTGTTTTCATTTTAATGATTCATGTAAACTTTTGTTACAAGTATACTTAATTGACTCCTGAGACACTCTTGGAAAACATTTGGAAATAGACATAATAAAACTGGTTGAAAGAAAACTACTGTTCACAACCGAATAACTATGTCTAAATACTTTTTATGCAATTAATACGAAAATATTTTGAAACCAAGATAATAGAATATACTAGAAACTTTTACTAGTCTCGCTTATTTTGTGAAAGGTATCATGAATGTGTATAAAACTAAAATTGGTTCTTTAAATTCGTATAAAAAAGTATTTTCTTCAAATATAGGAAAACCTTTAATTTCTTAAAACCACACCAAAAATTTTTTTATTGTTTTGTTGAAAATGTATGTAAACAAATGCAAAATAAGAGTGTCGTTGAACGCGCCTCTAATTCGCTCCACCGGGGACTACTACCGGGGATAACTGCTCAAATGACGTCATCTGGTTAGTAACCGTCACCAGCAACACTTGCTTTTTAAAACTAAAGAAATGAACTAGTCTAGGGTGACTAAATTATAATAGTTTTTAATTTTTAATAAAGTTATGGGGGTTCAAAATATCAAAAATATCAAGTATTCTTTTCATGAAATATTTTATTCGCAGTGATCATGTCAATAATATAAATATAAAAATAAAATCAGTAAAGATTATATTAACTTGTATATTGCAATCATTTCATGCTTTCACTGTCGGTGACGAAATGCATTCGTTTTCGATTTTTTGAACGGACTTGTTGAATTACAATCGAATTTTAATTTTGCTTTCACTCTTCGATTTTTTTGGCAAAAGAAGTAATCACATAAAAATAAAATCGCATAAAAAAAGAACGTATTTTTAATTCATAGAAAACTACAAAACCTAACATATTACTTGAAATTGGTAAGCAAACTCTCCAAAACTGTAATATTTTATCGACCGTTTCTGTTGGTAATGAATATATTTATTTAAACGAATATATTTAAAAATTGCGTTAAGTAAAGAAACACTTCTCAATATTTATTTAAGTGGCATTCTTTGAGAGTAAGCATTTAAATATTCGGATATAAAATAATTCTGTATCCCCCATACGACAGCTTACTATAAATTATACCATATACGTCACGAACCGTCTCCCACCTGTTCCGGGTGCGCGTCGCCTTAACCACCAGGCGAATCCTTTAACGCGACAATGCCTTCTGTATTGCATGCTTAATTAATTACCAACAAATTTCTGTCGATGGATAATTTTAAATTTTACATGGAGCTGAATAAAGGACACCCTGTTTATGAATAAGCTTAGTGACAAAAAAGCTCGCTCGGAAGTTATTAGAAGAAAAGTTGACTTAGAAGGAAACAACTCACAAATTTTATTAATAATTATTTTTAAATAAAATACCGATAATGCTTGGTCAAACGATATTATTTGATCTCAAGCTATCAAATGGGTCTGGGTTCAAGTCTTGGCAAGATCAATAACAAATTTAGACTTTTTCAAATATAAAATTTGGTGTCACTTTTAAGGTGTTAGTCGTCAATTCTTGAATTGTATGGTAATATATCAACTGTTGATAATGCTCGCGATGAGTGAAACTGGTCCTGATCATATAAACATGTGGAAGTAGTAAAAAAATTGTGTCTTATTAAAAAAAAAGGTTCCGATATCTTTTCTACTCGGGTTGATTTCGATTATGATACCATGTGCAATGGAATAATTTACTTTTTTTATTGATTAGAAGCCGCTTGAACAAAATATCTATTTTCATCTATGGTGTTATGGCAAAAGTTGATATGTCCGTTTTTGTAACATTTGGTTTATTCTCACAATAAAACATTTATCAGCATGTGTTGGCAAAATTCGGTATGCTAGCCATTATCCATGAAGAAGATCTATTGGGAATTAACCATTCGATTTGAATTTCAAATATCTTAGTTTAATAAATATCCAAGATTAATAAATTTATTCTACCATTACGCCACAGAAATACTTATTTTTTGACTGTATTACCTTCTATAGCTAGCTCGACGTTGCATCATTATAATAACAGATGTTACTGTCATCAGCGAGGTAAAAATTCATTAAAAACACATGAAACATCGCAACGCCATCTTGTGGCTCCGAGTTTTGAGGGTTTGTTTTTAAACTCCCCTAATTATAATATACTTAAATGCGTCGACAGTAAGACAAGAATAAATTCATATTAAAGAACAAGAAATGTTCTAGTACGAGATTTCGTCGTTGATACAGAAAAAGTCACTAACTATTCATCTATGAACAGTAAAATATGCTCTATATATACTCATGTACAATTGACTAATTTGATAGTGTCAGAAGATGAAGAATAGCGAAGATTCTATATGACATATTCCACTATATTGGATGGCAATCAAAAATACTTTCCAGCTCATTGAAATCGGTATTATTTTACAAATAAAAATTGAAAGAATGATCCCCAATATATACATTTTTTTTATAATATCTATTGAACAATATTTGAATTTGTTTTTATTTTAAAGCATTTAAATTACTAATAATCAGAATCCGTTTCTCTTCATCATAATCTTTGACTTTATCCTGAGGAAGGCAATTCCACCTGACCGTGGTGTAGCCGTTGCCTCAGATCTGGGGCTATGCGACCTCTATTATGCTAATAACCCTGTTATATTTAACAAATCTTTCGAGGGTATTTAGGAAACAATAGACAGGCTGCTTAACAACTCGTATCGCATTGGTCTCAAAGTCAATGCGAGTAAAACCAATGTGCTCTGCAATAGTTGCTGTCCGGACCCAGACTACCCTCTGACGAGCGCAGAGCAAGACATCGAGAAAGTCGACGGCTTCAGGTACTTGGGAGTACACATCACGGGAGATGGCAATCCGTGAAAAGAGCTCGTAATCCGATTAGGGATAGCTAGAGCAACCTTCAACTCAATGCTCAAAATCTGGGACTCACGCATTGTACTCGGTCAGAATCAAGTGCCACCTATTCATCGCATGCATTCTGACGGTGCTGCTTTTCGGTTGCGAATCATGGAAACTTACGAAAGTATAGGGTAACCGTATACTGTGCTTCGAAAACAGATGTTTACGGCGAATACTAGGGGACGGTGGTTTGACTTTGTCAGGAACTCGTAGGTAAGAGAGTCGACGGACCAGCCGCTTATTATGTCCAAAATAAAAAAGCGACGATGGACCTGGGTTGCAAATGTGCTGCGGATGCCACAGTGGAGTCTGAATCCTGTCTGTATATTCTACCTCCCGGATGGATTCCGTTGCCCTGAAAGGCCGCTGATGATCATCCATTGGATGTATTCGGCGGAGTTACGGGACGTTGGTGTGACGTGGGAAGAAGCGAGAAGAGAGAATCTTGGAGGAACCGTGTGATGGTCATATGCTCCGAATAGGGAGCGGATGTGGTTAAAAATAAAGTAATCGGAATAAATCAAATATATAAACTGTAACCATTCCATATTCCAGACTAAAAATTTAATTTTTATAATACAAATTAATTTATAATTATGTCAATTAAAATTCACTTAACACTTTACCGTAGCATATTGGAGAATAAAATAAAATAAGTTTCCGACGTTATCGCTGACCACCTGTTAAAAAGATATTCAAAGCAAACATATGATTAAATCGTTCGGCAAAATGTCTCTCTGCGGCCAGGAAAGCATACATTACTTACTACCGAAGAGTGCGCGACAGGTAATAATTTAAGTCGATACAGGTACCAGAGTCGTACGTCCCTTTAAATACTTTTGTATTTAATATAATACTTAATAAATTTAACGAGATCTTTTCAAGATAATGAGACGGAACCGCCATTTAAGTTTTGTAAAGAATTGTTGAATTATTGCTGTTAAATAATACATTCTCATTTGTCGGAACTGACTTAAGTTCGTGTATATTATATTTTTATGGTAATGAAAGTATTAAATTGTACGATATATTTTATATATTTATTTAACTATGTCAACTCGTACTGTGGAGGGCTTTTATCGAGTATGTATGATGGTCTTTGTGTTATAAGGGTAAGAACTTTTTCCAATAGATCAGTTGAGTTTGGGTTAAAGTCACAGCCGTGTAAATATCAAATTTGAGATCCTGGAATGGAAGTATGTGATTTAATTTCTCCTTAAGTTGATCACGTGTGAAATTAAAATTGAAAACTTAGTTATTCCACTGACTGTGTTATAAATATAGAAGTATCTTCAAACTAACTATATCGCAAGGTTATTTATTTGTAAGGTAAACAATGATTCTAATTCTTAAATTAGAAATTATGGGTAGGGTGAGCTTGTTTCCTTCTACTGCACGTGGGGAGGGGGTTAGACAGTAACGATGATAGAACTATTTAACTTTCAATAATAATGATATCAAAGTTAATCAATGAATTTTTATACTGACCGATAGAAAATATGATGAAAATAGTAAAATAATTCCAAGTATACGCTAGCTCTGTTACGTCATATAATTCATTAATGATAGGAATACGAAATTCATTAAATTAAAAAACTATTTTGTCATTTTATAAGAATCGATTGCCAAACTGTTCTCTTTTTAGATAGTGAAACAAAACAATTTCTACAATATAGCAGAAAATACATGTATAAATCCGTCTGTCTATCCCACAAACTTGTCCCGAACGGTGAACAGTAGCAACGTGAAAATTGTACATGTGAATCCGACTGCCATTTATAGGTCAACTGTGCTATTTTAAACTTTCAAATAATAACATTATTATTAATTCATGAACTATATTGTGTGGGGGTGGTGATATTTTCAACATTAAACTTTCAAAATTATCTATTAAATAAATTGATAGACTACCTTTTGTGTGTGTTACATATGCGGTCCACAGTGATATTTTCAACTTTTATCATTATTATTAATTCATGAACTATATTTTGGGTGTTACATGAAGGTCTGCATTGGTATTTTAGACTTTCAATTAACTAACACCATTATAACGCCAACGTTAAATGACATAATGTTAACGCCCTGTTTCCCTGCAAAGTCGGGTAATTAATACTAGTATGTGCATAAAATAATGAGTATTTGTTGTTAATTAAACTTCGCACTATCGAGAAAAATTGAAGATAGTAGGAAGACTAATTAGCATAATTAACATGATAAAATCCTTGAAAAGGCGTATGCTATATCTTCTGTACTAGATTTTTGACGACGAACATATTTTATATGACATTGACACGGCTTAGGTCTCGATAAATGCGGATTTGAATCAATAAAATTTCAAAAACAAATCATTTGCCGAATCAAGCCCTCCTAGTGTTTGAAATTTCCACTCCCTCAATAAACTAATATAAACCTAGCCATCACTTATTACGTGCGGTACTCAAATTTCTTGGCAACATTATTGTATTATTAAAATATCGCTCATTAAAAATAATATCAAGACTAATTTGCCGTGAGAACATATTGAAAGAATGTGAACAATAGTCTTGGTGGAATCATTAAATACTTTCCTTTATTTTTGTATTATATTATACCAGTTACTGGAAGCCATATGTCTGGCCTAAATTACGTGTAAGGATGCCCTCAAGATCATCTATTATTTTCTACAGTTACTTTTATCCAAATTGTACTCCAGTACTATTCTCTCAAAAGTATCGATTTCAATTTAAATATCTCGGAATATTATCGTCTATCTTGACTTGTCCACAACTCGGTAACTCGAGAACGTGTTTTTGTAACTGATTAAAATTGCCATAATTAAATTATTTAGTATTTTTATTTTGAAGGATTGAGGCGTAGATTATTCTAAGTGATCATTATTTCTTTAATATATTAAATGTAACATGTATAAATGTATATACACTAAACCTTTAAAAACTCTCTCTCACTACCAGTATACCAACTGACCGATTATAATTCGTAAATACTGTAAGTTGAATAATTGTCAGCTAATATTTTACAATATGGGTATAGGAATCTTACTTGTCGAATCCGTAGTGCAGTGGTCAACGTTGTTTGGTACGGTCACGGATGTTTCGAGTTCACAGTTTCATTATAAGTCCCGTCTTAGCCTTATCCTTCTATCCCTACACTCTTCGAATAATAGAGGTTGAGCAACTGAGTAACATACAGCTCTTGCAAAAAACTTAGACAACTTGAAATACCTTCATTGGGACTCCATATGCTGCACATTGGTAGCAGACATGTTAAAAAATAACTAAATGTCATCAAAAGTTACCCATGAAAATAAGGAACGTGCAATACTGAAGCAGTATTTTTATACAACAAAAATTAGAATGTGAAACTGTCTGTCATTTATAAAGTTTAGTAATAAGAGCTTTCACCCTAGCCGTCAGATTGGCTGTGCTGAAATCCTATGCAAGGTAATTATCAAATTTTGCATTTTTTTCAATTTAGCAACATATATAGATGTTTTTTCCGTAACATTAAAAATTTTCATTTAGTTAATTTAGTGTGATTTTTAAATATGAAAATGTCTGAAACCTTGACTGTTATTAGCTGTAATGCAAAGCAATATTATTTATTTTTCACAAAAAAAAAAAAACTAAAAAGAATAATTATTTTCATTAATGGTAACTGAGTGATGGTAAAAATCGTTAAACTTACAAACAAACACTTCAATATGATTTCTCACTTTCTTCGTACTCGATACTTATATCGGTAACCGGTAGTCGGTATCATTGTCGATGTGTCTCATCCCTAATTGCGCGATATAATGAAGATATTCTCTGTATTTTTAATGTGGCGACACGCAAAGGTGTCATTACGCCATTATGACATTTTTTCTTTGTTGTAATTATTGTTTTGATGACAGGTTGTAATTTCATTGAAATAATAAGTCAAATTCATTTATTAAAGTAATGTCCTTTTGATAGCGCTGGCTGGTTGATTCAATGAGCATTCAAAGGGGAATTGTTAACGACTTTGACATTTCAGTTTTTTTTTTATTAAGTTAATGATAATTTAATTTATTTTCAATCAAGTAAAAAAAAAATTATTAATGGAATTTGGATTTCTTCATTACAGGCATAGTGTTGTAGTTAACTATCAACATCGTAAAATTTTAATTTAGAAGATAAAAAGAACTACTATAGATGTGCCAATTTAACTTGGCCGCTAGTGAGAGTGCCACCGTCGCGTTAGGAATGTTGCCATACTCAACCAGAACTGAAATTTTAGCAACTGTCATTAAAAGTAGATTAGTAGTAAGATATTTGTGTTGCATAAAATGGCAATTGGAGAAATTTATTCTAGACTGACAATTCTAGTTCCAAATTCAGCGGCGGCCAAGTAATGTTGGTAATACTATAGTAAAAAAATTATTGTGCTAAGTAGATTTCATCAGTATTTTTTTTTTATTTCTTCGGCTATGTTCCTTCCCTATTTGGAACATATGGCCATCACACAGTACACACAAAAGGATCTGTCCACCACTAATCTTACATTTATTTGGGTCTTTGCAAATCACACCAGAGAGTACGGATAGAAGGATAAGGCTAGAACAGGACTAGTGGGTAGCTAATCGTTCTTGCTATGCCCCATTTTTAGGATCGGGTGGGTGAGAGAGAATTTAGACATTACAACCATTCATCGATTGAAAAATCAATTTATGAAATTGTCCTCACCGTGACTTGAATCCGAGACATCCGTGACCGTATCCAACAAATGTTAACCACTGCACCACGGAGCCGACAAGATTATTATAAGTTTTATTAAAAATTCATAAAAATAAAACACATTTCGTTGTTCTAATTCCCCAATTTTATGAAATGATCAGGAACGGTTTTGCCCATCACGAGCATTAATAAAAATAAAACATAATTATTAATATAAGATTATGTTTGACTAAAGATTATGTATACTAAATAATTGTCGTATGATTATCAACAAAAAAATTATAATGAAAAGATTTTGAAAAATAACTTTTCATTTCTCAAATTTATAATTTAATTGGATTCTTATTTAATATACATAACAGAAGGAAATTAAAAATATTTTTCGAAAAGTTAAGTGCTCATTATGAAAATGTTTTAAGAGAAATCGCGCCTCGTTTCCGTTAGAGTATACAGCCTGAAAGCTTCTTAAAATAATATTTCCTAAAAGTTCACTTCAAAGCAGCGAGCTTAATAAATTCGTGCCCGAGACAAGCTTTTTAATAGGCTCCCATTTAGGTAGTCATGTTATTAATAATTAATCGCTGACTCGCCTTCTTTTTACATTACCGGGAGCTTTTTTTATGTATTTAAATTTGCATTGCTAATGGCCCGTGGAAAGGATTGAATTAATTTGAAGTGAATACAAATTTTGCTGGCCCGTCGTTTTTTGCACTAATTATCAATTTACAGAAATATTATTACATCAATTTACAGAAATTTCATTCCATAATTTATTCCATACTTTCTTTGTAAAGTTGAGTTAATTACGTTAATGGATTTGACAGATGTCTCCCTAATTAGCTGTAAACCATTCTTCAACCATCGCATATTTTTATGCGAAAATTAATATAATTTAAGATATCGACTGAGGGTGCTTAATCAAATTTTAATTGTTTTAATTTTGTACATTTATTATATAAACGACATAAGATCTCATCTATAAACGATATAAACTATTTACTGACGTCAGTTCGATTTCATTCGTGTGCCGAATGCCTGAAGATGCCGAAAGGCGAAACCCGGATCGTTAGTGACGAAACACATGGATTTGTACAAAACTTCGACCATTCAAATTTAAAAATTAATATATGAAATAAAAAAATATAAACTCTGTGTCTATAGGTCGGCACGGGTCGAAATTTAATAAAATTATCAGATCCAAGCCCGAAACTTTAAAGCCCGGCCGAATCTTGGTCTGAGTTTTAATATCAAACTTACTTCCCAAACTCGGCCCAAATCACAGGTTCAATTTTCGCAGCTCATTACACCACATTTTTTTCAAATTACAATAAAATATGATTTCCTATAGTCATTTTCACCAATTTTATTTATTGATACTGAATTTTCTGGTACAACGAACTGTTAATTATCTAAAACCAATAGGAAACAGATACGGAATAATATTCACATATAATTTGTTTGCATAACAATTGTTTGATAATCAGCATTCGTTTCGTGCATTTAACTTTGATATAATTGCTATAGCAGTATGACCTTTATTTCTCCACTGAGTCAGTTAATAATGCTCGTGATAAGCAAAACCGGTCCTTATGTAAAAATGATGATATAAACATGTGGAAGTAGTATAAAAAAAATGTGTTTTATTTTTAATATATATAGTGCCTTTTCACCAAGAATTGACAATTAACACGTTAAAAGTGATAGATAATTTAATAAATTTTATTGATATGCTATAATAATTGTCTCATTTCCAATACAAAATTGAACATAAAATATATTTATATCGTTTACCAATAAAATGATTAAACATTATATAATGTCACATTAGTTCCAAATATTATTATGTTTTACATAGGTACAATAAAAAACTAAATGCGTGAATATCAAATATACAAAATAAAATATTTTCTTTTATGCTACAGTCAAATTGTAAATCATATATTCTTCAAAAAATATGTATCAAAATATAAAATTCCATCGTGTAGAAGATATATGAATTTGAAACATATATTCAGGAGACTTCTAAGATAATATTGTCGATTATTATTTATTTTTTCTTCAACACTGTCCACTAATACGGTGAAGTACTACTCATAGATTATCTCAACAGAAGTTTTTATAAGGGAACTGATAGTAATTCTATCACTCAACTGCTCCTTTTGAAACGATTAAAGATGTAAATTAAATACTTAATGTGTAATAATTCAAGTATAGTATTATCAACATTACTTGGCCGCCACCGAATTTGAAACTAGAATTGTCAGTCTTGAATAAATTTCTTCAATTACCATTTTATGCAAAATAAATACCTAGTCTACTTTTAATAAGCGTCGCCAAAATATCAATTTTCGAATTTATATAAATTTCAGTTCTGGTTGAGTATGGCAAGATTCCTAACGTGACTGTGGCACCCTCAGTAGCAGCCAAGTTAAATTGGAACTTCTATAGTGACTTGTCAGAAATATACAATGTTATTTGTCACAGTTCTTTCTCAACCCTGAAACCAATGCCTAATGGCTATCTGAAGCACATCTATATACCGATGTGCTTAAAATAGCTGCAAGGAAATTTCTATTCTTTTCATGTGTGTATCTTGAGTTTTACAGTTATGATAATTTTTACAATAGTTATGTTGGGTGAGTAATATAGGAAAAGCAATTCTCGTTTACATCAGGATAGACGATCGCATAGAAACGCAGTATTTTTCAACAGTACACCTGTAGCTTATTCCTTGCACTGATTGCTCAACATCATTGACTTGTCCACGGGTTCTAATCTCAGTACGGATAGTTTCTTTTAAAATAAAACACAATTTGTTTTGTGCTACTTCCACATTATTATAATGATGAGCAATACATAAAAATTGTGTTTTATTTTAAAAATATAAATCCTTTCCACCAAGAATTAACAGTCAACCTTAACACGGACAGTTTCATAAATTGACTTTTCAATCGATTTATGGATTTGAGGATTCAAAGTTATGGATCTCTGGATTTTTTGAATTCCATTCCACCCCTTGACTCTTAAAACAAAGCGTTGGAAGAGCAACTAACTAACCATTAGCCTTATCTTTATATCCTTACTCTCTCCGAAATGTGGTTAAATAGCTGAGCACCAACAAGTTTGTAAAATAATATTTATTGACTACATTAGGTCTTCATATAGTATGTTCTACTTTAGGAGTGGACATGGCTACAAAAAAACACTTATACTGGTAGTAATTTCACCAACCTCCTGTAAGTTTTATGAAAGTGACATTTGACAAATTCACAGCAACACAATATTATATGCAATAAAAATTTCATTTTTATAACGCAAAGATACAAAATAACACTAAAATCATAAAAAGTAATTTGAACTGTGCTTGGATTATTGTTCCAAGAAAAATTCACCCCTATTACTATTTTTCTATTTTTACAGCCCTTAATTGCCATGCAATAATAAAAGCATTTGTTTTGGGGCTCACAACAAATCTTTTTCTCGTGTGATTATGATTTTCGTGCGATGTATTATTTGGATTTTCATTTTTTGTATGTCGGAAAACGTTTTAAGTAAAGCTAATTTTGACATGGGAGCATTTATTTATTAAACAAAACAATTGGCACAAACTAAAAAAATTACTTAAAATGTTCCGGTACCTTTTGGAATAAATGGTGAATTTGAATTTAAATATTATCAAATATTGTATGTGATAGATAAAATCAACTTATAGTTGTCGTTATTATCAAATGATTTGTGTCCTGGAGGTACCGTTGTGTGTAGGTTCCGCGATCATTGTACACATTGCGAACGCAAACATATCATTATTACCCAATAAATGAATATAAAAATGATGACGTTACAATTACTTTTTTATATATATCTATAAATTCTGGCTCAAAATTCAAAAACTTATGTCATTGTTATCGGTTTATCTAATGCTGCAAATTTAACTAACCCTTATGATCAGGTGGGTCTGGGCTCATTTCCCGGAGAAGTAAATATCGAAATTAAAATTTTATCAATTTAAATTTGTGAACATTGTTGTTCATTTCTACTAGAGTTAATATAAAGTGACTTAAAAAATCTCATTGAGCTTATATCATATTTTGATTCAATTTCAAAATATTTGGCGCAATAGTTAAAATATTATTTTTAACTAATCTTTAATAAAATAAACGACACTTTTCGTAAATATAATGTAGAGATTGAACCAAATAAATAATAAAATATTTCCGAAAAATACATATTTTGGGATAACAAGATAACCGTTTTAGACAACCTTAAAAATACGAAAATGAGTTAATGATTGGATTTTATTTTAAATACGACAGAGCAGGTCTCGGCCAAATGATGTAAATTAGAAAAATAAATTGACCACTTTTGGAAATGAAACATTATTTTACATTGGTTTTAGGTTTAAAAATTCTGACCCAGCCACTTGATGTAAGCCACTATTATATCGACACTCCCTACATGTAATTCCGTATCTGCAAACATGAGAGATTGCAGGAGTGCATTTCAAAAATTCATAACGTAACATTAACATTAACATTACTTAACGTTTCGATAAAAACAGTTTTTACTATCACCTGAAAAATTTCAATTTTGAGGGTTACATCAATTGGCCAAAACAACGTCGATATGTGTGTCAAATACCGAAAATTATTCCAAAATCTATAACGTTCTTCGTTTACCAGTTTTAATGTGAAAAAAATGGATGGCTGATAATTAATTATCTATTCAAAATCTATATCCTCTCCTCCTACTAAGGACAGTCATGCTTAATTTAAAAACATGTACTTTACTAACAACAAATCAAAGTACTCGAGCGCTACAAAATCACAATACACGCGACGACAGGCATGCCCAAAAAAACCGTATTATCATTAAAATACCGAAACAATTAATTCGGGCCACGACAATAAATTAAGCCGAGTTAAACGGCGTGTAATTCCCAGTGTTTACTCAGCGTTTTAATTTTTTAACTGCTCACTCGGCGGGCACATCCGCTGGCTGTTAGCCGACATCTTGTGACCGGGCATGCGTACAAAATGGCCGCCTCCACAGCGTTAATTTTTATTTAAATAAATTAAGATAACAATCAGGCGATACTGCGAGCCGCTTTTGTTGCGTTTATTTTTTACTGTCGTTAATAAAAAGTTACAAAACGACTGTCATTGCTGCATAGTAAGGCATTTTTTGTTTACTTTTATTTAAATCGAAATGTTGATTAGTTTTATTATATTGAGGGGTGTAAATTGTTCATTCAGGTACATCACGTTCTTGAAATACTGCACATTCTCATAACTTTAACTGCCTTTTACAATTATGAAGGTATTTGTAATATTTTTTTAAAATTCACAACTATTTCCGATCTATTTGCCATGTGGTCAATTCTCTTGGGCTGTCGTTCAGTCGACTTTGGTATCATGGTTTAAATTTTTCTAAGCCTTATTACAAAAATATAGCAGTCGAATTTTAAATCTTTGGACTATTAAAAAAACTCACCGTAATATTAAATCGAGGGTATACTGGCAGAAGGCATTTCTAAGATAATTGAATTATTTTTTTTTCAAAGTACTTCCTTTCTCTCAAATACAATTGTTTGTTTTTTGACAAGATTTTTTGTATGTTGTAAAGAATAATCTTTCTGGCATACAAATCGAATGAATTATAGTTATATCATACATTTTGCCAGAAAAATCACAATATGACTTTATACTGTATTTTTACAGCCATTATATCCAATGACTTCATGCGTTCTACCGGTACGTAAAGTGTTAAATTCCATTAATTTTGGCATTTACAATAGAATATCATCAAAAAAGTACTAAATACATTCTGTCAGTATAACGTCGATATGTAGATTTATTTTCTCTATAATAAATTAATATTAATAATTACATTTACAATTTAAGACATCGACTGAGCGTGCTTGATGGAATTTCAATATCAAATTTGAATTATTGAAATTTTGTACACTAAGGATTAAGGCGATTCTCGAAATTTTAACTCAGGTATCAGTGTGGATACTAGACTTATAATATTTCATCTCGTAAATAATATTTTCGTATTTGTATCTTCTATCTAAACGTTAGACACTGTTTGCTGTCTGTCAGTTCGAGTCCCTTCGTGTGCTCGAATGCTTGAAGATGCCGAAAGGCGAAACCCGTGTCGTTAGTGACAAAATACATGGTAGTGTGCAAAATCTCAATAATTCAAATTTGACATTTATAATTATAGTCATATAATAAAGAATAGCTAATTTATATACTGATACACCATCATTTGAATATTAAAATCGACTGAGTTTATTGTGTTTTTGCCAAAACCAATAAATACGTTCCCATTAAAACAAAATGTCCCCTTTATTACCGCATCGACTTTTTATGTTGTCACTTCCGTTTCTAGCATCCATTAGTTACTACCATTAGTTCCCATTTCCGCTTTATCTGAAACAAAAGGGACAAAATTAACGAATGTTCGGGTAGGTGGGTTGCTTCTTTAACAGGTTATAATCAATACTACAAATACTTCAAAAATAATAATTTATTACTTATACAGGAAACTTATCGCACAAACAATAGAGGCGTCATGTATGGCAATCTGTTTTTATGAATAATTCTATAATGACAACAAAATTTCTCTTTGAAATATGTAAATATACTATCACGGAATACGAAACTAAGTGCGATATACAATGGTGTAGAGGTGAACAGATAAAATAGCACGACCTTCCAACCAGTGGGGGAAATGCTTCCGTTTATTAAAGATTTTTAGTATTACATAATCATTGGCATGTTTTGAAAGCATTTTTCGTGTTAGATCATCTTGAAAAGAGAAATTTATATTCTGAAAATTAGTGAAAGGGGAAATAGAGCGAAAAAGGTTGGGAATCCTTGATATAGAGTGTACCAAAGGCACCCATGGCAATCTTAAAGTTATCGGCGAATAGTGCAAAATCATATCACAATCGTATGTATTTTGGCTTATTGATGTAACCCTCAAAAAATACTGAAACGAGTTAATGATTACTTCCAACATTGATGTTATAATATGTATTATATAGTCACTTACTTAACCTACCGTGACGTAACAACAAAATTAATACTAAACAAATTATAAATATGTGATAATTATTTAAGTAATTATTCACCCCCGTAATGATTACTAAATAAATTAACACCTGTATAATCAATTTACCCAAGAATTATTTATTTAAATACATATTACACCTTGAACAATCAACACAGGGCTTTCTTAATGGTAGTGATTAAAAATTTGATGCACTTCGTAAGAATTAAAAAAAACTGTTTTAATATTCCCCTTTTGGAATAAAATTAAACATTGTAACTTATTTAATTGATGACACGTTATATAAATTAAAAAGACTTGAGATTGTATCAGACCAGGGGTATATAACTAGTGTTTGACTTTTAAAATTTAATAAACAATAAAATGGTTCGAATATTTTTTTTTAACCGTTTTCGTTCCTAATGTAGAGTACATAGACTCTTAATGGAAGTATTTTAATAGAAGATTTTTATACAAGAACTGCTTGTTACTCACAAAAAAATAGGGGGTAGAAAGATAGGGTTTGAACAAGAATATAGTTAGCTAATCGATCTCGCTAAGCCCCATCATTTTAAGGCTCAGATGAGTGAGATGAAATTACAAACATCCATGCTTTCGAGCAGAAATTCTGTCTTTATTGGGGTTAGAATCCGTGAGTACCGTAATCGAAGCTAAAGACGCCGACCATTCCACCACAGATCTGGAATTTATCACAATTTTCAGAATTATCTCTTTAACGAGGCCTTCTTCAAAGTCATATGATCTTCATAGGATAAAAAAGTGATACAAACAATTTATAAATACATACGCCTCATTTTCAGAATTAATAAGGATGAGAATGAGAGAAAATATTACATGACTTATATACCTGGAAACTATAAAATGAAATACACAATTGCTTCAGGATGGATCGTGAACGTGTGTTTTTTGTGTGTAACCACTAGGCTGCTGTGGTAATAATATTAAATTTATCAGAAAGACCCTTCCGTACTCATGGTGTATCATAGCGTTACCTCGGTTTTTAAACCTTTAAATTATCTGTGAAATAGGACATAAAAAAAAATTGTAAATTTTACTATTTGTAAATAAAATAGTACATACATTACAGTTTACGTCTTCTTTGTATAATTAATCATTATTTGAAAACCTCGTCAATTTTACCATTGAAAAAAACCACAGTATAATATAGTATTAAATATAGTTTAGTAACAATTAGTAGAGTATAGTAACGACCCAAGATGCATGACCTTACCGTATGCAACCGTCTCGAGCTTGTTCTGCTATGAATAATTTCGATTCTTGCGTCTTTTGATAATTGCGCACAGTTTGATATGTATTTCAGGTTTTACACACAAAATATGACTTAAAATAATTACTTAATACTACATAAAACCATATTTCACTCTTTGAAACTGTCGTTTCGCTTTATAAATGCGTTTATATGACAAAACCCACACAGTAACGCAAGGTGACTGCATGAGATCCAAAAGATTTTTTTAGCATGGTAACGGGAAGGTTAATAATGTAATATCTTAGTGAAGAAACTGTGAAATAATAACTATACCAATACGTAGCATTTGGATTCAAAATGGAGACACAGGTATCCATACATTTGAAAAAATATCCAGAAATCGATTGGTAAATATCAATATATTTATATATTATAAGAAAGATGTTCTTTTGAAGATTTGAACCTATGGAAATACTAACTGATGTGGGTGAAGAGCGTTGTCTATTCAGCTGTAAGCCCGGCACTACCTTAACAAGTATATTCTTTTCAATATGGTAAAATACAAAAGTATGTATTTCTACAAAATTTAGGTAATTGATAGCTAATTCGGCTTAACGCCATCGTCAGAACTAATACTTAAACTTATTTAAGCTTAACTATATTAAATTTGGATTATTGAGATTTTGTACACTTCCATGTATTTTGTCACTAACGATCCGGGTTTTGCCTTTCGGCATCTTCAGGCATTCGAGCACACGAATGGACTCGAACTGACAGACAGTAAACAGTGTCTAACGTTTATATAGAAGATTACTGTGTAAGAGAGAAGTTTACTGTCTGTCAGTTCGAGTCCATTCGTGTGCTCGAATGCCTGAAGATGCCGAAAGGCGAAACCCGGGTCGTTAGTGACAAAATACATGGAAGTGTACAAAATCTCAATAATCCAAATTTGATATTGAAATTCCATCAAGCACCCTCAGTCGATGTCTTAAATTAACTATATTATATACTGCTTAGAAGAGATATACAATATCATCCCACCAAACAAACATTACTTCATCAGCCTTTCTAAAACTATTTTAAGAGGAAATTAAATTATTTAACGTTTTAAATAAATGTTATCATGTTTGAATACGTGAGATGACTTAATGTTGTCTAAACGTGATAAACCGAAATAGCTATCAAGCACCTAATAAAATTATGTAGAACTAAATACTTTTATATTTTACTCTTAGTCTCTTTATTTGGATACATGAACCGACGGTTGTTTATCAAATGAAATATAGAGCAGTGTTTACACTCAACATTTATAATGTTCCGGTATTTAAACATAAGATAATCATCGTTTTGTATTCATAAAATTCCCCCGCATTCATTTTGAGTTGTCATTGTTTTATATCCGTTTAAACTGTAGTCATCAGAATCATCACCTTTTGTTATTATGCCATGTTGTCATGATTGCTCAGCAGATAATATCTTACCGGTGTAAGTTCCCCTTTATAAATTTTACTGTAATAAATAGCTTTATTTAAAAAAAAACAAATTATCAGAATACGATGGGAGAAGTTTCAAATTAAAAATTTCAAAACTATATTTTAGTTAATATGGGTTTTCATTAAGCGATGGATAATTATTTATTATCACAGATCTTTATATTCGAATGTTGGTATAGTTTGTATTCTAGCGGGTTTATCTGGTAGAGAAGACCTCTAGAAGGCCTTCGTTTACCAGTGGATCGATAAAAATATTTCACATTACAGCTTTTTATCTATACGGCAAACACATTCAAATCATTATTTTTAACGTGTCAACTGTGAATTCTTGGTGAAAAGGCATTATATTTTTAAAATATCAAACTTTTTTTTTGTACTACTTTCGGTTTCGTTCATTATAAAAATGTGGAAGTCGTACAAAACAAATATATTTTGTATTATTTTTTAAGTATATATAAATCACATATCAGTATTTGGTGTTGACATTGCCATAACTTAGCTCCGGAACTTTCTGATTATTTTAGATTAGCTTTAATATCTAAGCTACTGAGGTCGATCATATATAATATGTACCAATTATAAGTCACTGAAAATTACACACATTTTAATCTGATTGCTATAATTAATATCACTTGATCATTAGTAAAGCCTGAGTGAATTGAATTGGTACTTGTATTTTAAATAAATGTTTAATTATAAAATTAAAATTTTAAGAAAACACTTTTCTATTTTTGCACGGTCTTCAGAACCAAGTGCCACTTATTCAACGCATGCATCCTGACGGTGTTGCTTTACGGTTGCAAGTCATGGCACCTCACCAAGGTACAGGGTAACCGTATACTGTGCTTTGAAAACAGATGTTTGCGGCGAATACTAGGGGTACGGTGGTTTGATTTTGTTAGGAACTCGGAGGTAAGAGAGCGGACGGACCAGCCTCTTATTACGTCCAAAATAAAAAAGCGGCGATGGACCTGGCTTGGACACGTGCTGCGGATGCCCCAGGGGAGACTAAATCCTGCCTGTCTCTTCTACCAACCAGATGGATTCCGTCGCCCTGGAAGGCCGCTGATGAATACGGGACGTTGGGATGACCCTTGAGGAGGTGAGGGACAGAGAAGCTTGGAGAAACGGCGTGATGGCCATATGCTCCGAATAGGGAGCGGATATGATATAAAAAAAAAGAAAACAGACAAATTATTTTGTATACTGATATTACGCAAAATGACAAGTATTGTTAAATACAGTATATATTTATATTTAAAAACATTTCGAACCTTTGTAGAAATTGTAATCTTTATTTTTCAGGCGTTGATGAATCATGCATGACTTTCTATTGTTTTTGACACATTTATGTTGCTCTTTTAGATTTCGATTTCATTCCCTCTCTGGCTTTTATTTTTTAGTGCCTGTTTACCGAATTTAATAATTGAATTTCTATTCAATATTGTGTTTCTTAATATGTTACATGCAATTGTTTATTGCAATTATCGTATTTATGAAACTAGTTTTATATTTAAATTTTAAAAAAATGGAATAATTTTTGGCTTCAAAAATTTTATATGTTGGGAGTATTTATTTTAAGTTATGGAACCTGTAGTCTTTGGAACGTATCCTTCGTCCAAAAGGAGAATCGGGTGTAGTTTAAAACGAGAAATGCTTTGAATAAATTTGATCTAACAGTCTTACAAACATACTTGTCTACTACGGATGGTTGATAAAATATATTTGTATCATTAATAACACAAATTATTGTCGAGACGTTGCCAACATTCTAGTGACCTAAATTCTAATAATTACGCTTAAAGTTGTAACAACACATTATTCCCACAACTAGATGGCACTACGTATATATGTGTCCTAAGCATTGCCTACGGATTTCTTGTACCCTTAAGCAATCGGACATTTTTTTACAGACCCCAGACGATGTCACTCCCATCTGTGGCCGAAAAGCAAAAGCTGTGCTGAAAAAGATGGCGGGAAAAGCAAAAACGAAAAGAATCAAATATATACGTAGAGGAAAAAGGGAAAATAAAGAGTGGGAAAGATAAAATGCAGTGACTTTGTTTCACAGAGCTGGCCTGCCGTATTCAGAGAATAAAAAACCCAGCACGAAGATAAATCTTGCTACATTTGTGAGATGTTTTAAAAGAAAGAATTATTCCGGCAGAGATTCGAAAACTTTTTAATGACTGAACCCATTAAGGTACGAATGTCAACTTGTACAGAAAACTCACAATTGTTATACTTTCAGGGAAACAGCCGTTTAAAGGCGTTGGTTTATATGCAATGTTTAAATGATAATATAACAGATGAAGTTTCCTATATATTTTACATTGGTCGTTGCAAAAAGTCTCGTCCACTCCACTCGGTCATACTCTTGCCTATGAGAATCGCTGACCTCCAGCACTCGTCAGTCTTGTGATACCTCATCCATCCAGCAAAGTCGTGATCTTCCCTCAGAAGTAAAAAAATGTAAGATATTTTCTGCAGCCAGGATCTTCCTCCGGCTGATGGGTTTATGGTGCTCTGTAATATTTTTAATAATTACTATTAGAACCTTAATATATATATATATATATGTGTATATTTATAAGATTAATTTGTAGACAAACTAAAATTATTTATATTGGTATGAACTGTATACACGCAAGATATCTGACGAAGACAAAATCCGTGATGAGCGAACGTAAGTAAAAAACGACGATTTTTCAGGCGAGCAAAAACAAAGTAAATTCTGAACTCATTTTATCAGCAATGTTAATTAAACTCTTCATAAGCTTATCAGTTTTACCATTCTTATCAGCAGTGCTAAGATTTATAACAAAATGTCATTAAAACAAGACGTAATGGACTTGTACTTCTAGAACCACACAACATTGGAATGAGAAAATAACTATAATTACATCACATTTATTTGATATATAAGTTAGTCTAAAGATGTATTATAATTTCTGTAGAGCATTTGCCACGTATACTGCTAGTCCTTAGTTAACTTATTTATTTGGAATGTGTTTCCGAACTTATCGTAAAATGACCAAAAAATGGAGTTATACTCATTAAATCTACCCGTCATAGATATACCGTTCCACATAGGTGGTGAATAATCAATACATTTATTAGATTTATTACTACCTATTAAGTAAAGATAAAACCCATACAATATATGTATGGTAAGTTCAGTTTTCGATGACTTGGATGCAGTAAGAGTAAATAAAATTTTATTTAACGTTGTCATAAGAAGAACGAGTAGCTTGAGACATTAAAAACGCATTTTTTTAAACATAGTAAACGTAATTGGTCCGTTTTTACTTACAGCAATTGATTTAAATGTTTTTTGAAAAGTCTGGTTGATGTAACATAATCATATAAAAAGATATGAAATATTGTCTGGTCATAAAAAATACATTTCTTGAATCATTTCAAACATAATTACTGCTTAACGTTTGAGAACATTCTCATAAAAGGTGCTCCAGGGGCCCTTCATAGGGAGTAAGATGGCCACAGGGTAAAAATTCTGGGGCTTGGGATGGCGGGGTGGCAAGTAACCCACCCTCCAGCAGCGAGGTGCCTTCAAGAACAAAATGTCGCTAAAACATTAATGAGCCGCCTGCCGAATGGCATTACGTCGAGCTGGCTCGTGGTGACACCTGTTAGAATAAAACTGGGAGGATTTTCCTAAAATTCCCAAAAGAAATGCTGCAATACTACATAATAGCAATCACACATTTTATGTATGATTCCAACCTTCCAATTTGCTTATTTATGAGAAATGACAATAAGACAATCGGTCATCATCAAGATGGGATGAGCAATAGATTAGTCATCTCTATTACATACATCATTATTTGAAGATATTCAGAGCATGAGAGATAATGCTGTATTCTCTACTCAAATCGATGTATCAAGTGCATTTGCAGTGTCGTTTAAATCAAAATTCTGTTATCACAGCCGCTTTCCATGAAGCAAAAGCCTTTCAGTTGATTAATACATTACTTAGAAATGAGGACTTGGTTTTTTATTTTATATATATTTTTTCTTCTCGTATGAATGTGTATGTAAATAATATTTTTTGATCGTAAGTTATTCTATTTTCTCAATTTTTAAAAATATTTTAACTATAGCGTCAGCTCTAATGCCATATATCGTAATTTTCTTTTACAGATAAATAAAGGCAACAAATTAAACGGTCAGAATTTAAATCAATTTTAGGTCAGAATAAAATTATTATACGGTCAGAATAAAAGGTTAGGTTACGTTAAATCTTGACCATAAATTGCTTATTCTGTCCTCTGTAATTCTAACCGATACATTATGACCATTTAATATAAATTCTGACCAATGTATTAAAAATTATGACCGTAACTGAATTAAAATTCTGACTAGATAAATGCGAACCATACATAAATAACGTAATAACGAGTTAATAAATATCAATTTGTACTTCAAATGAGTGTCCACGCTTTACTTGATGCCTGTGTTCTTAGGTCGCCAGCGTAATAATCACCAAATCCAAAGAAAACCTTTGTTTCCTGTTTAATTAATTAAGCTTGAATACTATTAACCTAGATTTATTACTCTGAAAGTCTACTGTTAGTTTACCACGAGCTCTCCCTAGTCACTGACAAGTTTAATTTTAGAAATGGCTTTTACTTCCACGGGCCTTCGTTTTCTTCCAGCTCGTGGTGCCGTACGCGGTTTCCCTTAAAAACAACTAACTTTTTTAGAATTCTTGACTTATTAAAATACCTTTATCGTCCAAAATTCTAAATATTGTAATTTCTATCCTAAGAAAATTTCCCAATTAAGTAACCCAACTCAAATTATGTTATATATCCTGTAATTAATGAGACACATCTTTTGACAAACACTATAGAAAATTAAATAACTTTTAAGGTGTTAACTGTCAATTCTTGGTGAGAAGGAAATATATTTTAAAAATAAAACACAATTTATTTGTACTACATCTACATGTGTATAATCAACTGGACCAGTTTCTCTTATCACGAGTATTATCAACTGATAAAAAGAAAATCATAACAGAACTGCTCATTTTATATAAATAGCCCTGTTATTGTGTTACTTCGTCATCTGTCGTTTTGAATCCGTTGACATGAAATAATATGATATCATTGTACAATTTTTTCTACAGCCCTTGAGAATGAAACCCTTCAAATATTCGAAGCAATTTTTTCTACTGAAACTATGAAACTACTAAAACACCAATAAAAAATATTGATTACAATATTAACTCCATAATTCAGATACGTGTTAAAACTATTAGTTAAGTATAATAAACAAGAAACTTATATTTTTTTTATTTAAGAAGCAATGTTTAAACATGATAAATAATTGGACTTGCTTTAATGCAGACATTTCAAGATGTCTCCATTGTCTTCATAAATGCTACAACTGCTGTTCTGTATCTACATGTATGCAGAGTAGATAAAACTTACAAAACCTGCCCTTGCGTGGCTTTCCCGCCAAAACTGCCTTATCTAAAAGGACGCGAGGCAAATTGCACATCGTCCTTTCTTTGTTTTTTATCTAGCGGAGAATAACCCCTGGCGGACAGTCCGGGGAGGCTTCTGGGGTGAAGCGAAAGGACCTACATTACCAGTGATGTCCATTAATCTATATCTGAAGGATGATTTTAAAACTTGTTATTACTTACTTATTACAACATAAACTATAATTAAATAGAGATAATCAAAAGCTTTCAAATGTAAAATTGTACATAATTCCGTGGTGCAGTCGTCAATGTTATTGGCTTTGGTTACAGGTCTCACGCTTTGAATCTCCGTACGGACAGTGTCATAAATTGATTTTTCAATCGATTAATGAATTTATGTTCCAAGGCATGGATGTTTTTCAGGTCTAAAATTCCCTCCCATCTAACCGTTCTTAAAAACGGAGCATAGCGAGAGCAGTTAGCTATTCATTAATCCTGTCCTATTCCTTTCTTTCTATCCCTACTCTCTTCGAAAAAGAGAAGTTGAGCAACTGAGTAACCAGAAGTTTTCGTAGAAAAACTTCTGGTAAGATACCTCTTTTATAAGACCATATGCTCCACATTAGCTGTGGACATGTTTTAATTGAAAACATGCCCAACATATTTTAACTTCCACCATTCAGATATGATACTGATGTCTTACACTTGTTTCAGATTGTTAAAAAATATTATTTTTAGCTTTATTATAATATCTAAAAAAATAAAACGGAATTTTTTTGTACTACTTCCAGATGTTTATAATGATCAGAACCGGTTTCGCTCATCACGAGCACTATCAATCAATGATGTCAAAGGCCTTATATTTTAAAAAAATAAAACACAATTTTTTTGTACTACTTTCACATCTTCATAATGATCAGGACCGGTTTCACTCATCACGAGCATTATCGACAGATGATATCAAATCCTCGTGACAAGCAAAACCGGTCATGATCGTTATAAAAATGTGCAAATAGTACAAAAAAAAATGTTTTTTAGAATGCAATACCTTTCCACCGAGAATTGACAATTAACACGTTAAAAGTGTTTATTACAATAATTATTTAGCATGAGCGCGCCACTGGCAATGACATCAAGGACAATCTTCAGTAGGGATGGAATTACTGTAATAAAATTAATGCGAAGACTTAGGATTTCAATAGTCCTGGCTAGCTAGCTAGCGAGAAGGTCCTTTCGTAATTTTCACGTTTCACTTCACGGCAGAGCTTAACGAGTTTGATTTTCTGATTAGGAGCTTTTTCTCAAGGAAATTCATCTCCTTTTTTAAGAGCTTTCCATGAATAACGTAATATATTACGTCGAAATTTTCATTTCCTCGCATTTTTTTATATTCTAAGTATATACTTATTACCTCCTTTATTTAATTTTGCCATGAATTTGAAAGTAAAATTTTAATCATCAGAATTTTTCAGCATTACTACTTCTCGCAAAAAAAATGTTCAACATTTTTTATTTATATAAACGCATAAAAAAATAACACGATTTCTTAATCACTACTTCATCTGAATTACATAGAAATACGCTAATTACTTTGGAAGAAATCTTTTAGAAAAAAAAACTAACATTAAATTATTTTAATTTGCGAAGACTACTTTAATAGGTTTGCAGTCATGGTTACCACTAATCGCAATAAGAAATCTTCCAAACATAATAATTTTATTAATATAAACTGTGGAAGCATAAAAATTCACCTCTTAATGTGATAACTGAATATTCTTTGTGGAAATGCATTATATTTATATTTTAAAAATAAAACACATTGTTTTACTCACTGGTTTCGCTCATCGCGAGCATTATCAACTGATTTGATCGAATTTCACGTAAAAATGGAAGCAATACAAGCAATAAAAATGAATTTAAAATATAATAACTTTCCACAAAGAACTGACAGTATACTTTGAATTAGGGCTGTTTTTCATCGTTCCAGGGAATTAATTCTACATAAATATTATGTAAAACTTCTTCAAAAATGTAAAATACTTCCATGTCAATATACCTGTTCAATAGTTTAAACTTGTAATTAATATGAAAAAAGCAAAAATTCTTACTAATTTGATGATTATACAAATGTGAAAGTAGCACAAAACAAATTTTGTGCTATTTTTTAAACAAAAAATAAATATTTACATTTTTAATTTTGAAGGAATATCCAATCTAGGCCAACCGTCAAAATGTTTAAATCATGATTGATTCCTGTAAATTTCCCTGTAACCTTAGTCAGGAACAATATTTTTTTGCCAAAATCATTACTGAACCAATATAATGACTCATATATCGTTGTATAGCTCTTAGATGACACTGAATAACTAAATAAGTGTCAGTCCTTTCCTTGCCTACGGTTCCATTTTAATAACTGTTAAACATCTTGTCACACAAAAATGAAATAACATACATTTCATTTTAATACTAATTACTTGCATAATAAGACAATTTAATTCATATGAAAACTCAACGTTATAAAGGAACGTCTTCACTAGGTAGGTTAGTACAAAAAAAACGAATACGATGAGACTTGGTACAAAAATAATTCATACTTAAGCCTGTACAAAACGTATAAATATACAATACTCCCCCATACTTGAGTTTAGTTAGGGCTGCAAGCGTCTTAGGCTTTTTCAGCTACACATTTCAAGTGGCTAACTAAATGTAAGTAAATATGTTTACTTGACTTATTTACATTTCTTTGCCATACACTTTATAAATTATACTTATTATTTACGTTATTTCAACAACCAGTAATCAGCTATATGACATCTGAAAAGTACATTGTTGTTGGAAGAGCTGTGAATACTTAGTCATGATTTAGTCAGAAGACTTTGACCACTCGCTATAGGACAAGTTATTCAATGACACTGTGAAAGAATTATCTTAAATTTAAATTTTCGAAATTTTGTAAATTATACCGTATTTACAAATAGTACGAAATAACATTTAAATGAATAACTAGTTTGTACTGGGATCTTCGATAGTTCAGACGATTATAGAAACGTTGATTGGCAGGACTCAGACAACTAATGAATGGCTTTCAAATACTTACCAAATATCAAATAAATTTGAATTGTTGAAATTTTGTACATTTCCATGGTTTCAGATGACTTCGAATGCCTGAAGATGCCGAAAGGCGAATCCCGGGTCGTTGGTGACGAAATAAATGGAAATGTACAAAATCTTAACAATTCATATTTAATATTAAAATTCTATCAACTAGCCTCAGTCGATATCTTGACGAAAGGAACTCACAGGAAAAAGATTTTTTTGTGCAATAAAAATGAGACGTATGTTCTTTACAGAGAAATCAATATTGCAGCTAGAACAGGATTAATGGTTACATAAGCGGGATTGAGTAATTCTTAATCCCGGAATCATAAAGAGGGTCCGGGATTGAATGCCCTATTGACCACTCACTGTATATTAATATGAATAGATGTATTTTGACATAGTCGTAATCTTGGTCTATTGCTCACTTGACTCTAACAAATCAGTAAAATGTAGTCTCGGGTTTAACTGTATCTACCTCAACCCCCCCACTCTTGAAAGATATTTCGCATTATCTGAGCCACGCTTTTCCAAGCCATTTAATATTAATGTGCATTTCTGAAAGACTGTAGAGCGCCCGACAAGGAGTGCACGGAGCCATCTCTCCTCCGAAATCCTTTGTTGGCCTAACCCGTAGTGTAAATCGCAAGACTAGTCCTATTGTCACTGCAATAATAATGCAGATAAACATGTATACTCATCTACACGGTCACAAATTTTCGTCCATGCTTTTTTTTAACGCTGTACTCAATGAACACGGTTATGCCTCGGTTTGATACTGTTTAAAATAAATTTATTAATATATATTACATACTCATTCTTATTAAGATATTCGATACATATAATACGCTATCAAAATAAAATCTGTAGCTGTTTATTATAATACAATAATTAAAAAATAGTAATATGTTTTAAAACGAAAAAATCCCTTAAATTTTAATTAACAACAGACTTATTTTAAATGAATGAGTCTGTTGTAAAGAAAGTAAAATTCTTTAATTTCAACCAATCAAAGATTTGATTGAGATCACTAGAAAAATAATGAAAATATAAATTTAGGTATTCAGAACGTAGTATCCAAGCAATTTATTCCTCCTTAAATATACAGAGTGGCCGAAAACGACTGGCTTTCCATCCAATCACTTTCTTAATTAAAATCGTCCCACGCAGAACCGTTCATTACGGTTCAGGCACGCCTCTCCAGCATCTTTCCCTGGAGAGCTTTCCGAGGTAGTGGTGGGTAGCCCGTATTAGAAGTTGGGAAACTATGGTGACCGAGCCTGTAAAATAAACCACTCTGACGAAGCTTTTAAAATTCGCTTAGTTTTCTTTAATATACATCTTAGATTCCTGATGGATTAGGAATAAATTAATCGATCCAAGTTTAAAACATAAATAATTGAAAAAAAATTTAGTTACAAATAAATCAATCAATAATTATCAAAAACATCGTCTTTGGAGAGTTCTTATTGTTTCGTATATATAGCTAATCTAAAATAAGTTTGAGTAAAGCTCTGGCTATGAATATCTAATAAAATTTTTTAGAACTAAATACTTTGATATTTTACCCTATTATAATGGAGTTCTACCAAGTAAATGTCAATTCAAACACTGACTTATTGTTTCACGTAATGTTGCTAATAATGTAATTATTAATCTTTACGTATACATTTATTACTAATTTCCAATCGTTACCAAATCAATCAGCAAAACCTACTTAGTCTATAATAAAACACATTTTGTCTGTACTATTTCCACATTTTTATAATGATCAAGACCGGTTTCACTCACGATGAGATTCGATGTCAGTTGATAATGTACCTACTTAAATATCAATAGTTTAATTTCGATTATTTAACATTAACATAATTTACCAATTTTTTCATTTTGTTTTATGTACTATTCTTTTAAACTATGTTAATCCAGTAATAGGTGTAAATAGATTGCAACACATTTTAATTTATTTTTGTTTTTATGGATAATAATTATAATATAATTGCTGTTTTCAAATGTTGACGATTCCCTTTACTATCTCATTCGATCTTAAGTCTTACATGAAGAAGCACTTTCAGTGTTCGCTCCCCAGCACAACCACTGGAATTAATTTACTCCTCTCACTAATTAAAACTCATACCGCTTTTCCATTGGTTACGCCTTTCACCTAAAGAGGGGAGTTTCCTATCCAATCAGGAAGCTTGATTGTGATAATTAGAACAAAAGCTTTCTCTCAGGCGTGGCCAATGAGAGTAGTAATTTCAGAACAAAGAATGTAAGTTGGTGTAGGTGTATATATAATGTCTCTCCAACGGTATCTTTGTTGTTTTCTTCTCATTTGGTGTGAAAATACGAAAACCGTACGTGCTATGTCATTGCATTTTGATTGTATTGTATTCTTTATATATATATATATATATATATAATACATATCCTATTTATCTAGATAATCATATCGTCGTTGTTTTGGAAGAAAACACTAAACCGAAAAAATAACATATTGAGTTAATTATACCAAAATGTTCCTTATTTCAAACTATACAGTATGAAAGAACGCAAATATTTTTTATAATTTAGAATTTTACTTAAAAACAGTCTTGTACAAACAAACTAAATGAAAAATTTATAAGACGAAGACACTAACTTAAAACTAACGTTTTTTAGTTAGTGTCTTCGTCCAGAACAATGACGATATTCTGTTTATGGATCGAATTGGTAGAACTTCATTCTCATGGGATAAAATATCAAAGTAATTAGTTCTACACAATTGTTACTTTTAAGGTGTTAACTGTCAATTATTGGTGGAAAGACATTATATTTTAAAAAATAAAACACAATTTGTTTGTACTACTTCCACATATTTATAATGATCAGGACCGGTTTCGCTAATCACGAGCATAGATCAGTTGATAATGCTCGTGATGAGCGAAACCGGTCCTGATCATTATAAATATGTGGAAGTAGTACAAACAAATTGTGTTTTATTTTGGAAAAAAAAAAACTACACAATTGTATTAAGTAGTTATATTTCTATTAGAACTATTTCGGCTTAACGCCGTAATCAGAACTATACTTAAACTTATTACAGCATAGCTATATATATACTGTTTAGAAGAAACAATTTTATATCATCTCACTTATTCAAACATCATAGCATTTATTTAAAACTAAAATATTTAACGTGTTTTTTGTGTTTTTAGAAAAAGAGCTTACGTGGTTATTAATTAATCGTTAAAATAAATGCATTGAAATTTATTTGATTATGCGTAATTTCGTGAGTTTTTAATAATAGTTAAAAGGGTGATGAATTAATGTTTGTTTGGTGAGATGACATAATATTGTATATCTCTTCTAAACAGTATATTTAAGTTTAAGTATAGTTATGACAATAACGTTAATCCGAAATATATATCAACTACCTAATAAAATTTTGTAGATCTAAATACTTCAATATTCTATCATATTACATTCTGTCTAGCTATTTTCTTTAAATCATATTAAAGCATTGATGAGTTTTTCTAAAATTGTTCATAGTTGGAAATTATTTCATTACCTATAAATAAAAAGACAGCTAAAGACAAAAGATGTATTATGTGGAATAGTTGTGAATTTTTTTGATTTAAAACATAGTAACTTGTTCAGTTTTAATATTGGTATAAAAATTTATAACAGTGATTTATTCAACCGTATTAAACCTAGTAATTCCTTGATTGTATGTAGTGGCGTAATAACAGGATTATTAAGTGCACAGTAACGCCCGTGTCTTATAATAAACGTATAATTTTTCTTATTTTTAATTGAAGACCTTGGCATGAAAACAGCAAATGTTACAAAACTCATTTTTTTCAAGAGAGGGTAAAAAACGTAATACCTTGATTGTAAAAGACATTTACTGTTTCTATATAAAATAGCATGGGCTATTGTATGTTTTTAGAAAAGTGGCATATTTTTGAGAGCTGATTTGATGGACATAAAATTTCTTTTTTAAAATACATCTTTGCACAGTTCTCAAGAAGTGTAGTGAAAATAAAATAGAAAAAGCTGATATTGGCTGTTTTCATATAAAGATTTTTAATTCATTTACTGCATTTTCACATTATTTATTGCTACATAAGTAAAACAAATTTACTATTGAAATGTATTAAAACATGCTTTGTTTTTTTAATAATTTCAAAACAATTCATTAAAAAATTAGTCAAAATACTAAAATTGACAGATAATAAATAATAGTAATGAGTTAAAAGTAACCAATGTAAAAATAATAGTCGAAACCTATAAAAATTCCTACATTTTGCATCATTCTTAAATACACTATGGATATGAATCTATCTAGAGTACTGAGATACGAATTATATTATATAATACAACATTGCATTGGTATGTTGTACATATAACTCCCGAGCGCTAACTGGAAAACTAAAGGACATAAACACAAGTAAGTATTATTCCATAAGTATATAGATATCCTATATCTTCATTTCTTCGTAAGTTTAGGTGTATATGTGAAGGGCTAGCAAGCGTTGAAGTCTTGCCCTGTCCGGAACAACCCTCGGTAATAATTTGATCTAACGAAGAAAACCCACCCTCAGCCCCGAACCCCACAAGCCTCCCTATACTCCTAACGTGTACAGACTTGTTTGTTTTCTATGTGTTTTTTTTTCATTTCTCAGCTGTATCTAATGGCCAGTGATAGGGGTGCCCTAAGTTTAGGTCGAATATTGAATTGATTAATTATTGTTATTGTAATTATTAAATTTTAAAAGTCGTATGTTGTTTTCAATATGGCTGGTTTGAGGTAAAAATTCTAAAAGTATTTTAACTTTAAAATTGACGTAGTTCAGATGTGGATAACATTAAAAATTAAAAAGAGTTTTTCTGCTGCCATCGATTACTCTTTGTTGACAGAAATAAATGGTAATATTCATTTATAAAATCGAGCATTAAGAAGTTCATTTTTCCTTCAAAACCATGTTTCTTCGAGTTTCGCCAGTAAAAATCAAAGTTACCATACTCAATTAAAAGCAATAAAAAAGTATATTTATGCTGTATTTAAAATGTCATCGTACCGTTAATAATAATTTTGTCTTTCATGTTTTTTACACAATTATCTCAAATTTACTTTCGATGGAAATATGTATACTTGGTAATAAAAGTTTACATTGATTCATAAACTGGTATCTTCATAAGTTATTTGGAATGACTTATTGAATTTTGAGTGTCCATATTTAAATACTATATCGTAAAATTGGATTAAATTCTCTTTCGTGATTAACTTACAACTATTCTCTTATTCTCCCTCTAGTCATATTTTATTGTAGATTAAACAATGATATCAAATAATTATTAAGTTTTTGATAAAAAAAACTTTATGATTATTGCATATAATATCGCATTGCTTATTTCAATACTTATGTTTAAATATACGTCATTTCATTATAGCAGCCCTATCTTATAGTTCAATGAGAGACCAAATCCAAAACAGCCTATGTCACAAAGAAAACTCACGAAAATTAAAGACTTGATCCGACATTGTGGTTTTGGTGTCACAGCGATAGTTAGACGCAAAATATGAGTTGTATTTTAGTCGAGTGCATTTTCTTTCAAGTCCTTTTCAAGAGAGTTGAGCTATTGTTGAAGCGATTTTATAAATGTACCTATTTGACTATTTTTGTTAACAGTTTATTCGATATTAGTAGCAGTTTCATATGACTTTTTTATTTTTTTAAATACACAATTTGTTTTTTATTACTCCTACATTTTTAAATAATCAGAACCGGTTTCTCTCACCACGAGGATTATTAACACTTATTCAGTTGATAATGCTCGTGCTGAATGAAAACGATTCTGATCATTATAAAACTGTGGAAGTAGTACAAATTGTGATTTATTATTAAATAAAATGCCTTTCTACGAAACAATTAACACCTTTATGTCTCAATATTAACGTTTAGCCACTAAGTAAAACAGGAAAATGAAAATAATATGTAAGTTTGTTTTAAAGACCAGCTAAAGAATTGTTCAAATAAATGAATTTATTGCAAAACAAAGTTTAAGACTCAAAAATCTTTAAAGTCTTTCATTCAGAATTAGTTCAAGATAGGAATAAAATAAAGCAAGAAAGACCTTCAATTTTTTTTTTATTATTATAATCATAGTATATTATTGAAGCTTTACACGCTTCTGACGATCTTTCAATAAAACAAGTTTTTAATGTACGTATGCGCTCTATCAATTTCTCCAGTGCAAGTCTAAAATTTCGTCCTATTTCGTCCCCTCTTCGAAATTCAATATTTTTCGAAACTTAAAAATGTCGTTTTTTCACACGATATCGATCCTCGTTTTACACGGTCGACGCGCTTCAAAAAAACAACAATGTAAAAGAATATTTCACTTTTCTTTATATACCGGAAGACAAAGAATAAATTTAATTATACTGAAAACTATCACACTGCCCAGAACAGTTTTACTCAAAACTCTATAAACATTCGAGAGCTTGTTTAGTGACTCAGAGACTCATTTAACTAAATGACTATTTAAGCGAAATATTCACTAAGCAATGAATGATTTCCCAGCTGTGATTTGAATCAAAAATCAATCTTAGGCAACACTATCATTTTTTTTATATTTTTAAGAATAAAACAATAAAATAAATGTCACACCACTTTTGTAAATTGAGCATTTTTTCCCTAGTTATGTTAGTTTTTCGATACAATGCGATATGTTCATATACAATAGAAGACCAATATTCAAGAGCGAGTCAAGTTATTCGAGGAAGTGTTAAGATTTCTTTATTGTTGTTGACAAAAGCGTAATTGTCTGGACGTGTCATTATTTTTATATAATATAATGATGATGATTGGTTGGGGCTTAAATCTGGGGAGAAGTTATATGTTAGAAGTGCCTATGTCTGAATTTGACCATTTTGACTTCAGATGTATTAGAAAGTACTTTTAAATGTTCATTCTTTTAATTGTAGAAATCACTGTGTCAGCCGATTTAAAATGAATGAAATAAAATAAAATCTACAGTGTATGTCAAGATAATGTGTCGGCATATTTTACACCGAGAAATGCTTGTGTTGACATGAGCAATTCAGATGTTGGAATTTACTACACCAAGTTGTCTATGTTCACTAATAATAAACAGCAACAGTAATATAAGAGATAATGATGTAGATCATTATTTATAAATACACAATCACCTGTTCTGAACAATATATGTATGACATCGACATTTATAGCATTACACCCCAGAAATGTATTTAGATATAAAAATTGTTATTTTAATTTTTGATTGCTCGCTTAAATTGAAATTTCGCTATTTTACAACAGTCAAGAATTTATACAAACAATGTATGTACCTATAACATAAATTGTATTGAAACGGATTAATCGTGTCAATTTGGATTATTTAATACGATCATTTGCTGGCACTAATACAGGACACAATATTCTTAATTATAAGAAATTTTGAGGTTATAGCTACTAGTGATTTAATTCTTTATACTATTATCATCAGAAACAGTTCTTTTTGTTTTTTTACCATGACCACTACCAATGTGGAGCATACAGTCTCCTAATGGAGACCAACTTATTACTCAGTTACTCAACATCTCTTTTTTCAAGGAGAGTAACGATGGAATGATAAGTATAGTAATTAGATAATAGCTATCACTTTCACCTAAGTTTTAGGATTGGGTGAGTAGGAGATAGTTTTAGGCATCACAAACATCCATGTATTCGAACAGAAATTCATTAATCGATTGAAAAACAATTTATGAAACTGTCCGAACTGGGTCTCGAACCCGTGAGATCTTTAACCGAAGTCAATGCCGTGGAGCAATAACTACAATACTTATTTTCTCTATATAAAACACACTATATTCATTTTAAAACACTGGTCAAAAAAATGTGAATTGCTTAAAACTAGTTCACCATAAAAAGGAGATCATTTTGAATTGAAACTTGTTAGACGTATTCTGTTAATTTCTTTATTTAGAGTTATGAGTCCATATACTTCACATTGGAAACAAAACCCGATTAAAAAAATTATAAAAAATGTTCATACATTCAATAAAAGACTAAATGATTATGTTATTGATTCATTCATTTTGCAGTTCACGATCATAAGAGCATCAATTGTAAGCTCGGTATATTGATGTAAAGTCATAAAATATGATTATTAAAAAATATGTTTACTTCCTATCAAAAGAGATAACTAAGAATTGATAACATTGTAAATGTGTTTTATCGTGAGCAAGCCATTGTAACAAGGAAACAAAAAACTATTTTAACGATTTTTTCGCGTCCAATATCTCCATCGGCATTTATTTCTCGTGTTTTGTCCCTTGGATCGCTTATTACTACTTCACCCTTTACAAAATACACCAAGAGACCCTCTTTTCGGCCGGGGGAGGCTGGGCACACCTAAGACAAGGAGAAAACACATTAATTCGTCCTGCCACGCGCGGGGTAGCAAAAGGCGCCTGGGGTAACCTTCCCCTATTTTATTTTTTAATATTAGGGGTAAGTTACGCTGGGCGGAACGTGTCTTCTCGCGGAGGAAAGAAAAAAAACAACGAGGACGTCATTTTTTACGCAGCCCGCGCCGTTTACGTCAACTTTGACTGCATTACAAAGTTTTCGATGTTAATATTGTGAATTTGTGGTGTCGCGTCTTCGTCATACTTTAGCAAGATATTACGTTTACATTATTGAAAGTTGAATAAAATATATATGTTGATTTATGATTATAACTTTTGTCAAATAATAACAAATACTAAAACCACATTAATGATATATATTGGAAACGTCTTCATATTCATGAAAAATAAAATGTATCTATTCTATAACATCACTTGCAATATTCCAGTTCGTCAGCCACGCAGTAATCTCTAGGTAATTAATTTCCGTGTTCCAGACCCCATAAAGTCAACATTAAATTATATTATTTTGTTATCATCAATATTTGAGAACTTGGGACTGATTGTTACTATCTTCATTTTTATATCAGGCCCAACGTAAAATGTATTTTATTACTAAAAAAATAAATACTTGTGGATGGAAATTCATTTATTTTTCATTGATCGTTGCTCTATTTGGAAGGTTTGCTGTGAAATCACCTGAATATATAAACATAAAAGAAGATGGTGGCTTAACAAAGTCATTCTTTCCAATAAGGCAAATACTATTTTAGACCAGCATCGGTATTGTTAAATACTTTTTGAGAAAAACTGAAAAAATACGAAAAATAATAATTGTTGATTATTGGTATCTGTTTTAAACCCTTTTTTTTACTGTGTATTTTGAAATCAATAGAAAGATATAATAAAATTTTTAATATTGATCGATATATCCACATCCCACCTTCAGCACTATATTCTTGTGGAAATAAATATAACACTATTTTTTAACATATTATAATTGAGTTCAGCCAAAGAAATTGCCGATTCAATCAATTTTGTTTTTGCTAATATTTTTTTAATTATTAAAACCATTTAATTCTTTTTTAAGGCTTTTTTTTAACATGTAAATAAAAAAAACACTTTCATAATAATAAGCTTATCCATTTGAAGCATTTAAAAAACTTTCTAAATTACTTTTGTGAATTTGTTTTATGATGTGTCAATCAAAAAATTTTTTTTTAAATAAGACCAAAGTTAACACAAGTTGAGTATACAAAAATAATTTAATTTATTAATAATTCTAGTTACCTTGAACAAATTAATGTCAAATCTGTAGATTAATTCTTAGCGGCATATGGTTTAGTTTCCAAGAAGTAATATTAACAACGTGTTTTTTTTAATTTTTAAATGGCTGAGGATCCGGTTGAGAATGTATTAGCATAATTTTATTTTTCTCTCATTAATCAAAGTAAAAAGATGTAATTTGTCGTCGCGAAAATAGGAATTTGCCTTAAAATACTAGTTAATTATTTGTGATATGCAATTCTGTATTTAAATTAATATTGTTATTTTGCATAATATATTGATTATTAAGATTACTTATTTTTTTAAGTAAGAGAGTTTTTAATAACGCGTATATTTAATATTGTATTCTTAATTAGAACGCGTCTTGCTCAGAATAGCGCTCATCCTCTGAAATGTTCTTCCGCGTACCTAAGTAGGTGCACACTCACACACACAAACACACAGAAAGCTCCCGCCAAATTATACCAACTCTTACATAAATAAATACATATTAAACGAGACGTTGGTATGCCTGGCTTAAGAAGAGTGAGACAGAAGAGTCATTATCGACCAGGGGTCACGGCGCATGCCCGGCGACTTGGTACGGGATGCTGCGAAAATTAGTCGTCGGGTGTTGGCGTCTCGCTCTAGCGACGCCTCATTATAGACGTCGTCTCTTTCGGAAGCGCATATATGCAGGGTCTCTTTGGTGCGGTAACCCTTTCATTGCTGAAAGGGGTGTTTGTTTTGCAAGCACTACATCATTTCTTGCATTCAAAAACTTCTCAATTAAAATGTTTAAATATCCTATTTCGATGCTTTTCCAAAGGTTCAAATCCCCAAACTGAAACATTTTCACACATATTCATGATATTAGAAATATGGTGTAGAGATAACCATTGTTTAACTAGTTACCTACCTTTCCTAGCTTCTTCTTTCTTCTAAATAAATAATTATTTTAGGGTAATGAAAAAAATATTATACATTACTAGTGGGGTACTCACTGAGTTGCAATGCCACTCAAAGAAAGAAAGGGTTTGTGTTTTAATTATGTTATCGAAGTGCTTTTGGATTTTGAATACACAATATTTTTCCGTCTGGTGTGTACACGAATATATCAGAAGGTTTTTCCGAGATGTCGCTGTTCGTACGTATTTGATTTAAAACAATTTTCTTCAGAAACTTTTACGGGAAACTCACCAAAGTTTCACTGAAATCGGATGAATGGTAAAAGAACGCACAAAGGCCAAAAAAACAAACAAACATTTTATATATATATATATATATATATATATATATATATAAGAAAAAGCTATCCGGCACTACAGGTTATTGCCAATGCGCCAAATATTTTGAAAATTTTAAATCACATGAGATAAACTCGATGAGAAATTTCATCACAAACGCTCATGTCTATCCTCAATCTTGATCTATCTAATTTATTCAGAAATCGAGCTACAAATTTCGTATAATTAAAGATATTTACTTTAGGACTAGGATAGTAGTTAACCTGTTTGGGAATATGGGCGGACTTGTACTGCCACGTGATTTTTAATTGAATTAGTATTGACATACTTATCTTCAGTATGGTAGTATGCATTCTTGTGCGTGTCTATGCTTTAAGTATGAATTGCTATGCCATCTTAGTTTCCATTTGTATTGATTATTTCGCACATTTATATTGCTTATATTTACTTGCTGCGACATAATCTCAGACCCATCGTTTCGCTAGGGTATTACCACTTGACCACTGAAGGCACAGATTATACTTAACATTTATTTAAGAGCTACCAAATACATTCTGTAATACTTGTAGAACTAAATAATTTACCATTTTTACCAGATCAAAAATACAATTTACAATTTTTTATGGAAAAACATTTATTCGATAGAAAATCGTTACCTATTATTTAAAACAATTTGAAACTTACGAAGCTGGCTGCAATCTATTAGAATAATAAAACTGATTTTGGTGAAAAGTAGAGGACTTTCTATTGAAGTTTATTGAGATAGCTCAAAACAAAATGACAATATGAACAAATTACTTACATTTATCATGAGATCAAAAGCACGGTTATTATGCCCCACGGTTCTGAATGGGTTAAAACTCCGAGAGCACCTGATTATAATAAGGAAAGCACAACTTTAAAAAGCTACGGAGAAAGCTTTCCAGTTCTATAATGACTCAAGTGAAGAAGTAAACCAAAACAAAGTATCTTTCTGCATAGCCATGTAGAGCTTTAACAATATTAGAATGTTATTTTCTATTAAAACAAACATAATTATTTAAAAGTAAAAATCAAAAGTAATTATTTGTGTGGGTTCCATAATGATATTTGCATTTTTGTAATTGTAGGTCTATTATTTGAATTCTATCATAAAAATACTCTTAGTCTCTCCTATCCAAATAAGATTTTATGCCTTCAATTAATGTATCAACTTTTAAATGAAAAGTTAGCTGGATCTATCGATTATTACTTACAAATATTTATTCTGATGAGAATAATGTAATACACTATTCATATTCATCAGTAATTTATTAATTAGTATTGTAGTATAATTCAGTGAGAAAAACAGTCACAAACACTGGTTTTAATATGATTATTTGTTTTAATTGAAAATAATACCATATTTTGTATAACACAAGAAATTTTTAAGAGGTTACATAAAATAAATGTGAAATGCACACTTATAAAATATATATAAATCTGTTTACCAGATTCAACTCTGAGGAATTTATTAATTTTATCAAAATATTCAGTTTATTTTTTTCTGATTACTTTTTCATATACGTAATTGAAAATCTTTGAATAGCTCAATTCATAAAAATCATATTTTGTATATCGTTAATACATTGCATTAAAATTAAAATTACTTGTAATAAATAAAAATACATAACTCTACAACCTTGAAAAATGGAAAACGTCATTGAAAGCATAATTTTTTGGCTCTACAAAATTTCGTTTTATCAAATTGTAATGATCCTATTATTTCTTTTACATCTTATATATAATAGCCCAGACCGCTCTGTGGACGTTTTATTATTATCACATATCACATGTAGGTATGAAATTTTCTCATGAAGTAAGCGTTCGCGGTGATATAAAATAAAATTTTATGCAATGCACACACAGTTCCGACGTACAATTTCAATACTATCATCAATGACCAGTACGGTTATACCAGTCATTTAATAAGAAGGGACAAAATATATATTTTATCTTTATACCTTTGTTAGAAGGCTAATTCCCATTTTTAATTAAATGAGTCATCATTCCAATGTTTGTAATTAAACTTTAAAAGGATAAAAAAAATTTGCATTCGATTTGGCAGAGAATACAACTTTTCCCATCCATGCTTTTAGTAAATAATTCTTCAATATGTATTCAAATAATTATTTAAATTTCAAAGAAACCTTGTTTCTCTATAAAAACATATATCTCATTATTTTGGTATTATGATATAATCGTCTTATTAACAGCGTATACACTTTTGATAATCGTTCAGAAATATACCAAGGCCATATTTTGCGCAAAATTTACAGATAGACCTACGTACGATATATGCAAAACTGTGTTTTTGTAAGCGATTAACCTTGCCATAAAAGCTTTTATCAATCGAAAACGCTCATCACTTACGTCGTTTTGCTTCCGGCATTCACCCTGTAAATGTATGATAAATATAATGACGAGATCCAAGGAAGCCTACGGGAGCGAATGAAAGGAGAGATACGATTTTTATGATATAAAAGAGCGGGACAGCAAACCTTCCGAGGAGGAAATTATAATTTGAAATTGGAGAACGTCTTGCAAAGTAGACGGTCAATACTGAAAAGATCATTAGCATAGCTTCTTCTCACAATAGTAGATTTTCAGGGCTGACACAAATTTATTTGCCATTATTTGTTACATAAGGTCATTGTTCAATATTATTGAGAAGTTAATTAACCCTTGCAACAGCAAATCAGTAATATAGCTATAAGTAATTTTATAGGATTCAATTCAAAGTATCAAATTTTAGATCATATTTTAAACATTTGCTTAAAAATAAAAATAAGGAAATAAAAAATATGTCAAATTTATTAAATATTCATCCTTCCTTAACTGTAAAAAATAAACCCATACATAAAATGATTTCCATGTTTCTTTTAATTATCAATATTCAATTGTTTTAATCTACCATCATTTTAAAAAAATAATATCATTTTTACTTTTATTAGAATAACATAAGATGAGAACATTACAGACACTTTTGTCTTTTTGAAACAATATCATAATTTGATCAAGAAACTTAAATTACAATATTACACGCTTCGTAATTTTAAAGACAATTGTAAGAACTTAAACATGGAAGGCTTTGCTTTAGAAATATTTAATTTAACTTTACAATTTCATTGTGGATTGATCTTTATAAACATAGTATAAAAGTATCTTGTTTGAAATCCATGAAGAGCAAAATAAATTTGTTAATTGTGGATTATTGGCGAAAGAGTGTCTTAATGAAATTACTCTGGCTTCTACAGCCGCAACGCATAAAAAAATATGAGTTAAAATTTATAACATATAAGTTATCGATCCTAAAATGACAAACGAAACAATGCAAATACAGACTTAATTCTTCCAGCGTAATCTTATGAGGATCTTGCCAATCCTATGCAATTCGTAAGTTCCCTTGGTTAAGTTGTATTTAGTTGTAAAAAATAGCCTAATCAACTAATACATGTTTTCTTTATTTGTAAATTATGTAGGTATATATGAATAAAAAATGAACAATTTCGTTAACTAATAATCTACTGAGACAGTTAATGGTAGATTATAGAAAAATCTAATCACAGTTCTCAACTGCGAAAAACGGCTTACCCTGTAAAAACCTAAAAAACAAACAAATATTGAGGTCACTTCCATAGCTATTTTTAAACATCATAATAAACTTTTTATAATTTTATTGCCATAATGGCAAAATAGAAATAGTCAGCCCTGCTGAGAGTTTCTTGGCTCGCGGGCGGGAAACCTTCGCAAATGAGCTTTTTTGTATAATTCTTAGCGTTAGAGCCCAAAGCGGGGAAAGCGTTTTTTCTTTTACTTTTTTCTCCTTGCCAAAGCTGTCGGAGTGACGCATTCCCGTCCGTCAAAGCGGATGACGGAATTAAAGCAGCTTTGTTGATAATTTCAAATGAAAGCTCCCGCTTCAGATTGTCGCTTTTAAAAAGGAACCGAGGAAAACTTAATCATTTTCTTTTTTACTGCAGAGTCTTCACCGTTCTTTTGGCAGCTTAAACTTTGAACACCCTGCACTGGAAAATTAATATTTAATTGCCTGCGTAAAATGTATATTATCAAATTTTTTATATAATAAAGAAAATAAACGTTTTATAGTTGGAATTCAGCATTTTTTTAAATACCACAGATCATAAACATTTTCGTAGTTAAACGACATAATGAAATAGATTTTTTAAAGACTTAACTTTAGTAATAATAGCTATTTATGTATTCATAATAAATATTTTTTATGCATTAGATTATAATATTAATTTTGATGTACTTTTTTGAGAAAATATGAAAATATATTTATCAAAATTTATTATTAAAAGTATTATTAATGAAATACATACTCACTGAAAACTAATAATTAACCAAAATGTTGAAAATAATATAAACTATGCAAGGTTTGTTCCAGAAACAAGCTAAAAAATGTTTTTACACACCCTCTCCACTACTATGTATATTAAATTTATACTCCGGAATACTTGTGTTTGTTTGACCAAAAACGTAAAGTTATTTTAGCTGCGTCAGTTAGTTAAAGCTCTGTCTATTCAGTTATAGTTATTAATTATGTATTATGCCTTGAGTAAGAACTCTTTTCATTGTTTCACGAAATTCCAGAAATCAAAAACAATTCAATTACTCAGGCATCTCAAAATAGCCCATATTGAGATTACCGGAAAGAGCAGTGTTTAAATGTTTACCATAAATCAAAGATTATTGATTCGTTTTCGGGTTTTATAATTTTATAAACAGGTGTTTATCAATTAGATACTTTCCGAGTTTTTATAAATATCCTTTTACTGGCTATCTTCGAAGGCTGATCCCACCCGATCGAGGTATAGCTGTTGCTCCTGGTCTGAGGCTGTGTGACTTTTAATACGCCAATGATGCTGTCATATTCGACAAATCTTTGAAGGGTATCCAGGAGACTATTGACAGGTTAGGAGTTAGCTCAGGTCACATTGGTCTGAAAATAAACGTAAGTAAGACCAATGTGTAACCATGCCTGTTATGACTCTGATAGAACCCTGACTAGTGCGGGACAGACCATCACGAGGGTTGACAGCTTTAGATACCTCGGTGTACACATCCAGGAAGATGGTACCACAAAAAAGCAGATCGCTATCCGATAAGAAATAGCCGGAGCTGCATTTAACTCAATGCAGACGGTCTGGGATACGCAGTTGTACACTATTAAAACTAAATTGCCATTTGTTCAACGCTTGCATTCTACCTGTGCTGCTTTACGGTAGCAAAACATGGCAACTGACGAAGTCTCAAAAAAACCGTATACTGAACTTCGAAAATAGATGGAATATTCGGGGTAAAGTCATTTGACTTCTTGAGGAATTCGGAGATTAGGGAACGGACCGAGCAACGCCCTGTCAAATCGGCGGTTATGGAGAGACGTTGGAGTTGGCTCAATCCTGCTTTCCTTTTCTTCAGACCTGTGGGATTCCGGCGTCCTGGAAGACCATCGGGTACTATCCATAGGATGTACTCGGCGGAGCTGAGAGACTCTGGCATGTCATGGGAAGAAGCAAAGCGATTGGCGGGTGACAGGGATTCATGGAGCGAATATGACTATCACCATTCAATATCAACATTTTGTTTCATTGTTTATGAAAGTTATCTCCCTTTGGATTTTTGTTGGCATTTTTGCGTATTCTGAATAATTAATCAGATACAGCGCAAAACTCTGCATATAACTGCATGTTCAACTCAAGTTGTCAGACTAATTAACTGGACGATCGACATATAAAAAATCTTCAAAAACTTAAAATACTCAAAAGCCAGTTTAAGCTTGTAATTATTACAAAAAATTAACAAAATATCGTTACAATATTCTCTACTTAGTTATGTCATAGTACAATAATACTTTTATATTATTGAATCTAAGCAATATAATTTTAACCATTAATAAATGTATATAGTCTAACTCGAGTTTTTCCCATAGTAATTTCTACATCTAACAATACAAAATTGATCGCCATACTTTGTCACCCGGGACATCTTGGGGGCTGTGGGAGTAAGTCGGGTGAATGGGGTAAGTACACGTAGCCATAAGTACAATACATAGAAAACGAAATTTAGACATGGTATTTGATACAAATAAATTCATTACTTATTACTGGGAGACTATAGATATTTTTTTACTGGTTGTATTGTCGTATAGAACTCAAATATGATAATGTATCGAAAATATTTGACAAAATATAGTTATGTGTTTACATAGTTGTTATTTTGGCAATACGCTATCGTGAATATTGCTTTTTTTATCTGACTAATACATAATGACTGACCATAAAAATTTAAAAAAATACACAGAAACTATTAAAGTGTAAACCCTGTTTTCAAATATGAATATACACGTCTGTTTCAATATGAAAATATTTAGTTCACCAAAACTTTTCCTTACGGATTCATGAGTTGAAAAAGATACAATCAGAATCCAAATTTCAAGTGAAGATTGGGGAGGAGAGTTAATATACGTGTAGAAATATTTATTTAACTATTAATGTTATAATAGTTTAACTCACTTTCTATTGAAGTTAAATTAAACTCTAAAAATGAATGATGAGAATTGAACACTTCTGTTTACTGGATACCTATAACAAGTATTTTCAACGCAATTTTCTTGATTGTTTTCCCATTAGAAGACATCAGCTGACAACACTTAAAAATATGGAGGAAAGGGATATAAAAAAGAGAGAAAGGCAACTGAATCCTTTTTACAGACTCCACATATTTTAAACAGGTCAATATAAAATAGGTAAAAAAAGAATACTGATACATATATATCGTCCTTATACCAAAATTTTCCTTATTTCTATCGTACATAATTTTTATAACTTATACTTAGTATTTTATAACTATAACTTTGTACAAACAAACCTAATGAAAAAGATATGAAATTTCAAACATTTGAAATACTTCAATGTCCAATTACTCGAAACAAGTGTTTTTCAGTTATTGTCTTCTTCCAGAACAGTGAAGATATGAAGTATTCAAACTTTATAAATTAACTTATAGCTATAGTGTGTATTAATCATAATTAATGTTTCTTATTTTTTTTCTAAATTATTTACTAAGATAACAATCTTATATTTACAACACACTTACCCCACTGTCACCGTATTCCTTTAGGGTAGGATATATTTACAAGAAAAGGGGTTTTGAGACAGGTGGGGGAGGCTGGGGACAAACAATACACCATCAGCGGGTGGTAGTAGATATACGTAACGGCGGACGGTCATTTGTATCTAACCGCAACATGCAGGACGTATCTCCTCTTTGCCTCTACGATGTGTTTGAACAGCGACTCGCCCTCGAGATGTCTACGGCGTAGACCGTAGAGGGTGCAATGAATTATTTAAAATTTGCTGTTCTTTATCTATTTTATGGTGACATGTTAGTAGAATGGTCAGCAATCCTTAAGAGTCAACCGAATCCTTGTTTATTTTATTTATCTGTTCATTGTTCTATAAAGTTTTTTTTAAAAATAACTATGAAGTATATTCGAGGGAATAATTTATTTAATAAACTATACAAAACCAAAGCATCACCACTACTTGAAACATCATAAAAAGAGGCTACTTATTACAAGTAAATAAATCTGTTGTAAATATCAATTCAATGTTTGTTTTGTCCCAGAATGAGTTGAACCAAATTTATCACATTAAATACATGCTATCTATCTTCTTAAAGTGGAAGAAGGCATTAAGTCAAAAAACCATGATTTGAGATAATAGACTTTTAATAAATTTTTAACCTCTCAATTTACATACCCTAACCATTATTTATTAAACTAAAACGTTATGAGTTTCAAATTCCATGTACCCATATTCAAAATCTCAACAGTTCAAATTTAATATTGAAATTCCATCAAGCACCCTTAGTCGATGTCTTAAATTCGTGAGATACGTTAATAATTTACAAATTCGATTTAATTGTTAGAATTCTTTTTTTTTAGTAACATTGATTGTAGTTTATTTCCACTAATAACTGTGAACGAAATTAACTTAATTCATATTGATTTCTTCAAATTACCTATAAAATACATGGAATATCACTGAGCTTGTTTTTTCATACGATAGACCGTGTTAAAATCTATCTTACTACATTCATAACTCAAAACAGCCGATTTTCGTCTTATCGCCTTCTGCCACTAAGCTGACGAATTGACGATAGTCTTAATAAAATGATACAGTTCGTACCGGCTACTGGCCATGGCGTTATGCCGAAAAAGCTATCAGCTATATTATTTTGCTTCATTCTTGTCGAACTAACTAATTTTCTACATTTCGTATTTTGAGTCTATCTATGCCAATTCAATCAATAAATTAAAAATTAAGACGAATAAATTAAGACCAAATTTGCTGTTACAAAATATCTTTCAAATCAGTCATTTAAAAATTCAATTTTTAAGCGATTAACCGTTGGATCTGAAAGGAAAGTAGAAATGCAGGTTTAATTTGAACAAATTACTATTGTGGTCTTTGAGGCTCTCATCATTTTCCCATAATTCTAAGTCATTTACTTTCAAGTCTTAACTATTTATTGTATTTACATGATGGAGAAATTCTCCATAAATAATATGTATTCCTTTAATTAATTAAATTGGTATTTACATGGAAGAGCTCCATTATACTAGGATAAAAATAACAACATATATTATTCAGTTCTACAAAATTTACTTGTAGGTTGATAGCAAATTCGGTTTCACGTCATAGTTCTGAAGCAGAAATTTTGCATAACTAAATACATTGTTATTTTAATCTTATTATTAATATTTATTTCTATGAAGAATTTCATGTAGTGAAGTTTCTCATTATAATTATAAAATTTATTAATTTATCTTAATATCTCATTCAAGTTATTAATTACGTTGATTTTTATGTAAACATAACAAATATTTTTGGAACCAATCGTACACTTTTAATACGCATCACAGTTTCTTTTGAAACGAATTTGTGAATCAAATTAAAGTATAATTGTTATGTATTCATTTTACATATTGAACCGTGTTATCAGAGGGTATACTGTTAAACAAATTGAATAAATGTCATAATTATTATAAGTGAAACAACACTTACACTCAAGTTTATTGGCCATGTAACAAATAAAGTGACTTTTTCCTATACTTAAGTACAATAAAAGATGTCGGAAATACTTAAGCTCGGCTATATTTTCTAGATACGTTACACACATTTCAAAGAATTTCGTACGTGAAAAAGATAACGCAAAATACCCGTAATATGTTTATACAAAAATCAGCCATCGACAACAAACAAACATACATGATATAATTATTTTTATTAAATTCAAAATAAAATTAACAAAAACTTTTTTTACAAAATTTGAATTTACAGTTAATCGCTGTGAGCGATAATATTTTGTTCATCCATTTTCTTGAAGCTGGACATTTTAGCATGTTGACATAACTGTATTTTAAGATACTCAATATGTAAAAAAGTATTTTACCAAGTAATAAGTATTTTTGATAATTTTATGTACTCATCAAAAACGTACGTTCCGTAGACGAGTGGTAACGCTCTTTGTAGTCAAAGATCATCCTATCATCCTAGATGGCTGAGTGGTTAAGGATAGGAATCTTTATATATTGATTTTTCAATATAGTTACAGATGTGATCCAAATCAAGATTGCCTGTGACATTTTCAAACTGTTCTCATTACTAGTTAATTTGTTTGACGATGATGTTTTGTTTTGAATTCCTAAACGTAAGTAATTTATCATTCTAAGTACAGGCAGAACACATAAAAGCATAGGATATAATGACTTTCTAATAGAAACAGTATTTTGATACTGTTATTTTTTGTTCACACAGAAAGAATGATATAACTGAAACTCATGGATTTGTATGCCAAAAAGATTATTCTTTAAAATGTAAAATAATTTTTAAACCACAAGCAATTGTACTTGGGAGAGTGAATATTTTGAAAATAAAGTAAACTTTTAAATGCGATTATCTCAGCACTTGTTTTCATGCCTTAACGCCTTCTGTCAGTATACCGTCGATATATTATAGCTCCACAATAATGCTAGTTGGACACTGCACATATATTTGAAGACGTGAAGACTTCAAACAAAAGTGCGTTTGGATTAAAAATTATACTAAATATAAGTCAACCTCTGTAGTCTAGTGGTAAGAGCTTTACCCTAGCTATCACGTGGGTCCTAATTCAAGTCCCAGTAAGGTCAATATCAAATTTAGATTTTTCGATTTAAATTTGTGATCTTCGAAATGAGTGAAATTCTGATCGAGTTTATCTCGTATGATTTTCAAATTTTCAAAATACAAAATACGCATTGGCTGTCAGCTGCAGTGCCAGATATATTTTTTTAAATAAATAAATACTAAAAATACTCGTATAGCAATTAATGGAGAATTCAAAGACTTTTTCTAGATAGCTATAGTTTTTAATGGCTCTTTAACCATACGTTTAGCGCTCCTGTTTATCCCTGATTCTTAGACTGAGTGATCCGATATTATGCGTCAGTGTCCGTTGAAATGATATCGACGTGGGCAGTCTCCCATTCTAAGCCACCCGAAGGGGCATCGCTCTTGACTAATCGACTGTTTGCCTAAAGGATTCCTATTCATGCGCTTAGGATAGGCAAATAGCCTTCTCGAATTTTCCGCCGAATTATTTAGATAAAAAAAACACAGCTGAACTAAAAAAATCTTGGCGGTGGATTTTCGCTCAGCTTTTTTCACGTTCGTTGGCTTGCGTTATGAAAGATTAATTTTCTTCTGTGCTGGCTTGCAAATTTTCGCTAATGGCGACTGGAAGTAGTTTTACGCTGGCTTGATGTGTTCCTTGATGGTGAGCCATTTTGTTTTTTTTTCTGAATAGATAATGCTCATTCATGTGGGTAAAAAAAATATTCGAGTTATTGGCGAAATTTGACGAGTATGCAACGTAACGGTTTCAGACTGACGCGACTTGATTTATCGTCGTAAGAAATTTTCTACTAATAGATGTTATTTTAATGATTCTAGGTTAGTCCATTTGATATTTAAAAGATAGAAAATAAATAATAAAAAAACAAATTATATACATTATCTACGATACAAAAACCTCTTCGATTGCCGTAAAAATATTTTGTCATTTTAGCCCCTGCAAAGGCTTACTACATATTTCTATTATTCTAAAATTTTAAAACGTACATCTCAAATTTTAGTTTTAAGATACCACTCTTTGGGTAATTTAATGCTGCTTATTTCATTATAATTTTAATAAAAACACACAAACTTTGTCGTTAAACTAAATAAACTTTGTTTTAGTGATAAAATAAATTTTAATTAAATTGCTGTACTTATATAATGCAGATTCTAGAAAACTAAGTAAGTGCGCCACTTTTCAGTTATTTCATTAGCCTAATCACGTATATAGTAATAATCGGTTTATATTTTAAATTAAATTTACAGATTAATCAAGAATTAAACAATTTATAAAGCAATGAAAGTGAAATAATTTAAAAAACATAAACTTTATTTTTATTACGATTTATTTTAATTCTATTAATTGTTTAACGCTCTGGCAAATGACAGAAACAATTTATCGTTAGAGCAGTCGACACTTTCGTAAAGTACCGCGTACATTTATTTTTTTTAATCGTCATTTAATAATAAATCATATCATATTAATGCAATTGTCATTAAAATCAAAAATTCAAATAAAATTTACTCTCGTCAAATATATGAATCAATTTTTTTTACCACCTCCGCTCCCACTGTGCTCCACATATAGACTCTTAATGGAGGTATCTCAACAGAAGTTTTTCTCTGACAGTTGTTTGTTACACAGTTGCTCAACCTCTCTTTTTCGCAGAGAGTAGGAATAGAAGGATATGGCTAAGACAGGACTAATAGCTGTTTAATCACTATCACTACGCCTTCTTATAGGATCGGATAGGTGGAACGGAATTCAAGACATCACAAAAGTCCATGCCTACAAACATGAATTAATTTATGTGACTGTCCGTACCTGGATTTGAACGCGAGACATCCTTAACCGACCTACAGTTTTAAATTAACTAAAATAAAAAACAACCTGTCAAAAATTATTTATAACCTTTTCTCGGAAAGTTTGTTTACCAGTATTGGAATCTATTGTAGCCTTAGTGTTGCTTGTTTCGAGTTTAGCATCCATCTACCTTGGCAACTCATGATGACGTATTAAAACAAACGCAGAAGTTAATCCTAGAAAGTTAAAAAGAAAAATGACTATGTACAAAAAAAGACGAGCCAAGATAAGTCTGTTCCCACACCAATTCTTTTTGTACTCACTGTTGTAAGTATGTTTTGTTGTTTTAATCATTTCGCTTTATTACCGTCCACGTTTACTCGAGATCCCCTTGTCGCTGAAAATTGCGAGAGGACACTTTTTGTTTGGCCTCTCTCTCTCATTTTTTTTTATTTTTTATCTCCGCTTAAAAAAGACAAAAATGAACAAGGGCTATGAGTATGAACAACACGAGTCAGAAAGTTGAATGTGGTTGATGGACGACAATTACATTATGGCAACAACTTAAACATAACTAAGAAAAAAATAATATTTATAGATTGATAAATATGATGTATATCGTATTGGAATGATTGAGGAATAAGGCAAAGCAAATTTGTAAAATGTCAAAAATATTATTTGAATATCGCCGTATAGTTTACTTTACATGAGATGTATAAAAGCGAAAACAACACTTGCCTTCAAAATCATATCGTAAGATATCAAATAAAACCAATACTTCAGTAATTCTTAAACTTTAAACGAACAGGTAAGTTTTAAGAAAATTTTTATAGAATATATTAATATAATCTAAATGACTAAATTCAATGATTTTGTATTGGACAGTTGTGGTGTAAACGCAATTTATAAATTAAATTTTAAGAGTCCTCTGAAAATATTGCATTTAATCTGTTAGGTTGTATTTATACATACAAAAGAATGTGGAGAATACTTCTTCATTCATATTTTATTTTAACCTTTTGTGGGCAGTTGCTTTTTTGCTTATACACTCAAATGTAACCTTTTTTTATAATCATTGAAATAAAAAAATGACCTGTAACTTGTATAATGATTTTTCAACATATAAATATTGTATAAGAATATACGTAACGCCGTAAATTTTCATAATTACGATTATAATTTAATAAAACTTTTGTTACATTCTGCATTTTTTAAATATAAACTGGCTTTATATTTTTTAAATAAAACACAATTTATTTAATAATGATACTTTCAAATTTAAATAACAATCAGGACCGGGTTCGTTCATCACGAGCATTCATCGAGAAATCGATCTTGATTCATTATAAAAATGTGGAAGTAGGGCAAAACAAATAGTGTTTTATTTTTAAAACTTTCTGCATTATTGTAGTTAACGGGGATTAAAACTTTTCTCACCGAGCCTCTTTCAAGGTTTCTCCCCACCACTCTTTGTGTATATGCATCCGGTGTTTTACGGTAGCTTTCGACTGATAAAAGATTCTACCTCTCATATTTATCGACTAAAAAATATATCGAAAATAAGCAACATAAAAATTTGACTAGGTCACAACTTGGTGTATGAAATCCTGTTTATAATACGTATACTGATAAATGAGAATATGTCGTTATGCGTGGATGACATCTGTTATCTACGTATAACGACAGATTAATCGAGATAATTGACAGATTCATCGACATAAGCTAAATTCATGTAATAAGTAATGAACAAGTAATGAGGATTTTGTTAAATACCGTGTAATTAATCTTCGATGTAATTAAGATAACGGTCGACCATTTAAGTTCTGCTCTTCATCTCAAGGCACGTTATAAAGTCATGCTAGGTATACCCGCTGGTACAAGCAGGCCTTAAAATAGACCCAAACAATTTTTCATTGAATTTTAAATCAGTGTATAAAATATTGTAAGATGTGGCAGTATGTTTGAGTGAAGCGCACCTCTCTCCCACCGTTGCGAAATAAGCGCAAGTACCCCAGCTGGCGCATGTATCAGAACTTTTAACCCGTCACAGGCCTCGGGCAGTTTTTCTAATCAGGCTTCCATCTGGGAGACACGTACCGCGAACGTTTGGATCATCATATTTTAGGGGAGGGTGGGAGTTAAGGAGTATACGGTATATATTACTCTCCGCACAATATCAACAGTGAAGTAGGAAATTTCATATAGGCGGTACAATTTTATTTGGAATTAATATTTATTTAAACGGCCCCGTGGTCAAATGTATAAAAATACATAAATAAAAAATAATTTTCATAAATCAGATTTTATTTATTACATAACCCAGCATAGATACTCAACTTCTTACCCACAACCAACCGATACGGCTTTAAATCTTACTTACAAGAAGTATTCCACAGTATAATAAAGTTATTCGAAAATACTTAGAGATTTAGTTGCATACACTAATAGTGTACAGAAAGTAAAATACTATATGAATAAATGAAGAGCTTTAATGAGCTAAAATCTATACCATTATCATAGAACACCATGAAATTTGAATGCCTTGTAATTTAGACTGTACGTTATCAAGTTGGCATGTCAGACATTTTATTTACCATCAAGGTAATGTTTGGAAATGCCAATTCAAGTTTTGAACCCAAAATAGCGAGATTTGGAAGGGAAGCTTTAGCGTTATCACTCGGCTAAGGCAATCGGTTTCTTATTATGTATCATAAAATAATTGTAAAATAACAAATAAAGCCGCATATCTAAAAAATACATTTCGTCGTTTCCATTGCAAAATTGTATGTCTTCAAAATCAAATATTTTCAGGATAGTATAAAAACCTCTCTTCACTGAATTATAACATAAAACACGTTATTAGTATACATAATATTAATTTCTTGTTTTTTTATAATTGTCTTATTTCCATAAAAGTGTTTTTTAAACTGTGTTTATGCTCTTCGGAAAAGAAATGATTTTGCAGATAAACAATTTTACAATGGAATCAACGATATGTTTTTTTTACCTCAAACTTTAAACTTGTCCAATATTTCAAATTTGTAGATTGTTTTAATGTGAGTTTACAAATTTACATCAAATAAACATAACCATAATCTTATTTATAAAGAATTTTAATCGTCTATACGTCTATAGCGCAGAATATTGTATTTTAATGTTTCTTGAACAGTAAAATTCAACAGTTATAAGTTATGCGTTCTAGCTGTCATCTTCGTTTTCCAAAACAAGTCAAAGCCAAGTTGAAGTTATCTAAAATAAATAAAGAATAATTGTTGCACCTTGGATCCTTATACAAATTTCAAATTGTAAGAATTTCACGTCTTGAAGAATTAATAGTGATAGCTTAAAATGCTAGCCGTTCAAGGCAAAAATTTTGAGAGTTAGATTAGTTCACCTCTTAACTATTTATATATTATTGATTGAGTTGGCATTTATTAGAACTTCATTTTTATAAAGCAAACAATTGAAACGTACTTATTACCACAAGAATTGTATAAAAAATTACATTTCAAAATAATATATAGTTCTGGCGTAATTTATCTAAATATTCGTACATTCTTATTGTCAGTGACATTGAAAATATTTATAAAGTTTTTCGTCAAAGCATGTTTTTAAAATATACAAAAGATTACAAATTGATTCAAAAAAAATTCTTTGTTCAGAAACAATCTAAAAAAAGTGTAATTAAGTCAAAATGTAATATTAATATAGTTGTTTGTTTTCTATCGTACATTGTTTTTTATACAAAAAAAAACAAATTTAAGTATATGAATCATATAAGTAGATACACGTTACCTTCACACCTGTAAAAATTCATTTCTAGACTTAAAAAATATCGCACTTTTCTCGGCGTCAATTTTTTTACGACGGAGGGGGTCTTAGGATTCCCGCAGGAGCAATAAAAATATCCCGTTTTTTTAACCATCATTTCTGGGGGGGTGCCAATTTTCCATCCACCCTGCCTCTCTACCCACCCCACCGTAGCATCTCCTTACAATCGCCCTTAAAGCTGCCCTCTGTTCTTTATTTTGAGAAAAGTAGTTCAGAAACAAAAGTTTAGGGTCAATTCATATAACGTTAAGTGCGTGCAGTAAAAAATACATTTTTATTTAGGACGTGAAAATTTACTTTTTGTATTGTATTGATTCAATTCATGTAAAATAATATTTACTTTTTTGAATGACCTGGAAAAATTGTACAGAAATACGCAACAGCACAGATTTCGTTTTTTATTATATCGACGGTGTTCTGGCCATTTGATGTAGCCCTCAAAATTGAAATTGTTCAGGAGAAAGTAAAAACTGTCTTTATCGAAAACATTATATGGTGAGTTGCGTTATGAATCTTTAAAATGCACTCCTATAAATTCTTATGTTTGTGGATTATACGTGGGAGTATCAATATAATTTTAAAGCTAAAACCAATGTAAAATGATGTTTCCCTTCCAAAAATTGATCAATTTATTTTTCTTATTTACATTATTTGGCCGAGACCTGCTCTGTCGTCTTTAAAATAAGATCCAATCATTTCATTTCACCAGAGTTTCATAATATATTTTTTATTAAAAAAATTACCAAATTAAACAGTAGTTTTTTTCTTTAATAACTATAGTTCAGTAACGAAGGAGCTCCGTTAAGTGACCAGAAAATTTCAACCTAAATTCTTGGTATGTAAATACAAAATAAATATATTTTTTTATTTTAATTTTAATCTTGGGCATGGGTGTATGTCATACTATTTCTCCTCGAGTTGACCTTGAATGACTTTATTATAATTCTCATTTATATAAAAAAATCTGTTGTACTGGCGACTATCTAGTTATATATAACGAAGTAATAATAATAGCACCATAAATATTTTTCACTAAAACATTGAAAAACATTTTTTCTATCGCTCAATATAATTTATTGAGTTTGAACGTTTGATAATTACTTGTATTGAGTCTTCAGCTAGCGTACACATCTATTTTCAAAGATACATGAAGAAATGTATTTTCATAGTTCTTAAAAAATCATTTAAGAAGCCAATATGGGTGCTGTAAATGTATTAAATTTAATCCAACAAAATCGTACGAGAGTAGAAATAATTCAGTCGTTTGGGAGAAATCGAGGCGTTTATATCGGTGTTAAAAAGTTTGATTTACACTTGCGAGGCCACGCGAGATCACTACGAAGTAATAAATATCTTCTTTCCGATAAACGGGAGCTATTCACATCACTCCATCGACTTGAGTCAAGTTACACGGTCAAGCCATATCTACTACCAACTAGAGCTAGATGAATGTAATTATTTAGTTAAATTTATCATTATTATGTCAGTCGTAAGAAGTGTGCGAGGGCCAGCTGTTCTAAGTGATGATTTAGCTGAATACATTGGACGCTCCATCGGTGGGTATTTTTCTACTAATCTGAGGGTACCAATAAACAATCTTTACAACTGTATGAACTACGGCTATGGCAGTATGCCGAGCAATTATTCAACCCCGTAATCCCGCTATTGACTTAATACCAATAATGGGATTAGAATTCGGGATTGGCAATGAAAAAATTATAAATAATTTATATTAAAATGCAAATTCTTACCTGATGAACTATAACATATAAAATGCAAATTATTATCCTATGAATTATACGAACATTTCCGGCGGCCGAGTACCTAACTATTTTCGATTCATTTATTATATTATAATAATAAATGTATAGTACTCTTCCTTTAGCTCATATTTCATGCCTGGTGTAGACAGGGACAGACAATTTATCGTTTTGTTTTGCATCATTATATACAAAAAACAGTTGACCACTATTCTATTTTTAGATGCGAACGTGTGAAGCTTTTGTCATTTAACTGTAACATGTCTTCGGTTACAAAAGAAAATAAACGCGTATTCTGCTTTTTTATTACTTATGAAGATACCTAGGTACCTACAAATACTTTTAATGTGATTGCACGTATATATAATTATTATAATTTTATATTCTGATAGTAAATAAAAAAAATCATCGCCTACCTACCTACCTAGGTATTATGTTATTTTATGCGTTTTTGGAAACATACCTACCCATCCTCCTATTGTGTATGAACTACAAAACACTTTCATTGGATTTTATTTTGTATAGGCATTTTTATACTGTTTTTCCGTGGCTTCATTTACACGGTTTATCGTAAAGCATACACATTATCTAGAAATTTTTTTTGACAGTGTCAAACATAAAAACCTGGCCTTTTTTCAATCCCTGAATCAGAAAAGTGATCCGGGAATGGATGTCCTACTATCAACATTATTCAATCGAACCTTCCATCATATACTTGATTAATAAAAAAAATTCATAGCTTCAAGTTTCTTGGTTAATTTATTCATACTTATTCTTTGACCATATCCGTTCCTTTTGTGGAGCATAAAGCTACCACGTGGCAAATTCTGAACCCCCTGTCATCCACCAATCTCTTTGCTTCTTCATATTATTTTAGCAATATAATTCCAATTGTTTTATGAGTGATAGGATGATGATTACGTGTGACGATTATGCAGTTCCGGGCGCGATGACTGAATATCCAGTTCAACGGGTGCTGATAGAATGAATCCGGTCTATTCTTCTTTGTTTAAATATAGTGTTGTCGGCTGTCTGTGTTCTGCTTTAGTTATAATGACTTGCCTTTTCAGAGCGTTTACCTTAATCATAACGTATTGCAGAATCCGACTCGTATATCGGTCACTGCTTGATTTCACTGACTGCATTTTCAATTGCGTTAACTTTTATAATAATTACAACTGATTAATAAATATGATTTGTCAATTTTGCCTCGTCTATATTGCTAACTCGGCATAATACTTTGATATAAATTTTGACCTTCAGTTTGATGAGTTTTTTCGCATCCATTCCGTAATCGAGTTTAGAGAATGACTAAAAGGTGAGCCCGTAGATCTTCGTAGAGAATACAATTGACCTGAGTTAAAACACTTTGCCTAGTCTTTTTATGAACACTTCAACAATTTACCTCAATGTGCTCCTGCCGATGACGTGTGACAATTATACAGTTTCAGAGAGTCGGTCTATACGTGTATCCAGTTCGGTGAATGACGACAGAATGCCGGTCCTTTTCTTGATTGTTAACTGAGAATATCGTGTTTCGTAAATCTGCACCGTTGTATTGATGGCACGCCACATACCTAATACATTAATATAATGATTAATATATTACCAAGAGATTAAAAAAAATCATTGGTGTTTGTATTTGTCGAAACTCTGATAAGAAGGAAACCTCAAAAAATAAAACGCAACAAGACATCTTGAAAGTGAAATGATTTGCAGAAAATTCTTTATTATATTATATGGCCTTCGCCTCAACAAGGAAGAATGGAAAATATGAATTCTTTGCCAGATAACACATAATAAAATTACATATTCACTTTGTCTTTACGTCGTACATCTGGTTCGTAAATTGCATCAAGTAAATAGAACAATGTATATCTGTAGCCATAGGGGAGAAGCTTTCAAAAACTGCTTTGCCCGCAGTAAAAAGTTGCGTCACCTCGTATCATTATCCAAATAAAATTACCGGGCCAAACGAAAATCCCATTACTTCAAGTAAACATCACGATGGTAGCTGAGGCCAGGACTTGGCTAGGATTCGCGGATGGCATCGCAAACTGTGGCGCGCTAAAGCTTTTACTATGTTCCATGACAGCTTTTCTGAAATATAATCAAATTTGAGTCTACGATATCAATGAGAGTAATCAGTGTACTTACTATTTTTTGAAATGGACATTTGCTCTTAAGTTTTATAGTTATTTTCATTAAATTAATATTGTTTTAATAGTACTACATTATGTTATGTTAATGTAAAAAATATCGAAATATTTAGCTAGAAAATAACTATGAAAGGCCTGAATTTATTGGGTCAGTAACTATTAAATTTTTTGGTGAATAAGAAATAATAAATGGTCAGTCACTAATCCGATAAATGATCAGTATACACGTGGTCAGTTGATAAAATAAACAGTATATTTTAAAAATTTAACATAATTTGTTTTGGTACTACTTTCACATTTTTACAATGATCAATACTGATTTCACTCATTACGAGCATTATCTACTGATGATAATGCTCGTGGTGAACGAAACTGGTCATGATCATTACAAAAATGTGAAAGTATTACAAAACAAATTGTGTTTCATTTGAAAAAAACTATTTTTTATAAATGATATCTATTTTCCTTGAGTCCTTAATAACGCTTTGAAATCAATAATATTTTACCTTAAATTAGGGTCATCCAGTCATAAGAATAATATTTGTATACGGGATCATTTAAAACACTTTCTTTCAAAACCTATTTCTGTGAGATTTCCCATATTATATGAAAGTTATAAATAGCAATAATAAACTTTAATCATCATTTGACATGATTGACAGCTATTTTAGCATCATGATATCGATAGAACCAGAATGGCATAATTTCAATTTATCTCTCAAATATATAAAATATTTCTTGAAGTTCAAAAAAAATTAGCTATCAATTCTAGGTGGAAAGACATTATGTTTTAAAAAATAAAACACAATATATTTGTACTACTTCCACGTGTTTATAATGATCAGGACCAGTTTTGCTCATCACGAGCATTATCAACTGAAAAAGTCAGTTAATCAGTAGTACAAACAAATTTAGTTTTATTTTTTAAAAATTATTTTATACTTTAATATAATGGAGTTCTACTAATTAAATGACTAAGATACATAAATTTATTAGTGGACAACCCTCCAAAATTTTTTATTATGTTTGGAACGACTTTGAAGTTTTATATATTTTCAATCCAAACCTGGATTGAGCGATTCCAATGTTAAAATAAAAGATTATCCCGAATAAATTCAAGGATTTGGACTCGTCCTTTATTCGGTGTCGAAATATAACCAATTTAATCTATTCATCTCGTGGATTCACAAAACGTTTTCCATTTTGAAAAACCCAATACCCCGTTATACTTTCGGAAACCACTGCAATACATCAAACCGTCGAATTACCCCCATCCTCATCTACCCCGACCTCCCCAAAATGTCGTGGGCCCATGCGTCCACGCAGAATAAAACATGTGATATCTTAAATAAATAGCCTCCCCCCGCAGTGACGACCCGCACTACCCCTGCCGACCTCCTTCGCCATTCATCCCTTTTACTGTCAAAAAAACTTGGAAAAAATGGGTAAACAAATCCTCCAATTTCCATCACATTTACTCACGCCCCGGGACAGATGCGGTTGGATGGAGGACCGCCGTCCAAATCTAGGACTCGTGTATGCACCGCAAACATAACAAAACAATGACTATTTTTTCAATAAAACATAAGTAATACCTTACTATAATAAGTATTACCAATATTACATGGTAATACTATAGTAAGGAACTAAAATTGTCAGTCTGGAATAAATTTCTCCAATTGCCATTTCATGCAAAATAAATATCTTGTCTTCTTTTAATAACCGTCGCTAAAATATCAATTTTGGATTTTATTGAAATTTCAGTTCTGATTGAGTATGGAAACATTCCTAACGTGACGGTGGCACCCTTACTAGCGGTCAAGTTAAATTGTTACATCTATAGTAAAAATCGTTTAACGTGAAATGGTAATAATAGAAAAAAAAATTGTGTTAGACGAAATAATCCGAAAAAAAAAACATCATTTTTTTATTTCTTTAGCATATCCGCTTTTAATGTGTAGAGTATGGAATCTTAATAAAGGTATCTAAACAGAAGTTTTTCAACGAGAACTGTTGTTGTTGCAGTTGCTTAACGTCTCTATTTTAGGGACAATAGGGATATAAGGATAGGGCTAGGACAGGAATTATAGTGGTTAGATATGCGCACTTGCTTCGCTCCGAATTCTGGACATCACAAACATTCATGCCTAGAAAAAGAATCGATTCTAAAATCGATCTGAACTCCAGACATTCGTAACAGAAGCCAACAACGTTGACCACTGCACTACGGATTCAAATAAATATTCACTAGTACGTCGTTATAATAATCGGGGCATTTAAAACTTTCATTAATGATCAAAATAATATTTGTCATAAATCATATAAAAATAAACAAAAAATTAACAATAAAAAATGTGAGTCCCCAGTATCCAGTGACAGTATACTTTGTAAATATTGCTTATTGAGATCAATTTTTGAACCTATGTGACCTAGTGGTAAGAGCTGTATCCTAGCAATCAGGTGGATCTGGGTTCAAGTTCATTTTTTCAATCTTACGTTTGCGATGTGTTTTCTCCTCGAGTTGATCTGGAGATATTTCATCAAAAAATCTGATGGAGTTTATCTGCTGTGATTGAAATTTTCCCAATGTTTGACGCCATGTTTATTCTTAGCTGCAATTTTAAATATATATTTTTATAACACTATCAATCGGCTTAGTAATAAAAGTTTTACCCCAAAGCTTAATAACGTGAAAACAAAAATGTAATTTGGTGACGGAGTTATGTTAATATTTTTTTGTCCTTTTGAGTTGCAAAATATTTTCTTGTCATGGATTTTCTTTACGTTGAAAGAAAATAAATATTCGAAATGAAATAGTATTTTGCTGATGGTGGGATATTTTTTTGATATCTAAGAAATATCATTACACATCAAAACTTCTCTAGAATATGGTATCGTAATATTTTCTTGGCCATTCACATAGCTAACCTCTAAAATAAGACCGTGCTAATGAAGAGATTATGTAATATTACTGTATTACAAAGCTAAAAAATATAACGTTCATAGTAAGGTCAACAGTTTATTGACAAGCCCTGCTAAACTTAGAAACCTATCCAATCTAGGTGGCTACTAGTCAAACAAAATATGCGAACATTGATAGCATGTATCGCTTGCGAGATTTTCCCTTCAAATATTAAGAATTTTTCTAACATATTACAATCGGATACTTTCTGGATTTTGAATAATATCTGGATATAACTTATGAGAATGTGTTATGTAATTAAACAAAACTGATTTATTAGCCATACATAGTTAATAATATGTTACAAGAGTCCTGGGATTGAAGGACATATTTCACGACAATAGTTATACTATAGTATTACCAACATTATATGGCCGCCGCAGAATTTGGAACTAGAATTTTCAGTCCAGAATAAATTTCTCTAATTCCCATTTTATGTAAAATAAATTTCTTGTCTACTTTTAATAACTGTCGCTAAAATATCAGTTTTGGAATTTATTTAAATTTCAATTCTGGTTGATTACGGCAACATTCTTAAAGTTACGGTGGCACCCTCACTAGGGTCAAGTCAAATTGGTACATCTATAGTAAATTTCAAAAGATTCAAGCCTATTTAAACCGATGGACGCGCTGGGCATTTTTACATACCCGAGACTTTATCTAGTATTTCCGGCCAAACCAAAAAGAAACACATGTGAATATTTGATTTGAAAAATAGTTCAAACGTTTAGGTAGAGAAATTAGGCAACATATCATGAAAATGTCAAGTAAAACAGAAGTAAATATATTTTCGAAAAGAGCTCTCAATATTCAGTCTTTCGAATTTCAGGTTGAAACTGTCGATATGCAGCATTAATCGTCAGCCCTTTGTATAGCACATAGTTATCGGCTACGCGCTTACTTGTGTGCGTGTTGGCGGTGTATACGAAGAATGGTCGCAGTCATTTTGCTCGTAAAGTCGTAGATTAAATATTTTTCAGCTTCTTCATTTTCATCGATTTATTTTAGCTGAAATGCGACGAGCTTAGTTTACTTATTTGTGTATTTGGGATAACTAATGTAACTTAACAGATCAATTGACTTAAAATAAATTCGAGCGAAAACGGCTCGTGATGTAAGGGCCACGGTATTAAATATGTATTAGAAAAAAAATCTTCACCACTTTTATATCAGTTCATTAATCAATGCATATGTATTATAACAACAAATTTATTTTTATAATCCAAAATGTAAGAATTGATTTTGATCTCTTTGAATTTATTTTCAGATTTCTTTTGGATGCTCCTCACCGATCTTCATTCCACTTTTATTCATGTGGTGTTAATTGCATATTTGATATTTCACCATTTTTAAGTTGTTCATTACTTTCGTTTAAAATTTTCATATTTTGCTAAGATAATGGAATTTTTATATGGCTACATTTTTTATGTCAGATTAGTATTTATTGATTTGTAAGATGTTCTTTACATTTTAATTTTAGATTATATAATTTGTTTGAAAACCTGTAAATTATTGTCATAGTTCTTGAGTCAACTGTTTTATATACATTGAAATTGTTAACATTCAACTGATAATGCTCGTGATAAGCGAAGCCGGTCCTGATAATTATAAACATGACGCAGTAGTATAAAGAAGTTAATAATGCCTTTCTACCAGGAATGGGTTTTTAATGGCCGCTAAAAAATAAAGAATGTGCGAAAACGATAATTTTTCATTGTTGTGAATGATATTTGACCGGACCATAAAAAGAAACAAAAATACAATAAATATGTCCACTGTATTATACTTATAAATAAAAAAATCAAGAAGTATGCAGGTTCTATTAACATAAGATATCTTTATAAATACTTAAAGAAACCATCCTATAATAATACTATGATTAATAAAAACAAATATGATACAAAGTTAAATCACTTTAGATACTTAAAAGTCCCATACGATAGAAATTAACAGTCTTTTGATTTGGAATTTGTTTATACGTCGATTTGTGTGTACTTAACAACTTTTAAAGCGAAAATTTTATACTGCTCCTTTTCATTTGAATATAAAATAAAAACTTGTGAAAACTCGTTAAACACTCCAAACTTACAATGGTAATAAAACCGGAATGTATGAATACAATATCAGAAAAGCTTTCGCCATAATATCGACGGAAAACTTATCTAATACAAACTTTACACACACGTCACCGGTAACTTGAGTCAAGTGATGGCACAAATAAAGAATAAATAGACCAATGAATTTATATTTTTTTACACCAAGTATTCTCCTAATGTCGTGCTTATGGAATATCTCAACGGAAATTGTTCTCTAATAACTAGTTATTATTCAATCGTTAAGGATAGATGGATAGGGATATGATAGTTATTAACTCGTACAAATAAATCACTGATATTTAAGCCTTTGAACAAAAACCAATAAATCTAGTGAAATATCTTATATACAATGGCCGAGACCGCTCTGTGGACGCGTTTTATTATTATCACATATCAGATGTAGGTATGAAATTTTCTCATGACCTAAGCTTCGCTATGCAATGGACACACCGTTACGACGTACTAGCTACTGTAGACATTCATTATTTCAATTTCAATACCATAATCTATGACGAGTACGGTTATACTGATCTATTAATAATAGGCAACTAATTAATTGGTCAAATTTGAAAAATAAATAAAGGTTAGGTAAGGTTAGGTAAAGTTAGGTTTAATTGAAAAACTAACCGTTTTATATAAATATCTGACTGTTAATTTTATTAACTGACAACGTGTATACTGACCATTTATCGAATAAGTTACTAACCATTTTGATTGATTACTGTATTTTTTATAAATTTTTTACTGACCAAAAATTGAAACAGTTACTCTCTCAATAAATGCAGTTCTTAATAATAGTGTCCCATCCAGGATTCAAACTCGTTGACACCACTACGGATGAAGACGACGTCGACCACGCTTCTACAAAAACTAACTATTAGCTCTGTCCTGTCTTTTGTGCCATGGATGGTTGTCTGTGAAGTCTAGAATATCTTCCCATCCATCTGATCCTTTAAACAGAGCGTAGCGAGAGCGATTACTCAACAACTTATGCTGTCCTAACCCCACAATATCCTAACTTCTTCTGAAAAGGAAAAAAAACCGTCTGAAAAACAAGCAAACCTCGTAGAACCACTTATGTTGAAATAAGCTGCACATTGGGGCGGACGTATTCACAGTAAAAATTGGTTATATAAGGAGTCACTGGCAGTATATAAAAGCTCTTTATAAACTTGTTCGCTTGGAATTCAAATCATCCTGCCGCATTGGTATACAATTTGAATACTTGTAACTTTGCCCGGTCTTGAATCCTTTTTCTACTAATGACTCCCTAACCGCCATACTTGTATCTCCTATCCAGATAACTTTGACTGCTCCAAGCTTTAGGATAACTCTATTTATACAAATGATGGAATGTTTTAAAGCTTTTTGCTAAACTTTTAACTTTTCTTTAAAAAGCTTAGAAATTTAAAGGTAACTGATTTCGAAAGAGTGCTAAAAAAATTATCTTCAAATTTCGTTACATTTTCATTTTTAGGCGAGTGAGAGCGGTAAAAAGAAAAAATATTTAAATATTTCGTTATTACTATCTAAAAAGCAGAATTGTATCTTCTTAATCTCTACTTTAAAGCACAAAATACATAGGTATATGTATGTTTGTATGTCTGTCGGTCACAGCAACTACACTCAAACGGCAAAAGTGAAATTCTCTCGTGTCATTTTGGTTGCAACTGTGCTATTTTCAACTCTCAACTCTCGACGTTTAATTTTTAAACAAAAACTGAAAATGCGATATTTTTGACGCTTAATAATAAAATCAACAAACGCTGACGAAGATTGCCTAGCAACCGCTCCGTACCGAATATTCCGTGATTTTCAACGTCATAGCATCATGTCACCTAGCAACTATAAATTTGTTATAAATTTCTCGAATAATAAGTGTTTGTGCTTGAATCGTAAAACTTGTAAGAGATTGTTACTATTTATCAAAAATGAATCAGAAAGAAGTTGCGTGTCGATGAAAATATTTCTTTGAAAGGTGCGACTATAAATGGTACCGATACACCTTATCATGGAAAATTGGTAATTATGCCCACATCAATGTTTAATGCTCTGTATACACTGTGCATTTCAGAAACTTCAATTGTTATTACTTACGAATGTTGTTGCACAAATTCAAAGGTCCAACACATTTCAAAGGTCTCCAAACCGTCGATGGAATTGACTGTAAAACTTAGTACGGTAAATTCGTACATTTTGATGTGCATCTGGAAAATGTCTGGCCAATCCTAATAGTAATCTTTTCATTTTGTGAACGTTCCAACCTTAAAATGCTTTGAGAGAATAATAAGGAATGCATGTTTGAAGATGTATTATATTGAATAACTTGGGTCGAGAAAATCGTAACGTTGCCTTGAATCTATACTGATGGCATCTACAACGAGACACTCACCAATAATGAAGGGAGAGAAATTTTCAACATTTATTATTCCTATTTTCAACTTGTAACATTTTTATAATGTGATGGACTATATTTGGTGTGTGTTACAAGAGATAAGGTTCATGGTGATATTTTCAATTTTCAACTAAATTTCGACATTAGCCAGCGTCAAAATAACCTAAAATAAACGTCCTCTATCTTGGGCGAAGCCGGGTAAAAAACACTAGTATAATATAAAACTTAGTAAAATCATTGGGTTCTGGTATTTAGCATTTATTTAAGATACATAAATGTACATGGTTAGATTTAAGGTAAGTGATGTAATCTATAATCAACAATTTAAGATTTCACATAAAAAAAAAACGTATTTAATTTAACGCGCTACTCTCAGAACATGTCCCTAGAGTGCGTTTCCTGATATTCGCATATTCACCTGGTGTAGATGTGTTGATCATTTTTTGATTGATTCGCATGACAAAACATGAAATTGCTTGCATGCTACTTGGTTTTTTGCAACCATCTATGCAATCTTATTATGTATATTAGGCTTCTGAAAGATTAAAATTTTCGATTGATTCCGTGGTAAAAAAATAAATTTTAATATTAAATTAAAATTGATAAAATTGCAAAGAAACCTGCATTAAAAATAAATGTAAAAATTCCAACTTAATATAACGTCTAGTACTGTCGGCGTCCGTGGTGCAGTTGGTTTCGTCGCTGGCTACGGTTACGGATGTCTCGGGTTCAATTCCCGGTGCGGACGGTTTTCATAGATTGATCTTTCAATCGATTTACGGATTTCTGTTCGTAGTCTGAGTCCTCCCTCCCACCAATCCCATCCTCACGGGGTGTAACGAGAGCGATTAGCTAACCACTAGTCCTGTCATAGCCCTATCCCTCTATCCCTACTCTCTTCGAAAAAGAAAAGAGAGGTTGAGCAACTGAGTGACAAGCAGTTCTCATAGAAAAAATTCTGTCAAGATACCTCTATTAGGAGACCATATGCTCCACATTGGGAGCGGACATGGAAAAAAAAAACTTATTTCACAATTTTAAAACATTATCAATACTGCCTTCACGACATGCCAGTCAGCCTAGAGTCCCTTAGCTCAGTCAAGTACATCTTTTGTACAATCCTACCAGTCCCAAGAAAGGACAAACATGATTGTATCTATCTGGACGTATCTGCAGCACGTGATCAAACCAGTTGCTTCCTCCCATGACATGCCAGAGTCTCTTAGCTCAACCGAGTACATCCTGTATACAATCCCACCAATCCCAAGACAATGTAAGCCATTTGGAAGCATACCTGAAGCATCAGGAAAAATGAAGCCATTTGGAAGCATCTGCAGCACGTGATTTAGTACGTTTCATGACCACTGACGCAACAGGGCGCTGTTAGGTCAAGCCACCTCGCACCAAATATTCGATGCAACAATCTATTCTTGAAACTCTGTATACTAGCTTACTGACGCGTCAATAGTCTTCTAGATGCCCTTAAACTTTTGTAAAATATGATAACATCATCGTCTTATTCAAGGCTCTATAGCAGTTTAGTTAATATATTATGAAATTGTTAACTTAGTGGGTACTTGAGATTAGTTTTTATTTTCATAAAACTATTGCAATTTAGCAGTATCTTTTTGACTTTTTATGTAAAGAAAGCGTTGTAATTCAGAACATTTTATATTAAACCGAATAAATCTTACTTATCTATAAATGTTACTAATTCAATTTATACGGATATGTTCAATAAGCAAACTCGTACTTTAAAACCCTCACTATCACAGTTTTAAGCCCTACGGAAATGGTAAGGCACACCCATCTATTTAATATGAAATAACAGGTCTCATTTTTATAATTAATCATAACTCACGTAATCTTTGCAAAGCACACGTCAAGCGACCCTTCTTCTCGAGGCCGGATAACCCATACTCCACCTGGCCTGGCCTGCCGTTCGGGAAGGTGCGAACAAGGGATGAATATTGAGCAAGACTCGAGTCGAGAGGTTGGGGTTTAGGGGTGCGAGAAACAGCTAGACAGCTGCGGACTATGGCATTTTTTATAACTCTATTATTCTATGCAGAAAATAAACGTAGGCCCATTGTTTTAACGGTGAGAGATACTACGTTGATGTTTAACCCACTGCCGTTCGATATTATTTCTGTGTAAACAGTAGGGTATTTTAGTATATCAATAAAGTAATAAATATTGTGTGAAATCATTTATAGTATAAGTACGTATTTTTTATTCATCGGTTTTTACTTTTATATGCCTCATATAATACAATGTCAATCTGTCAATAATTGAACGTTTGAGGCATGGATGCGTTTAGTTATTACAGTACAGCAACCATCATCACCATATCTATACACCTAGCAGAAAGACAAACAAAGATCGAGTTAGTGCCTGTCTAGAATTAACGCGTGGCGGTAGGGAGGACGTTACGTTTGAAACTGAAATGAAAAACCGCTTAATACAAGACGCGCAGTTTTTTAGTTTCTACGCATTAACTACGGACGTTTTGCAAAAGCATAATATGCATTTTAGTTAAAAGCGACGCGCCCACTCCGCCATCGCGCATTGACTCCGGCCAAACACTAATTATCACATATCCTCATGACAATATGAAATTTCCTCATGACCTAAGCGTCGCGGTTTGTGGCGATAATATAAAATGAAATTTTATGCAATGGACACTCAGTTCCGACGTACTAGCTACTTTAGACATTCAGTATTTCAATTTCACCGTCATTTATGACGAGTACGGTTATACTAGTATCTTAATAAGTTAGAAGAAAAGGTAAATTGTGGAACTAAAAAAACATGAGACTTAAAAGTTTATTTATACTTATTGGATCTTCAATACAAATATTGTACTTTATTTAAGTAGTGTAGATTTTTCAATTTGCAATCATTTTTAATATTTTGTGAGTATTTTTATAATTTTTAATTGGCTCCAGTCCATTACCGTCCTGTTTTTTAAGAGGTGGCTTTGACATCGCCGAGCGGGAGTTAGCGCGCACCCCCAGCATTCATCCCCCTGGCTAACCGCTCTTCTTTACGGTCACCAACGGACAAATATCCAACGGGGAGAGATGGCGTGGGGAGGTAGGCGCGATGGAGGGTCCCAGAAGGGGGTAAGCTTGGAGAAAATTAAACTTTCGACGGAAGAAAATGTACAAAGAGGCTATCCGATGCGACTGTGCTGCCAAAATACTCGTCTAGGGTGGCCGATCCAAATGCAGATCGTTTGGAAAATAGTATGTTTGATTCGTATGCACTATTTTGCTCGATTTTAGTCGTTTGTGAACCACCACCATAGATTGCTCTTTGTGTGCAGACGGTGGTATTTGGCGCATTAGCGTCAGTTTTTATGTGAAAAATATTGCATATCAATAAAACAGTAAAACTCTTGATTGAATTGGCATATACTTGGTAGAAATCCATTATAATAGGATAAAATAACAAGGTATTTAATTCTACAAAATTTTATTAGATAGTATATACTTAAACTTATCTTAGCCTAGCTATATATACTGTTTAGAAGAGATGGTCAATAATATGTCATTTCACGTATTCAAATATCATAACGTTTATTTAAAATTAAATCATTTAAGGTACTAATTTTTTTTTTGTGTTTTTCAAAATTGTATATTACATTAATATCACAAATATTTGTGATTTCAGATTAGTATTTAATGATTTGTAAGAGGTCCATAACATTTTAATTGTAGACTCTTTTATTTGATTTATGTATAATTTGTTTGCTAATCAGTATTTTCTTGTCTCAGTTCATGAACCATCAGTTTTATAAACCTTCATTTTTACTCTCAATTTTATATAAATAAGCCTGTTATCTTTGTATTTTTATCAGTTGATAATGCTCGTGATGAGCGAAACCAGTCGTAATCATTATAAATATGTGGAAGTAGTACAAATTGTGTTTTATTTTTTTTATATATAATGTCTTTCCACCAAGAATTGACAGTTAACACCTTAAAAGTGATGAGTACTAGTTGTTTTTTTTTTTTTAGAAGAGGAGCTTAAGTGGTGCTATTAATTAGTATTTATTAGTCTAAATCGAAATAGCAATCAACTACCTAATAAAATTTTGTAGAACTAAATACTTTATTATTTTATCCTATTAAACAGTAAAACACTTGAAACGGTGCCTATTAAAGATGGACATTTGCATTCAATATTAATTCCAGATAATTGCGAATATAAACTAAACAGCGTTATGCTGGTCGACGCATTCGCTACGAGACAGTTTAGGTGTTGGCTAGAGATTCTTTTCGAATGTCGGATAGTAAAACTGAAACTATTCGAATATTTGATTAGTTTCTAAAGTATGAAAATACTATCAAACATTTTATTTTAATAATTAATAACATAAAATAATATAAATACACCTTCCAATATCGTTCCATTGTATTACAATATTTAAAATTTTCAGCTGCGTCGGATTACTACAACGGTATTTTTTCAATCACTAGAAAACCGTCATGTTTTAACGGTCTTTAAGCCACGAATCATTCGTCAAACTCATGTATTATGATAAGATATTGAAAGCGCCCGAGTTGGGTGAAAGCAAAAATAATCACTAATAATCAAAAATATTCATTATTGTTCTTGAAATCTTGAGAAATTATGATGTGATCATTTGTCGATTCTGTAAATTATTTCATTGAAAATTATTGCGAATACTTGCCTGAATATTCGAATATCGGAATACTTAATAAAAAGCCGAAAATATTCGATTATTTAAAATTCGAATATTCGAGTTGGAATCCCCAGTGTTGACCAAACCGTTGACATTTTAATTCCGATCCTGTATACGAGTAGTCAACGTTCATGGACACTCGTCATATTTGGTTGTAGTGCTTGAATCCCGTACGATATTTATATTAAACACATATTCAGAGACGTAGCGAAAGAGATTTTTTCAATATGCAAATTCATTTTATATTATTTATTTATTTTACCATGTCCGCTCTCAATGTGGAGCATATGGCCTTCTAATGAAGGTATTTCAACAGAAATTTTCTGCGAGAACCGTTTGATACACTATTGCTCAACCTCTCTTTTTCGAAGAGAGTGTGGATCGAAGGATAGGGATAGAACAGGATTAGTTTATCGCTCTCGCTACGCTCCGTTTTTACGATCGGATGGGTGAGAGGGAATTTTATACATCACAGATATTCATGACTACGAACAGAAATCCATAAATTGATTGAAAAATCAATTTATGAAACTGTCCGTACCGAAACATTCTTTACTGTAGCAATATTGACCACTGCACCACGGATCCTACGTTAAATCTATACTATTCTGTTATTTTTTTCATCCACAAACCAGCTCTTCTCCTTTTTGTATGAATCTTGGCTACGTTTTTTTAAATTAATTTTCATTCAATTTATGCATTTTTTTTGAAAGGTATCGATGTTTGGGATATTGGCACTCCGTCACACTTACTCGACTCTAAATATATAACGGAGTGAGTGCGATTAGCTAACTATTAATTCTTCCCATTGCGTGCTCCATTTGCTTTATGTTGGTAAAAAAATAATATTATTGGACAACTTAAATTATTCGATTTCGTTTTCCGAATGTGGTGAATCCATTTTTTTTTGTTTTTTGTATCACGATCTGTAATATTCGTGTTGTCGTTTCGGCCGCAATTCCCCCTAGAGTACTAACTCACCAACCCCTTTATGCCCCATCCAGGTATTAAGCCGGGAGGAGATCTGCGATATAATGTGATGCGGCCCATCCAAATGTATGCGCATTTTTAGCGACTCGGAGTGTTCGGGTAAGATGTATCTCATTAAAATCGCTGCTTGATGGAATCGAGCTCTCGACATTTAAGGTATTTTTTTTATTATTATTACTATTGTAGCCATCAAAAACAAACAAAGAAAATTAACATATTGTAATTCGCCGGAGATTGTTTACGGCGATTTACATTTCGGCTGACCAGAAATTTTAATTCAACATACCGACCTGGGCCGCCATTGAAACATATATTTTCAATTTACTTTCAGATTAAAATTTAAATTTCGACGAAAATTATAAACATTATTCGCCACTATAATATACTGTGGGCTAGTTCGGATTCAACTCCCGGTGCGGACATTTTCATAAATTGATCTTTCAATCGATTTATGGATTTCTGTTCGTAATCATGAATATCTGTGATGTCTTAAACCCCCTCCCACCCATCTGATCATCATAAACAGGCATAGCAAAAACGATTAGCTAACCACAAGTCTTGTCCTAGCTTTATCTTTCTATCTCTACTCTCTTCATAAAAACAGAGGTTGAGCAACTGAGTAACGAACAGTTCTCATAGAAAACTTCTGTAGAGATACCTCCATTAGGAGGCCACATGCTCCACGGTGGAAGCGAACATGTTAAAAAAATGTATATACGACGTCACGGTTTATATATATATAATGTTACTAACGTTATTTGACCAAAATAATCATAATTTGGATGTTATGATAAAAAAAATCTTTAATCAACTGGGACGCTATCTAAATTAAAGCTATAGTTCTGATGATGGCGTGAAACTAAAACAGCTATCAAACAATCTAATAAAATTTTGTAGAACCGAATACTTTGATATTGTGTGCTATTATAATTGAATTGTACTAATTAAATGTCAATTAAATCGATCGATCGACTTGCTAGATTTTGTCAATTATTACACAAATGTTTAGTCCCTAAATCTGTACCTTTCTTTGATACTTAAAAGAAATATACCTTACCAGATATTTTGCGGCTTGAACGTGGCAAAATGAGAATTTTTCCAGCCTTGAAACCGTGAAAGTTTATGGGATATGTAAGATAAATTAGGGGACATAAATTGAGCCAATGAGAAGTGAAGTGAGCCATTCTCCAAAAAAATAGTAAGGTGCGTTTTGGTATTCTGCATGTCATAAAGCATCCTAAAAGTGAAGTGAGCTTAGTTAATACAGAATGTTAAAGTAGGTTATTTTGTAAGAAGTTAAATTGAATAAAAGTAAAAATAAATATAAGAAGTTCATTTTACTAAAACTTTCAATTAACAAGTTTCACCAATTTTTCACTTGGTCCATTTCACCTGTCGACGGCTCAATTGATAAGGTTTTATGAAATTTAAAGTTACTTCAAATCAGTCAAAGTAAATGATTTTTTTAAAATCATTATAAATTTTATAAAATTGGATATAGCAATTGAGCTTATGCAAATCAAATGTGGTGATATCTATTAAATTTTAATTTAAGATAATTCCGAATAAGAATTCAAACAGCTCTCTATACGCTCGTCAACATATTCTTTACGAATCAATGTAGGTGTGAAATTAACTGATGTCGTATGCTCTTTGACTGCTTCCAATGGATTTGGCCTATTTTGATTTTCACTGTGACGTAAAATGGATTTAGAAAAAACTTAATGAAAAATATTTTTTTCTGTGTTTTTCAATTCACTAAGTATCAACCATCTTTACGTCATTACAAAAATAATACATTACAAATAATAATTAATTGTAATGACATTTTCATCATTATAGATGTAGCTAATATTCGTACCATAAATAATTATTATAAAATATAATAATAGATTGCAGTGAAAGCTTGCGAAGAAAAACGGTTCGCGTCTCGGATAAGAGAACAAAAAAAAAAGCAATTCCGCGGCGGACCGATTTATTATCACAAAAACACTTTACGTATTCCTCCCTCATTACTCTCGCCGGCGATAATTGCGAGCGAAAGAGACAAAGGGGTGAGTTGATTCCCTAATGAAAGAGGGACAGCAATAACAAAAGGGTGTAGCCTCACCGGACCTCCCATTTGAGAGTTACGCCCTTCGTCACATGCTTACATACAGGAATAATAATATGTGTGTGTGGATTGTGGATATTTTGATCCAGTATGGGGCATTGCTCGACTTTGCATATGTGTGCATTCATTTTCGCGAAGAAGGGTGCGAATCTTCGCTAAGCCGGAACGGCATAACAACGGCATCTGTCGGCCGAAAATATCAGTAGAACTATTGTTCTCTCCTACAATCTTTAAAATAATTGTAAAAGAAAACTCATTCAATTCATTCATTAATTGTTTTTATACTTTTACCTTGTCAGCCTCTGTGGTCTAAAGGTAAAAGTTTTGGCCGAGCGATCAGATTGGCCTGGGACCCGAGTTCAAGTCCCGGCACGGTCAATACGAAAGATATATAGATATCAAATTTAAATTTTTGTGTATTTGAATACGAATCCTTTCAAAATATTTGACACTTTGGGAGATATCGGATATAACGCATTTTTTTTTAAATATTTAAAAAATCTTACCGAAAAATGTAAAAAAATCTACCCGTGGGTAATAGAACTAATAATGAAATATTTTCCATCAATATATATAATTACTCATAAATACTCTTCTCACTTTCAAGGAGCGTTTCAACATAAAGTATTTTTACGAGAACTGACGTTTCCCTTTATGAGAAGGTGGTGATTTAATAATTGGATAAGGAGAGTAGCAGGTGGTAACTGCGCGCTTTGTCAGCATTCCGTTTTTAAGGGTTAGTAACTGTAGTGAATAGTGGAAATATCGTGCATATCTATGCCTTTGAATACAAATTCATAATCATCAATTTATGAAATTTTCGGATTCGAAACATTGACATGAAAACTACTGGGTTAATGTTATTTATTGATAATACAGTCATTGCAGACAAAAATAATATTTTTTTCAGCTATTTAATGATGTAAAGTAATTCACAACGAACAATTCAAACATAACTTTATTGTGCATTAGTGTTATAATAACCTAATAAGTTTTATATTTTTTTATTCAATTGTGACGAGTTATCAGTACACAAGAAAAAACATGTTCATGTGCTGCGGATGTCCAGGGGAGCCTGAATCCTGCCTGTCTCCTCTACCAACCGGATGGATTCCATCGCCCTGGAAGGCCACTGTCGACTATCTATAGGATGTACTCGGCGGAGTTATGGGTCAAAGAATCTTGGGGGAATCGTGTAATGACCATATGCTCACATTAGAGAGCGGATATGGTTTTAAGAATTTTAAAATGTTGTGCATTATTAGTATCTTATCGAAACTGGATAGTTCAGAGTCTTTCTTAGATCTCTATTTGTCATTATTTCGTAAAAAATCACAAAAACAAAAATTGGAGTAAGAAAATTGATAACCTGCTCGTCTTTTTTTAAACAGTTATCTTTGTAAAACGATATGAATTGTTTCAGATCAAACGTGGATATCTCCGATAAACTACTACTAATATCAATATGTATATCCGGGGCTCAATTTACCAACATATATTTATATTGATGGTGTTTTAGTGTTCTTGCTACGAGAAAAGCAATAAACAAGAACAATAAAATCCATGTCATTTTATCAGAATCAGATATCATGTAGCGTGCAAAATGACATAAGGCAATTTCAGTTAGAACATGTCCGCGAATGTAAATGATTTTTTTGAAATCTCAATTTTACTTACAAATTAGTTTTTCCCACTAGCATCCGGTATATATGTGCAGCCAATATTTCATGATCGATTTTGTACCATGAAATAGTGTGCTTCAAAAAAGTAGAAAAAAAATAGTTTTAAAAAAGGTTTTAGTAGGTTAGACACTTAAATCAAGTTGATATTAAGTACCCTGCAGTTGATTTAGTCACAATCGATCTGCGGCAACACGTTTGTCCTCAAATAAACACAAAAATTGCCACAATTGCATTAAATGTTAAATTAAGCTGTAAATAAAATGTATTTAGGTCTTTGATTGACCTGTAACTATTAGTTTTATGGAATTTCATAATAACTATAAATCAATTGATAATTGGATATGGTTGACTTTGATTTTGAATCACCAAAAAACTCGGGTAAAAAACGTTTTAAAAAAAATGTAGTCCTGGACGTTTTAGTTATTCTTGGATAAAACTATTTTGCGAGCTTTACTTTCAAATTGGTACGCAAAATGGTATACTGCCGTCGTAATTAAAAAGCCAGCTTACGTCAAAACAACAGGACGTAAACTGTGATAGCAGCATTATTAATGTATACTACTCAAATATAATATTATAATGTGGTTATTATTATTTAAAAAATAATCATTTTAATTTACGAGAAAAAAAAGTTGGATGTAAGTTTATTTGTTACGTTTGATTTATACTACTCATTTTAAGCATCTTAGGTCGTTCATTAAGAGTATAACTCCATGCGTGTATTATCCAAGAGAGCCATAAAATACACGAGTGTCTTTTGTAATAAAATAAATAATAGCAGACAGCACGAGCTTTGGATATAATTTCATAGATATCGTTTTTTGCACATTAATCCGCCATTATTGCGATATAAATCATGATCCAAGAAATACGTTTAATAATAATTCCGCATGCCCTCTATGTGAGAATGGACGAACCAATAATATAAACTGATCAATATTCTATATTTGAAATATCTCGCGCCCACTCATACCAACGCTTACTCCTTGTACCAAACACCTACTGCAGGGACTTAGAAAAGGGGTGTCGCGACGGATTGTTAAATTTTGATAATGATGTTAATATCAGTACCGCCTGGGTCAATTGAGTTTCACGTTATGTCTTCCTAAAACGGTTCGTACATACTTTTAAAAGAGTTATTCAAAATTACGTTTTATTATAATAATCAAAAAGGCTTTTAGTAATATAAATGTGAATTAAAAACTCGAAGAAAGACAAATCACTTTTCAGAAGAGAAGACGACAATCATTATAGAGATAACCAAGCATCATGTGGTCACAAAACATTTTTATTCAAATTACTTCTAATAATTTGATCAAAAGTAATAAGGACATTCTTTTTAGCTTTGATATATTGAATATGACAAAAAAGAACATGACAAATCAGAAGAGTGACAAAACAGAACATTGATAAATCAACACAGTTGCCAAACAACCCACCCAAAATCAGAACCGTATGTATTTGTCGTGGATGTTTTTATCAAAAAATAGTTTAATACTAAAAAATATCCGGCATTACCGCTGGAAATATTTTGGAAATCAAAAAATCATACAATATATACAACTGGAAGAAAATTTTTGTAAGCCACTCATGTTCAAGATTACACATTTGAATTGAAAAAATTTATATTTGATATTGATCTTGCTGGGACTTGAACTATTACACACCTGATCACTAGGGAAAACACTTACCAATATACTACAGAGGATGACAAATATTTTTGTAAAAATTGATATGATAGAAGGAAACTTATAAACAGTATAATACAAATTTAAAATATCGATGAAACAGAAAACTGTATTAAATACTGAACTATTTTATATGCATACAGTTTCAAAATTAAATGCACATTAAGATCTAGAACCAGTAGAAGAGCACATGTACATCGATTATTTATTAGCGGAAAGAGAAATCAGAATAAACAGATTTTCATCAGAAGATGTGAGAGCCATGATTTGAGACAATCGAAGAATCTCAATCAACCTGGAAATGAAACTAAACTTGTCAATAGACTGTTCCTCATAATTTAATTTGAAGATGAGACATGGGCCTTGAACAACAAGAGAAAGTAGGACAATCAATGCATTTGACATATGTTGTACACGCCAAATGCTTTGATTTTTTTTAGCAGATAAATGATCAATTATCCATTAACATACAAGTTTTAGCATATCTAAGAAGCATTCTCAAATGTTTCACGGGAACTATTAGGAGGTTACGGGTGGGAAACTTTACGTTGCTGCATTTTGTGAATTATAGGTCCATTGGGGAAGAAGAAACTTGACCGTTCAAAAGTAAATTATTATTCAGAACGGTCTCAGTCCTCATCCAAGAGTAAATGACAGGAAAAGATGATAAGAAAAACGCAATGCAAAAGTATCTAGGTTTATATATTTATAGTGCCACAAAAATAAAGAAAATCTGGTGACTTAAAATAATAATCTTCTTTCTCAAAAAAAGTCTAGAACGAAGAGATTATTAAGTTTTGACAAAGAAAGAAATCACCAACCAGATTCAGCCGATATTATGCGACTATTTTCAAGTTGCCAAATTTATTTTACTCAAAGCGATTTAAAAATGGAACCTAAGTCTAATTGCATTATAGTTCAAAGCATCTGATATGAATAAATATACACCTACACATTTACATAAACGTATACCGCTTCAACCCTTGACAATACACATACATTTATATACGAATACATTAAAACTTCTCATCTCATACACACGTGATACGTTGAAATGTGTTCTCTCCAATCAGAGCGAGCGAGACGACTGCAAGGCATATTTAAATGACAGAAAGGGACGATATTACTTTGTCCCGAGGCAGTATCTCCCAAATGATACAGACGAAGGGAAAATTTTTCGAAAGAAAATTCTTATCTCCTATAATAGTACAAAAGACTTACTGAAGACTTTAATTAAGTATTCATATCATAAATGGTTATTATAAAATCCGTGCAAAATTAAGATAAAAATATCTGTTTTAAATAATTTTGAACAATCTAAATTTATAATTTAAGACATCGACTGAGGGTGCTTAATGGAATTTCAATATCAAATTTGGATTATTGAGAGGACAAAATACATGGAAGTGTACAAAATCTCAATAATCCAAATCTAAATTTAATTTAATTATAGCTTTTGAAAGTTACTAAACACGATACACAAAAAAAAAGTTTAGAAACCTCTAGTTATGCCAACTTTAAATATCTATTTCTATGAATACTATAAGCGCATATTTCATTAATGAATTTTAAGAAATGCAACAGAATTAATGAGAAAGAAAAAAATACTGTAGTAGCGAAAAGAGTTGACAGATTTCTTAACATCATATGTATGTTTTTAGTGTCTTTCAATAGTCACCGATTATTTTACCACAGTTCAAATAACTCTACTGTGTGAGTTTTTAATGACAGTGGTATGGTGCAGATTATTTTGATATCATTAAAAAAGTTGTTGTTTAGAGTTATGGAGCTTTCCAATTCATCGTGCGATAAATTGTGTGAGATCAATTTTCTGTACGTGAAAGAGAACTAAAGAATCAGATGAAAATTATATTAAATCTTCATAAATATACACACGATAATTACTATAACAATTCCTCGACATTACAAATATGTTTTTTAATGTATTAACAAAGCGAAATTGAGAAAAAGCCGAGAAACAATTAATTCATAGTATACAAAAGTTAGTTTAAATATCGCTGTTGTTCTGGATGAAGACACTAACTTAAATACGCTAGTTTTGAGTAATTGAATTTTGAAGTTTGTCAAGTGTTTGAAATGCTATAAGTTTTTCATTTTGTTTGATTATCAAATTGTTTTTAATAAAAAGTGTAATTTATAAAAATAATTGTGTTCTTTTGTACCGTAGAATTTCAAATGAGGAACCTTTTGGTATAAATAACTAAATATATATTTTTTCGATTTAGTGTTTTCTTCCAGAATTACGACGTTATTATGTATCAAAACACCTCTACTATATTTTAAAAATAAAACACAATTTGTTTTGTACTTCTTCCGCATGTCTATAATAATAATCAGGACTGGTTTTGCTCATCGCGAGTATTATCAACTGACGAAACCGAAACTATAATGCCTTTCTGTTATTTTTTGACAGTTACATCTTGAAAACTTCTACCATAACTAAATGATATTTTTGTTCAGTTCTACCGACAACTTTATGAATAGCACACAAATAATATCGCTAGCCCTAATAACAAGATACGTATCTGCGTAGCGTGAAATGAATAACATTAGTTTTTATAAGTAGTGAGTTATTTTGTTTAAAATAATACGTAAAATTGTTTTCACGGTTGAAAAATTGCAAAATTATTTCATCGATTTGTTGTTCAAGGAAAACTTTTCTCTCCCACTGTACACACCGATGGTGTGATAGAACTTTTTTAAGAAGCAGTAAATTGTACATGTGAGAGAGGGACAGTGCGTTACGAAAATGTCGTCACAGAGTAAGAGAGCAAAACTAATTTCGCATAAAAGTAAGTATACATACACTCTGCGAGATCTGTGGACTTTGTGTATTTTTATTTTCATCTTAGTTATTTGCACAACGGCCGTCCGGTGGGACAGTGAATGAAAAATATTTATTTTTCGGTCCCGCGAAAACGGAAAAAACGCATGGTGTCACTACCGAGGTCCTATGAAAACTAACACTGTTTGTTTTGCTTTGGCAATATTATGACAAGGCGAATTCATTTTTAGCTTCTAATGCAATCATTTACTAACGGCTAAGGCTGAACCCGCATTTCAATATTTTCGGCCGTATACATAGGGTGACCACAAACAATAATAATTATGAAGTATTTAATGAAGACATTAAACATTAACCAAAAATTATCTGTCAAATCAAATTCTTTAAAAAATTTTGTTAGTTAATAATGTTTTATTTTTCTGATTTTCGAGATAATTATTTACTTTCAGAAAAACTTACTACAAAATACTCGACATCAACTCGATGACAAAAGTCATTACAAACTGGTGTCAAAAGTACAATTAAAAAAAAAGACAACATTTGATATTATATTAAACGTGCCATGGCTTGAAACCGGATGCTTTTAGTCACTACGTGGAGCTCTTCCCACTAGACAGCGATGATTGAATATCGAAAGATTGTTGTATTTGGTTCATTGCTTGATGAGTAAAAAGACGTATATCTATTTGAAGTACAAAATCATTTTATGTAGATTTGAAAATTTTATCAAACGCATGTAACATGACATTTTTGTCAATATGTGGATTTAATATGTTGATAACAATCAACACAAGTATTGGATTATGTATTTTATAGTTAAAAAGAATGAATACCGTTATTTTAGCATAAATGATTTTTATTTGCACGCTCAGTAAATGAATCAATATATTTATTTTTATGCATTTTTAATATCAGATTTTCAGAATTATTATCATGATATTATTTTCAATTAGCGAGTTCCCGGCATGCGTTACAATGCCACTCAAAGGAAGAAAGTACTTGTGTCTTAATTCTGTTTATTGAATTGCTTTTGGATACGCCATATTTTTTGTTTTTCCGTTGTGTGCGTACATGAATAAATCAGAAGGTTTTCCAACGCGTGAGCAGGCCACATACAGCTGTCCATGTGAGAAGCATGGATTTTCCAAATTTAGTCCACACACATGGACGATCTTGATGGTCATTGCAAATGCGAGTCTAACCAGAAACTGCTGACGTTTGAATTCAATTGGCATATCTGTTTGAATCATTGGGATGCGTGGCAACAGTAAATTTTTTCTTTTAAATTTTCCATTTAAGACCAGCAATTAACACTACTTGTTATGTCACACACGAATTGAAATGTTGCTATTTGTACCTATTTGATTGTTTTTTTCATATTTTTGTTTTCAGAAACCTTTGTGAGTGTACGCACAACAACTCATCAAAGTTGCATTGCAATCGGATGAATAGTATAGAAAACGCATAAGGGACAAATAAACAAGCATTTATTTTTAAATATATAGATTATAATCATCTTTTATTGTTTTCCAATTTCAGTTCCCTTCAGCTTCAACGAACTTCAAAATAATAATGAATTCATCCAAATAGATTTTCATCGCACATATAAGTATGTGAAAAGAAATTAATGGATCTTTCGTCAAGTGTGGGCGTTTTGTATGTGGAAAATCGTTTTCAAAAATGAGTATCTTAATTTCTGAATATGAAGGTAGTAGGCGAAATGAAACAAAAATATGCATGAAGCAATCTGCAGGAATGAGACATACATACACGATGTAGAAAGACAACTAAGTAGATACAAGTGTGAACATGACGTCGACAACCTTTGATTTGCGAGCAGATAAAATTTAAAATACCATTAAAATACAAGTTTCAAAATGTACAGCACTAGTTGTATAATAAACTATACGTACAGTAAACATGCAATTTTCTTTTCAGTGGTAAACATAGTGTAATGCAGGGGTTACCAACCATTCGGGAAATCCGCACCTGGGAGCTGCTGCCACTTATCAAAGATTTTTTTCAATACTACATATCTTTATATTTGGAAAGCTTCTTTTGAGTTAGAGTAAGATTATCTTGGGAACGTGGAAATTATGTTTAGAAAATTGGTGAACAGTTTGGGAACATCTGGTTTAAATGTTTTAACTATCATCTTGGATAACAACAATCTTTGCTTGCTAATAGTATTGCTTTAATTCCGAAAGATAATGCTAAAAACAGTTTTTTTACAATAAAGAAAAACAACAAAGACTTTTCCTATCATACCAGTTCGTTAAGCAGTATGTAAATTCGTATTTTTTAGTTTATCCTGAAATGGAAATTGAACGTTTAACAGGAAAACAGTTCTCATTAACCTACTCCTATTGAAATAATAATTAACTCGCTGCCCATTTCTGCTCCCTACGGGATCACCGGACATCAATATTAAAATTCTATTACGCATAACCGTAACCCAATGCACATGCCATTAAGTTGCGTTATCTGACATCTGATATGTTATCATAATAGCGCAAATTATTAATTCGTATTGTTGTCAGCTGTCATTATAGCAATCCGAATTAAACAATATCATTAATTTCAAAAATAATAAAATCAAATTTCGTAAATTTTTGCAGTTATAATAAAGTTAATGGACTCAAAATATGGATTCAAAACTAACCAATCATTCAAAAATAAAAATACTTAAAGCGGGCACTACCTCACTGAGAAAATAATAAAAAGTCTGCCTGACGTTACATATACCAAGAAACAGCACTCACAATTTTAATGAAGTATGTATAATATTCAAAATTATTCATATTCGTGATTAAATTGGCAAAATTATCTTGTTGTAACTGGGTATATACGAGTGTTTGTATATGAGTCGCTAAACACGCTCTTTGCGATTTTTCAGTAAATAAGTTTTTCATTGACATAATCATTTTTCATCAATTTTCCTATTTCAAGTTTAAAATATCTTCCTATTTCGTCCCTAAAATTTTCCAGACATAGAAATGTCGTTTTTTTACACGATCTCGATCCTCGTTTTACACGGTAAACGCACTACAAAAAATCGACATTGTAAAATAATATTTTAATTTTCCTTACACACCGGAAGACACAACTTAAGCTATACTTAAAACTATCATACTTTTCCCAGAAACCAAATCGAGATTGTTTTTAATTAAAATATATAACATCAATCATCACGAATTCACCAACCCCTGAAAGAGTAAGCCATGTTATGATCTCTTTAAAAAACTTTTAAATTCAGTATAGTACCATTTAAAAGAGACTTACCGTATCTTAAATTTAAGGACAATGTCATATGCCCAAACATATGCGGAAACGCCTCTATTTGAAGTGTTGATAACATTCATTTCTGGCTAAAAAAAACTATTTTTTTTAATATATGGCATATTAAAAGATAAGTCATACGTATTTTTGATTGTGGTTTTAGTAATTACAGATATATATCTCAAATTCCATGTATTTCTTTCTTTATTAGAAATATTCCGCAAATAATAAATCAATTTCTAAAAAAAATAGTAGAAGAATTTTATTTTTTTTTACTTATTGTAAGGCAATAAATCAATACAAAATTTCATTTCATTGAAAAATCAATATTCATAAAATTACCAAATTCCATCCGCGTCAATAAAAGGGTTGTTTTAATAGAATTTTAAAGATTACATTGATGAGAGGCCAAAATTTTTTGATTTTCTTAAGTGAATGGTTACGTTTTCCTGACGCGGGTATTTATTTTTCACAAAGAGTGTCTGCATATATGATTGCTTATACGGTAGAAAAAGAAAAATGCATTCATCCCTGAATGATATTCACATGAGGGAGAGTAGGACAAAAATACCTGCCAACTGCTGAGCGAAAGAGTAAAATAATTCTAATGGGATTCTTATAAGATGAGAGAAAAATTCAAGCATTTTCGCATGCAATAAAATCGTCAAATTTGCATAGCGCGCAAGCAAAAACAGACTCTATACAAAATGAGCTTAAAGATTATTATAATGTTACAAAGTTTCACATGTAATCTCGTTTGGAAGTTGAGATCACCAATTGCGATAGAAAGGGGATAGTGGGGTAAAGGTGGCAAGTGGGTAAAGCATTCTAGTCGAGTACCGAAAAATAGAAAGAAAAAAGAAATTAGAATATTTTATATTATCCGAACGGGGGATAACAGAAGAGAATAAGAACGAGATGGAGTATCCTGGGGGGTTCGGGCGTCTAAAACGGACTGAGTTTTACCCGCTTGTCCGAGAAGTTTTGCATGGGATGGGGATAGCGGAAGGCGGTGGACATATTTTACATATGAGGATAAAGGGATAACGGGTATTTGTGATGAAAAATGAATGAAAGAGGCTGGAAGGTGTGTTGCAATCAGGCGGTAATGTGTTTTCTTTTTCGAAATGGTTTCGCGAGGCATTGATGCATTGATGGCAGAAGAAATGCTCTATTGTTTGTGGATTGTATCTTATCGAGTATTTTTTTTCTTTCTTCCTTTGGCGATGAACAAATTTGGGTTCTTTACAATTTTTTCGATACGAATAACGAGATTATTTTGAATAGCGTCAATATCGCTATGTTCATAAAAATTAAATGGTAACTTTTTTGTATATTTCATAAAATTACGATTTTTGTTTATATAAAATATGTTGGTGGGCAGCATATTGATAGTAAACAGACGTTCTGATGAAATCTTGAAGCCGAAAAAGCTATTAACTAAATCCTTTATTTCTTGTAGAACTAAATAATTTTATATGTATACCATAGTACAGTGGAATTTTATCAATTAAATGCCAGTTCGGTTATACAACAATATATGATTTAAAAATTATTTTCTTTATTATTGACATTTACCATTAACTTCGCTTTTCCCAACGTGTGCAGTGCGTTCAGAAAACATTAACTGTTCTTATGTTTATGTAGTGTTTACGACATAGCTCAAATCAACGCGCAATACCAATTTAATACCAACATTCAGAAGTGCTTTATACTAGTTGTTTAATTGTTTTTGGAAAAGCAGTGTTGAAATGTCAATCGTAATTTTGAACTTGAATATTTATTATTTCTTAATTTCACCATCACCAAAGAACGTAATTTTGCACTCAGTCGTTTGTATTATAATTTCATTTAAAATATACTGATTATCGAAAATAAAATTTGTCATATTTTGTTTCCGCTAAAAACGCAAAACAATTGGACATCGTGTGATTCATAAATTAATATTCTATTCAATAAAATATGCGCATTTTTAATAATAGCTCATTTGAGATAAACAACTCAGTGATCAAGATTTGAAGATATAAAATAAATAAAGGCTTGTGCACCAAATTCGTAATTTTCAAGAAAACGTGTTTAAAAAAATACAACCATTTCTTCGTCCGTACAAAACGCACGGACTGTTAGAAGGTTAGAATTTAGCGTAATATTACTTTGCGCCCTACTCCCATAATATATTTTTTTAGGCTGGATCCTTTATTCACAGCATTGACTATGCCTTTTAAAATAACATGACATACTGAACTCAGTTTTGGTTTTCTTGCCGTTTGAGCCATTATTTAATTCAACGTTTCAATTGAAAAGTACAAAAAATTCTCTTTTTGCACGGATTCGAAATAACACAGTTCAGAAAATTAAACCGATAATTTTTACATTGTTTTTTTCACTTTAAAATGGTTTTAAACCAAAGAAAAAATCACATATTGCGCTCCATTATGTGTCTAGGAGACCGACAGTATCATGATCGAGCTGTAGTGGAATTGCAGCGTAATTTTAAAATGATTATGACACGTTATGAAGAATCATATAAAGAACTTAAAAAAATGAAATCACAGCATCCGATAACTAAATTTTTATTTAAAATCAATAATACAAGAGATGGAAATTTTATTCATGATACACTTTGAGATAAATCGCCAAAAAAACATTCTAGTGACGTGTGTTTTTCGCCTCAAAAAAAACAACAGAAAACGGGCACATTTATTATCTAAAAGTGATACTGAATGACTAAATAATTGCGTTATATGATAATATATGTATAATGTTAAATATATTTTATTAAATAATATACAATATGAAAAATTAACGTTTATTATTGGATATTATTAGTTGGAACCTATTTACCATTTTTATATGAACACTTTATCTTTTTTTACACGGTTTTGGCTTTGTAACGTATCCCTCGTGCAAAAAGAGAATTCTGTGTGTTAAAAATTACATTTGGCCTTCGTGGTCAAGCCATCGAAGAATTCTTGAATCCTCAATCCCAATTAAATTTGAAAAAATAGTCACTTACAATTGTATCGAATCGGAAACGAAAAACCCAACCTTGCTTAACATTAAATAAATGCTATCGTAAAACTATTGACGTATTTTATTTAAAGCTGAATAATAATTAAGGCTATGTTGTATTTACATAATTGAAATATTTATTCATTTTTCATAGATAATTTGTTTTATAATTTTTTAATTATTCAAAGTCTTTTATAATACTTGTGGTAAATAAAAATGTGTCATAAGCAATTATCACGAAGCTAATAATAGTACATCCAAAAACTCTTGATAAATGAAATTCATTTTTCACGCGTTAGGCATACGAGAACAGATCGATGATAATCAACTTTTCAATAATGGTTTCGCGAAAAAATCGAATAGCCTGGGCCCTTAGAGCTTAATTAAATTTTATTTCTTTGAGAGTTTTCGCCCAGAAAATTTATTTTCTTCACGCACACACGCATGCGATGTGAAGGGTGCGTGCATATGAATGTATTAGTGAGTCGGTTAAAGACGTATTTCCGAGTGATTGCGAATGTGAGCGTGATATAAGTGAAAATATGCGGATGTGTGTATGTGTGTAGAGTCAAAATCGAAATGAAATAGTAAAATGAGATGCAGAGTAAAAAAAACTTCAAAGGGAAAGCTTTGCACACATGTAATGGGAGAACTGCGCGGTGCCAAATATCATAATTTATTTTATTCACAATTACATTCTTTCACACCAACCTCGTCTCCTATTCTAAAAACTGCTCACGAAGAGAACGATCAGCTAACTAATGTTCTTTTTCTAGCTCCATTGTTCTATCCTTATCCGCTTCAAAAAAAATTCCAAACGACTGAATAACTTAAAAACTCAAACATTTTTTTTAAGTTGCTAGATTATCAGTTCATATGCTCCACGTTGGGTAGGGTTGGGTCATGTTATTAAATACGTATTCTTAAATTACACACAGTTCATCCATATTTTATAAATGTGTATAATTTTTGTAAAAAAAATGTAATGAATGTTTCATATTAGGTAATTAAATTACTGATTGTAAAATCAGTAATATAATTTTAAAGTCGAATCGGTAAAATTGGTCACATAATGTATATAATATAAAATAATTATTGCATAATTTAAGATATCGACTGAGGGTCTTGATGGAATTTCAATATCAAATTTGAACAATTCAAAATTTAAAAAATTACTAGAAAAAACACGAAGTTTATTTGACTTATGCTATCGTTAAATATGTATATATTGCAATAACAAAATTGATTAAATATATTTAAAAACTCTTTTAAAATGTAATAAATACATTAAATTTATGCACAACTAGTGATTTAATAAATTGATCGAAGAACAGAAGCGCTGCCCAGCTGATTAACATCAATTATTTATTTATTTATTGTAAATTTAAAAAATTGAAATCCATGGATTACAGCTGACGCCAGTGCGCCATGCATTTCACAAACATAATGACAGTAACAATAATAATTATTGAAAACAGTTCTACTAATAAAAACAATAATGAATAATAATAAAAATAAAACAATATTATAGCAGCTCAGATGAAACGTTAATATTTTCACCGAATGTAAGCTCAAGATAATAATTGTCAAGTGGTGGCAATTGATTTGACTACATTTTCTTTGTGGTGTTAAGTGAAAAAGCTGAATTATGGAAAAAGCAATGTCTATAGATAGATAGATCAATAAAAGTTTCTTTTCACAAATGAATAATATTATCAGTATGTATTATTCACATTTGATCTATACCGCCTCAGTTGTCCATATTAATGGAGTTAAACAATGAAGATTAGTGCTCTTTTTTATACTTGTAAATGAATATTGCGATCTACACTATATAGCAGAAAACGTATGTATCAATCGGTCTGTCTGTCACGAGAACACCTCCCAAACGATAAACAATAGCAACGCAAAATTTTCACATGTCATTTTGGCTGCCATCTCCTCCGAGATATTTCCAACTTTCAATATAAGCTTCACCAAAATAACGTCATAATAACACCATCGTCTTAATATTAGCGTCCTTTATCCCAGACGAAGATGAGTACTAAATACTTCTAGTTTAACATATTATAAATGCTAAGTATTAATTACGTATTTCGTAAAATGTATTTTTTTAAACCGTGTAGTTTTTGTACACCCCGCAGAGTCCATTTCATACTCCGACTGCCCAGACACAAACAAGCGCTTTCGGGAGCTTTCCAGAGAGTGGGGGAGACGTGGGTAGGTTGTAGCAGGGGGCAAAGTAAAGTAGAACCCCTTCCGCCACCTACCCCGCGATACACACACCCCCGCTTACCATACCCACTTGCGAATATTTTAAAAAGTCTCACATTCCTCAAACGGCCCTGCACGGGATCGATTACTCACGTGGATTGCGATGTTTCTTTGTAGTGTCTCTCTCGTAGTGCTCATGGGCGAGGAAATAAATTCCTATTATAAAGAAATGTCGATTTCAGATTTATGCTTAAAAAAAGTTTCCGTATTTTGTTTAGCATTTTCAAAAAAAAATACTTCAAATATTATATTACTTGTAACACTAAAAAAAATAGAGAACAATCTCGAAGATAGGATCAGTATTCAAAGCGAATGCTTCATCGAATAACACATTAAGTCAAAAGGCACTGTGTTTCATATTTTCTTAGGTCAAGTATCAAATGAGACATATATAATACAAGCACCAGATTTCTCTTTGTATTATTTGGCTCAGAAAGACTACACTTAATATTATTAGCGCTTTAAAAAAAGAACTCGTTCATTATTTGAGAGTTGCAATCATGTTCATTTTTATTGGAAACATCGAAAATTTGATCGAGTATTAGTATCATACTCTTAATTTAAACATCGAAAGCTAGAACGAGTATTGGTTACGATATCGCCACTGCGCAAAGCTATAATCATGTTCTTAATTTGAAATATCGAAAACTAGAATGAATCATCAATTTAAATTATTATCGCAGGCGTTTATGACAAGCCGTTTAAGTATATCTTTAGTGTGGGTGTTTTAAAGGGTGTAGTGCGTAAAGATGGGAAGAGTTTGATATAATTATTACTCTTGAAGGAGAGAGAAATCTTTAGAAAAATACTGTTTTGAAGGGGAAGCAACCTGTTTTATTTTATATCCAATATTCGTAAACTTTGGAGGAACTGCGCGGTGATTATACCATATATATGAGAGCTCTAGTATCATAACTCATAATCTCCATCAATGATTGTTTTTGAAAAATCAAGAAAAACCGTTTTCATGCTACAGTTACAAATGCAAAGTTTGATACAATTAAAACTGTGGAACATACACTTACACCATGATATGTAAACAAACACTGTAGGCCATTACATTACAATGCTACACTTTCGTTGACTGGAATGGAGATTATTAGTTTAGAAAATTATGGAGCATTAGAGAATATGAGTTTTGGAAATGAACAACATTTTTACATTTATTTTAGAAGGAAATTTGTAAGCTTAGAAAGATATATTATAATTATTTAAATGGTAGGTGTGAAGAATGCTGACAGTTTTTTTTGTATATGCTGGATATTATGAGTTTTGATACTAGATTCCTTAAGTTTTGGTTTTTTTGGTCCTGTTTATCAATATTTTCTATTTGTCAAAAAGAGTCATTGGAAAAATTGGTACAGAATCCAATGAGTACTATACAAAAATGCGGTAGACATTATTATATTTTTATCGTTTTTAGATAAGATCATAATGTTGAAAGTCAATCGACCATGTATGACAACTCTAATGCACAAGGTCTTAAATATTTAATTGAAAAAAAACTGTCAGGATTTGAGCCTGGAACGTTCTGATCGTAAACATAAATTGAACCACTTGAATAGAGACTTGACAGAATAACCTCAAATCTGCCAATATTTAAAAAAATGATCGGACATCGTGGTTTGGAACGAACAAATAAATACAATGAGTTATGAGAAATACAAATCACATAACATAATCATATATTGTCGGCCTCTGTGGTCTAGTGGCAAGAGTTTTCTCAAGCGACCAGGTAAGTCCTGGTTCAAGTCACAGCAAGGTCAATATCAAATTTAGTTTTTTTTTCAATTTAAATTTGTGATCTTTGACATGAGTGACTCGAAATGAAAATTCTCGTCGAGCTTATCTCGTATGATTTTCCAATTTTCACAATATTTAGCGTATTGGCTATCAGCTGTTAGCAATACGCTAAATATTGTGAAAATTATAAATACATTGTGCAAGGAGAAATAAAGGACAACACAGGCCAAGATAAAAAGAGATCACGCCCTTAATTACCACTGTCCAAAGCGTTAGTCATTTAATACAATTGGCTCAAAACAGTGTGGCTTGCTGCAATTGAGTTATTAACTTTCAATAGAAAATTAAACCGATAGACGATAAAAATTACAAATGTATGACAAAGCACAAATATGGATACCATAGATTTAACAAAATTGATTTTGTGAATCGTTACAAATGTGGACCAGAAAAATTGATGACATTACTAATACTGCTGTATTGTTTTACTGCACACCGTGTCACAGAAAGTCCACCCCCCGCTTTGCGTAAAGGAATTCCTATTTGGAAGTCGCCTGAATTTAAGAGTGGCGCATCGCTCACGGTACAGGACACTCTGTACTACCTTAATGCAAAATGAAATGGTTGAACTATTACAAAAATGGCGATCTGCTTTCATTATCTAATAAAATCAAAACATCCTAAAAACCGTTCACTATAAATGCTATGCATATAATATTACCAAAGTATAAACGAATGATTTGTGTATATTATTTACTCTGTTACTAAAAGAAACACAAATAAAGTAAAGTCGGTTCCGTCGTGCAGTGAACAACGTCGTTGGTTACGATTTCGGTTGTCTCAGATTCGAGTCCCGGACGGACAGTTTCATAAACTGATTTATACAATCGATTTTATGGATTTCAGTTCACAGGCACGGATGTTTTTAATATCTAAAATTTCCCTCCCGTCCATCCAATCAAAAATAGCGAGAGCGATTAGCTAACCACTAGCCGTATCGTTCCATCTCTACTATATTCGAAAAAGAGAGGTTGAGCAACTGAGTAACAAGCAGTTCTCGTAGAAAAATTTCTGTTGAAATACTTCCAATAAGAGTCCATATGCTCCATATTGGGAGGGAACATGGTGGTATGGAATTTTAGACATCACAAACATCCATTCCTACGAAACGAAATCCATAAATCGATTGAAAAATCAATTTATGAAACCGTTCGTACCAAGACATGAACCCAAGACATCGCTAACGTTTACCACTGCACCACGGACCTGACTCTGCTTGCAATATCCAAATTATAATGTTTCTAATGACACCTTTAAATTATTGAACTTATTTTGTTTAAATAATGCAAAACATGACTTTTCCAACGTAATGTTTTTTGCTAGAACTGTAGAGACTTTATTAAGCATAATTTACAACATACATAATCAATTAAATTGTTAAATAATTCTAGTTCATCTACTCTGCGTCTCTTTATATAGCTACATTTTATGCTGAAGGAAAAAAATCAATTAATTTCAATCACAAGGAAGGTAGTGTGTACAACACTCTATCACCAAATTAGCTAAAATAAATTTTTATCTACATATTTCATCTAATTTAGAAAATTAGAATATTGGCCAGTTACGCCTCTGTACAGCAAATATCTTTCTGTAGAAAATGTATCGCCTTATAGAACGTCTATCGTTTTATAGAACACCAAAAATTTACGAAATTTGAAAAACGTTAAAATTATAATTGGGACAATGGCTTTTGTACCTTCGTTCGACTGCACACATACCAAACTAGCATAAACCAATATATGAGCTGTTTTACTTATACATACACATGTAAAGAAACTTCTGCCAATGCTGATGTACACAAACATATGAGGCTTTTAAGTCAAACACACTCCCACCAATACATCCTTGCATCTCTTTACCATTCAAAGAATACGTATACTCCGACTCACATACACCGACGAACACCTCCGATGCATATATGAAAATGTCGCCTTTCTCTCAAGACGTATAAATTTGGGGCCATATAATTTATTTATTTTTTTAATTATTTTTATTTTTAAGGGTATCCGCATTATCAATTAAGTTTTGATTAGCAATACAATGCCGAAAATAAGTTACACGGTTTATTTAACAGATGGATAACAAAACAATCCATCGACAAGATTCCGTCTATTTTGAAGCGTTCCGAAGTCATCTACCAATATATATAAAAATGAAGATTTGTTTGTTTGTTTGTCCTCTATGCATTCCTTTAAGATTCATCCGATTTATATCAAACTTCGGTGAGTTGTTGTGCGCACACCCGTGAAGGTTTGTAAAGAAAAAAATTAAATTTGGAATCTAAATGAATCAAATACGCACAACTAGCGACATCTCTGAGCGAGACGGAAAAACAAAAAAAATAGTAATAGTGCTATGAATATTATTGGAAATATGGAAACAATAACATTTTATTGTTTGAGAAGTATAAATGAATTACTATATTAAAAAATAAATCGGACTTTTTTCGGGCTGAGAAAAATGAATCTGAGCTTAGAGTAGGGTTCGGATAACAAGTGTAAAATTGAGACTCGGGCTTGGGCTGGACCGGGTATTTTTATGAAATTTCGGCCCGTGCAGACCTAATCCAAAAGCACGTCAATAAACAAAATTAAAACACAAACCCTTTCTTTCTCTAAGTGGCATTGCAACGCACGCCGGATATTCACTAGTATTGAATAAAAATAATTATGTTCAAACGGTATCATAATTCGCGAGAGTTTTTCGAAATGGGTTAAAATAGAACGATCAATATTTGCTTTATTTAAAACAATCGCATTACTTTGACGTTTTTTTTTTTATTGTGGGTATAATAAATTCTTGCAGGCTACATTTTTATTTATTTTAATTGTATCGACTTTTTTTACCATTTTCGCTCCGAATTTGAAGCATATGACCTCCTAATGGAGGTATTTCTAAAGAGGTTGTCTACGAAAACTACTTATTACTCAGTTGCTCAACCTCTCTTTTTCTAAAAGAGTAGGGAGAGATGGATAGGTCAGGGAAAGAAATCGCACAGAAATCAATAAATCAAATACCAGGAATTGTACCCGAGACATCCGTAACCGTAGCCAACGACGTTCACCATTGCACTACGGACCCCGACACATTGGCTTAACTGTATATAAATATTGATTTAATGATATATTTGGTTTTTGGATTTTTAATAGTCACACTAGGTTGTATTTATGACACACAGATTTCATTACTTTATTATAGCCAAATTCAATGAAAAATTAATTAGTTGCTTCATTGCCTTTCCCTGTGAAGAAGAGATGTGAAGGTATATAGCTTTAAGGACGATGTGTATGACAGTCAGTCGACGTCAAATTTGTCAATTAATTATTCAGACATTTATCCTAACGGAAAGCTGAGGATTCAATTCCCGGCAAAGCATTAAAACCGCAATTACTAATCAATTACTAATCAAAATAATTTTATCCCATAAAATTAATTCTTGCATAATATTTTTTTAAATTTAGAATCACCGTTTTTTCTTACAAATTTTAAATGTCGTCATTATTATTTTTTCTATGGATCTTGGAAGTAACTTTGTGAAAATTCATTTTTTATATGAAATTAAAATTGATAATCAACTTTAATTTTTGTCTTCATTATGATCTCTACTATACAACAGAAAATACATGAACCAATCTGTCTGTCCGTCTATCAAAAAAAACCTTCACAAACGGTGAACAGTAGTGAAGTAAAAATGTGTGCATGCCATTTTAGTTGCCATTTCTATGTCAACTACTGCGCTATTTTCAACGTTAAAATTTAACATTATTATTAACTATGGACTATATTTTGTATGCCCGCTGTAATTTTTTCAACTTTTATTTTCCAAATCTCAACATTATCTAGTACCAAAATAACACCTACGTCGAAATAAAATATAAGCGCTCTCTGTTCTTGCAAAACCGGGTAAAAAATACTAGTAAAGTATAAAACGCATGAACCGTGCTTTTTTAAAACCTGAACCAATATGATTATAGTTTTCTGATTTATATATATATAGAAAGGCACACATAGTAAAGTCAAAGCATCACCCACACGGTGACATTTTTCACACAAAACTTCGCATGCTTATTCGACGTTTGTAGAATAAAAGATTTTCGTGTAATTTTGTCAGAGTATTCAAACGAATTTCTTCTTTCCCTAAGTCTGGCGCGGTAAGTGTTTGTATAAATCGCTCACCCGGGGAAATTTATTTTCAATGTAAACAATGGCACCAGTGGTGCACATAATGTAACGTGTAAACAAAATACAAATTTGAAACGTAAGTTTGATGTTACGCAAACATTATAGGTTGATTCCTCAAATTTTTCTATAAGAGTATTTTTTATTTTTTTGAAATTGATTAAATTTTTGATGAGACGGTAATATGACTTCAAAATAGTTTCCATTGCTAAAACACAGATGTCAGATAATTTCACTCAAGGGCATTTGCATTGGGATATGGCTATGGGTTATAATTAATATTGATATGCAGTGAAAGTAGAAAGCAGTAACGGGCAGCTAGTTCAAAAAAAAGAGATTGAACAACTGAGTAACAAGCAGCTCTCACAAAAAAATCTGTTAATATACCTCCATTAGGAGACCATATGCTCCACTTTGGGAGCGAACATGAATAAAATAAAAAGTTAAAACAATAATTGAAAAAATACATCAATATAATAGGCTCAATTAAGAATCTTTCACCTCTTTCTTGAACTACACAGACGTGACGATTCTTTAAGGTCTTCACGTGCGGCCTTTCAACTAAATACAAATTCTTGAATTAAAATTACACATTTTTTAAGTATATATGTAATTGTATCATCTTGAACGTGGCCTTTCGACAAGGCTCCCCTTATTACACTTGGACTCGAACATAAGTTTTAGTACCACTGAACCATGTGAAATCGGTAAAAAATCCGTGAAAACCGTTAAACGTAATAAGATTCAAAATTAATGATTTATTGTCTCATTTCCGAAACAATGCTTTGTAATTTCTTACATCTATCAATTTTTAACTTTAGCTCAGGATAGGATAAAATTTATTCAATAATTAAGTGTAAATAGTGATAAAAATCACTACTTTTAATAAAATAAAATTTTTAATTAAAATTTTATTTTTTCTCTTACAACAGCACGGCACTGGTATCAACAAAAATGGGTGTTGGAGTTTGGTTGGTACACCTCGCTCACCTGACCTTTGCTAGTTCAAATACGATTTCGACTATTATTTATTTTGTTTGTTTCGTTTTGTCTTATCTGATGTTTTTAATGGGCGCCACTGGTGAAGAGTGTATGTACTTGCACAGAAGCGGATTTGGACATTAAAGCTCATTATTTTAATAACACTTTGTAAAACATTATGCAGAGTATGTGTTTATAAAAAGATATTGCATAATTAAAATATCTCTTATGATGAAATAATAAGGCTTAATATTTAAAAAGGGAAACAGTCTTATAATTGTTTTTGATAACAGTCATAAATAAAAAGAAAAAGAATAGTTAACTAACAAATAAATCTTTAAATTTGGAAAAAATATTAATCAATCGGTGAACCAGATTAGAAGGATCACTTTCGTATCTTGTTTATTGGGCGTGTATAGAAAAAAGTGTCGATAATAACATAATCGTTAAAGCCATTAATATCATAATGTGGATATGTCCATGCAATGAAATCTCAATTTTAATGTGATATCAGTTGATAATGCTCGTGATGAGCGAAACTGGTCTTGATCATTTTAATAATGTAAAAATAATACAAATAAATTGTATTTTATTTAAAAAAAAAATGAACATCAATTATTTTGCATATGAAAATTTATTCTAAGCTAAGCTTTAGCGAATGCTTTGTGCTTTCGATCTGAGTTCCGTGGTCGAATTATATCCGCTCCACAGTTTAAATAATAAAATTTATAGGGATTTCATTAGCGACCATGACAATTATTCTGTATGACTCGATGCAACAAATTGAAGATATGACTCACAACCATTCATCGTTTAAAATAGTTTTACAATTCTCTAAACGCACTCAAGGATTGGGAACGGCTCATAATCAATATGTTAGGTAAAACGTATGTAAATACATTCAAATTGTTGAAAAACAATATGGTTTCATCATTATAATTTGTGACATAATGCTCTATCAAATCAAATTCAATTTATAATTTTTATTATTTGTATCTCAAAAAGTAAAACATTTATAAACAGGACACCGCATTTAGGAAATTTCCTTCCTTCAAAACTAACGCGAAAATATAATAATAATAAAAATAACAGTATGTAAGCATACACACACACACTTACACATAGTCGGCGATTTGATGATAAATTGTACCGGACTACTGGAGCCTGAGAGAGAGATGAAAAATTTAGATTACCGCGGGAGTGAGTGGGATGGAGGGAGAAAATTCAATTCACGTACGACACCCTTAACCCCCTCCTCCACGCCCGTTCCATTTTTCTCACCCCACCAACACACACGTCGGGTGACGCTCTGAGCATGTGTGCGTGTGTGTATTCGTTTAGAGAAAATTTGCGAATGCTGGCTACGTCACGTCAGATGATTATAATTTTGACAAATTTGGATTCAAAAAAAAAATTACATCTATGAAACGATATCGGTTAAAGTCGTTCAACAAAATTAATTCTGGTAAATTTTCACTATTTAAAATTTGTTTACTTATTGTACAAAGAAAGAAATTATTCAGTTTATAAAAAATTCGTACAAACACTAACAAAAAGAATTGAAATAAGTGTGATTACACACTATGAAACATACTCATAAGTGTGTCTGCGTTTTTTTACCATGTCCGCTCACAATGTGAAGCATATGGACGCCTAATGGATATATCTCATAAGAAGTTTTTCTACCAGAACACGCTTGTTACTTATTTACTCGACCCTTCTTTTTGGAAGGGAGTTGGGATAGAAGAATAGGGCTAGGACAATACTAAATAAATAAGTGTGTTTAAAAATCAAGTTATTAAAAAACTTATTTAATTAAACCCCATAAAATGTGGAGTGAGTTTCGTTTTATAATTTTTTTTTTCCCATGTCCGCTCCCAATGTGGAGCATATGGTCTCCTAATGGAGGTATCTTGACAGATTTTTTTCTACGAGAACTGCTTGTCACTCAGTTGCTCAACCTCTCTTTTCTTTTTCGAAGAGAGTAGGGATAGAAGGATAGGGCTATGACAGGACTAGTGGTTAGCTAATCGCTCTCGTTACACCCCGTGAGGATGGGATTGGTGGGAGGGAAGACTCAGACTACGAACAGAAATCCATAAATCGATTGAAAGATCAATCTATGAAAACCGTCCGCACCGGGAATTGAACCCGAGACATCCGTAACCGTAGCCAGCGACGAAACCAATTGCGCCACGGACGCCGACAAAATAATTAATGAATACATTTTTGACGCGTATTTATTGAAATTGAAATTAAAATTAATAAACGAAATAAATTTTTGACTTGTTGCTTTTGCAATGTTTGTAAGCCAAAAACTGAATTATTTTATTCAGTCCTATAAAGTGTTAAAAATAATTATTTAAAAGTAAGGCTATCTTGTAAAACAGTATTCGCCTGAACTCACTCACGTCCACTTGGAATAATATTATGTTGACTTTTTAGAGTTGTATCGTTAAGCAGTGTTGAATCTCTTCTCTAAAGCATTACCATAGGCAGAATTGTATGCTATGAAAAATTTCCATGGAATCTTGGAGAGAGTTCCTAGTGGCCACATTCTCTATCTTAGCAATCGAGCTGGTGGAAAGACGAGAAACGTAATATAATATAAAAAATGTCATGATATTTGAATGTTATTTAAATTTTCTATAACTTCACAACACCGCGAGTCAGTCTTGAAAAATTCCCGCAGAAACGAGGAATGGCTTCTTTCAAACACACCCACACACACAAACAAAATTCGCGCGCGAAAAAAAATCTTCACACATTCAAAAAAAAAAAATATTCACCCACACATCTTGACGAGGGTATGAGGGGGACCCCGGAAAAAACGTACCGACAGAAAAATTAAATTATATTTCCCAAGCGGTGTCAGCCAGTTATTAAGTGGCCAGCCGCCATCTTGGTATTACATTATTTTTTATTATTATTATTGGTAGGTAATACTGCCATATTTTTTGCCGATCGATGTATTTGTAGGGGGGTTCATGGAGTATTATTACAGTACGTACGACCTACAGACTAAGAAATCTAAAGAAAATGTATGGAAAAGGGGAGAGTGGGGTTGCAAAGGACGCGATCATATATGCCTTTGTATGCGTGTGTGGTTTTTTTCTGTAAACAGAAAACTGAGAAAAATTAATGGCGTTTTCTCTTTGTTGCACGTTCTTGTTTGAGGTTTCTAAGATGGCTGCGCTTTCAATTCTTACTCTGTGTGTTTTTATAAATCGCTGATTGTAAATGTAATAAATTGCCTTCCAGTGTTGCCCGTCTGGAAATAGAGCTTCGCAATAATTCATAATTGGAAGCATATAAATTAATCGTTTTCTTTTTTGCTATTTTTAATTAGTTCAACACTAAGAATAACTTATTTAAACGAATAGCTTTGATACATTCCAGACTGAAGATTTGATAACGAACTTGTGAAGTAGAAATATGTTTGAAATATGCACTTAACTGAAACCATTTAAGCTATTACATTAAATGACATCAAGCATCTTCGTTATACGGTTAAATTACCGGACAGACAATTATAATTGCCATAGTCTTTCATTATACAGAATAATACTTGATTCATATTAATCTATCTTTGTTATATTGTGACGAAAAAATTTCTACCCAAAATAATAATTTCATAGCCTTGTTTTGACTTAAAAGATGGTCATTGATGCAAACAATTAATTTTTCTCACTAACTTACTTACACAGTACTTTTTATAATACTAAACAATTTTTTCTAATATCTGACATTACAGCTAACAGACAATGTGCCAAATATTTTAATAATTGTAAAATCATACGAGATAATATCAATCTAATTTTGATATTTTGACCTTGCTGTAACTAAAGCCAGGACCCAACTGATCGCCGGGACAAAGCTCTTACTACTAGACCACAGAGACCAACAATCACAGCATAGATAACAGGTTAGTGTAATAGAATTTTAATATGCGTAAATAAGCTATTATATATGTATATATGCTAAGTTTAACATTACTATTCACATTTAATGAAACAATACTGACTAAAATAGCACTTAATCAAACTCAAACATCTAAATAAATAATTGAAATAAGTTAGGAACGTTTATTTCTCGGAATGCAAAATCACTATTTGTGTTAGGTAGTTTGTAAGGGATAACTTTAGCCAGGGTTAAAAGGGTCAATACACTAAAGAGATATTTATCTCTGATCGTGTTTAATGATTAGAGTTTGTATTGGTAACTACATTCTTAGTGTTTCAAATGAATGCTTATTGAATGATCACTCAAGTTAAATAACGTTTAAATCACTCAACCATTAAAAGATTACGTTCAGATTAGTTATATTGGATTTTCAATTAGTGAAGCGGTTTAACTCTCCTTGGTCTCCCCTAAATTTTGATCAATTTCTACAATAAAAAACACAAATTTTAGAACACAAAACACAGTTGAAGTAATGGTTTATAAAATATAAATTGGTCGCCTTACAACCGACTGTAAATTCTTATTACTTATTTTCGTATGTAATAAATAGTTAAATTAAGAGTAAAACTATTTTATAGTGAATTTGTATAGTCAAATAGGGATAGATATTTTAGGATGAATTGTGTGAATAATAAAATAATCAGAAATAAAAAATACTTCAGGTATTGTAACCCATATATCTAGTACCTAATTGATTTAAAAAACGGATGGTATTTTGCATAAACCGATGAAATATAATAAAGAACTAACAAACACTTTACTTATAAAACTAATAATGTTGATAACTTATCACATCAAAATATTTAAATATAATCATGTAAAAATTTGTATTTTTTAAACCATGTCCCACTCCCACTGTGGAGCATAAAATATATGGCCTCCCAATGGAGATATCATAACTGAAGTTTTCTACCAGAACTGTTTTTAATCATTTTCTCAACTTTTCTTTTTCTAATAGGATAGGGACATAATGATAGGGCTAGGACACGAATAGCGGTTAGCTAATCGCTCTCCTTAAGCCTCGTTTTTAGGATGGGTTGGGTAACAGTTAATTTTTTAGATATCCAAAACATCCATTCCTACGAACAGAACTCCATAAATTGACTGAAAAATCAATTTATGAAATTGACCCTACCGGCAGCTAAGCCCAAAATATCCTTAATTATGTAAAATATATATCTATACTTAAATTAAAATAACTCTTTTTGATTTGATTGCAGCATAATGTGGCAGGCTCATATTACTTTAGATATTTCACATTTATTCACTTTCTACGGATCACCAGCGGAGTTTGGGAAACATTGATCTACAGTTTCATGATAAATATGACAAGACAGACTATTTACATTACTGAATAACCCTGCTCTATACATTACTTAATAGATGTCGTGTAGTTATAATTCTTGAAAAAATATGTTTAATAAATATGAATAAAATATATTATATTCTTGAATAATGAATTAGATTAGTTTAAGTTTAAAAAATAAACGTCTCGGCAAAACAAAAACACAATCGACTTTGAAGAGAATAAGATATTGACAAAGAAGGGGCGAAGAAGGCATGAAGAGTACAAAAGGAATGGGGCAGGGGAGACGTAATCAAGCGTTTTGTTGTAAATGATCTGCTACGCCGGGTGATATTTTATGTTTTATACCTCCGGTCTGCCGATCGTAGAGCCGGCCGTAGCCGTTCGCGTAGCACTAACTCCCAAACTAGGCTACTTGATACAAATAAAGCAAAACATGTACTTTCTTTAATAAAATTTATTTGTTATGTTAAAAAATTCATTGAAAACATCATACAGACGATCACCACAATGAAACTTTCATAGTACATAATATTAGAATTTAAAAAAAATGACTATATAACTAAGTTATTAATTCTAATTTAAATAGTAAAATGTTATTGTCACCGTTAATGCCTATCACAGTCAAAATAAAAAAAAGGAGATTTATCCATACTTTATGGTTTTTGAAGCCACAACGAAATACACAATTTTTAAATCAACTTCAGAGGCAAAAACTATTAAGAAATATTTTTCACAACAATTGATCAATCATCATACTAAGTAATCTAGGTATCAAAAGCAAGTCACTAAATAATTAAGTGATTTTCCTTTTCTTTTAATAGTGTCCTATAATAGCATATCGTCGTTTTTATGGAAGAAGACACTAACTGAAAAATACCAGTTTTGAGTAATTGGACTTGGAGTTTTTCATACGTTTAAAATGCCATAACTTATTCTTTTATTTTGTTTGTATAAATCTGTTTTTAAGTAAAATTATAATTTATAAAAAAGTGTGTTCTTCTATACGGTAGAGTTCTAAATAAGGAACATTTTGATATAATATATAACTCAATATCTCATTTTTTCGATTTAGTGTTTTATTCAAGAACAGTCATGATATACATTTAATTTTATTTAAGATAGAGGGTGCTTGATGTAATTTCAATATCAAATATGAATTCTTGAAATGTTGTACATTTCCATGTATTTAAATATGTTTCGTTAGTTCGAGTTCATTCGTGTGTCGATGCCGAAAGACGAATCCCGGGTCATTAGTGACAAAAAACATGGAAATGTACGCAATTTTACATTGAATTTAAATGGAAATCGATGAAAACTCATCCCTAGTAATAAATGGTAAAAAAAAATGTTATATACCTTAAGCATATTAAGTGCATGAATATTAAAATAAAAATACATAAAATGTAAAATTTCTTATATAGCAATATTATACAGTTAAATATAATATTGTAATATTCCTACGAAACACAATTTGAGAATGATTGTCATGGAATTTCGGAATAGCCGCGGCGGGTTTTTGGGGGTGGTTTTCTCCTCTAGGGTTTCTCTTTTCATTTTGTTTGTATGCGATACTATAGTTTGTGTGCATTCGTCCATTTAGGTGTATTTGGTCGACCGTTTGTCACTGCGTTTTTTCAGTTTTCTCCAAGGAGGTGGTTGTATTCTTTTATTTTTAAGGTTTCAATGAAAACCGAGAAAGAATCAATTCTACAATATTTAATGTACGTAACTTATTATCTTAAAAATATACAGTCTAACCCAGAAATTACGTCCGTGTTAAATAAGTATTCCAGTAATGTTAGTCTAACTTTAGTTTCTACTATTATTGTATTGAAATTATTCACTTTTCTCGCTTTATTTTCGATCGAAAATAAAATCAACGACGCACCACGTAAATCTATGAGGCCCTAAAGTAAAATAATGATTTAATTCTGTTGCTTCTCTCTAACTAAAATTTTGATAAATAAAAACAAAAACTATTTAGCTAGATTCTAAAAAAGTGGAAGATCGCAACACAGTCTGCAATATCGACACATGCGAGAAACAAAGATTTAGCAGGTGTAGTTAATATCCATTTCGTAAAAAAAAAACTATCAACAATGAGACGGTTATTAATGCTGAATTTTTGTTTTACTAAACCGAAAAGGAACATAATCAAAATAAAATTTGAATAGTTGACAATTTGTACATTTCCATGTATTTCATCACTAACGCCTCGGGTTTTTGACTTTCGAGCACACGAATGAACACATACTTACAGACAGTAAATAGTTTATATCGTTTATATTTAAGATAAAATACGACAAAATATTATCACCAAGCTTAGGAACTAAATTAATATTTGAATTAATTTTAATATTGATTTGATAACAATGACTCTTAACCTTAATTGGGAAAGAAATCGAGCTAACAATTACAAACACATAGGACTTAGCAATTGCAGGCGACCAAGAGCCAATTAACATTAAATTACATAGCGTCCATAGCGATACCTATTTATTGTAGAATGAAGGGTTTTAAAAATGCAATTCGAAGAAAGCATAGATAAACCTACTTATGTTAATTAGTGGGTTTTTTATGGTGTGCTCGAATGCCCGAAGATGCCGAAAGGCGAAACCCGAGTCTTTACTGACGAAACACATTTAAATGCACAAAATTTGAACAATTAAAATTTGATATTGAAATTCCATCAAGTCGATATCTTAAAAAATAATAAAAAATTAACAGTGTCAGTTTGCTGATCATGAAAATCAGATTTAATGAAAAAATATTTTTTGACATCCCATTTGTGTAGACAAATTTACAGTGCGGTTCTCTCATAAAAAATACGTCAGTGCTGCTTAAGCATATACTTATTTAGATGGCTTAGATTTAGTATGAGCGGGGTGAGAACTGTACTTAATAAATTAAATAGCACATAATGTTCATTTCAGTACTACTTAACTAAATGCCATAAATAGTTTCACTCAGCTTAGCTGTAAAGCGAGCAAAAGAAATGCAACGCTTCCGTTATATCGGGAAACGACGGACGAGCTAACGAATCTATCGTCCCGGCCGTTAAACGGACGACTCGTTAGATCGTTACAATTGGATTGCATTAGCCGACAACGATTGGAATTTTAGAATCGCATTGGCGGGGGCGGCCATAAAAGATTTAATTGCAATTTTAACGATTTATTAATAAGCAATTCCTATTCTTTAATCGCTTTTAAGGTGCTAACTGTCAATTCAATTTAAAAATAAAACACAATTTGTTTGTACTAATTTCACATGTTTATAATGATCACGATCGGTTTCGCTCATCACTAGCATTATCAGCTGATAAAAATACAATCGTAAAAAGGCTATTTATATAAAATTGATTATTAACAATTACTTGTCATGGTGTATAAAACTGTTAGTTAATGAATTAAGACAAGAATTTACAGGTAACGAAGCGAAATTATATTGTCTACAATAAATTCACATGTTAAGAACCTCTTACAAATCAATAAATACTAATCTGAAATTAAAAATAAAGCTACATTAAAAATCCAGTACATGAAAAAAATATCATGAACTTAAACTAATGCGTAAATATTCATTAAACAAAATAGCAGATGGGGAAATTTAAAATAAATTTTACTTGTAAGAATTGATTCTGGTCTCTTTCAATTTGTTTTTCAGAATTTTTTTGGGTGCTCCTGGTTGATCTTCATTGCCCATTTACTATGGCTGTTTAGTGCTAAAGTTATTTACATATTTAACATTTTATTATTTATAAATGATTCATTAATTTCTTTTAAATTGCGCTTACTTTGATCTTGGAATGGAATGCCTTTCTCATAACTTGCTCAAACAGAATCGGAAACAGACAGTACAACATATCGAATATCATTGTGGAAATGAATGCCAATTGGTACTGTATGAAGCCGAACCAACGCATATATCCACACACTAGAATTTCATATTTGGTTTTATACCACAAAGCTGTTTTATGTCATTTCCGCTCCCAATGTGAATCATATTGACTTCTAATTGAGCAATAGAGAACGTATACTAGTTGTAAGTCAGTCAGTGTCAAACACTTATTATCATACAGGGAATTATATTAATAATCTTTCATAATAATAAATTCCTCTCTATTACCCCTCTTAAGAGTCGGATACGGTCGGTAAGAAAGTATAAAATTTTATAGTTAACCATGGTTTTCAATACAAAACGAGAGAAAAAAAAACAATGCATTCAGGGATTTGACCCGTGCAACCATCTACGCCGAAAGACTGATAACGTCAATACTCGGCTATGGGACTAGCATAACTGCACTATAACAAGTAGGACGTTGAATAGAAAGTCATAATAATCAATAATAACAGTTTGTTATCTGATTGTCTTTTTCATAAATCTTCGCGGGTGTGTGCTCAACAGCTCACCAAAGCTTCATCGAAATCAGATGAATGATAAAGGAACGCATAGAGTACAAACAAATGAACATTAATTTATATATATATAGATAAAAACTACTGTAAGTTAATTGTACTATATGAACAGTATGGCAGTGCATAAGACTTCGATTTTTATATAGAAGATAAAAAAAACCAAATATGTTAGATTTTAAGTTAGCGTAATTATTATAATCAGGGTATTATAGGAATATGTTACATGCTGTGCATTTAAAATAATGAATCTATTTTAAATATGTAATGCAAATGTTGACTTTGCGTAATAATTATGATGTAACGTCTCTGCATCTAAACTCTAAGGAAATCCCTATCCCATTATCCCTTTGTCTTTGATCTGTATCCAATCTAAATTCATTGGTTAACAACGTCGAAGCTGGTCGGGGGGTTAGTGGGGGCTCTCTCTTTGTTACATGTGTGCTCGGTTTAATTCAGTTACATTTCTTGTGAGATATAATATTAGTCATTTTTATTTTCAAATCAATTTTGGTATTTAAGTATTAATCAGTGATTTACAATGACGATGTTTATTGAGATGGTTCAAATTATACGGGCAATTATGGATATTTTTTTTCGTTAAATTATATTGTATTCGTACTTTATACGTTCACCAGCGTTTAGATAAGTATAACTATTCATGTTCGGTCAGTTTTAAAAAAGTAGTATTTTTTAACGGAATATTTAATATATTTATACGATATTAAATTTTATTTAATAATGCGCTCGCCTTATGACGCCGCAAACTTGCAGAAAGTCATGTAATTGTCCCTATTCGATACCAAGTTGGCATGGCCTGTGAGCAGAACAGCTAGTCAGACCAACCTGATGAGATCTTCCCGTTCATTAGCCATACGTTGACAGTTCCAGAAGGTGTGATCAGCATCCTAAGCAATGAATGCAGTACAACTTTAAAACTGACTGTAAACCAATCGCTCTGCCTACAGGATTGGGTAAGCTAAAGGTTGGAAACATCACAAAATTTCACACCTTTGAATTCCAATTCTTAAATCAATTACAAAATCAGCGTGTGCAAATTTTCATCCAGTGCTTCGATCCCCCCCATCACATAATTAAATTAGAAACGTTACATAACTCGGCTATGGTGGTCGGCTTTTTAAATTTTTACGTTTGGGCATCTGTGTTCTAGTACTCGGATTTAAATGCTTTCAATCGAATATTTAAGATCTTCGGTATGGATGTTTGTGTCTTTTCTCATCAAGTTAATCTCATGTTATTCAAAAAATCAAAATATCTGACCCTTTGACTATTCGTTACTTTACTTTGAAATGGTTCCAGACATTTTGGTCTAAAACGACATTATGTCGACGTAAATGTTGTATCAGTCACATCCTGCCTTATATGCAAATTTCAGATTCATATATTGTTGTATAACGAAGATATCAGAATTCCGAGTTATATCTACACATCTTTTTCCATAAATTTATTTTAAAAGGTTCTAAAAAACGATACAACTACAACCGTCACACAGTTAATAATAATTAATAATTACGTAATTTAAAAAAAAGCCCAACACTGCTAATGTGGAGTATTTCAAAAGTTAATTCACCAATTAAATAATGTAGAAATCAAGGGATTTCTATATAAAATAAAATTTTATGACACTTTGAGTGTCTCTGGAACATTGAAGAAGTGTAGGTATACACATTATCTGTATAGCGAGACACAAGTCTCTACAAAGTGAGCGGAATGGGATTAGGACATCGCAAACTGGTCTGGGAGATTTTATTCCTAAATAGGATGTACAGGAATTTCACAGCCAATGAAGTGAATCCTTTGAATGCTCATTATCCATTCAAATAAGTAATATTTCTCAAAGTAAAATATCCCTTAACATCAAAATGAGTTACCTTTATTCAAATCTTCATATGTTATCATATTTGATTAAATATTTTAACGGTGTGCAACCATATTACCCTCGAGCCCAATGTGGTGGAGTTAGATTCATTGTGAAGAATTTCAGAATTGTTTTTTACAAGATCTGGTTGTTAGTCAGTAGATGATTATTGCCGGCTCCGTGGTGCAGTGGTTAACGTCGTTGGCTACGGTTACGGATATCTCATGTTCAAATCCCGGTGCGGAAAGTTTCATGAATTGATTTTTCAATCGATTTATGGATTTCTGTTCGTATGCATGAATTTTTGTGATGTTTAAAATACTCTTTCAACCATCCGATCCTAAAAATGGGGCATAGTAAGCGATTAGCTAACCACTAGTTCTGTCCTAGCCCTATCTTTCTGTCCCTACTCTCTTCGAAAAAGAGAGGTTGAGCAACTGAGTAACGAACATATGATAAAATACCTCCATTAGGAGCCCATATGCTCCACACTGGGAGCAGACATGGTAAAAAAGGTGATTATCGCATTTCGGTTAATAATTATTGACGAATACAGTTAAGAATGGATCATTGGACCTTTTTTTCGATCTGTATGCCGTTTCTCTGATAGAGGTATGGCAACATTACAGATACCCATGCTTTGATTGCAAATTCAAAAATCTGTATTAGAAAGTGTTGAATTTGAGATTGGAGCGTAAACGCTGCTTAGTAATAACAATTGGCTATAAAACTGGACTACATATTTATAAATTGGTTGCCCCACCTCTATCTACCCTTTATCTGTAAGCAGGTTCTGTTTCATAACACAATAAAGATCAAGAAAAGAAAAGAATTTACTCACCATGTTCTTGGCCCGATGCAGAGCTACACGGGACCGATATTTTCACCATGTACTATTGTACCCTAAGAAAAGAAAAAAGAGAGAAGAAAAAGAAAATGTGACTTGCTCATCTACTTAGTTAAAGCAATATTAAGTATCGTGTGTATCCGTATACTGAGAATTCGCTTCGACTGTAGTTTTTAATCTATTCCACGTCCAATCTAAAGAGGAATCGAAAATATTCCGATTAGCATAGTATATGGTCGCTGTTCTGGAAGAAAACACTAAATAGAAAAAATGACATATTGAGTTAGTTATACCAAAATGTTTCTTATTTCAAACTCTATCATATGGTAGAAGACAATTATTTTTATAAATTATACTTTTACTCAAAAACGTATAGCATTACAAAAATTTGACAAACTTCAAAGTCCAATTACTAAAAACTAGTATTTTTCAGTTAGTGTCTTCTTCCAGAACAACGAAGATATTATGATATACGACAAGAATGGCAATATATAAATAACTTTTTTTACCCAATCTACATGGTTGGTTTCGCTCAGCTAGTAAGATTTGTCAGCTGATGTGGAAATTCAGTAAAAATGTCTCACTATCTAAGCGTAACGTGTCCTGTTATTTATATTTATATTTAAAGTTAAAAAAAAATGGTATTCTGTCAGTCAGTCAAATTTTGAGTTTGTACATTGACTAGTTTTAAATTTTAGACTAACGAAGCATGTCACACAAAAACATTATTCAAAATATAAGTATATAATTTTTTTTAGCGTAACAAATATCTGTCTATTATCAACACAGTTAAATGTTTTATTCATTGAAGCGTTATGGGCTTAAAAAAGTAATTTAAATTTATAAATCCATTAATATTATGCATGCAAATTGTTCCAACTACATTTTTTGCAAAACAACAGAAAAAAACCTCCCTTTATTAAACCATACAAAATATTATTATCAACAATTAGTATGTAACACCATCTATTAAAGGATATACCATAGAAAAATCGGTTAAATTAATGTCTATATTTTGAACCGCATTTTATCTAACTGTCTAAATAATATTAAAAAAATATGTATATATTGGTAGATTTACAAAACATGAGCGATGACTTAAAAAATATATTTCCGTCAGAAATGTTGATAGTATTATATTGAAAAATCGTATTAGTTTGTTATGGTTAAGTTTCATAAAAAAAAAATTTATCTGAGTGGGAACATAGTAACTATCTCCTTTTCTTCTTGGTGATTAAATATTTATGGCCAAAAAGGCACCAAGTTTTAACCATTTAAAGAACATTGCCTCGGTATCCATACCACCAACATTATAGCTATTGATTTAATCGTAATTTACTTACAGAACTTAAATGTATTAAGATAACATATAGTTGATTGCAATGTGGTTGATGGCTATTTCGGCGATAGTATTTTTAGAATGCACAAAGTGAACTGTAGATATCCATATCTTGGGCCATCTCCTCAAAAGATGGACAGATAACGCTAGAAGGAAAATGCTCTTGGATCTACAAAACAGATTTACAATCTGCCATGAGTATGTATGATTTCTTACAGCACTAACTTTCGAATTTAAAAAAAAAATGATTAAATTACCATTTACTTAGTGGAACTCCATTATAATATTGAAAAAAAAACAACTTAATTAGTCATATATCATAACTATGTAAGGGTTACAAGAATTATGTACAATTATCGACAAGAATTTCGTAATGATAGCGTGATGTTGAAACAGCTCAATTTTTTTGTTGCGAATCTATTTTTTTTACCATTTCCGATACTAACGCCGAGCATATGGACTCCTTATGGAATCATCTCAACAAAAGTTTTTTCTACCTGAACTGCTTGTTACTTAGTTGCTCAAACTCTTTTTTTTAAGAAATAGAAGGATAAAAGGGTAGGGTTAGGACAGAACTAGTGATTGGCTAATAGCTCAAGCTACGCTCCGTTTTATGAACAAGATGGGTAGGAAGGAATTTTGGACATCAAAAACATCGATGAATACAAACAGAAACCTGTTGAAAGTTGACGTCTGCACCACGGACCCGAATTGAATACAATTAAATTTCGTAAATTAATTTATGAATAGAAAAATTAATCAATTTTCCAAACCGGTACATTTTGTAAAATTCGAATTGAATACAAAAGTCATCATTCACCTTTCTAAATTCGGTCAACTAACCAAGATAACATTATATCCAGAGGGATTTTTTCTATCATTTTTTTGCTTCTTTAATTAAGTAACCCTTGCAGATATATCCCTATTAAGACATAAATTGTATAGATTGTTTAAAAATGGCCCTCTCATTGGATGGGAGTGAAAGGGTACGCAAATGTTATGCTAATTTTATCTCCCGGCTAAAATACGCAAGGGTTGCGTTTTTTTTTCCTCTCGCTTATTTGTATTCCGATTGCAATAGTTTTATTTTCTGTTAAGCGTTCGAAAACGTAACAGAAGATTTTTTTATTCATTTGAATAAATGTGGATAAAGACATCTCAATAATGATCCAATATATTATAATAATACCAAAATCGTGATAGACAAAATACGTCCAATTATGTAATTGAATAATCTCGAGGAGCTTTATTCATAGTTCAATAATACCAAGTGCCAGTTATGATTATTGCAAAATTGTTTTGAACTTCAATACAAAATGTCTATATTGTGTTTCAAACCAATTTATTATTATCTCGAAGATAGCGGACTAGTCAATATTGCACCCTTAAAATTTCATTTAAATTTGAATTCAAATATACACTTGGGACTCGTATAACACGGTTGATGAATTGCGACATATTTTTGTACAACACGCTCTATATAACATAACGCGGTTTCAGATTTTTTTATAGAAAACGATCCTATAATGGAAAAAAAACTTTGAAGTCAAGAGAGAATTACAACAGATTAACAAACTTCGATATATTTTTGGAACGCATACCCTAATTTTGTATGAACTTCAAACATCGTACAACACTGATTAGTATTACACGACGTTTTTGTGAAACCATATGACCGTGCTATACGGAGTCCAAGTGTATAATTATTGTGGTAAGTTTTATCTTTATTTAACTTAGTAAATAAAAAATATAACACGAAAGTAATCGTTTTGCAGGTGATGTTGGAGTTTAGAAAAAGGCAGTAATAAATAATTAATATTTTTATGATTAAATATGTATTCTAGTCTTCAAAATCCGGTTCACCTATAATAAGACCTTCTAAATCAATAATTGTTGACAGTTCAACAATGTTTAGGAATATGATTTAAATTTCGTTGCTTGACGTGATTAAAACAGAAGTACGGATGCTAACGACTGATGCAGTTCATACTTCCGTCAGCGAGTGACGACAGAAAACACATTCAGACGGTTACTAAATTACGTTCGGCGGTCGATACAGAATGAATCCAGTTGTTCCTTGTTTGTATATGTATACTGTTGCGTTGACTGTCTGTGATCTACTTTCATCATCGTGACATTGATTGAATGCTTAGCGGAATCACAGCGTCTGCAGAATATGGAATATCGGTCAAATATTATTGCGAGTATTACATTTCGTAATCTGCAGCGTCATGTCTCGCCACAAATGTGTATTACGTGAAATTTATCTCTCTTCCTATTTAACCAATCCAATCCCCAACAACCAGTCTTCGTTAAGCCACTTATTTTGCATGTTTCACCATTTCCGATCAAAATATGGATTATTTGGATTCCAAGAGTAACAATAAAAGTGATTTAAAGAAAACAAGCTTTCAACAAGCCACTATCTTCAATAAAACCGATATTCAAACCATAAATGATCCAGAAAGTTGACTGACACTGATAAAACGTCACTCTTCTTGACAAGATTCTATTTAAATATGCATTATTTCAATCTCCACTATTTAAAAAAAATGTAAACAGATAATAAACTAGTAATAAAGTAATAATGAGAACTGGTCTCATAAAGACATTAAATTTGAATATAAACTAAATCTGAATTGTTCAAATTTTGTTCATTTCTCTCTGTACGTCTTTCGACATCTTTAGGCATTCGAGCGCACGAATGAACTCAAACTTACATGGAAATGCACAAAATTTCAACAATTCAAATTCTATCAAACACCCTCAGTCGTTATCTTGAATTAAAATAAAATAAGTGCAAATGTCAAAATATAAAGCTAAGTGCATAAAAATCATCGTATCTCGGTAGTATAGTTGTGCGGGCACATGTACATTATTATTATTAAGGCGGTGCTCAAATGGGGAGCAGGTGTGTCGTGCACTGCGCGATCGTAGAAAACGTACCTCGGCCAAGTCGTATATCATATTTTTCTCCCGAACAGAGTGCCCCTTCCACATATGTATATAGCGCACCAAAGGTACATTGAGAATGCAAGATTACTTGATATACTATAAATATAATCATATGTTCGTTTATCGAAGTAAAAATATATCAGGGTAATATTTCTGTGTGAGAAAGGAAAAGGGAGTTATGTCTAAAATTGGTGCTGTTCAGGACAGCCAAAACAAGATTTGCATTTATGTGAAATTTGATGAAAAGTGTGATGTTTAAACATGAATTTTATCAATTCAGAAGCATTGATTCTACTGTTTCTTTTTATTTTATATGCATGCATATATTTTACTATTTTATAATATTTAACTCGTTTTTCAATTAACTCGACTTAACTGCATTTTTTCGGCACACAGATTTGTTTGTAAGCAATGTCGCTCTCCCCGTGAAATATAATGTCGACTGTAAGTCTAGTGGTAAGGGCTTTATCCAAACAATCTAATGAGTCTGGTTAAATTCCCAACAAAGCTAACATCAAATTTAAATTTATTCGTGTTAATCTCGAGTGACTTTGAAAGTTCTCATTGAGTTTTTCTCATGTGATGTAGAAAATTGAAAATACTTGACGCCTTGGTTATTGTTAGCAATAATATGTATTATTTTTTGCAGGAAATTCTTAAAATATTGGTGCATCGGAAATTTTAAGTTATGTTCTTTTAAGTTGATCTTTCTGCTACGGGAATGTCTATATGGCCAATTGATGTAACCCTCAAAAATAAGAAAATGAGTTAATGATTGGATCTTATTTTAAAGACGACAGAGTAGTTCTCGGCTAAATGTTGTAAATTAGAAAAATAAATTGACCGATTTTTGGAAGGTAATCAGCATTTTATATTGGTTTAATGATTAAAAATTCTGACCCGTCCATCTGATGTAAGCCACTATTATATCAGCAATCCCTACGTATAATCCCGTATCTACAAACATGAAAATTTACAGGAGTGCATTTTAATGATTCATAACGCAACTCACTATATATCATAATGTATTCGATTAAACAGCTTTTGCTCTTTTCTGAACAATTTCAAATTTGAGGGTTACATGAATTGGCTGAAACACCGTTGATATGAGATCCTAATGGAGCATATCAACAGATTTTTTCTTCCAAGACTAGAAAACTAGTCGTGTCTTTAGAACACGTGATAATAGGAGGCTTAGAAAATGGCCATTAATAAGATTATTGCTCTCTCTCGTTTTTAAGATCTTATTGGATATATAAAAAGGACAGACATGTTGGATACAAATTCAAAAATAAACGTATGAAAAAGTACATCGGGTATTCGTAATCTTTTCCGCTAACATAGCAAGACCACAGTCCAAGAGCGTTACAACTCGGCTAGGGGACTGACATAAAAAAAATGATTTATGCAAATTTTTACTTAATAATTTATTGATAATACCAAAAATGACTTAATGTTCATATTGTTTCGTTATTTTTTTTAAATATGGTCATTATGATATACAGACCATTACGACAAAAAAAACATTTAAACTTACTAAAAAAAATATGTAAACATAACTGTTACATACTTGATGAAAAGAAGACAATTAAAAAAACAATCAATGATTTTAAAATAAATGCATTTGAAACAACTCTACAATTAAAATAAACAAATGATTTTAATCTCTTGTAAAAAATATTCCATAATGAGTTTTAGTAAGAACATCCCTGATCGTTCGGTTATTTAATGTGGAGAGTAATCAACAAAAAAACTTGCTCATCGAAACATTCATTTTCACGCTGAGGCAAAGTCTCTTCGGGTGTGTTATTCGATTCAAACCACCCTAGCCCTTCAAAAAAAATAAAAAAGTCCTCACCCCCAAACGCATATGTGTAAGTTAAGCAGAGATCCTCAACCTAATTTTAATCCAATCTTTTAATTAGGCGTGATTGAAAGGGGCAATTAAAAACTTCGTCAATGAATTTTCCAAATGCGCCATACGATTTTTGTTAGCTATTGATGAATAAGAAATAGCAAAATAATGGCTAATAATAATTTACAATTGCTTATTCAAATTTGAATTGTTGAGATTTTGGACCCACACTGATACTTGAGTTAAATAAAAAAACCGAGAATAACTTTATTCCAAATTTAGTGAGTTCTGTTGGGTGACTATGAGATGAATTTGTTAATATGGGAATATCATTATTTTCGTCGAATAGTCGAACAGTCGTACAGTCGCTTAAGTCGAATGCCTGAAGATGCCGAAAGGCGAAATCCGGGTCGTTAGTGAAAAAATACATGGAAATGTACAAAATCTCAACAATTCAAATTTGATATTGAAATTCCATCAAGCATCCTCAGTCGATGTCTTAAATTGCTTATTCGTTGTGCGATACAAGCCATGGTCTTTTTTCTTATGAAAAGACTCACGTAATTACTCCTGTTCACATTGAATATTTTTTTTTAAATAATATTTGGTTTGTTAGAGTAAGTAATATGATAAATTGAATGTACAGTAAACTCCCCGACAAAACGGTAGATGGGAGGTGAGCTATCTGGAAGCGGGCTATCGGGGCATACTCGTACAAAATCAGAGGATACGCATGTAGCGCAGGAGTATTTTAACGTGTAATCTAGAAGCAGTCGCAAATTTTAATGAAAAAGGAGTTGTCGGAAATTTTGTTATCGGAGGGTCTACTGTATATCTCTTCTGAGCCAGTGTATTTAGGTAAACTAAAATTAGTTCTGACGATGGCGTGAAACAAAAGTAGCTATCAACCAATTCATTTAATTCGTATAGAACTAAATAGTTTGATATTTTTACCTTATTACAATAAAATCTTTTTTAACCATTACAAGTTAGTGTATTTTAGTCTTAAAGACCACGACTAGTTTCGTTTGACTGTCCTGCTACAATTACAATAACAACAATGTATGCTAAAAAAATAATCAACCCAAATAAATTTAGTTAATTCGAGAAATTCATCGTCTCGACTGCAATACGAGAGTAGGGATAGATATATAGCTCGGACAAGACTACTGATTATCTAATCGCTCTTGCTACGCCCTGTTTTTAGGATCGAATAAAAATATTTACAAAATTTCTTCCAAGACTGCAGAACATCTATTTTAAATTATTTTAGATCTCAAAAATATTGATACAAGACCAACACTTTTTTTCAACCATATTCTTTTCAAATGTGGATAATATGGTCTCCCAATAGAGGTATCTCAACAGAAGTTTTTCCTACAACGACTGCTTGTTACTCAGTTGCTCAATCTCGTGGTGCGTGGTGGAATAGTCAACGTCGTTGGCTATGGACAGTTTAATAAATAGATTTTTCAATCGATCTATGGATTTCTGTATGTAGGCATGAATGTTTGTGATCTCGAAGAAATCGAAAAACATCTGTTGAGATGCCTCCATTGGGAGGCCATATCTTCCACAAGGAAAAGGGTATGGTTGAAAAAAAGTGTTAGTCTGCAGTCTTGGAAGAAATTTTGTAAACATTTTTATTTATTTACTGTTATTTAGTGTGCAAAAAAATCAGCGCAAATAAAGAAGTTAGAAAAACACTGAAAAATATATTACTTTTTGTCATATATATGTGTATGTATATTCCTCACCCTTCCGCTCACCTACTCGCGGGTATATCTGTCTCTTTCGATCAAAGCATTCCTGGCAATAAGCGCAAGCAAGACGGGTTGATAATTATTTTCGTTCATATTCGGCGTCATATGTGTAGGGGGGTATGTGGATGATTACCCCATAAAAAACGTCACGTGAGTGTGTGCGCGCAACTCTGTATGTATGCTCGTGCGTGAATGTTTGTGCGTGTGTGTGTTGGTGATAAAATGCGTATAGATTTTAGCGAAAAATGTACTCAGTTAAAATAGCGAAGGCAGATGACACAGGGTGTTTTGTAAATATTTTCTTAATTAATTAATTAAAATAAATCTTTATAAAATTGACATTGCTTACAATGGTTGCTATCAATATTTTCTTGGTGACATTAAAAGGTAAATTTAATATTATTATGAGTACACATCTTAAATAATATAAAATAGAAAATATTCATATCTGTCCGTCACACCAATACTCTTTACACAGTTTATTTTGCTTGAGAAATCTGGATAAATGTAATTATTTTCAGCTCGCACTTCCTTTCCTGAGTTTTGGAGTTGTGATTGAAAAAATCTAAACTTAAATAATGAGCAAACATAAAGCTAGTAATATACATCTCAAAATTTGATTTGACACACACACCATGACCGGTTTCACACCGTCTACCCGTTGATCTGATTCAGTAGGAAAAGTTTGTAAGAAAATTAAACGCTGTTCATGTGTGTATAGAAAAATTAAAAGTGTTAGGAGAACGACTAACGCTCCTCGACTATTTCATTTTGATGGTTAATATTACTCATTTCCAACCGATTCTTTTCTGAAACACTGCTGATATATAAACTTATTTTTATAGTTCTTTGAATAATACCATTGATGTAGTGGTAATAAAGGAACGGTTAACAGTCAGTCAGTATTAGCCTAGTAGTTGGTATCAAAAATTACATACCCCAACATATTTCGAATATTTTCATTATTAACTTTTTTTTACTATGTCCGGTAGTTATATAAAGCATATAAACTCTTAATTGAAGTATATCAACATTCGTTTTATACGAGAACTGCTTTTTACTCATTTCCTCTTTTTTTGGACAGAGTAGGGATAGAAAAATAGGGCTAGGACAGGAATAGTGATTGGCTAATCGCTCTCGTTACGCTCCGTTTTCGGGATGGGATATGGAAGGGAGGAAATTTTAGACAGTAAAAACATCCATGCCTGCGAACAGAAATCTATAAATCGGAAATTTATGAAACATTATTAACCAATGCTTTAATCAAAATATTCTTATCTAATTAAATGATTGTGAAATAAATTAATTGAAAACAAAGTCGTTAAAACGCTTGGTGGTTGAATTCATTAAGCACAATTGCATCCACCCTGTGACACCAATCGAGTGTGTGTAGTATTTTCATTTCACCCCCAGGACGCAAAAAAGTGCCATAAAAATGCGAAGCCGGGTCCCCTCGGCTCGCGACCCCCATAACCCCGAATAACCCACCCCACCCCTCGCAAACCTCTGCCCCTCAATAGCCCCCGGACCCCACACGATAACTAAACCGTCCCCGTCTTAGGAACAGCGACCTCTGTTTGGGGGTGTGCAAGTCAGATACATCGAAGTATTAATGAATTTCGTATTGTTCACTGTCAACGTAAAATAAAAAAATAAACAGTAAAAGAAATGCTCAAAAAGACCATTTTTGACTACACAATGAATCGTCTTACTATTTCAGTTTCACGAACGACCATAACGCTTCAACACAAAAACAATTTTTCAAAAAAACGTAATTTATATCAAGCTTTACACTACATATGAAGTGAATAGTAAAGGAAACGCTTCGATAACATAGTATCTATTAGGGGATTCAAACCGAGGCCTTTTTATGATCCCGGGATGTCGGGATTTAGAATGGCTTACAATTAAATGCACTTTTATTTAGATCATATTCACTTTCATAAAAATAGTTTTCACTTATAACAAATACGTTCCACAAAAACAAATTCTTTCACTAAAAATAAAGTGATCCAACATAATAAAACATATATTACACTTACGAAAAAGTATTTTCACATAGATAGAATAGTTTTACTCAATATAAATACTCACACTTTGAAATCGATAGTTGCACGTAGCTATAATGAAATCTCACTTATTTTTCACAAACCAAACCAGACCAATTCTAACATAACCTACTACAACTTAACTCACTTTGTTAAAAGAATCAAAGTTTGAGTGTAATAAGTTAGTACTATCTAATCCAAAGTGCAAACTATCGAAATAAAATTTCAAGTGTACCAAGTGAATACTATCTAACACAAAGTTCAATTATTTATAACCAATTTAGAATTTCTCAATCCCGGGATCCCGGGATTGGTAATTAAGTGTACTTTAATGTGTTAAAATGTAAATTTAAAATTTAATTTGAGTCTCCAATTGTTTCAATTGAAAAGTATATTAGATTTATACTGTTTTTGGGCATTGGAATGGTTTTTTGTATAGATACAAACTCATAGCTTTTCAAGTTTAAAAAAGTTTTATTTAATTCAAAAATTTTAGAAATTGAGTTGACTTCGTCGTCAGTTCAAGATATTTTTAAACACAATTACTTGACCAAAAAAGGACTCGGTTATAATTTATTATGTTAAAAATAATTTTCAGTACTTTAAAATACCTCATTTATTTTTCTTTGATTATAAATATATAGTGAAAACTTGGCTTTTTAAAAATAAAACCTTTTGATGCAGATTGCAGAAACTGCCGTCATTTAAAAAATATTTCACTCAATACCCAGCCGCGTGTAAATGTGTATTTATTATCTATGCCCCATTTTAATATCGTTTATGGTAAACACTATCATGACCTTTCGCATTCCGTTTTGAAAATAAATAAATAAAAAAACAAGAAAACTAGCGAGTGAGCCGCCAAGAAGCGACTCATTCTTAGGATTATCTTCTACAAGTCATAAAAGTTACGACAAAATGAATAAGTTACTGCAAAGTATAAAGTTATACGCCATTCATCTCCTCTTTTATTGTTTGGCTTTTCTTTGTCTTTTTTTTCATTTGTTTTATTTATTTTATTTGCCGATTTTTGCACGCGAGTCCCGTGTAATAAGCAAGCAATAGCTCTAAGCGATCATAAAAAATAAAACACCACGTATACGGCTGGTGTCAAAAGTAAGAATTAATATTAGACAATCAAGGAAGTGATTACGGTCAGTCTAGGTAACTTTAGCTTAGTTCTGAGGGTTTTGTATTTTTATGGTTCAGCATTGCATTTATATATACATAGAAATGAATGTCTTAAGATGAAATTTAATTAACATAAATAGTTTTATTGTTATAATTGATATATAAATATATATAAAACAGATGAGCCAAAGTTTTCATCTAAATCGGGTAACTTTGGCTCACGATACAAATAATCACTGTAATTAATATAAATTCAGTGATTTTAAAGTCTTGGCAACTTTTCTTTATGCTTTCATATATTCTGTACATAATTGAGATGGGGGAAAAAATATACAGCATTTGGTTTACAGATTAGTAATACAAATTGAAAATATGTCTAATCTAATTTATTTCAAAATACGTTTTTCAATTGTTTTTTATCATTCAAAGCTGACAGCTTACAAATTCAGCAATCGAAACAAATAACGTTGTAAATTAATTCATATTTTTACCATCAGGGGTCACTCAATACCTTTGTTTAACTAAAAAATATTCATATGCCATTAGTGTTATCATGGTATTATTACAGCACTTTTTTCCATGTAGTGGGTCATTCTTAAACCAATGGGCAAACTTACCCAAAATGATGGTATTTAAATATTAAAAACAAATACGAAATGGCAGAATCCGCTTAAAAACTGTCGATAGATATTTAGAATTTTTCGAAACATTTAGACTTTAGAACAGGGTAGGCGAACTTTTTCTGTTGGAAGGGCGCATTCATTTATCTTAAAATCAAATATGGTAGCATTTAAGAAACTACATAAAAAGGTATGTACATTATTTTTTTAAATGAAGAAGAACAATGAAATTTAGTAAGTCAACTTGAAACCCTATATGGCCGCAGATTTGGCACCCCTGGTCTGTAGTCAAGCCGATTAATTTTTACACTTTGAAATTATAAAAATGGCATCTGACCATTAACAATCTCATAAATAATGTGTAATGAAATCGTTATCAAATAAGGGTAAGGAAAAATGGATGCATTCAGAAAAGCATACAGTTGGCTAGTAGATCTCTCAAGATGGGATGGATGCAGAGGTTTGAAAACATCTCAGACACCCTTGCCTTTGAATGCGAATCCATAAATCGATTGAAAAATCAACGAAAGAAAGATTCGATTCTGATAGCTTAAGCATGACCCTTAATATTCGAGGTGTACAACTTTTGTTCCACCATGTGTAAGCTCGTGTATAGTGAAATGTTTCATCTTTTTCACCACAAAAGCTGTAAATTCACAAGCGGCGAAAACACAAATTTTCTCCGCTATCATTGTAGGTAATTCACCAAATATTCAGGGTGACCAAAAATCCGCCTATCTTAGACAATGCTATCTTTTATTAGTAGAAGGACATAAAGTTTATTTAAAATGGTTATAAATAATTACACTTTGTGTTAGATAGTATTCACTTGGTACACTTGAACTTTTATTTCGATAGTTTGCACTTTGGATTAGATAGTATTAACTTATTAAACTCAAACTTTGATTTTAATAGTTTCCACTTAGTCAAGGATTCTTTTAACAAAGTGAGTTAAGTTGTCGTAGGTTATGTTAGGGTTGGTCTGGTTTGGTTTTTGCCATTACAGCTTCGTGAAACTATTGATTTCAAAGTTTTGTATTTATATTGAGTGAAAACTATTTTATTTATGTGAAAATATTATTTTTCGTAAGTATGTTAAAATATATCACTTTATTTTTAGTGAAAGAATTTGTTTTTTGTGGAATGTATTTGTTATAAGTGAAAACTATTTTTTTGAAATTGAATATGATCTAAATAAAAGTGCACTTTTAATTGTAAGTCATTAAAAATTAGCTTCATTTTAATTCTGTTACACAACGATCGTAGATATTATTATTATTTGAAAAATCATATTTAACATTTTATACGGCACACATTATTTTTTGTCTTATTTTGTCAGTGGAGTTGGGATCTTGTTTCATTTAAAAAAATCTAATTTTTAATAATGTCTGTCACGACACATAGTAATAAAATGCAGTAATTACGTTTGCGATAAGCTCGTTGTACTACTACGACAGAAAGTGTAAAGGTCAATCTAGCAAAATAAAATGCATTTTTTTAAATATTTTGTTTCACAGAAAATAGACGTATGGTCATTCGAGTCTGAGAATATCATTCCTTGGTCCGGATGTGGGCAGATAAATTTAAGAGTCCAAAAATCTTGGCATTTCTCCACACTCCTCGCAACTCTGCTTATCCACAGGCCAGAGGCATCTTGCATAATAAGATGAAATCATGTAAACAGCTTCACGCACATTCGTCAATAAAAATAATGAAGAAATAAACGAAGGCTTAGAAAACCAATAGGTGAGCTAATGCAAAGAGAGAGAGAAAAAAATTTGCATTCAGGTAAGGTTAAGATAGTTTTCAATGCTTCAATTTTGTAATAACTGGAAAACGTCAACCCAAAATTATTGTTATTAAAATTATCTACGTTCTGACATTTATAATCAGTTTTAAATATTTTCTAAAACTGTAAATTCACACAAAAAATGACTAGTACCTCACTATGTGGGCTAAAATCACAGAAAAATGCCTAAATAAACAACAAAACATGTATGTCTTTACTTTTCTCAACTTCTGGAGATACTGGTGTTTGATAATGGAAAACTTTTTTAACATGTCCGCGCCCAATATTGAGCGTATGGACTCCTAATGGATAGGAATAGAAGGATGGAGGTAGGACAGGTCAAATGGTTGGCTAATCGCTATCGCTACGCCCCGACGTTAAGATTGGATGTGTCGTAAGGAATTCTAGACATCATAAACATCTATACCTATGAACAGAAGTCCATAAATCGATTGAAAAGTCAATTTATTAATCTTTCCTTACCTGATTTGAACCTGAAACATCCGTTACTGAAACGTCAACGGCTTTGACTACTGCACCACAAACCTGACATGTAAAACTTATCCCCCTAAAAAATCCAAATTCATATCAAGTCAGTAGTATTTGTTGACTATTTTCAATATAAATATTAACAACAATAAAACAGTATGTAAGAGATACGTGTTCCATGTCATTTTAAATATATTTAAGACCGGTTCTGCACAATAAGTGAGCATTTTCAGACACTGAACGAAATCGATCCTAAACCTCTTAAAACAATGTGTGATAAGAATTTAAAGTACCAATCTATATATTTTATTTTATGAATATTTATCATTTAAATATATTTATTATACCACTCTGGAATAAAAATTGTTATTCATACGGGGATTCGAGCGGGGTATCACAGAATGATAGCACAACACAGTGCAACCATTATCTACGGCGATCGGTGAGAAATGATAGATATAAAAATAAAGAGAATTTTATATTAATTACAAATTTAAGCTTCCTAACTATAATATGTTAGTCAACAAGTTGTTTAAGTACGTGTGACATGTGTTTTTTCTTATTTAGAAGTATTTTCAGACTAAAATTATCGAAAGATTTTTAAATAAAACGTAGATATTGATTTAAATTATAATTAATTCTACGTTATAGATAAATTTCTTTAAGAAATCTGGAGATGTGAACACGAAGAGGCGACACACCTTTGGAATATAGTTACACAACTAGTGTAATAATAATGTTGTCAAATTTAGATTTATATGAAAAACAAAATTCATCAATAAACTGTGAATTTCATATCGTCGCTGTTCTGGAAGAAAACACGAAATCGAAAAAATGGCATATTGAGGTAGTTATACTAAAATGTTCCTTATTTCAAACTGTATTGAAGAATATACTTTTATAAATGGGGGGATGCAAGAAATTTTTTTCATTCTGGGCGATTACTAAACATTAAAAATTACTACAAAAAAATTTTAATATTATGTTATTTTAGTAAATTGTATTTTTATTGACTAATAAATAATCTTTTAAAAATAGTTTTGTACAAATAAATTAAATAAAAAACGTATAACATTTGAATTGTTTCCAATTACCCATCAGTTACTAGGTATATAATGGTTTTCATAGAACTGTTTGAGGCGCGTCAGTATACACTTGATATTTTTGTAATCTGTGATTCGTGAAAAAGTTTTGTGGATACATAATATTTTGAAAGATACGAAACGGATAGTTCTTCCGGGGGTTATGGACCGAACCAGTTCTCGGCGTGAAATAGGAACGGACACAAGCGAAACAAAATAAAACGCAATAAAATAAACCCCATTCGACAATAGATCTCACTGACTCAGCAATAGTTTTGCCAGAGGATTCATTGCTGCTAGTATCAATGGAATTATTTTAATAAGATAAAATATCAAAGTATTCTGTTCTACAAAATTTTATCAAACACCTATTTCGACTTAACGCCATCGTCAGAGCTATAGTCGCACAACATAACTTTTAATTGAGTTTCTGTCTAAAATTTTATCCCATTCGTCCTCTGTTGGACTTGTTTCAAAACTTAAAAATGTCGTTTTTTTACACGATATCGATCCTCGTTTTACACGGTCGACGCGCTTCGAAAAAACGACTGTGTGAAATAATATTTTACTTTACCTTATACCCCGGAAGATACAGAATAAGTTAAATTATACTTAAAATACTGCCCATAAAAGTTTTTTGTAATTTACTTAAAACTCCAAAAAGCTTCGGGAACGTGTTTAACGTCTCAGCGACTCGATTCATCCCCCAGTGATAAGAGCCTTAGACTGAATTTATTAGCACAACCAGAAATTAATAGATATAATCAAAGTAATAATCTCCTCAATGACCCAACAAACATTAATTCATCACCCTTAACTTAAACCGTTATAAGAAGCTTACGTAATTACATATAATCAATGAAATTTCAATTCGTTTACTTTAATGATTAATCAATAACTAACGTAAGCTTCTTTTCCAAAAAACACAATTGTTACCTTAAATATACTATTTTTAAATAAATGTTATAAATTTGGAATATGTGAGATCACATAATATTGTCTATCTCTTCTAAGCAGTATATATAGCTAAATTTATTTAACATAAAAAATGGGTGATTATGTAGTGATAGAAAATTTTATGAGACGACTGAGCCGCACAGTAATACACTTCGGACTGCAATTTGACCAGAACTGGTTAAGATGAACCATTGAAATAAATAATACGTCACTGCTAAACGACACAGTTGTTGTCTTATAAGTGGAATTGTATTAAAAGAAAAAACTTTCATCAACTGAGACCATTTTGAATAAGCTAGTTCGATTTTGTCAATTGCATACAAGTTTGTGAAAAAATATTTGAATTTCTGTTTTGTTAATAGATGCCACTGTCACAGAAACTTCTAAAGTAACCAATAACTTTAAAATGTATATAATTAAATTTAAGCCATTTTTTTTGCAATAATTGACGTAACACATAACAGTAGCTAAAATATCAAAACTGTATATTTCCCATAATATTGAACATCATTCAATTACAATCATTGTTTTTCGAGTATTAATAATATATGAAATTGAATGATTGTGTATATTTATTTACCCATTCGTCGAATTACATCCCGTCAAAACCCATAATACTATTATAATTGTAAAATCACTGGTATTTCTAAAAGAAGTTAAAAAGCGGCAATTCGCCACTCTGTTAATATGGTGTTTACAAAATAAGGATTAGGGAGATTCCCGAAATTTTAACTCAGGTATCAGTGTGGCTCTCAGACGTATAATATCTTACCTCGAAAATAATGTTTGTCGCATTTGTATCTTCTATATAAACGTTAGACACTGTTTACTGTCTCTCAGTTCGAGTCCATTCGTGTGCTCGAATGCCTGAAGATGCCGATAGGCGAAACCCGGGTCGTTAGTGACAAAATACATGGAAGTGTACAAAATCTCAATAATACAAATTTGATATTGAAATTCCATCAAGCACCCTCAGTCGATGTCTTAAATTACTTAAATTATTTCATTTCTTATGACAATCTAGAATTCAATATCTTGACGTCATAACTTACGGGGAAGGCGAGACAAAAAGACACATTGGCATAAAAAGAAATTGCATTTTTTCGACTGGCCCGAGTCTTAGAAGGTATCAATCACTCCCTCTCCTAATCTCGGTTCATCCATCATATGGATACTATGTGGTCGAAAACTAACCACAATATGAATTCAGTATATTCATACACTTAAAAAATCGCAGTTAAATTATCATACTACACTACTACAGTAAGTTGAGTTTTGTTAGATATATTTTCGAGTAACATTTAAAAACATACACAGTCAGAAATTGTAGTTTTGAGTTAAACCTACCTTATGAATTCTCACAAGTGTCTATAATAAAATTCAACAATAGTCAATTTCCGTTCTATGTAGAATGACATCTCTATTGTAATTTTTTTTTAGAAGATATTCTGTTTCGTCAAAATGCAACCTGATTGTTTCATGATCACTTAATTTATCACTGGACATGGTTTTTATTCATTACTTTATTTGCTTGATGAACACAATACGTAGACAGAGAGAGTGTATCTATGCTGTGTTGTGCTATGCGATACAGACTGGCAGATACATCAAGAAAAATATAAATATCGTAAAGCACTCTGATCGAATCATTATGGAGGTATGATCATTGCTTAAATGTCTTCAAGGACAACGAGTAAAAAAGTCACATTAACAAATTTCCTAAAATAGTTGTTATAAATAAAAGATGTAAGAAAGAAAAACGTATCAATATTATATATAGCCCAGACCGCTCTGTAGACGTTTTATTATTATCACATATCACATGTAGGTATGAAATTTTCTCATAACCTAAACGGTGTATAATAAAATAAAATGCTATTCAATGGATATAAAGTTCCGCCGTACTAAGCTACTTTAGACATTCAGTATTTCAATTTCAATACCGTCATCTATGACGGGTGCGGTTATACTAGTGACTAAATAAACGAATATGTTGAAAAATGGTAACTAGTTATAAGAGATTGACAGTCCATCACACAGGAATTATATTTTTAATTATTACGAAACCATATTTGGCAAAAGAGCAAATAATCAATGCTTAAAATATATTTTGAACCACATAATAATTAATCATATTTACTCGACATCACCTTAAGGAAATAATACATCACAAACAACCATGATTAAGATCTCGACAGTTAATTCGGAAAATGATTTTGATTTTCTACGTCTTTGTGTGATTTCAGGTAAATGCTTAATGAAGTTTTCCAAGGTTTTCATTGTTACATTTACTTTGTTTCAAAATTTGAGTTCGCGGTTTTGTAAATTTTAAGAATTTTCCTTTTGCATGTCTACGACTGTGAATCATTTGATAGATATTTTGCACTTTGGCGGTAAGATAAAATTTCTTGAGTTGTAACAGTGGTTGTTAAGATGTCTGTTACGATACTCACAAACTGCGTTATCTCTCTAATGGCTTTCCGCTCGGCAAGCTCGCTTGTCCGAATGAATGAAAACCGCGATAACACAAAACAAGAAGAAATACGGCAGATTAACTACTCTGTGGTATTTTTTACAATTATTGATGAATTGTCTGTCTAATTGTATTGGAAAAATAATTATATCACCGTTACTATTATAAAAAATTCTAACTGAAAAATACTAGTTTTCGAGTAATTGAACGTTTAAATAAAAATATAATTTATAAAAATAAGTGTGTTCTTTCATATGGTAGAGGTCAAATTAAGGAAAATTTTTATATACTTACTAACTTAGTATGTACTATTTTTCGATTTAGTGTTTTCTTCCAGAACAGCGTTGTTCGTTGTCAATACGCTGGTAAAGAGATGTGAAATATTTAACTGATAACTGTGATAATGAAATTAAGATCAGAAGAAAATTTACGTTAAAAGAGGCAAAATATCTATTCTGTTATCGAAGCATAAGCATGAGTACGATGTAGAGAAAACACAGTAGTTTAAAATCGGGTTCATATTGGGTTACAAGCTTCAAACCTGGAAGATAAAAGTACGGAACAGTTTTAGAGATATATTATAATGAAGATTATTCAGGCTGAGTAATATTATAGTGATCTAGAAACACATAAAAGCCATATGTATATATTTTTCGTAAGATAAATACTAATTACTCCAAGTCATCGTGGAAGAAAAATAGAAGCCAGTAGAGGTGTAAGAAGAGACCATAGCTCTGCCACCTTCGTATGTATCGCAATATCTTAGGTGTTGGTACCCAATAGATAGATGGATGTATAGGAGTTTTGTTACCAACCATTTGTCATCATAACTATTGATGGTACAGATATGGTCAATAATTTGAGTTGTATGCTATCGGAAACAAGTTATATCGGCCACTAAAATATAAAATGTCGGGGCCTGCTGTCCCAAAGGATTTTAAACGAAATTCTCGTTATTGTGCAAACAAGAGAAAAAATAACTGTGTTTAACGTGGACTAATAATCATAAAGTATTTAGCTCTACAAATTCTTAAACAAACAAAAATTTGTATAGCATACTTTGATATTTTATCATATTATAATGGAATTCTATCAATTCAATGACATATTCAATCAATAAATTTATTTATAAAAAAGGTCAGGCCTTATCATTATAAAAATTTGGAATTAGTACAATTTTTTTTTGGTTTTTAAACATATAATGCCTATGCGCCAAAAATTTACAGTAATTTTAGACATCGACTGAGGGTGTTTGATGAAATTTCAATATCAAATTTGAATTAATGAGATTGTGTATATTTCCATGTATTTCGTCACTAAAAACCCGGGTTTCGCCTTTCGGTATTTTTGAATTAATTTGTGTACTAGAATGTCTGAAAATGCCGTTAAACGAAACAGCGATCGTTAGTGATGGAAATGTACAAAATCTCAACAATTCAAAATTGACAGTTAACATCTTAAATGTGAATAGATATTACTCAATGAAGGTAAAAATATCTTTATAATAAATTTGTTTTTTTATATGTATGTTGAACTGAATATTTACCACGTAGAATTCCGTAATAAACAGGTTAAAAATATCCTGCAAAGCTTTCAAGTGGAAGCAAATACTTATTTTTACCTTAATGTTTTATTATCATTTTCTTATTCTTATCTCGCTATATTCATTGATGAAAACAAACCATTTGCAGGAGCGAGTGTTGGCATTTTCGCCAGTTTTTTTTGAAAATACATCTCATAGTGAATGATTCTAACGATTTGTTTTTCACTATCAGATTGATCGACCAAAGAAAAGCAAATTCAAATCTATCATTCCATTAATGTGAAAAAACGAACGCTTTTTCAGCACTGATAAAAAAAATTATTAATTTTCTAGTTGAAAAAATTATGAGAAAAATACTGAATGCTTTGTGAGTGACGTGTATTAATGAGAGTTATTTGTAATTAAAATTGACATAAATTTCAGTATTATTAATTTACTTCAGATTGTTCCAATATTGAAAACGTCTTAGATGATTAAGGCATAAATTTACTTACATTTCTGTAAAAATAACTTGAGAATAAACATTTGTTTTACAGTGCCCGCTCCCAATGTGAAGCATTTGGCCTCCTAATGGAGGTTTTATTACTAACAGAAGTTTTTTACAAAGACTTTTTTTAGTCAGTTGCTCACCCTTTCTTTTTCGAAGAGAGTGGGATAGAAGTATAGGGCTAAGACAGGATTAGCGGTTAACTAATCGCTCTCGCTACGCCAGGTTTTTAGGATCGGATGGGTGAGAGGGAATTATAGACGTCACAACATCCATGGCTGCGAACAGAAATGCATAAATAGATTGAAAAATTATTTTTTTAACTGTCCGTACCGAGACTCGAATCCGAGACATACGTAACCATAGACCACTGTATCACGGACTCTACACGAATAAACGTATTTAATTTATTTTTTAATTTAAAATAATTAAACCTAATTTGGCGGTTAAGTTGTCGGTTTTTCGAAAATTATTTGGCTTAGAATATAATATAATGATATTAAAAAATAAGAATAAAGATTTTTTGTACATGGTTTCTGTATTTCAAAAAATTAGTTAGGCGTTATTTCGAGACTATTTTATTAGAACAGTTTAATTCATTTTTATTTTAGAGCGTCAATATACGGGCTGCTGGTCAAAGATTTATGACAGTTCCCAATGTGGAGCACACGTTGTTTTACGAAAATTGCTTGTTAATCAGTCGTTAAGCTTTTCTTGTTTGAAGTGGTTCAGTTTACTTATCATTCTTTGATAGGCACCAGTTTTACAATTGGATTGGGAGAGGAATATAACCATGAGAAACATTAATGCGTCTGAACACAAATCTATAAATCATTTGAAAAAAATGTTTTTTTAAACTGTCCGTACAGGGATTCGAGCACGTGGACACTGTGACCTAATAGGATGAAAGCCCAAGAGCATTTACCACTCAGTTAGAGAAATAAATTATAATAAATACGGATATCTACTAAGAAATTTTAGTTTTATCGATTACAATAATATTCGAGCTAAGATCAATTGCTTATATTACTTATAAATCGAGATGACAGCTTTACACCAGATAAACTTGAGATGAAAAGACATCATACGATTGTATAAAAGTCCACTTCTGACGTAGAACACTGCATGATTCCTGTATGTTGTATTTCAACATCCCACTTTCGCCCGTTATGTGTATGCAGCCGCTGTTTCACGGCCGCCTTCCATAAAGTAATAACTATCAATAAAAGAAACGAATTAACTCGTCATGTGTTGGCTTCGATACAAAGCTGCTCGGGACTTATCTTTTTGAAATTTGACGAGAACTGATTGTAAGTTATTTTCTCATATTAGTTTGGAAGACTGCTTTTTAGTCGTTCGCTCTTTTTAGAGGCCGCTGATGGAAGGATTATATCATTAAATATGCTCTTTCTTGTGCAAAAATTCGTATGGTGCTTTGATTTTTTGATCTGTGATTTCTACAGGTAGGCAAGCATTACGAAGCCCGTCAGTTGATAATGCTCGTGATGAGCGAAACCGGTACTGATCATTATAAACATGTGGAAGTATTCCAAGCAAATTTTGTTTAATTTTTAAAATATTATTGATGTATCTTGAAAGGACTTAATATTCTTGCAGGTTTGACGATGCCGAAAGCGGGACGTATGAAAAAAAATCTAAACATTTTGATGCAAAGTATTGTTTTTACAAATACAAAAAAATCCTTTTAATAATATAGCGATAAAAAAAACTGGCAATATATTTGAAGACAGTCAAATGAATAATAAATAAAAACGTAGCAATAATAAAAATAAACATTCTTAAAGATTTTGCCATTGTATCGCCGATCGGCTGATATGAGCTTAGGGGATGAAACGGGGAGGGTCTAGCCTCCCTCTTGCGGGGAGTAGTAGGTCTAAAAAAACAGGGGGGGGCGAAGACTTAGTGCAATAATCGAGAGAAATGGCCTGCATTTTGTATGAACCCCATGACAAGGATCGCGATATGTGAGTAGTGTGGGAGAGAGCGGGAAGCCGTTGGTGTAATTTAGTTTTTGCCGTTTTCATTCTATGTGTCTTTTCCTTATTTGGTCTTTTGAAAGAGGCTCCCAAAGTTTTATGGTATCGGATACCTTTGGCATTAAATGAATTTATCGCGACTTAAATCTTAAATTGAGACTCTGTGATTGCAAAAGAACACCAAATTACAAAAAACGATTCATTCTCAATATTTTTTGAATAATTGAATTTAACTTGTTTCAGATAATAAAAATTATGTTACCATTATAGTTTGAAGTACCTGCCGTGTGCTTAAAAAATATTTGTTATTTCTTTTCTCGTATTTTTTATGGAATCTGACTATTATTATTAATTTCCAATAAATACCGAATGTGTGAAATTGCTTATTACATGGAATAGGCAAAATTTTGCCTAATTCATGAAAAGTGCAAGCCTCATTCACGAATTATGTAAATTATCTTGCCGAGTGAGTGAATTCGGCAGGGTATGGAATTCTTAAACTGTCAACATGACAGTGGAAAAAGTATTTTTTCTGCGGATGTCAAATTTTGCTTGATTTATTAAGATTTTTATTAAGATGCGGGAAAGTCCCTGGCTTAAGTTGTGGCATTGATTAGACATGTAACAGTTTTAATAAATTTGATGAATGTGGTGCTATTTTAGTTAATCTGGATTTATTATACCTAACCTAATCTAACGGACGATACAAATCGCGAAAATAACTTTTAATAAAAATTTTACGTCGTCATATTTTTTGGACATGGTAAATGGAAATGAATGTCATTTTGTAGTTATTGATTAATATATTTTTATATAATCAATGGCATTTGGTTTAGTTGCAAAAAAACACTACAGTAGCGCTATTATCTATTTTGCTCAATGCACAAATAGACAGACAAATTAGCGCACTCGGTAGATAACTTGTCTAATTCATGAATTAGGCTAAGTTTTGCCCAATAATGAGTAATTTCTTTTGAATTAAATTGCATAAACCAAAAAAATCACCAAAATCCATATCTTTGCTCTAGTATTAGTGTCCTATAATTCAGTAGTAGCATTAATATACCATTAAATGATAACGTGTTACGTCTTAACTAACACTTCATTCTTTGGTAGGGATTTACAAGCATTGCGATATTGACTGATGTTATCATTAATATGACGCACAAACATAGTATAATAAAATTTTAAATAAATAAAAAACAGATAGACAATTTAAAGTGCGATATAGTGTGTTCTTTGGTAAACAAATCTTTATGTTGTATCGATTCGTCCAGGCGGAATTCAAACCAAGTAAGGTAAACGTACCAGTAGTTAGTTGACCGCTTAAGAGAAAAACTCATCAAAAATAATGATTAACGTTTAGCATTAGACCGAATGATGACAACGCAAGTGTATTCATAATGAATCAAATTTCTTAATTAATATGATGAGACAAAAATTGAAATGGTCTGTTACAAAAAAATTGTGTTCAATTTTTAACAACCATGTTAATGTGTCAATAGTTGACTCTTTTTTTTCAGTAGTTGACTATGCCTAATCAGACGGTTTCATGATAACCTTTCATCAGAGTTACCTCATAACTTCCTGTAAGACCACTCTTGGTTGAATCAAGTAGCATATAATTTAAGACATCGACTGAGGGTTGGAACTTCAAGATAAAAGTAAGAATGGACTCAGTTCGAGTCCATTCGTGTGCTCGAATGCCTGAAGATGCCGAAAGCCGAAACCCGGGTCGTTAGTGACAAAATACATGGAAGTGTACAAAATCTCAATAATCCAAATTCAAGTAGCATATCCTTACATTCACTGATACCCTTAACAATTCTCTTAAGAAATTCAACATAAAATACTTACTGCATAAGGTGTTGTTTTCAAACGGCCGCTATGACATCGCAATGACATTTATATGGTGATGTGCTAGTTCCTCAATCCGGTAAAAGATGGTGTCACTTGTCTGAACTCTACAATTTAGAGCAATTCCGCGTCTACGTTTCTTATTTTGGGCACTTTAGTTGAAAAAAGGTCAACTACTGGTACATTTACTCTACCGTTAATTAGCTAACATGCTTTATAAATATTTCTAAACCTTTATATAGGTATTTTTATAATTTGAGGAGTGTGGGATGAAATAGTTTCAGAACTGTTATTAAAGAGGAATCATTATTATTTTTTTTATTTTGTTCTACGTAGCTTTTTCCCCGCGTGCAATTGACCCCCCATAATGTTTGTTTTTGGTTATATGTGGATTTAATGCATTATTTTCTTTCTTCTTACTTTTTTCCACTGTATGCGTTTGCTTAGTGGTTGCAGAAAGGCTCCAGGATTATTTTATTGGATCTTCTGTCCCCTCGCCCATTGAGGATTAGGATTCATCGCGTATTTTCTCGGAATATAGTTATATCTATTAATATTTCCAATGATACGTACACAGAATTGTGTTAAGGCCAATCGCATTATCTACAATTAAAATTGTGTAATAAATCATTCAAGGCATGTTTTAACACGTCAATGAATAAAATATTTATGTGACGACAAAACACGTTGATGAATCCATAGAATTCATTTGGGGCATATATACTTCTAACTCCGCTTATCTCGAAAGGAGTTTTTGTACAATTATTACTTTTTAGTCAGTTGCACAACCTCTCTTTATTCGAAAAGAATATAGATAGAAGGATAATGTTAAGGCAGGAATAGTGGTTAGTTAATCATTCCCACTACGCCCCGTATTTAGGATCAATCAGATGAATGAAAGCGAATTTAAGACATCACCAAAATCCATACCTTCGAACACAAATCTATAAATTAATTCATAAAACTCTCGATTTTGACTACTCAGCTAAAGATCCGAGTTAATATATGTAATACTCGTTTATATTGGATTAAATCCATCATTTATTATCATTCAATTTCTGCACGTTGAATATTTTTTTAAGGTTGGTTTTCGTAAGAAACTTACTAACTGTTGAATGTTTGAGTCCATATGCTACACATAGGATGGTATAACTTTTAAAAAAATTTGCTTGTTTTTAAATAAGTATAGCCACACAAACACGTATGTCAGCAAAAATATTTTATGTATTGAATTTCATCATTATTTTGTAAGAATTTTATTAACCAAAAAAACTCATGAAAAGCTTTTCCAATTTACATTACATGAGAAAATAATTTAAGCACAAACATACTTATATAATATATATCACACCATGTGAGTATATAATATGTTTTATATGACTGTGTGCGTTATATAAATAGCAAACACTTACAGTCCTGCGACTGTTTTCATTAAAGCCATAATGGCCCTTTTAAGAGTGTGAGTGCTCCTTAAGGACAATTCACAAAAACTGAGCACTTGAGGATATTTTTATATTTACTCTTCGCGTGTATACCAATTATATTTTGAACTGTCAATATTGTATAAGAATTGATTGAGAGCCGGATCTAGACCTGAAATCGAGGCGTATGACGAGCGATTAGTTTACTAATATTTCTGACAATGATATGAAATCAAATATATTTCATTATTTTATATGTCATTGTTTACTTAATAATATTTTTACTATATCAAGTAAATGCATATTGAATCAACAATCAGATCTCCTAATCCCATCTTTTTATCGCTACCATATGTGTCACATAGAATAGTAATGGTGTAACTCCAAAATTACGAAAAATGAGTTTATACCTCAAACACGTTCAAAAGATGTTATTCAATTAATTTAATAATAGTGCACCTCCATCTATACTCCTAATTTATTTAAAAAACTGTTTTTTGTTTTTATATTCCCATATTTAACAAACTTCACAACTACTACGTTTAAGTTCTTCAGTTGATTGACAAACAGTTATTAATGATTGTTATTTGATCCTAAGAACATTTTACAAAACCTTGATTATCTCAAAACTTCAAAACTGGAGTTACACCATTACTATTCTAAGTGACACGTATATGAAAAGAATGATTGACCCGGTTGAGTGACTAATCGCATATTCTTTAACTGATATTCAAGAAGGAGAGCAAAAGGTGAATATCATGTTTATTAGATCCGTAGCGATACATGGCACTGCAGAATTACGAAACGAAATACTCGCATGCACAAAATATTATGCTTGTCATTTTCGTCAGCATTATTGACTAGGCATAATTAATAAGTAAATAGTATTTTATTTTACCGATATTCGATACGTATACAGGTGAACACGAACCAATCATGACGATTAAAGTAGGACCCAGACAGTCGACGCGACAGTATAAATAAACAATGAAGGAAGAACCGGATTCATTCTGTAATCGCCCACCGAGCAAAATTTTGTCTTTACTCGCTGAACGAACTCTGAACTGTATAATCGTCAACATCATCAAAATCCGTCCTACTGTTTAATTGCGTCACTCATTCAACATTGGAATCATATTACTAAAAATTAATGAAAAAATTTGACGATGCAGTTAATAATATGTGTTATTCAATTCACATAAATATATAAGTTACATCAAAATATACCTTTTAGGTTGTCTTTAACCAAGACGAAATACGTGAAATTCTTCTGGTCGATGATTTTAAATGCAATAATAATAAAAAAAAAGTAACGCTTGCTATCGTAAATTAATAATACAATATTACTACAAGAAAAATTGTCTGAATTTATTCGTCGTTCTCTTTTGCTCACCTTTTATTAATTTTCTAAATATACGCAAGTCTTTAAGGGTGCGCATATGCTTTAAGGGTGGCTGGGGTAGTGTGTGGAGATAGGTTTGAGGGGCGGGTGGTGTGGGGTGAATGGCGACAACATAAACGAAACAAACCTACCCCTAAGAGGAAAAGATGTGGAACGAACGTGGCCTATCGATAAACGGAGAATTGTGAAAACGCCTGAAACATATGTAATTATGGATTTTCCAAATGAAGGAAGAAACAAAGTATAATTTCAACTAGTTAAAAAAAATAAACAAGGCTTTTTTATATTAATTCTACTATTTATAGATATCCCACTTCTGAATGATTAAAATAGAGATATATTTTCTTCAATATATTATATCTTAATAAAAAATTGATAACTTTGTTATTCCACTGATTTTATCACTGACGTGACGCGTTTCGCCTCTTTAAGAAGCATGTTCAGACTTTACCAGATGACAAAGTTATCAATTTATTTCAAACAAAAATTTAATAGTGGTGAACCACCTGTTCTATTTAAAGTTTTAGCTTATTGTCTAAAAGGGGTCCATAAAAGTTATTCGATGACAACGTGCAGCTTTATTCAATTATTCATAACAAAGATTCTTTGTTTTTAAAAATTTCAATATTCTCTTCCAAAGCTTAATAATTATATTTATCTCAAATTCTTTCGATCACTGCGATAAAAAGAATGTATTAGAGAAAATCGTCGGTTTAATTATCAAAATAAATATCGTTGCTGTTCTGGAAAAAAAAACGCTGAATCTAAAAATATGACATATTGAGTTAGTTATATCAAAATGTTCCTTGTTTCAAACTCTACCGTATGGAAGAAGACGCTTATTTTTATAAATTATACATTTACCTAAAAACAGTTGTGTACAAATAAACTAAATGAAAATGGTGCAATTATTCAAAACTAGTGTCTTTTCCCAGAACAGCGACGATATAATCAATTTCAAAGAATAAAACGGAAATCAGAAAAATCAATTCTTATCCATTTAATTGAATTTTACGAATAAAAAAACATGAATGTATTTATAAATTAATCCCATCCATAAAATATTAGTTGTTTTGAAGACTTTTACAGGCAGCAAAAGAATTCTATTATGTAAGAAATTAAATTAAATAACGTGTAAATGACTGTAAGTAGATCTTTCAACTAAATCTTTCAATAAACAAGTTTCAACATTTTATCACTTCGCTCACTTCATTTCTCGAATGCTCATTGATAGCGTATAGGAACTGTTGTTGATTATTATAAATGTTTTGATGTTATAACAGTCGTAACAATTTTTACAATGTCTTGTATTTTGCTTGATTGTTTTCAATTAAATAAATCTTAATGTAAAAGACATTTGGTTGATATTTTTATTGAAATTAGAATTAAAAACAACGAAATAATTTTTATCAATTTTTCAATTTTCATCGTTTTCTATCTCGACAGTTGAGCATTTTTTACTTACATCATCGGAATAAAAACATCCCTCGAAAAGAATATAAGCTCTAGTTTGCATTCATTGGGGAGGCATTCAATTAGTTGGTTGATCACCTTACAGGTGGCAAAAAGGTGAAAGAACTGTATTTTTCGCTAATTTAAATAGTTTTTTAAGCATCCTCAAGTTAAAGAAATGATTACTAATGTGACATCTAACAAAACACCCATAAGGTTTCTATAAAAAATAGTATAAAAAATTCTTTTAGCTAGGACTCACACCTTCCCTATCAATATGCTCATTTTAGTCATAGAAGTAAAATGTATCTTATAAATTGCTTTCAATATACCAATAACCGAGTTTTTGTATTATTTTAATTCAATCAAATTGAATTTCGGTTGTCCTTTTCTCAACAATAAAGTCATTTTAAATTAGTGCAAATAATCGTCATAGATATTTTATGTTATAGTTTCAACTGCGATCCGCAAGATGTCAATGCCATAATAAAACTATTCATCCCCTACAAAATAAACATTGGGGTGGGTTGGAGTTGTGTGCGCAGTAAATTTGTTTATGACACTTGCGCATCCACCCACTCCCTTCCGTTTCTAGTTATGTAAACCCGAACCCTTTTACATAAAGATATGTGAGAAATTAGAACCCTCTCTTTGGAGACGTGTGTGGAGAGGAGGGAGGCGCACGCGCGGGAAATCCCGGAAGGGGAGCAAAGAATTACTTTTGGCGCTCGGCGAATGTTTCGCGATTAGTTGTGATACAAAATGGCGCGCAGAAATTAGCAAAGAAATGCTAATATAAATCATAAAATGTACGTTCTATACTGTAAATATTTTTTGATTTTTAGATTATTATGAACATAGGTATATATATAATTTAAGATTTTGAATGAGTACTGACCGAAGGCCTTGGAATGGGAAACTGTCTATCACCGTTATTAACTGATTTCTATATGAACCACTTAGAGAATATATATTTTTAATCTGTTAAACAGAAGTTAAAAACATTATCTATTGGTTCTGTTACGTCGATAATATTATTTGATTATTTAATGGAACAGATAGACAAATTACTAACATTCATTATTTTCTTGATTCATTAGATGATAAAATTCTCAGATATATTTTAAATTTCATTTGTTACACAATTTTCTTCTTCTCTATTATTAAGACACCCCTGCCTGTTATCAGGGAATAATATAAGGATGCTAAAGTCCGACTTTCTACGAAAATGGCACAATTTAGAAAATGTAATCCAGACTCCCGATACTCAGCCTGTAGGTAATAATTCTCAATTAGCAGAGAAAATTTTAGAATTGAACCAAAGAAAAACCGATAAATTTTCTTGATCAATCCGTCCATCTATGACGCATTTATATTCTTTAGTGAAAACTTGAAATATAAAAATCTTTTCAATTGAAATATTGGAGTACTTATACGGTTTTATATTTTTAAACATACAATTGTAACGCAATAAAAACACGTATTATAAACAAATTCGAAACAAGTTTTGACAATAATAAGCCAAAACGCGATATTATCAAATTTCTTTTTGTTACAGAAGTAAGCCCAACCCAATAATATCGACAGGAGGTACTTCATTAATTCATTTACTAACGTATAGTTAGCTCTATTTATTGCTATTGAATGCTATATTAAATCTATAGGTATATATATCTATATTAAATCTACGTTCTCCCCCAGAAATTCAATCTACGCCTGACTTTTTTGAAAGTCTTAAATAATTAAACCTACATAAAGGGGATCCATCAAACACCCACAGAAGAAAGATTTAACTTCACATTTCAATGAATCTGTTAACAATGGAATAAAGTTATAAAAATAAAATACCATCAATAATATATATATAAAATACCTTTAGATCGATGATCCACTACTGAATTCGAAGTAAAAGTCGATGATTTACAAATGTAGTATCGAATTCTTACAAATTGGTGAATTAATAATTTAGGTAAAGTTCGGTCAGAACCAAGTGCCGCTCATTCAATAAATGCAATCTGGCGTTGCTCCTTTACTGGTGAAACTCATGACACATCACAAAAGTTCAAGATAATCGTATACTGATATTCAAAAATTGATGCTTGATGTAAATATTAGGGGTGCGTTGGTTTGATTTTTTCAAGATAAGAAATTTTTTGAAAAATGTCTCGGGTACAAATCTCTATACTGACAGTTTCGATTGACAATCAATTTATGGATCATAGGCATGGATGTTTACGATGTCTGAATATCCCTCCCACCCATCCGATCCTTAAAACGGAGCGTAGCCAGAGCGATTAGCTAGCCACTAGTCTTGTTCTAGTCATATCCTTCTATCCCTACTCTCTTCGAAAAGGAAAGGTTGAACAACCTAATAACATACTGTTCTCATCGAAAAAATCTGTTAAGATATCTCCATTAGGAGGCCATTTCGAAGCTCCCTAGATATAATCCCGTATTTGCAAACATGCGATTAAAAAAAAGCTAGAACAGGACTAACGACTTGAGGATTGAATGGGCGGGAGGGAATTTTAGACATCACAGACATTTATGCCTACGAACAGAAATCCATAAATCGATTGAAAAACCAATTTATGAAACCGTCCACACCGGAATTTGAACCCGAGACATCCGTAACCGTAGCCAACGTCGTTAATAAAATACCAAAAGTAAATTATATACACCAGTGCATTATCAGTATCTTCTCCCAAAAGTCAAATTTTCTCCCCAATAACACAATATCAGCAAAAAGTACACTTGTCATTGTACATACTTCTATCACAACTTAAAAACACTGACGCTTGACGATATCGGGAAGGGAAACACCGTTGCCAAGAGGGCTAATTAAGTTAGTTTAAGTTATCACTATTGTTTTGAAAAACACTTAATATTACCAAATTTCTTCACGTTTATGTGTTCTCAATGAATTTAACACCATATTTTGACAATAAATTAGTCACTTAACTATCGCAACAATTACTAATTTATATATTGCTATAAAAATAACGAACATTACTTCCTACTAGCGAAACCGTTAGATCGATACTGCCGCATTCGATCCATATTTCATATGAACCAACAAATAAAAAAAATCGAAACGAATCAAAAAAAATCAATACGCGGATATATTGGTTATAAAAAACGAAAGGTGCGCACACAAATCCTTTATAAAAAAAACGCACACAATAAAAAAAATGCGCGAGGGGTCTAAATAATCGAATCCAGTCATGAAAAAAATTGCCCCGTAGGATTGGTAAAACATACCAACGTATGTTTTACAATAACAGTGGAAGTTGTTTAACATGAAACGATGGAGAAATTACTAATATTAAAAAAATTTGATCATATTTAACGCGCCGCCGTTAACTCTGTCATTGTTTCTTCAGAAGATAATATGTTACATCCAACAATTATTATCCAATATATTCGAGCAAAGCTTTTGTTTTATTGACGGTCATTTAAAATGAGAAAACAGTGGAACCCCAATCTACCGTTCTCGCATAAATCGTTTTCCCTCATGGATCGTTCATTTTTTATAGTCCCGTCAAACGACTATAGGAACAATGTTGAATAATCCAGCATTAAGCGCTCCCCGATTTATCGATAGATCAATCGTCCCGTCACAAATATTATCCCGATTGACCGTTTTTCTTGAATATTTTTCATTTCGTTCATAAGCACGTTCTACCCCCATCAAACCAGTACGTAAAAAAAAATAGACTGCAAGCGTACAAGCTTCCTAGAATTGTTCATGAGCATGGTCATAATGTTTCCTATTATGACTGCACCTGCGTTGATATTAGCAAAGCGTTTGGGACTATTGTTTGTAGGAAGAGTGACATTCGCAAAATAGTCGGAAAGTGTCGGAAAGTCAGCGAATAAAAGAAAGTGTGCAAACAGTCTTCTTTTAGTGAGCTTGATCTTCATAAGTGGTACCAGCAGGTGCGAACTGAAAAATTACCTATTGATGGACCCATAGTTAGAGAAAAAGTTTTGCAAATAGCCGAAAAACAGGGCGTCTCTGCATCGAAGGATGGATCAATAGGTTCAAATATCGGTATGGTCTTATTTGCATTCATCGTTTCCCGCATTTATCGCTTATTTTTTAGGTGTCCCTTAAAAAATTGTAGAATCGGGATTTCACTGTATCGAAGTATGGAGAAAGCAAAATGATATGTAATGTCAGACAAAAAGATCGTGAGTTTCGCACTACATATTTAAATTAATTTTCAACATTCAAATTGTGTTCTATCATCTTTATGCAACATTAATGTATTTTTTAACCAATCGGAGCATATGGCCACCACGCGGTTCCTCCAAGATTCTCGGTCTCCCGTCAGTTTTCTTGCTTCTTCCCAGATCATCGCAACGTCCCGTAGCTTCACCGAGTACATCCTATGGATGGTGATCAGTGACCTTCCAGGGTGACATAATCCATCCTGTTTGTAGAAGAGACAGGCAAGATTCAGGTTCACCTGGAGCCAGCACACATTAGTGTAGGTATCTACGAAATAATATAATATAATAAAAACTACGAAGTACATAATCAAATATATTACCACAAAACAATATGAATTTATTGTTAATCATTTTTTATAACACTAAACTGTGATCATATGTTCCCTAAGGCGTCTAATGAACCTGTCTTGGCAGCATGCTTCTGACGCTTCAAGATAGACTGGAGACCTTAGTCAATGGATTCCATCACCTCGGTAGAAAGCCGTAAACCATTCACACGATGAACCTCAGACGAACTCTGAAAACCATAGAATCTTACGAAAATCAGTATGTCAATTTTTTTAAACAATATAGTACACTTTTAAGGTGTTAACTGTCAATTCTTGGTGGAAAGACATTATATTTTAAAAAATAAACACAATTCATTTGTACTACTTCCACATATTTATAATGATCAGGACCGGTTTTGCTCATCAGTTGACAATATAGTACAGTTCGATTCAAAATTAAATTTGCATTAGGTTTTTTTATTTATAATAAAGTATATTTTATTATAAACTACTGAGTACCCGACATGCGTTGCAATGCCACTTTAAGAAAGAATGTGCTTGTATTTTAATTCTGTTTATTGAAGTGCTTTCGGACAAACAATATTTTTTTTGTTTTCTGTCTGTACGTAAATACACGAATAAATCAGAAGGTTTTCCGAAATGTCGCTATTTGTACGAATTTGATTCTGAATTTTAGATTTATTTTTAGATCTTAGATATATCTGGATTGTGAGATTGATTTTTAGATATAATAGGACCTACTGTAAGTTGAAAATTAAAAAGTTGAGAGTCAGGCTCAGGTCGGGCCGGGCCTGATTGTTGTATGCTTATATCTTTCACACAAGTGCAAGCAATAACTTGACAAAGTTTTATCGGAATCGGATGAATGGTATGGCAGTGTAGAAGATATGAACAAACCCACATTGATTTTTATATATTATTTAGTTGTGTTATAGTCAATTCTCTCAATTTAAATTACATGATGCGTGGTTTCAATTATTTAATAATCTGTGTGTATGATGACTTCAGCCCAGTTCCTAAAACAAAGGGCGTAGATTGATTGGCTGATAACCAATCATTATATCTTTTCCCTCCTCTGAAAAATAAAGTTATGCTGCCGACTCACAAATTAACCTCATTCATTTTCTATACATTCGGAGCAAGCTTGACATTTTTTTTGTTTGTTAGTTTAGCATCGAAGTAAAAATATTAGCCTATCTGAATTCGATCCATAAAACCAATCGATCCGTTAAAATATTGTATGAAAAAATGCACCCAATGTGTAAAAATTGCTCAGGTAAAAATGCGCTTACAGTATTAAGTAAAAAAATAGTGTTTCTGTGGGGTAGAATTAACAGGAATGTTAATAAGAAGGAATACTGCAATAGCGGTGAGCTTAGTCACCAGTACAGTTGCTCTATCACAGTGAAAGGTGATAACGATAACAGGTCAGTTTTTTAAGTACATATATGGTATCTGTATTTTTAATTTCTAATGAATTAAAATTCTTTATACCGTATTAGCCCGAATATAACGCAATTTCCTTTTAAATAAATATATTTTTTTAAAGAATTAGCGTTTTATTCGGGTTATAGTTATAAAAAATAACGGGTAATATTATATTTATAGCAAGACCTGTCTGACAATTTCTTCCAACGGTGCTTCGTCAAGCCAACAATCATTCAATATGCTCTTCTAAAATATCCCACTGAAATACCCTAAAAATGAAAAAAAAGTTTGTTTAATTATTTTCTGTTTATAAAATAATAATAAAAAGCATTGTGGCATATCCTTCTTTCGTATACTCATACTAAGGTTATTTTTTTTAAATCCGTGGGGTAAAAACACTACACAAAAGTGAACGCACCCCTTTAAAATGGGAAAAAATATAAATATATCCCCTCATAGTTTTCGCCATCACAAAATCAAATATTTTCCTCGTTGTTTTTTGATAACCATAGCGATCGATTATTAAAATATCATTTTTGGTTCCACCGTGTACGCCTTAAAATAGAGTAACCGTAGAAGACTCGAATCTGGATCGGGTTTATATGTACTAAACTTAATAAATGACATTAGTCACGGTAAAGTTTTTGATTTGTCACTTCGTTTCAAACACGTTTGTTTTAACTGAGTCCTTTACTTTGAAGAACTTTACATGTAATAATCGAGTCCAAAGAAAAGTGGTTTGTAAAATGTAGTTAATAATTATCAGGTGTTCCTAGGTTATGGATTCTAATCCCATGTTGGTTTTTCATACTCCTTTTAATTTATACAAAAATAGTGCAATTATATACCAGTGCGGCCTATTTTTAAAAGAAGATTTGAGGTAAATAAAATATAATAGACAGCTGTCTATTGTATTTTATTTACCTCAAATCTTCTTTTAAAAATAGGCCGCAGAGCAAACATAGTTATTTTTATTTAACACCTTCATTTAAAATGAATACAGCTTTGATCAAACAGAATAAAAAAAAATTAAAATAACATTTTTACATAAATAAATCAAGCCATTGTGGTGTCCACACCATGGCGCAACTAACTTGTACTTTAGAGCCAACAAAATAGGAGGAAAGGCCAACGTCCCAAGTGAAATGTAAATTTTGAAATATTCTGCAACAGTGACATACTATATTGATGGGAATAATTCTGTTTGCGAAAGGAAATGCGAGTCTTACATATTTAAAAATTAGTTCAAAATACCAAAATTACTACAACGCATACAAGCGTTAAGGAGAAAAGATACCATTCGAATCAAGACCACAAATATCACGTTGAGACATCACATTTCTTAGCAAGTCCTCAATAAGCTATCAACTATCAAATAAAATTTCGTAGAACTAAATACCTTAATATTTTATCTTATTATAATGTAGTCCTACCCAGTACATGTCAATTCAATCAATAAACGCAAATCTTTATTTGTCGCTCCTAAAAAATACATATTTTAGACTCAGCTCCGGTTTCTTTTGCATAGAATGTTAGTGTGGTCGTAAATATCGCTATCATGAGCCAGAAGAATAGGAAGAACTCTTTATAAATCTAATGCTTGGCAACGTCTCAATTAATATAATTATTTCCAATCATATCGTTTTATTATGTCTATTCATAAACACATTCTATAATATATCTGTCATAGTTACTGGCAATGTGAGAAAAAGTTTGTATAATACCTACGTATCAAAATTTATAAAAGGAAAGAGCCTTTTGGAAAATTAGAACAGGGAAAATTCATTGGATGTGTGTATAAAAAAACAACTACTTTATAAAATGCATTGCTACTGGCTGTCAACAGAATTTTGTCATTATATTTGATAACAACCCGAAATGAAGTGTCAGTGACTAAATGGAAAGTTAAAAGTTTTAAAAGGCGCATTTCGCTTCACTGAGCAGTCAGCTGTCAATCCAAATTGTCGACAGTTACATAAAAGAAAAAATAATTCATTATTTCGCCAAGGAAAAAAACGATTTCGTATTTTAAAATTAACAAACACTATTATAAAGATTGAGTTTAAGACATTACTTAGTACTTAATGTAACTGAATAAGTTTGATAATAATACAAATTTAAAATTTACAGCTTTTTTATTCCACTGGTTACTAGGTGTGAATATGTTTCGCTTCTTTGAGAACCATCTTCAGAATAAACCAATCGTAAGATTTTTAATTATAATGTAGACTTTGGTAGCAAGTCCATACTTTCCATGTATTTTATTAGAAATGAGAAGCTTAGAGTGAGATATCGGTGTTCACTTTTTTTCTGTAAGTAAAAGTGAATGTCTACAAAAATACAGCCGAATCAATCGAAAATTCAAAATGTTAATTGTTAATCCAAAAATTATAAAAATATTTTTTATAGTTCGTTTAATTTTTGTGGCTCAAATGGAGTTAGTATAGTAATTAAAATAATTTTCCACACGTTTCAACAATGTATCGTTTCAGTTGGATTCCCTAATATTACAACCATTTTACACTTAGGTAAGTGACATCTATACAATATGGAATGAACTTCTTCATTCGTGATAAAAACAGATTTCCCAAACATGTTATATGACGTTAAAAATTCCTTGCGTTGTAATACGCAATTGAATTCGTATTAATTCATTTCTTAACATAATTTTCATGTTCTTATTTATTTAATGTAAAAATAAATTAAAATTCATAATTAATTCAAAGATTTGTACTCTATCAGTAAAATTCAAAAGCTATTTTATGATAAGGTAAAACAGTTTCCATTCATAAGAAGCTTTATGCAATGCAGATAGATGACAGTAATAAGAAATTTTATAGACAATTTTAGTAAATCCTAAATTATTTATAATACTATACATAACATAAACAAATAAATGCATTGAATACCTATACATATATTTCTCTTTTTTATTAGTAATTAAATATCTATGAATCAAGTTTAATTCTGTTTATAAATGATACTGATATACAATTCCAAAAAGAATTACTTACATTCTCGAAATTAATGTGTGATTTTTTATCAACTTTCTCATACAAGAATAATAATTATGTAGATAGATAATTTTAAATGGGTTATAAATAATTGCACTTTGTGTTAGATAGTATTCACTTAATACACTCAAACTGTGATTTTAATAGTTTCCACTTAGTCACGGGTTGTTTTAACAAAGTGAGCTAAAGTTGTTGTTAGTTACGTTAGGATTGGTCTGATTTGGTTTGTGCAATGTGATTCTAATGCATGGAGCAAAGATAATATAGGCGGCCTAATAAAGTGTAGAAGAATAAGTGACATTTCATTACAGCTTCGTGCAACTATCGAATTCAAAGTGTGAGTATTTATATTCACTGAAAACTATTTTTTCTATGTGAAAATATTTTTCAATAAAATATATAAGTGTAATATATTTCTGCAATGTTAAAATATATTTTATTATGTTGGATCACTTTATTTTTGTTGAAAGAATTTGTTTTTTGTGGAATGTATTTGTTATAAGTGAAAACTATTTTTATAAAAGTGAATATGATCTAAAGAAAAGTGTATTTAATTGTAAACCCTTTTAAATCATAATTCTTACTGGCAACACTATATCTTTTAAAACCAGGAATTACTTATTACGTATTTTACATAATATTTATTTTTATCATTAAAGATCTACGTACTTGCGACTTCGTTACCTATCTCAAAATGTAACTTTAATCTATAATACCCATTGTTATAATATAATATTACAGCTCGCATGAAATCTATTCAATTTAAAATTCCTTTAACCCACCCAAGGCGACCAAGTTAATATTAGAATACAAATCGCCTAAATAAATAATTATTCACTAGGCGATTCCTGCGATTTTAACGATAGGGAACAAAAATCATTACATTCAACATGTTAAAACAAATATTAAGTTTCAGATTGAAGGAGACAAGTGTCATTTTCTATCGACTCAATCTTACTTACTTCAGGGGTTGACAGTGCAGGCCGTTATGCGTATTTAAGACAGTGGGAGCAATTCGAATAATATGGCATAAAATTTTCACGAAACAGTAACATATATGGTATGGAGTGACGAGAGTTTTTTTTTAATATATTTAAAATCTACTCGCTTTCCATATGACGTCGAGAAATCCAATTCTCTGCATTGTCAGTCTTTGTATATCATCCCTCTCATTGGTTATCTCCAGAAATTCTCGCAGGATAGATATCGACATTCTGTATTTAACTACCAAATTTATACTCAACTCGTAGGTCGAACGACCATGCTAAGTCATTGGCAAATAAATAAGTCTAATAAATAGGCAGCGAAATCGCAATAATCATATATATGCTGATTGGTTTTTAATTTTCAATTTTTCTTTCTGAAAACTACAGTGAATGCAACTAAATCTTTGTGAATTTTAATTTTGTCTCTGACATTCATAGCAATAAAATAGACACTGCAGAATATACCCTGTAAAAATATTGTATACCCGTAACGGCGACGATGGGTATAACTTTGATTATTATGGGGTATATAATATCAATTGTGAAGTTTAATATATTATGAACTAGTGAGTACCCGGCATGCGTTGCAATGCCACTCTAAGAAAGAAAGCGTTTGTGTTTTAATTCTGTTTATTGAACTGCTTTTAGATTAGAGGTCTGCACAGGCCGAAATTTCATAAACTTACCCGATTCGAGGCCATCATCTTCAGGTCTGGCCCGACCCGAACCCGAGTTTCAATATCACACTTGTTATAACACAATATTTTTGTTTTTCGTCTGGTGCGTACACGAATAAATCAGAAGGTTTTTCCTAGATGTCGCTGTATGTACGTATTTGATTCTTTTTTTCAATTTTAGATTTTCAATTTTTTTTCTTCAGAACCCTTCACGGGTGTGTGCACAACAACTCACCGAAGTTTCATCGAAATCGTATGAATGGTAAAGGAACGCGCAAAGGACAAAAAAACATTTATTTCATATAATATTTCCCGGCATGATCACAATAAGTCCTTCCTGAAAGTTTCGTCGCTATCGGTTGAGTAGTTTAGGAGCCTATAAGATCCGGACAACCAACAAACAGACATTCATTTTTATATATATAGGTAAGCTCACTCGTAATATCAATCTCCCCCCCCCCCCCTTACTGACCCCACCATTCACAAAAGCGTTGATGAATCCTCTGAAAAAATAATTCAATTCAACTTATTTTTTATTAAATAAAAAGGGTCTTTAAAAGTGTAAAGCACCAGATAATCGACAGGGTTTGTTTTTAAGTTTTTGAAAATTTTTAAGCAATTACACATTATGTTTCAACATAGATTCAAAAATAAATTAAATACAGGTCTTGCTATCAAATTGTGCGAAGAATTTAAAACCATATATTATAAAAAAATCAAATATGTAGGGAAAAAAGCCATTAATAAATTATTATATAATATAGCTGTGAACATGTTGAAAAGTAGCGTACCTAATAGATTTTCGATCACTGCCTTAGGTAAATATTATACCGTCACACGTCTGTGACAAGATTTCCAAGTATCCCACAATCCATGGGTGAAGTTCCATTATCCTAAGATAACATAATGAAAAGGTGACCACAAAATGACAATTTTATCAGTACCTGCCATGCCATAAATCAAACATTTTGACGTCTCTTTCAAAAATATCTGATGGAATGTGCATTCTTTTGTTTTTAAAACATCAATGTTGCATGCTGTTTTTGGCGATTAGAAACAAAACCGTTTTTTCAAATGAATTCTTATTTTGAAAGCTTGATACGAATGTTAGTGCATAGATAGTGAGATAGCTATCATAACCTTGTCAGAATTACTGTCATCATCAGCTTTCCTGCGTACTAAATGATGGTGGATATATCGATAAGCCTAGTTCCATAGTGATACAACTAGAAATTGGTGACTCATCTAAACTGACTCGTAAAAAGTGATGGCTTATTATTTGTATAACTTTTTTATTCAAATAGGTAGTCAATAGTTTATAGTTTCAGGATTAAAGGTCGTTTCTTTGTGGAACGCCACGATTAGCAAAAAAATATTTCCACAACACGTTATTTCGATATGTACGTATATGGAACTGAGAAATTATTTAATTTTACTGATTTCCATATGCAAATATCCGCCTTTTGAGAGAAAGCCTGTACATTTTACAAATCTGTACTTTTGTAGAATTTTAAAAGAGCGGTGTTCGAATATAATTTGTAAAACATAAAATTTTTGACATATCGTTCTATGTAACTGGGCCATCGGTATATTCCAAAGTCTTCATACATTTCTCGGTTTATTGACATTTACCTATATTTAATAGTTCATCAATTCAAACACTACGAAAATTATTTTATGCATATCCATACTGTCGCCTTTGGCCTATAAAACATAAAAAATCATTCACAAAAAATATTTATGATGAAATATGGCGGGGGAAAATGAGCATTCAATTTGAGAAACGTAAATCATTTTTTAATTTAAATATTTGAGTTTCTTAACATCGGATTATTTAATTAGAACTGGTTTTGAATCGATCGATCAAAAATAATATAATTACATAAACTACCACCAAAGCTATCTAATGGAAGTTAGGGTACAAAATAACTATTCGACCTAGCCTCGTGTAGAGTATACGACGTATAATTTTGCACTTTTTATTACACTGATACGTTTGCTGCATATTACACAGAGCGTGTCGGTGTATTAGTTATGTATGGATCTCGTGATCCTAGAGCCGTGTATGGATCCCGTGATCCTAAATCCTAGAGCAGGACTTTAGAGCCGGAGTACAAAGCTATACTACTTCTACTATCTTTCTTCTACTGTTTTCATATGATACTCTGCGACCTGGCCAAATCCGGCTTAAATGTTAAACCCATAACCGAGGAGTAAACGTTCGTGGGCATTCTTACTACTAGATTGTTAGAAGAGTGTGAATCACGAAATAGACAATGAAATACAACTATTTCACAATCACGATTAGGATCTATTTTTTTACCATGTCCGGTCCTAACGTGTAGCATATGGCCTTCTAATCGAATATGAGAAGTTGTTACTCAGTTGCTTAATTCGGATATCTGTGATGTTCTCATCCCATCCCGTCCACCGCTGAAAACAAAAGGAAAAGCGTTTGGCTAACTGCGTGTCCTTCCTAGCCCCAAATATTAAATGATTAACTTCTAAGTAGCTATGATAAAACAACTTGTGTTGAAATTCTTCATTATAAATCAACATGCTCCACATTTGGTAGCGCGCATGGCTTAATTAAATAGGTAATAAATTCCCCTTATGTGTGTACAAATTTTTTTTTTCCATGTCCGCTCCCAATGTGGAGCATATGGTCTCCTAATGGAGGTATCTTGACAGAATTTTTTCTACGAGAACTGCTTGTCACTCAGTTGCTCAACCTCTCTTTTTTTTTTTTTTTAGAAGAGAGTAGGGATAGAAGGATAGGGCTATGAAAGGACTAGTGGTTAGCTAATCGCTCTCGTTACGCCCCGTGAGGATGGGATTGGTGGGAGGGAGGACTCAGACTACGAACAGAAATCCATAAATCGATTGAAAGATCAATCTATGGAAAACCGTCCGCACCGGGAATTGAACCCGAGACATCCGTAACCGTAGCCAGCGACGAAACCAACTGCGCCACGGACGCCGACATATTTAATGACATTATAATCAAATTTGAATTATTGAGATTTTGTACACTTCAATGTATTTTCTCACTAACGACCCGGGTTTCGCCTTTCGGCATCTTCAGGCATTCGAGCACACGAATGGACTCGAACTGATGTCAGTGTAAAAATCTCAATAATCCAAATTTGGTATTGAAATTCCATCAAGCACCCTCAGTCGATGTCTTAAATGACATTATAATCATTAGCGCTTAAGATGTAGACTATAGGATGCCTGGAAATAGTTTCTCCATCCTGCAATATTATCGGCTGCATCAAGACCTCCCGAAGTATCTTTCGTCCTAAATTTACCACTATTTGTGTAGATATGGAAAATTCCTTGAAATATTCGCAGTACATGTCGAATTCAAACAATTGCACTTTCAAGGCGTATTTGAAATGTTTGTCACATTTATAATTGACAAGTCAAACAAAATAATTGTCCAGAACGAAATTCTATTGTCCACTTACTTCCCAAAAAGCACATTTTCCAGCTGCCCTGCTGCGAAGTGTTTATTCAAAAAAATTCAAAGCCATTCCTTGGCTGTTATTTGCGACTCCTTTGTAAACATTACCTATTCATTGCTAAATAATTTAGTATTTTTAAATAATATGTTTTGCAGTGATGAATTTATGATATGCAATAAAATGACAGTCCTTGTTTTGTTGTGATTTTGCAACGGACATAGATTTTGTTTTAGAACGTAAAAAAATTTGAAATTTTCGTTGTTTTAGAACTAGATTCTTAATTCGTCACATTTGTGTATCCATTTAAGCTCATTAACTTATTTTACTGCGAAATATAGGTACCTATCTATACATATTTCTTTTTAATTAAATTATCTACGTGCTTGTAAAATTAGCTATCTTGTTTAGGTTTTATTGCAGTTTCTTTATTTTTAGTTTTCTAGTAAATCGCATAAAACATATAAAAGTATAGATGGATATATTTTTTTAACATGTCCGCTAACAATGTGGAATATATGAACTCCTGTTGGTTCCGTGGTGCAGTGGTCAACGTCGTTGGCTACGGTTACGGCTGTCTCAGGTTCATGTCCCGGTACGGGCAGTTTCATAAATTAATTTTTCAATCGATTTGTGAATTTCTGTTCCTAGGCATGGATGTTTGTGATATCTAGAATTTCATCCTACACACCTGATCCTAAAAAAGTTAGTGAAAGCTATTCCTTCTTATCCTTCCTTATCCCTACCCTACTCTCTTCGAAAAGGAGAGGTTGAGTAACTGACTTAAAAGCAGTTCCCGTAGAAAAACTTCTGTCGAGATATCTCCATTAGGAGTCCATATGCTCCACATTGGGAGCCGAAATGGTAAAGAAATGGAGGTAATTTGAGGTAATGGAGGTATAATGGCGGTGAGGAATTTTAGACATCACACACATGAATACGAACCTAAGTCCATAAATCGATTGAAAAAACAAATTATTTATGAAACTGTCCTTACTGGGATTCAATCTCGCGCGATACGTAACTGAGCCAACGACGTTGAACACTGCACTACGGACTCGATAAATAAAATATCTATGTACTTGTATTGAAAAAAAAAGATTTTTACCAAATACAAATTCTTCTTGAATAGAGCCGTATCTGCTAGTGAAAACACAGTCTTTACAATATAAATATTGTCTTTTGTTAGAAATATATTATATAATTAATAAGATAGTTACTACAATATACCGTCGTTGTTCTGGAAGAAAACACTAAATCAAAAAAATGACATATTGAGTTAGTTATACCAAAATGTTTCTTATTTCAAAATTTATCGTATGAAATAACAAACTCATTTTTGTGATTTATACTTTTACTTAAAAACAGTTTTGTACAAACAAACAAAATGAAAAACGTATGGGATTTGAAACATTTTACAAACTTCAAAGTCCAATTACTCAAAACTAGTATTTTTCGGTTAGTGTCTTCTTCCAGAACAACGACGATATATTACGTACATTTTTTTTATAAAATGTATAGACAGGATGTAGGTAAAAGAAGGAGAATATCGAAATTTATATTAATTAGATTAACAGGTTCATATTATCAGCTCTTTAACCAAAAAATGTATGTATATATTTTACCTTTAGTAATGCCAATAATAATATAAATAGGTACCTGCAGAATGACATGTCTGAAGAGAAATACTTTTAAACAACTGTTATTCTTGGAATAAGACTATTTTGAGAATTGTTGTGTGGTCAAATGGCAGCTAGGATTATTCGACCGCAATGATCGATTTGTGGCTTAGGAGGAATGACTTTACCAATTTGAAAGCCTCCGGGCGAACACCCTTCAGAGTTTGACAAGGGATCAGTGCCACTTAGCAGTGTTACTAGGAAACAGATTTAATCCTTTATTCCGAATGACCGATAAGCGGTCGATGGTAATTATTTTACTTTGAATAGTTAAAATAAGACGTATTTTTAATTACAAATAAAAAAGAAATTTTGCGATTTAAGAGAAACAGGTGAATAAACTAGATAGGTACGCTTCGATTAGTAACTATTGTCAACTGATATTACTTTGCTGTTCTGAAAGAAAACACTAAATCGAAAAAATGTCTAATTGAGTTAGTTATATGTACTAAAATATTCCTTATTTCGAAGTCTACCGCAGTGCTACATAACCTTTTATCACCCACGGCACACATAAACACTCAATAGTATTTCGCGGCACACCACAAGCCAAAATATGTAAATTTCATAAAAAAAACTTACAATTAATAATTTGTTTTTCATTTGATGAATTTGGAATAGGAGCTTATACATTTTTTAATAATCGTCCAGATTCAGATAATCAGGATTGATATTTTTTCAAAATAAATGCGTTTTTATGGCTATTGATTTGATAATGTGTATTATTTTGGTACATTTGTTCATTATTTTTATTCCCCATCATTGAGGTACAATAATTATTCCATTAAATATCAAAATAATGTGACATTGGCTTCAACGAGAATAACTTTATCGGATATCTTATATGAAAATATAAATATGAAAATAATCGATTTTTTTTTCATTTTGAGACACTGCGCTGCGGCACACCTTAAATTTTAAAAAGTCCAATTACTCAAAACCAGTATTTTTCAAATACGTAGTATCATCTTCCAGAACATCGACGATTAGTAATACAACAGATTAATTTCGTATTCTTGACCCGATCCTTCCCATAGTTACATTTCATCACAAAATCTTAATTCCCACCCTGTCTTTTTTTCATCACATTATTTTAATGCAAAATGTTTTATCCTCAGATGTCATGTTACATTTTTTAAAACCACCAAAAAATCATTCGGAAGCTTCGATTTCTCCGTCCTCTTCAATTACTTTTAAATTTTGGACTCTATATTTTTTTTAAATAATACTAGACCCCTACGTCTATATGTCATGAAGATATATGGTGATAGATTTGTCGTAAAAAGTATTACGATAAATGTCTCACCCTGAGGATTGTAATTTTAACGTTGGTTGAGAAAAAATCCATTTTATCAAACTCAGGGGTACAATGATCCCTAGGTGGGAATTTTCCGGCAATGATATACTCTTTTGTTATTTGATGCCAAGATCCAGGCATCAGGTTTCAATATGACGTCGGAATTCAGAATAATTAATTATTGAAGAGTTCGTGTATGCATGAAATATCGCCATTTTATTTTTTAAATTAATGTCGATTTCTATTCCATTGACATCGTGGAAGAACGATTAAAATTTTAATAAAAATTCTCAACAAACCAGTTGCCATAATTCATTTCGAAAAGTATCTATTGGTTGTTGATAGGTAGTGTTACGAAAATAATATTTTTTTCAATACTCGTTTTGGACGAGATAAATCATGTTTATATTATAAATGTATAAACAAGAAATTATACATTAAATATCTTTCAGATTTCATGGTATGAGTGCTGTTGTAAAAATATTTTGAACATTATATTATTAAATATTTGCAATACATACTTCATACTTTAGATTTTTTATAATATTATGTATACACTTGATTCACTTTTTGCACGAATGCTTTTAACACAATTTCGGAATAGCACGAAACCAATCAATTGCAATTGAACTAAGGCATCCAATCTCATACACATCCGATTCACAATTACCAAGATCGTTTGGTCATTAAACGTAATTTCATGTTTTGGATTGTATATTTAAAATTAAATTTGTGTCCATTCTTGCTTCAATTGGAATGAGTATATAATTTTATATATTCTTTGGTCAAAGACGAAATTGATTTTTTTATAAAATAATGCAAAAGAAGCATGCAATACGTTTTTTTTAAAATTTGGATTGTTGAAGTTCATTCGTGTGCTCGAGCCAGTTAGAGTTCAGTTCGCGTTCATTCGTTCGAGTCAATTCGAGTTCATTCGTGTGCTCGAATGCCTGACGACGCCGAAAGGCGAAGCCCGGGTCGTTAACTCGAAATATTTTAAAATGCAGAAAATGTCAACAATTGAAATTTGATATTGAAATTCCGTTTCTGCTGACGGTTTTGCGCGTTCTGTCCGAATCTATGCTTCTGAGCTAGTATTGCCATCTCGTCTGGATTGCCATCTGTATTGATTCGTCCCCCACAAGTATGTCAATAAACAGGACGAAGTACACGTTGCAGTAAATCAGGAAGTATTAAATTTGTAGTCTGGGCCAAGTCATTTTTAATATCGAGAGTTTGCTTTAACATGGCTACAAAAAATACTGTACAATATTTTGGTTTTTAGACAGTGATGCAAAATACTTCAATACCTGTATAAACTTTTTTCGATTGCACATAAAAACCTTATTAAACAATATTATTAAGGTACGTTCTTTATTCTTAGGATTTGTACTTAAATAATTTAATGTATCGAAACTCGATATCTCTTATCTTTACTATATTCAAATTTGGATTATTGAAATTCCATCAAGCACCCTCAGTCAATGTCTTAAATTTACTATATTCGCCTTATATTTAAACTTTTTTTTAAATCCAAGTTCTCTGTATTTACGTATTCCCACCATTTACATTTTATTTTTAAGTACATTGCAAAGACAGTAATACGTTTTGTTTTATTTTTGGATGGCTTACCTATCCCTTCAGAAACATTCTAAAGCTTCGACCATTGTTGTGAAACACGAATGAAACGACTAGCGACAGACACATTTAAAATGTCACCATTCTGCGTTTCAGCTCATATTCGACATTCGTCTATTATTGAGACTTTTTTCATGTTTTTATTACACATTGGCAGTTGTTTGTTTTACTAATTCAAACGTGTCTTTATCAATCGCAAGGATTTTATAATATATAATTATATATCTCAGTCTAATATAAACTTGTGGTGTGTACTTATTTTTTCATGCGTTCTGCTTTCGACATATAAAACTAACTGCGATATAAATCACGTATTCCAGTAAAATCAAAAACAAACCAAATCAAAAGATTATTTTTCAAATAAAAAATACGAAACCGCTCATTCATAAGCACATGGTGTTTTAGATAAATTTCTTACTGCAAAAATAGTGACGAAACTAAATAATAACTATTCTAAAAAAAAAATAGAGAAATCACAGTCGATCTACCATTTATAAAGAAAAATTATTATCGAGCTCTTCAGAGACTAAATAAACGGCAAAATTAATTAAAAATTCTTATTTCGAGTTTATCTCGATGAAGTACTCAGCTATTCAGAACAAGTGTGCCATGATTGTTACTTAACTACCAATATACTAGCTTATACACATCATGCAGCCACCAATACACTGAAACAAGTCTGTGGAAGTATGTTTACGTGTGTTTGCTTAGTAGAGATTGTAAACTTTTTATTTATGTACACACAATTTAAATATTTCAATTAGTCATCATAACCTCGATACGATATTAAAAGAGCAGCCATCAAATCGATTCTTCTTCTGGACTGTCAGTTTCTGAGCATTCGAAAGTACTAGTTGTGGAATATAAAGGGTGCGACCAGCCCTGTGTTACATTTCGAAGGTTCAAACGCACCAATGTGTATTTAAAATTGTTGAATTAAATCACTGGAAAGCTTTAGTACTATAAGGATTCACCTAAAATGGTACATGCTTTTTTTATTGCAGTAGTGATACTTGTGAGAGTTAATTAGATTATCTCCCGAAGCATATGCCTTAAGATGGAAAAAAATGTGACGAGGAAGAATAAGCAATCAGACGTTAAAAAGGATATTTTGTATAATAATTTCTATGGAACTTCATCTTATTTATAGTTATTCTCCATTCCAGATTTCATTCTCGGGGACTAAATGGACAAAAGTATTTATTTTGAAAAATCTTATGTCAAATATTATTGATCATTTCGCGCTTTGTTCTATAACTATTAATCGAGCAGGGCTATATTTAATTTTTCTTTTAACAATGCTTAAGAAAGAAATAATACTTAAAACGTTATGTTTATATAGGAACTTATTTAATTATTACACCTATATAAACAGGATACGTTTTAGTACGGAGTACAAAAACGTAGGTTTGCTTTATTATTGTCATGTCCCATTTAATTGGATTACGAGAGTGCACACCAGTTCTCAATTTGGATACCAACAACCCTTAATACTTTAATGGTCGCCAAAATGAAGAATTGTTTTTTATCTGTCCAGCATATTGAGGTTCCATCTGTTTTTTTTGTCCGTTCACGCTGGCAATAATAACCATCTTCATCATGTTTTCGTCGCCGCGCGAGTCACATTATCTAAGGATTATTGAGTCTCATAGGGAGACTTTTATTTTATCTTAACTAAGACGCACGATTGAAACATAGGAGTATCTTCTCGCATATTAAACTTGTTTCAATTAATATAATAATTTGCATCCAAGGACTCGGTATGTTGAAAATATGATTTTAGCAATCATCAAATCCACGGTTTTATATTATATGTAGACGAAAAAGTATATTAAGCGACTGAATTACAACCAGTGGTTATCAAATTATACCTTTTTTGAAATAACTAATTAGAAGCATAGTATTTGCAACAGCTATTGGTTTTAAAAAAAGCCAATGTTTACACTCCTTAATATGACCTTAGTCTACTTAAAAAAAATGCTGTAGAGTTTTTAGCTATTTTACCAGTTCATAGAACATTATTTAAAAAATACATAAAAAGATTAATTGTCTTTATACAGTGATGTATACTACCGTCATATATAAAATGGTAGATATTGTAAAGAAACTTATTCTTTGCTTGTTATAGGTTTTAGTATACAGTGTTTTTAATCAATATTATTGCTTTAATTTTGTTAATGGTATCATAAACGTTTATTTTGGTAGTTGAAAAGTTAACTTATAATCACAGCTATTGTTTCAATTCTCTGAAGTTACATTTTTTACCAATGGTGACAAAACTCTTGATCACTTTTTTGATTGTCTTTCAATTATCAAAGTTATTGCTTACATGGAAACAAACCTGCATTCTAATGTTCACGAATAAATAAAAATAAAAAGGTTTACAATGTCTGACATTTGCAACCTGCCTGTTCTACCTTGTTAACTTTGATAGTTGTTTTATTTTATTCAATGTTTACTTTTTGTGTTTCGCTCGCGCGCATTTTGATTTTAAGGGCCAGACAGGGACAGATGCCTGGGCCTTTATAAGGTAAAATTGATGCCAGTTTTTTTATTCATTTTTTTTCATATTCTCCGCCTCCCATTGCGATTTTTTAAAATGATTTTTTTTTTATTATTATTTATTTAATAAATTCGCGAGAACCCATACGAAAGAGTATCATGCAAAGCGGTTTCGATTAAATAAATTGCAAATTTTTGAGAATCAAAAATACGTTTGTCCCATTAACGATTTTTTTTAAATTATTAACTCGTCGAATGCCAATTTAGTCCACCAATAATCTATGTAAATACAACATTTTACTTGATAAAAAACTTTATTTACTGAGTTTATTTTAGAGTAGCCTTCATTTTACATGCATTTTGACTTATGTACAAAGTATGGAATCCAGAATAATAATGATCTACCTATAATAAATTAAGATTGTTGTTTTTCTACTTTGTCCGCATTCTTGCTATCCCAAATCATATTGTTAACTTATAATTTTGAACACAGTATTTTTGTCGAAATCGAGGAGTGGTTGTAAGACATTTTTTTTAGAGACAGGTTAAGAAGTGATATTACTAACCATTCGCTCTTCACCATATCATAAAGGAGTGGAACTAGATTTAATAATTTAATAGCAATATAATATAATGTAGATGGTCAAGATAAAATCTGTACCTAGTGCAATTATGATGTCGGTTATAAAATATTATAAACGGTAGCAAATCACTACATAAGTACTATAATGTAAATTGATTTAAGCGCCAGCTCTTTCATCTGTCACTCAATTGCTCAATTAGTAATTGAATATTTTTTATGACATTTTCATTCGTGTTTCGTGTTATAAATCATTTATTTAACCCGTCAGACGCGCTATATTCTTATTTCAAATCACTTAGGAATACATTCAATTCAAAGTAATTTTTTAAACAAGAAAAAAACTTACTGTCTAAAAAAAGTCACCATAGAAAAACCAACACACGCCGCAGGACAAGAGGTTTATCTTGTAACAAATAAGCAATGGCCTAAATAAATAATTCATATAATAAAAAAAATCTTCAAAAATAAAAAAAACTTCGGAAATCAGTTTTAGCAGTATAATATATTAAACAACGTCGTGGGCTTCGGGTACAGATCTCACGGATTCGCATCCCAGTTCGACACTATTCATAAATTGATTTTTCAATCGATTTTTGGTCGGAGGTGTGGATGTTTTTGATGTCTAAAATTCCCTCCCACCCATCTGATCTTAAAAACGGGGCCTATCGAGAGCGATTAGTCAACCACAAGCCTGTCCTAGCCCTATCCTCCTATCTTTGTTATCTTCGAAATAAAAGAGAACTTAAGCAACTGAGAAACAAACAGTTCTCAGAAGTTAATAAATTAATGTTTATATTGAAATCTTCACTACAAGGACCAATACATGTTCGTAATGCAATTTTTTTTGTTAAGTACATATTTATAAATTTAGAACGATTCTTCATTCTGTCGATCTGGTCAAGTCAAGTCATAAAGGTTCCCATCTGCTATTAAAACGTTCCGGATAACACTTCTGGAATTATCCATATCAAGTTATATTTGAAATCAATGCAATGATCGTGAAGTATTTTTTCCTCGATTTGATCTCGAGTGTTCTAAAAACATTTGGAGCATTTGTTAATAGTTTCCCATGTCTCATGATTATTTTATTTCATAATGTATGTATTTATTAAGTTGCCTCAACACCTTACACAATAAATGCTTGGTGGAACAGATGAAAGCTCAAACTTTTTAATGTAAATTTATTTAATGTTTTGAAATTTAAATTTGAACTGTTGAAATTTTGTGCATTTCCTCGTATTCGAAAACAAATATGCCTGAAGATGCCGAAAGGCGAAACCCGGGTCGATAGTGACAAAATACATGGAAATGTACAAAGTTTCAAGAATTCAAATACTATATTGAAATTCCATTAAACACCATCAGTCGTTATCTTAAATTATGTAAATTAATTTGATTTCAATTAATTTTTTGTTCGAAAATGCAATTAATTTGTAAAGCCATAAAGTTGATCGCAACAAAATACAACCTGGCCACCAAACAATAAATGTTTGACATTACATTAGCCAATGTATGTTTTCATTTTAATTTTGTTTTTCAATACACAATTGATATTACATTTGACATGGTTCTATCTTTCAGTAAAATGTCGTGGTAATATTCCTTTTATTATAATATACATATTTAAAATAAATTTCTACACTATGGTGCATCAACAAAATTATTATTTTACCCGCCTCCTCGTTGGGAATATTATTATTTGTTTAGTCAGACAGGAGTAGGTAGATTTTTTCAACAGGCGACTGGCAAACACAGCGTACCCAAGAAGAGAATAGGTACCTACCTCTAAGTTCCAAGTTCAAAATTTCATTCCGCCAGATCAAACGTTGGAGGACCATGCTGTTGGACGCACGCTTGTTTTCGTTCGAATTTCTAATCTGACATTTGCTTGCGTTCGTTTGTTGTATTTGGCGGGATTATTACACATTTCAATAAGACAAGAACGTTTCGATATTGTTTATTGCTTTTCCTCGTGTTTTCAATTGAAGTTAATACTATATATTGTGCTATATTAATAGTTTCTTCTCGATAGACAATTTATTGTGAAAATGTTATAAACTAAATGTGTGTTGTGAAAGCTTTTTCAAAATGAATACAAAAGTATTTGGTGAAGCCTTGTTGACGTTTATTCTGCTTGTATTTGGTAAGTTTTATTTAGTTATTACATAGTTACTATTACAATAACAAACAAGTAACTGACATGTATCATATTTGAACAGGCGTAACTCGTGCATGTTATTCAAAAAGAGTTTTTGATGCATGATAATTAATTTGAGTTTTATTTGATTCATTTGAAATAATTATGATATTTTGAATATGTAAAACTTTGATTTATGTTTTAAATATAACAATCTTATAATTTTTATATTTGAAGGATCATATACGGAAATGAAACAACGTATAATATATTTTCATAATAATAGTAAATGTCATTCAAATATTTAAATATAAACTTCTGGACTATAATCGCTGTTAATTTATTTAACTTTGTATGTTTTTTAACACTTTAATGTGGTAGAAAACAAAGTAAAGGTACATTTAGTAAACATTTTAAAAACCACCATTTTCGATACGTTTCTGAAACTTTTTAGAACAATTGAACAATACTGAGAACTTTGATTGACAGTGCCTCGAAATAAAAGTTACAGGTAGTTAGTCTATTTTTAACATCAATACCTACTTAAATGTATTTATCGATTTTGATGATCAAAAATTTTACGATAATGAATTTTGTTGTAGATTATTTATTAGATATTATTATTCGGGAGTCGAAACAAAAGATTTTTTTACTTGCTCCTATTTGTCATGGGATGTTCATGAAAAAATATGTATTATTTTTTACTGGTTCCTAGTAAATTTGCTCTAAGGTCTGTTCTAAGAAGTTTCATTACTTGAACGATTCCCTGATTTCCATATATCATAAAAATTGAATAATTTGACATTTTCTTATTCATAATTAAATTTCCTCACTTAAATTCATTGTTTTTAGCGGCATTTAGTAAATTCTCAGGGAGTATGAGTACCATGTTGTAAAGCATATTTACCGAATAATTTATGTTAATTAAACTATAGTAATAATGTTTTCAACATAAAATATAAAATATGTAATTAAAAGTGATCGAAACAATAAAGAAAAAAATATACTGACTCACCTGTATGCCATAAATCGTTTAAAAATACATATCCATGTTTATCTTTTGCTTTATGGCCATTAACCAATAATAATAATAGCTGTTCTAAAAAAATTCAAACAGTTATCGGCTGGCAATACCGAACTAACAAGCTTCGTAATGTTTTAACTTATTGATGTAGACACAGCATAGCTATTCAAAAACGGGTTTGTTTTCTCAAACGATTACAATAAACAAATACTTTCTGCTGATTAAACTTGCTCCCAGGTATTTGATTGGGTGTGAAAACGATTTGTTCTTACCTTGTTAAAATTTTAAGCGCTGACAACACTTCTATATTTGAATATAGAACATTTTAATAAATGAATACGTACATACTTTTGATGTAGTTGCCCTCATAAAATATGTACATTTTAAATATGGAACTGTCAGGAATATAGTACCCTCAATCTAAGAGAACCGTGCAGTATTCATATATGCATGTTGGGCATAACGCGTAAGGACAGAAAAACAATGTTCTTGTCACGGGAGATGCGGTAAACTTTTCCAATCGTTAAATAAACGTAGTTTTACATCGGTATTTAACGATAAACTTGAGACCGCCGGATAAATGTGGCAAAGATCGAGGGGAGGTCTTTATCAAGTGTTGCAGCTAAGACGGTTGCTACTGGATGATGACTTTTCGGCACTACAGCAAATTTATTTACGAAACGTTTTTTTTTTAATTTTCAGCGTTTCATAAAACCTTTAAAATACGATTTCATTACATTCATAAAACATTATTAACATAATACAAATATTAGTTTTTTTTATATCGTCCACGAAATGTTTATTTACTCTTAAGTCGTTTTTTTACTTCTGGTTGTCCCATGTCACAAGACTATGTTTATCCTTTCTGTAGTATCGAGACGAAAAAGAATTAATCACAATATTATCATTATTTTATTATATATCTGATCCCTTTTCAACCTATTCACTGCGATTAACATAAATATACCTCACTGACATTGAATGCTACGAATACGGCCAACAATACAATACTATGTAGAATATGTAATTCATTAAAGTATTATAACAGTTTGTTTTTAAATACTGGCTATTAAAGTTGAATAGTTCTCTAAAATAATGCAATTGCTTTATAACTAATTTATATAACGTTGTTGATCTGGAAGAAACACTAAATCGAAAAATTACATATTGAGTAAGTTATTCCAAAATGTTCTTTATTTCAAACTTTACCGTATGAAAGAATACACTTATTTTTATAAATTATACTTCAACTTAAAAACAGTCTTGTATAAACACACAAAATGGAAAATGTATAGCATTTCAAACATTTGACAAACTTCAAAGTCCAATTACTCAAAAATAGTATTTTTCAGTTAGTGTCTTCTTCCAGAACAACGACGATATATATATTTTTACCGTACTAACTCACCTGCTTCAATTTCTGATCCATTATAATAATACCTATATTATATATTAATTCAATATACTTTTTATTTTTACCTCTGAATGGAGGTATCTCAACAAAAGTTTTTATCCAAGAACATTGTTTGTTACTCACTTCCTCGACCTCTATTTTTAGAGAGTAGTAGGGATAGGAGGAAAAGGCTAGTACAGGACTAGTGGTTAGCTTATTGCTATCGCTACGCCCCGTTCTTGGAATGGAATGGGTAGAAGAATTTATATAATAGGATATAAATAAAACTGAAACTCGCGTATTTTTGCTTATTAATCGAATAAACATCATGCAAGATTTTTAGCTTTTACGAACAATTTAGGGCTCCATAGTCTTAGAGAGGAAGCTTTCATTTAAAGCTTCCTCTGTTTCACAATTAAATCGTTTCTAAGAGATTGTTAGTAACTGAAACTCCACAAAAACACCCCATAACTGAGTATGCCTCATTTATAAATAACATAAATAGCAAATCGATTAAATGTACGCAATTTTCGAGGAACTTAGTTGTAGGAGTTAAAGTTACTTATAATAACTTATACAGATGTATGTATTGACATATTTTTTACAGAATTGATGATTTGTATTACACACATACATTTTCTGAGTTTTACTTGCTATCACCATGACTTTTTAGTCGTTTCACCCACATTACATAGCCGAATAGAACACTTAAATAGAAAATGATAATGAATACATAATATACGAAACAATTATTAGTAATTGATGCTCGAAGTAATAATATTTTTACGGCAATAAAATGTCAGCCTCAATTTTACGCTTCATCCGAAGCGTATAGGTTAAAATGATAATAAAAAAAACTCCACCGCTGGTTGGTGTCGTATATCATAGCGGTGAAAAACCAGATCGTTTGGTTTCAATTTACCACAAAAATTCAACTGGGATGGTCCCAAGACTCCAAAGCAAACAAGACATGTTGAGTTTTTTTTTAATTTTATATGGCCGATGTGATATCTGGTTCCAATCCATTTTTAAACCTTTTATTCCCTCATCAATCATCGTAGTTAATGTTGCCGCACTGCTAAAAGAAATAAAATAAAACCACTGACAACGCACACATTTAAAATTTAAATTTAGAATGACTGTCTAATAATCTGATAGGAAGTATTAAAACAGGGAAGCAATTCGATATTTAAATTGTATTATTATAAATTGGAATGTTTGTAAGACATTTTTTAAGGTTACATAGAACAAAATATTTATAATATACCTATATTTCAATCTTTGTAATAGTTGTAATTATTATTCTGTTCTGATTAAAATCGCTGTAACCACTTCTGGAAACAATGTAACATAATGTCTCTTCTAATATACAATTAAAATTGACAACTTAGTTATTCCACTGGTTGTTCTACTAAATGTGACACGTCTTTAACATCTTTAACCCTTCCGTACTCATGGTGTAACACTGAGCTACTTCGGCCTATAAACCTTTAAATTATCTGTGAAATAGGCCATACAAAAAATTGAAAATTTGTAAATAAAATAGTTCTACACATAATTAAAAATACATTATTGTTTACGTCTTCTTTGTAAAGTTAATCATAATTTGAAAACCTCGTCAATTTTATCTTCGAAAAATATAAATTTACATTATAGTATAATAACAGTTAGAATAGTATAGCAACAATCTGAGATGCATGACGTACCGTATGCAACCTTTTTTTTCAAACGTCACCAAGATACGTCTCGAGCTTGTGTTGCTATGAATAACTTCGATTCATGCGTCTTTCGATAACTTCGCATAGTTTGATATGTATTTCAGGTTTAACATATAAAATATGACGTAAAATATTTACTTAATACTACATAAAACAGTATTTCTTTTTTTGAAATTGTCATTTCGCTTTATAAATTCGTTTATATGACAAAACCCACTCGGTAACGAAATGTGACTGCATGAGATGCGAAGGAATTTTTTTAGCATGAAAACGGGAAGGCTAAGAAGCATCTTCAGACTGAAATGAGTTTCCACTAAGTTGCCTCAAAATTCGTCGAAAATGCCTTCTTCTAATTTATATTAAACAGTTTTATATAAATCATTAACACACCAGCTTATTTTAAACTGATATTTCAAACGAAGTTGGGGTATACCACAACTTTAGGTATTTTCATTTACGATTCGCTTCAGATTTTTAAAATAATCTATTATGCATCCGAAGAACATGAGATAATGCGAATTATTTATAATGGCGTAAAAATAGTTCACATTTAATTATTATGACTGGTTAATGATGTGACTAAAATCTCTTTAATAAGTTATACTAATTAGTTTGTTGCACTAATGATATAGGTACACAAATCTTCTGCATGTATAAGTAATGCTTTTTAATAATTTAATGCATTATCTGCACTTACATAATATTTAAAAAATTAAAACAAATCCACCACTGTAAATACTAAATAACCTGGAGATCATTTTGACATTTTTAGAGCCCTAAAATTTGAAAATTTATGACCTTTTCCGAGAGCTAACCACACGTTCACGAGGACGGGCGTTATACAAATTTCAACCCAGTGACAAGTTAGCAATAAAGCTCATATTTGCACACAATCAGCAACTTAAAGTTAGTCAGTAAAATGGGCCTGCAACTAATTAGGTAAGAAATATGACAGGACTCTTAAAATTTTACCAGCGGTATGCTTTTCTGGCACACGTGCTAATTTTGCCATTACGAAAACGAACTTATTTTCTACTTTTATCATCTCAGTTTTTTTTTTTAATTAAGAAGATTGGTGTCAATGAATTTAAATAGAATTAAAATGTAGAAATCTGTAATCCCGTATGGTCTAGTGGCTAGGATACCTGGCTTTCACCCAGGAGGCTCGGGTTCGATTCCCGGTACGGGAAATATTTTTTTTTTAATTCCTTTAGCGATTTCACGAAGAACTATAAAAATGTATCTGTTCTGACAAAAACGGTGTCATTATTTATTGAAATATTCTGTTTTAAAACACGAAGAAATTCAAAATAGAACATTTTAAAAGAAAAATAATATTCTTTAATTCAAATCTCAATATGTTAATTACTTTTTAGCAACGATATTTGTTTGAGCATTTTAATATTCATCATGAATGTATTCCTAAGTAGTATTTTCGACTTCGTATTTTGTCAGAGTTGCGAAGATTCAGTTTACACATTCATAGGTATACATTTATAAAGAAATGTTTTTATCATAATAATCGTCTTTTAGACTTCACATACCTGATTTTTTAACGATATTAACTGTTTTCCAACCATTATTGATGTTCCTAATCTTTAATCAAAATCCAACAAATATTAAAAAACTGTTTCACTAATTCATTTTGATCTTATTTATGCTTTTTCATCTTATTTATGCTTTTTCATTTTTTTTCAAAGCGCATATCAATAAAAATATTGAACAACACGCAGTCTGTGTTAAGTTATATTTATTCATTATCTTATGATGTTGATACTGTCCAGATCACAGTCATTAAGAAACTAAATGTATCAATGACGCATACGGCATCTGTTTCTGGCAGCTACTTGAACTGAAAAATATCTGTAATTGGGCTATGTTTATGCTTTGAATTGAAAGTAGAATGAGCGGTTCTAATAACTTTATATTATTGTATGGCGTTGATTTGTTTGATGTAATTAATATTTGTAATACAAAGTACCTAAACATAACGTCGATAACCATTTCAGAGTAGTTACGGTATCGACACTCCCTAGATGGGTGGGAGGTAATTTTAAACATTCATGCTTTCGAACAGAATTCCGAAAAATCAATTTATAAAACTGCTCATACTGAGATTCAAACCCTTGAGCATCGCAACTGAAGCCATGCACGTTGACCCCACGGCCACGGACACAAACTAGTTATAACAATATTATGTAGAACTTACTTATGTCTTTGTATGTTGACTATTGATCATTTCGCTGTGCCAACGTAACACAAAAAAGGTAGACGTTCACTGAAATGTGACATTTTCACATGTTTTAAGGGTTCTGTCATTTCAATAGTAAAATATACCCTTCTTCCTTTATATATGACATTTGAAATATAGCTTAGCATAATTGAAATAATTGCACGTGTAGAGGATTGTAATTATTATATGTACCTAATTAAACAGAATTTCAAAAAAAATAACTGGATATTACATTAATCACAGATGCAGCTGTTCCACCATATTTAATTACATCATTAGTACCCATTAATATTTAACAGTATCCAAATAATAAACAAGTCAAATATTAACGTTACTAACGAAGTGTTTAAACCCCCTATTTAATTAAAAATAAATGCAACGAATAGAGTGCTTGTTCCTAATGTCAGCCGTCGCCAGCGTCGTTTTGAGCTTAAAACTTAAATAATAGTGGATGTATTTAAAAAAAAACATATTTTTTTTTAATTCGTGTAGGTAGTCTTGCCGCTTGCAATACGCAATTTAAAAAAAAAGCACATTTTTACTTCGCAAGTTTCGACAAATTCATGTTGTATGGAGATCGCTAGCAAAGTATACTTTATATTCTCATGCTTTGCATCATTATGTTTTTTATTGTTCTGTTTACTATCAGTAAATTATTTCGCGATATTCATGAAGTTTCATAGTGATGGCCGAACACTGGACAACAAAAGGCCGACAATTGGATTTTGGGGGCCGACCACTAGGACAGTTGGCTTTTTTTTTGTAAACTTCTATTATTTTATGCTTGGTACAATTTTAACTATTTTATTTTTATTTGGTTACATTATTTAATCGCTGTTTAATGGAATAACAGCGAAGAAAATATATATTTATCATTCATTGACTCAAAATCCCTTTTGAAAGTACACCTGTCGCTTAACTGGCCGAGCACTGGCGAAACGACCCTACTTACCTATTCACGGTCGGATGATTTTTTTTATGCCACAAATTCTTTTACAGTGTATCTAAAATGAAATACAAAACTACAGATCCATCATGAGATAAAGATTTTGTCCCTTATTCGTCACAAATTTCCAAAAATCTCGCTACTGCACGTCAAAAACATGTCAAAAAATAACGAATCTATATTTCTCTATTCATAAAATCTATTATCAAGTAAATCAAGTTAACGTTCTTTTCATAGAGTTGACAATGAGTCTGCAAATCTTTTGTTGGATAAAATTAAATCTAACCAAATCTTTAAATAATATCAGAAATATATTCAAGAGATCTTCTAAGCTTTATTGTCATAATTTGTGGCCAGGAAATATGAGTTATTATCAAAAGAAACAAAATTCAGTACAAATGTATTTACCATACAGAAATATTCACATTTGTTTGTAACCTTTCTGCAATAATTGCAGCTGTTATATGACTTGTTAACAAGATCATTCAATATTTTAAACTGCTAATCTCTGGTAGAATGACTGTAATTTTTGACAGGAAAGTAGCATTTTTTTAAATTATTTCAAACAGTTTATTCTATCAAACCAGTGCACACAATTCTTTTTACTTCAGTCGTAAGGTACAACAGCGTCGCAGGCGAATTTTAGTTCTACACCGTTAATAAGCACACAAGCATTATATTTTTTTGGAGTTTAGTTATTTAATTGACACATGTTTCATATAGGCTTTCTAATTTTCAGTAACACCGGATGCGACGTCAGGCTTCCGGTTGAACACGGTGGCCGGCGGTGGTGCATGCGAGCAGGCAACACGAAGAGCGATTGCTCTCGAAAGAGCCTCCGTCACTCTCGAATCGCCTGAGAGCCTCCACGGAAAATGGGTGTCGGAAGGGTGAGTTCATTTTAATTGTTTCTCACTTAAGTTGTTATAACTTCCTGAAAATTTGTATGTACATTCTTCCTTCGCAAACTAAGTTATTATTGAATTATGACCATGGATCACCAACCATCAAAAGATCGATTATGATGAAATTATTTTAAAACCCAAATAGATTACACGTCGTATAACTTTGCTCTCCAGCTCTAAGGTCTGCCTCTAGGGTTTAGGATCACGGGATCCATACACGGCTCTAGGATTCGTACTGATACATACTAATCCACCGACACGCTCTGTATAGTATACAGAAAGCGTATCAGTGCAGTAAAAAGTGCTAATTTATACGGCGTATACTCTATCCTATACTTCGAAAATGCTGATTTGCCAGCGAATTTCGTTTCATATCATATCCCTGTAATATTCAAATATATACTTATCAATATAATGAATTTAACTTATAATAACATGTTTCTCGCTTGAAAACGTTGATAAAAATGTCTTACAGTAAATGAATACAATATCGTCTCAATTTTATTTCGCAAGGAATCATGGAACTTCTTCCATCGTTGCCAAAAACGATGATTGTAAATTTGCAATTGAAATTGTTGTCGGATAGCATACGGAGATCCATCGTTTTCTGCTGTTTTCTCGGGTGACCACCCGTTCAGGAACGTAAGCAAATCGAGAAGGTATCGAGATGAATTTTTATCACACACCTACTTGATTCTGGATTGAATAAGAAATGAATCATACAAATTATTTATTACCCTCCCTTTTTGACGGAATACTTTAACAAAATAATTAATTACTCTATAATTATAATTTTATATGTTAATAATATATCAAAGTTAAAATATTAATTAATTTGTTTTAAATAGATATGTGACCTTTATCAACAATTGTTTTGCATTATATCTATTAGATTCATTTTTAATTATGGAAAAGTGGTGGCTTAAACCAGCAGTGGCTAAAACTGGCAGTGGCTAAAACTGGCATTTTGCTAAATTTAATAAAAAAAAATCATTTTTGTCGACACTTTCATTGCAGTAAAATTTGGATAATAACTCGTTTTATTTCAAAAATCAAAAATCAGCTATCTCACACTAGAAATAAAATACACAGCTATTTTTAGATAAAATTAAAAACATGATGAGATTCACTTAAGACTTTGATTTAATTATTAGTATTTAGTTTTTATAGTAATGTTAATTATAGTTTTGTTGCCTGAACTCACTGTGAACCAAATTGACTTAATTCCTAATGTTTTTTTCAAATAACGTAAAAAATACATAGAATATGACTGAGCTTGATTTTTCAGACAGTCCTAAAATTTATCCTATTGCATTCATAACTCAAAACAGCCGGTTTTCGACATATCGCCTTCAGCCACTATGTCGACGATATATAGCTGTATTAAAAAAATGTTAATTATTTTCATGTTAAAAATTTCCCGATAGGTTTGTCTTGTATAAATGTACGTATACCCTTATTTTATGTGCTGTTGGTCACCGTACAATGATTCAAGGCAAAGAAGCAGTTACGTATTCCTTTTTGGAGCAGTCAGCTCTTCTCGTGAATCCATAAATTCTAGACAGGTCTTCCGAGGTGGACTTGCAGCCAATACGGCGATTGTTTTTTGCTAGCACGTCAACTTGACGGCATTCCAAAATCGCATGCGGTCAGCCGACTTCACGCCGTGAGCATTGCATCGCGAATAAGCCATTCCTATAATCTACGCGTACTTGTTGATGGCTATTTATTACTGATATAATTATAGTGTATAAATAATTCTGATAAACGTATAAACAGTGCTTTTCAATTTTAACCAAAACCTATTTCAACTGTAAAATAACGACATATTTAAAACCAATCTAGAATATATCTGTCACGAAATGTCACACGCTTGTTAAGCTGGCTCAATTTAATTTAAGAACAACTGGAAACAAATTATAATTCGATACATATGTTCCTAAGCTTAACATCTCTAAAAGCATCGTTCTGAGGTAATTTGGAAACAATTTTTTTACAGGTTTAATCGGCTAATGTACATCAAATATTTGTAGTTTTTAATCAAATTCTTGGATTATCTAATAAATATATTTATAATATTATAAACATTTTATTTCCTGATATTAAGGTTTTAGAGATTTTCACCGGATTTTCGTAGTTGTTACATTTTAGAACATGTTAATATCAGTATTCCACGCATTTTCTCATGCTTAAGTCAGAACTGTAAATTTTTGACTTGTTTCACTTTGGAAATCAGATTTTAATATGGATTTTTAAAATATTAAATTGTGAAGGATGCGTTTACAGGAAGTCTAATAAATTCTACACTAGCGCAAAATGTAAATGCGATAACTGTGCAAATCAATAAAAAAATATTCATTTCTTTTTCACAGCTTCTTTGAAACATTTACAATAATTACTTGTTTTTGCATCTGCTAAGTAGACCGTGATAAAATTAATAATATTTTTACATCCGTGTGCTTTGTCTTGATATTTATTTAATTATCCCGGACATATTTAATATAAAATATTTTCTTGACGTAATAAATGATAAATTATTATTTGTCATTGTTGGTCACTTATCTTAGTGCTAAAATATCACATCCGTTGAATTCGTATGGCATTTCCTGTAATTTGAGAAGGAAAGCTTAACACTTGTTTAAAAACTAGTTATATTATATTATAGTCCCTTCCATTCGAAATGTTAAACGACTCGACTGAATTGCCGGACATAATTAGGACTTTTTTACATGGTGTAAAATAAATAAAATATAACTTTAGGGGAATTCCGCTTGACAGATCATGTAGAGATTTTTTTTCAACTGGAGATAGTGTTTGTGTAAATTTAATGTTGACGTGAAATTGCACGTATTTTACAATAATTCTTGTATTTGAGTATTTTATTCATTTTAAGAAACTTTCAGTTTTCTATTATTTAATAGTTTATTGACTGTCTTTGGAATAAAATGAGTAAGCAGTACAATCTATTGTTACAATGTTAATTACAAATTACCATTAAATTTGAATAGGAAGCAGCAAAAATGCGTTTGCATTTGATTTCGAATAAAGCTATATCATTTTGGCCCACCGTTATATAACGTTTTAAATGGCCTTTGGATATGATTAGTAGATTTTTGTTGGTAAATACAGGGTACATTCGTAGAGATAAAGGTATGTATTATCGGATACCTGGCATCCGTTTCCCAGACTTGTTTAAATAAGCAATAACGTGTATGCTAATAACAAAATCCATAAATAATTTAAATCTGCAAAATGTGGAATACTGCATGCGTAAATCTGCGTATAAATTCGAAGCATACGCTCTTGATTGACGTTATAAACTGCATCGGAAAACAAACGTTGCATTTTAATTCAGACAACTGCATAATAAGAAAAGCTGACTCACCTGCTTCAAATTCGCATGCATTATATAATACCTATATTTTTTCAATATACTTATTTTTTTTACCTCCCAATGGAGGTATCTCAACAGAAGTTTTCTTCCACGTCAACTGCTTGTTACTTAGTTGCTCAACCTCTCTTTTTCGAAAATAGTAAGGGTATAAGGATGGGACTAGGACAGGTCTAGTAGTTAGATGGTCGCTCTCGCTAAGCCCCGTTTTTAGGATGTGATGGGGGGTGGGAATTCTAGACATCACAAACATCCATGCCTACTAGAAGTTTGCACGGGCCGAATTTCTATAAAATTACTCGGTCCGTGCCCAAGTCTCAATATCGCACTTCTTACCTGAAGCTCAGACTTATTTTCATCAGCTCGAAAAAAGCCCGATTTTTTTTAAATACAGACATTCTTTTATAATTTTCAAACTATATATCCAACGATATTCATAACACATAAGAAAAAAAATCAAGTTATGAATAGTATTGCCTTATGGCTGACTCATGACCCGAACATAGTCCGAAATATTTTTCTGTAAATTAAAATAAATTTTAGTTCTCTCTTGGTTACCTTTTAACACGTTCAAGCTGGATTGATATTTGAAAATCGATGTAATAAATAATATTTAAAGAAAGAAAAGAGAACCCGCTTTCGTAAATTCATTTGCCATTTTAACATTTTTCTGATACACTATACAGTATCTGCGTCTTCTAGATATTATGTGTTTTGCAAGTTAAGCTGACGATATAGAATACATTTCCAGTTGTGGATTCATATCACGGAAGAACAGAGCTTTAGTTATTGGACCACATCGGTTGGCATTGTGTACTAGTTGTTATTCCACAACGTATCACTAAAGTTCCCTCTAAATATACCCATTAAATAATTGAATAAAAATATCCATTCAGGAGTCCTGATGTTAAGCTAAAAAAAAACCTCTAAAGGTATACCATCAGTCATCCACGGCCAGAAATCGGCCCTCAAAGTATTCGATGAGAGGTATAACGTATTGCCCAATGAATAATTCATAAAATTTTTCCCTTTTACCAACGCAATAATAAATATATATATAACTAAGAAAATATAAACAAAAAGCTGTTGTGTGGATCTCCAGCGCACTTGCATCTCGTATGCTAGTCCACACAGTACCTATTGTATGCAATACAGAGGTCCGGAAACGGGTGTCACATATTTATAGATGAATTATAGCTGTGAGTTTTTGTTTGATCACTCGGTATTGAATTCGATTTTATTATCGTCAAGATTTTTCAAGTTTTACTTCGTTTAGGCTTCGAATCCACGAACAGATCGATTTATTCGGAACGACGAATTATTAATTTCATACCTCATCCGTTTATCTATCTCTTCCGTTTATGAGGAGAAGTTGAACTATGTCAATCAGTTCTCGTATGTTTGACAGTGGAAGCATGCATGTTTAATAAATAATTCAATTTAATATCTCCAACAATGCATTATGTATACGAAAACGAACAATGTACTTACTTGAGAGGGCGTTTCCAAACATGTCTTGATTGATTTGAAAATATACTAACTTTATATTATATTTTGTTATTTGTGTAACGAGTTGAATTGTGATATAATTAGCTGTTTTGTTCCTTTAATAATATGACCGATATATCATTTAATATAATAGTATTGATGAGATCATTACGTAGTAGCGGTGTTTATAATTTTTTTTGTGATGACTGTCCAGCCGATTACGCGGGTGGGCCCCTTGTGTTTACTTTATTTCCGTTGAGATTGCTCTCCAGACACAAATAGTTAATTTTTATTGTATCATCTACCCTCTCTCTGCGATGGTTAATGAAAAAAAAAACACATGTAAAATATGTATGGGATAAGAATTTTTGCCCATATTGTTGTTAAAAATTTCATGACAGTGTAAGTCTGAAAATGATTTTCAAAGACGCGAAACCCTTGGTAACATCTAGTTATGCAACCAGTAGAAAATAAATTTGAATTAATTTTATTGATTTTTAAATAAATAATTTCGTTTCAGATAGTTGACCATATCTGACAAATAAAAATGGATAACTTGTTTATGGCGTATGCCTCGTTAGTAGTGATGCTACAGAATCGTTTTCTCATTGTTTATTTTGCTCACCTAAGTGCTTTACTGTTATATGTGGGTTCGATTTTTATGGACCTTCGTTTTTTTATTTCCATTTTGACGAAGGGCTAGTTTGATTGCCCCCTTTATCTTCGCTGAACAATTTTTTTTAAATTTGTACTGCCAACCCGATTTTATATCTCAATAAACTTGGCCCTTGGGCCCTTATCGGAAACAATGTAAAGATGGGATGATGCAAAGTGATCTAAGCAAACAAATTTGAACCACACGTGTCCAAAATGTAATGACGGCTAGTTCAACATAGCGTTACTTTCACGTTTATTTTTTTACTTCACTACACTGCCAAAACTGAAAGTTTTGAATACTTTACATAGAAAATAAACAGCTGTTTTTTCGAGTAACGAATAATTCTGGTGCAATACACTAGATCAGTGGTGGGGAACCTTTTGTTATCGGAAAGCCGCATTCATTAATCTATAATATAATAAGACCGCATTATTCAAGAAACTTCCGTCAGATATTTTTAAAAATGTAGATTATTTTGTGAAGCGAATGAAAACATTGACATATATTTTTTCCATGTTCGCCCCCAAGGTGGTGCATATGGCCTCCTAATGGAGGTATCTCAACAAAAGTTTTTCTGCAAGAACTGCTTGTTACTCAGTTGCTTGACCTCTCTTTTTCGAAGAGAGTAGGGATAGAAGGAATGGACTAGGACAGGACTAGTTTAATTTCGAACATCACAAGTATTCATGCCTACAAACAAAAATTCACAAATCGATTAAAAAATCAATTTACGAAACTGTCAGTATCGGGACATTAACCCTAGACATTCTTAACCGTAGCTAACGACGTTAACCACTGCACCACGGAGCCAACTTTTTTAAATATCAATTTTAAATGGACTAAGCTACCTACTGAGAAAGTATGGTTGCTAAAAATTGAATTATTCTCTGAGACGACTCTCATTTATCTTTCTACGGAGACTATAGATATACAAACCGTGAAACCAAAGTTGTTAAATGAGCTAGACCAGCGGTTCTCAAATTGGGGCCCGCGCTCCCCTAGGGGACTGCGAAAAACGAATTACAATAATTATGGCATGTAACATTTCTTGGGTATTGGATTTATCCCAGGTGGGGAAAGTAAATGACTGAACTCTGTCGTTATCCCCACCACGCCAAGATTCTACCACTCTTTCTTTCTCGCACGGTAATACATAACATGTAATATTTTCTGAATACATAATTGTTGATAAAAAAATGTTTTATTCATAACAGCCTATAAAGCAGTCCCGCGCCGTAGGTATGTGGAACCCTTGTGTAATGTATTTGAGCCCCTGATTTCTTTTAAAAAAATAAAGATTATTAAAGGAGTTCTCGAGCCCTCGAACAATTTTTAGAGAGACCGCCACGCAGGAATTTTCGAAAAGTTTGAGAACCGCTGACATGGATCGTATTAAACAAACAGAAAAAAACGTTGAGAGGACTGATAGTTAGTGTTACGTATTTATGAATCCAAATATACTAATCGTCCCACTATTCAACCACTAGTTAGGCCCCGTGGCGCAGTTGGTAGCGTCGCTGGCTACGGTTACGGATGTCTCGGGTTCAATTCCCGGTGCGGACGGTTTTCATATATTGATCTTTCAATCGATTTATGGATTTCTGTTCGTAGTCTGAGTCCTCCCTCCCACCCATCCTATCCTCACGGGGCGTAGCGAGAGCGATTAGCTAACCACTAGTCCTGTCATAGCCCTATCCTTCTATCCCTACTCTCTTCGAAAAAAAAAGAGAGGTTGAGCAACTGAGTAACAAGCAGTTCTCGTAGAAAAGTTCTGTTAAGATACCTCCATTAGGAGACCATATGCTCCACATTGGGAGCGGACATGTAAAAAAAAAGTTAGGCCCCTAACAATTATTTTGAGAGATAACTTTTGCGTGTATGTAAATACATCTTTTTCAATAAATTTCGTAGACTTGCAGCGTAATGTTGAAAACCGGTATAACAAACATGTTTATTTAAATACAATCCGCGTATTGTTAAATTGAAATCAATCCAGCGGCCGGCCGCCATTATTGTGCCAGCAAAACGACATTGTAAATAAATCCTTTCGGTCATCTCGAAATGTCTAGAACTTGAACAATGGGTTGCCATATCATTACATGGGCCGATGGTAAAGCAGATCGCATTTGCATCGGCCGGGGGAAATCGAAATTCAAATGAGCATGGAACAAAAGCGATCGATTTTTCGCGTTCTTTTTTCAGTGTTGCCAATTTTAAATTCCATATTATTTCGGTGGCGGTTAGCGGCTCAAAGGGTTCCGAATTCAAAGTGGCTATCGATCAATGTCGTGCGAACATGGGATTTAGGCTCCATATAAATTATTTGTGTCATTCTTGTATTTGAGAAAAATAGATAGGTACATTATATAGCCGTTTCAGTATTGTATTTATTTACATTACAGCTGCTGTTGCAAAACTTATATACCTACTAGCCTTGAAACTTTTAATATTAGAGTTATCAGTTATACAGGTCAAGAAATTGTCATACATAATAATATATGGATTTGATTTGTTATATTAGTATTTTTTAATTTTCTTTTATCATATCCACTCCCAATCGAAGTTGTACGAGAACCGTTTGTCATTCAGCTGCTCAACCTCTCTTTTTTAAGATAATAGTCGTAGTAGGGTAGGGCTGGAGCAGGATTCGCTGTTATCAAATGGGTCTCACTACACCCTTTTTTTAGCATTGGATGGGTGGGATGGAATTTTAGACATCACAAACAACCATGCCTCCGAACAGAAATCCATTAATCGGTTCAATTTATGAATTTATCCGAACTAGGATTCGATGACGTTGACCACGGCACCACGGGCCCAATATACACACACAGGCCGTTATATTGAATAGTATATTTTTTTACATTTTTGACAGCGATTGTAAGACGTCATTGATTTTAAGAGGCACTTGGCATTTAATGCATTTATTTTTTCAACATTATCCATTCAATAACTGAATTGTATTAATTTATTATATAAAAATCAGGTATTTTACGAGGATTGATTGTACACGAAAAAAAGGTTTGAATTATTTGTCTACTCAATATTTATTGATTGTAATTCATTTATATATATATTACAGGAAGCCTAGAATAATAGGAAATAATAATGTTTAATTATAAAACAACCCAAAGCATTTGATTTAAAAAAATATTTTAACCTGATTGGATAATATAACTTCTTTTTAACTGTGTTCGCAACATTTTCACATGTTTATAAATTATATTCATTTTTATATTTATGATTTAATTTTTCCGCTTTTGAAATATTAGAAACACGTTCAATAGGTTTTATGTCCGACATAAATAAAACTGGTATTAGAATTTGCGAAATATCAAAATCCGGCACCATAAAACGTGTTGACTAAAATCAGCTCTTGATTTACACTATTTGAGGAATATCGCTTACACACAGTATATTTCGCATTTATTATCGTTTATTAACGCAGCTTAACGATTATGTCAGAACGCTTACGCTGTATATTTTATTTATTATTTTTTTAGCATATTTGCGAAAGCAATAAAACTTAAATATATACTTCAGATAAATTTTATTCTTAATGACCCATTTATAACGACACATCAAAATAAACTGGTTTCTAGATTAATATTTTCGATAAAATACGTAGGTTTATAAAATCGGAGATTTAGTCGTAATAAGAAACCATTTAAGACTTTGATTCTGTTCTTTGTTGTTCTGGAAGAAAACACTAAATCAAAAAAGAACATATTGAGTTAGTTATACCAAAATGTTCCCTATTTCGAACTTTACCGTAGGGAAGAACAAACTTATTTTCATAAATTATGCTTTTAATTAAAAACATTTTTATACTAACTTACTTAATATATATATCATTTTAAACATTTGAAAAACTTCAAAGTTCAATTACCATCAATTTGGGTAAGTTTACCCATCGTTCTAAGATTGACCCACTACATGGAAAAAGGTTTGACATTATGTTGTTATAATACCATGATAATACTAATGCCATATGAATATTTTTAGTGATAAAAAATAAATAGATTTTATTGTTGAATTTGTAAGCTGTCAGTTTGGAATGATAAAACACAATTTAAAAACTTATCTTGAAATAAATTGGATTAGCCATATTTTCAAGTTGTATTACTGATCTGTAAACCAAATGCTGTATATTATTTCCCATCTCAATTATGTACAGAATATATGAAAGCATTAAGAAAAGTTACCAAGACTTTAAAATCACGCAATTTATAGTAATTACTGTGATTAATTGTATCGTGGACCAAAGTTATCCGATTTGAATTCAAACTTTGGCCCAACTTGTTTTATCTTTATTTATATATCAATTATAACAATAAATCTATTTATGTTAATTAAATTTTATCTTAAGGAATTTAGTACATTTATATGTAGAACAATAGCACATATAAATGCAATGGCGAACCATAAAAACATAAAAAAAACCCTCAGAACTGGGTCAAAGTTACCCAGATAGACCGTACTCATAACTATTATTTTTTAATTAGTGTCTTCATCCAGAACAACGACGAAATCTTCCTTTCGTTCAGAAATTATTTTACATGCTAACATTTCCCAGATGTGAAGTATACCAATTAACCGTTGTGAACGAAAATGAGTATCTATATAAGTAGATGTAAAAAGAATTCGTTGGTTACTTTGATAATTGCCCACAGTGGATTAAATTTCATTTTACCGAGCAATTATAGAAGAGATTCATCTAATGATGTGGCAGTTCTAAATAAATTTCGCCCCGAGCACTGAATGTGTGGCCTGTGACATCCGTTTGATGCATAGTTAGCCGTGCGTGAAAATTGCTCATCGTGAACACTTAGCATATTATGAAGAGCACATAACTTAAATGCTTATTCATCTTATTATAGAACATGGATCTAATATAGATCGCCGATATTGGCATCTAAATTGAGGACTCGTTTTTTTTTATTGTAGTAACATAAATATCTCCTTAAAATTAATATTACGACCGTTCATAACCAAAAATAATTAGTGTCAAATATGCATAAAATCTCCATAATATTCAGACTGACAAATCACTAAATTTAATTTCTTAGTGTTTATTAGGTTTCTTTAATATACATATTATTTTGAATTATTCGACAATATACTTAGATTAAAAATAAACAAATATTTGTAGATAAATTAATATCTGAAATTAAGTGTTTTGATTTACTAATGAATTAAAAATTAATGCAATATACCTTATATTCTTTTAAAAATTGGATTGTTATTTGCTTTATTTTTCACTTCGAGAAAGAATTTCCGAAATAAGTCTCAGAATTCGAGATGAGAGCGTATGGCTTAACGAAGGTATCTCAACCTCTCTTTTTCAAAGAGATTAAGGATAGAGGGATGGGGCTAAGACAGGACTAGTGGTTAAGTAATCGCTCTCCCTACGCCTCGTTTATAGGATCGGCTGGGTGAGGTGAGGCAATTTAAGACACCACAAACATCCATGCCATAAAAGAAATCCATAAATCGACTGAAAAATCAATTTATCAAACTGTCCGTACCGTGACTTAGACTTGGGACATCCGTAACCGTAGCCAACGACATTGACTACTGCACCACGGATTCGACCTAGGTTTTATTGCTTAACAATTATTTTAATTTGTATACTTTAAACAGTATTCGAGAGGTATTTTTCTATCATTTACTTCTCCATTAGCTATTGTAAATTCGGTTTTTACATTGTAATGATTAGGAATCGTGTTTAAAAAATTAGCACGAGTTTCGCTTTTATGGCAAAACAAACAAACACGAAGAAACCTATTGTCGGATTTATACGTAGACCTTTATTTGGGTAAAAAATTTCGATTCTTTTTATTGACATCATTCAGTTCAAATTTCGATACTTATAAGCTTACATGCGGCCATTATTTTTAAATTGTTGGTTGTTCAATTGGACCTATCAATGCTCGTTGTGGTCAATCGAACAAACAAGTAAAATAATGAGGGTATTTGGCTTTGGAAATGGACCAGTTCGATTTCAAATTACCCATCATCATAATATGAGTCAGTGCAGACCAAATACGGATAAATCGTGATATATTTAACCAAAGGGTGATATTTTTGTTGCTATGGATAAAGAAAGTTATATTTGTGGATTATGATGAGTCTCTACCAAACAATGCTTATCAGTCGGAAAAATGCGTTGCTATCAATCAGACCACGCGCAACCGGGACAACATGTAAAGGTCGGTATTCATCTGCGCATGCACGCTGCGTGTCATTTGCTCAGATGAATACCGAATCTAATATCCCCAACTGCCACTTCATCTATCATGCACTATCAGTGTCGCTTATTCAACGCGTGCATTCTGACGGTGCTGCTTTACGGTTGCGAGTTATGGCACCTCACCAAAGCACAAGGTAACCGTATACTGTGAGTAGAAAATAAATGCTTGCGGCGAATACTAGGGGTACGGTGCCTTAAAAAGCGACGGTGGACCTGGTTTGGACACGTGCTGCGGATGCCCCAGGGGAGCCTGAATCCTGCCTGTCTCTTCTACCAATCGGATGGATTCCGTCGCCCCGGAAGGCCGCTGATGACCATCCATAGGATGTACTCGGCGGGGCTACGGGGCGCTGGGATGATACTCTTAAAAGTATAACACACTTTTTTAACTGTTTTTTATTGGTTTAGTTGACAACAAAAAATACTCTTGTAGTCATATAGTGGCTCGTATATTCATGCAAAATATATATATGATACAGAGTGACTCCTTAAATATTGGGAGTCTTAAATCAAAATCTTCAAATGGTACTTATTTACCTTTGGCGTGGGGTGTCTCTATCACACAACCTCACATGTGTGTAAGAGCAAGTAGGATAAAGGGCAAACGCCAGTATGTTCTTATATCTCGCTTTCACCCTTCACTTTACATGTGATTGAATGAGAAAGAGACAAATTTACTGCACGTGCCTGTTACTTACCTATAGTCATGATGAATCGTTATATTTTAATAAATTAATTATTTATGTAAAATTTATTTATGTATGTATAAATGGTAGATAGATATCCAAAAGACCAAAGAATTCATAGTATTAATTCACTATTTATAAAATGAAAAAATATATTAAAAAATTTGACATACCCATGTTTTAGTCAATTAAAAAAAAATACACATATTTCTCATGTTTATTCTGGTCAACCTAATCAAAAATTGAATTGATTGTACTAAAAACTATAAAGTCTAATTCACGCTATGTCCACTTCGATAATTCATTCTTCTACTAATAAAATTGATCAAAAGCTAGCGATGTTAAATGTATATTATTATAATTATATCACCTAAATACTGTAATGTAAATTAATACTTATCATTAGTTCTGTAAAATGGTAACAAGATATCATACTTTTTATGCGTTCTTTCAAACTAATCACAAGCAACTTCGTTATCCAAATTATTTCACATAAAACAAAAGATTCACGAAATGTAACCATTAACAACCATTTTAATTAAATGACACCTATCGACGATACAAGCAATTAAAGCGGCTGAGAATAAGCAATTAAAAACCGTGGCCCGCAATCCGGTCGTGAACAAACAAGCAGTCAACACATACACGTCCGGATAATAAAATTAGATAGGGCGGTCTCGGAGCAGCGGGGTCAGCCGGCCGGCGATCCCGAAAGTTGCCTGTTTGTGGTGGATAAAAATCTTGTCCAATCAAAGCGGGGCATTTAAATAACGACGGGCGCGCTGCAAACAATGTCTGACACTTGTCAATTATTCCGGAGACGGCGGCGTCTATTTTAATAGCAGGGTGTATAAAGCCTTCGTAGCAAGAGCTTTCAAAAAAATATTGCAACGTGAATTATGATTAATCATATTACAAACATTTTGAAGAAACACAAACTCTTACGTTGACTTTTAGTGAATGAGATCTCTCAATAGAATTTTAGGAATATGATTGTTGTTGCTTGACGTGATTAAGACAGTAGGACAGATGCTGATGATTGATGCAGTTCAGAGTTCGGTTGGCGAGTGACAACAGAAAGCACGTTCAGGCGGTTACTGATTTACGTTCGGCGGTCGATACAGAATGAATCCAGTTGTTCCATGTTTGTTTATTTATACTGTCGCTTTGATTGTTGTGACCTACTTTCGTCATCATGAGATTGCTGAGTGTCCACCTGTCATGCAGCGTCTGCGGAATATCGAATATCAGCCAAATATCAATTAATTTTGCTACAGGTCAGAATTACATTTCGTAATCTACAGCGTCACGTCTCACCACAGATTCAATGTTAAAGGACACTAGATCTGTTTCAACTATCAAATTCTATGAAAAGCTACAAAACACATTTCACTCGGTACGCCTCAATCAAAAAAGTAATATTATATAAAATATAGTAGCTTTGCATTATCTCTCAAACTATTATAATTTACTATTTGAGGTCATTTCGTTTTCCAAAAAGGAGGATTATGGATGATTCAAGAAAATGACAATGTTTTCATTTTTTTTACCATGCTCCCAATTTGGAGTATATAGACCTCTCATTGAGGTATCTCAACAGACGTTTTTCTGCGGGAATTGCTCATTACTCAGTTACTCAACCGCTCTTTTTAAGAGACAAAAAGATAGGGCTACGACAGGACTAGTAATAAACCAATCGCTTTAGCTATGCCCTTTTTCTCTGGATTAAAATGAATTTTGTTAAGTGATAATCCTACAATGGCAACGTAAGTTGTGTAGTTATATTATAAATAAATTTGCTTTTTTTCTGTCCCTAAATGGACCATTTTCCACTGGTTTACCTCCCCTTATGAGTGAGTAAAGAAACCGAAGTGAGTCAAACGTCAAGTCAGAATTTATTCGTTTGTAGAAGCAAGTCCAAATGGAAGCGGGGCATTTTTGATAGCGGTCCGGCGACTAGAGGCATGCCTAGTTGTGTTGTTATAGACCTGTCTCTACGGAAGTCATCGTTCAGGAATGTGACGGAGGGCTGCCATTGCATTGTTTCAGAATAGCTCAATGAGAAGTTGGATTGTAGTTTTAATAACGAAGTAACGGGCTCAATAGTGTCATTCTGTACACAATACAATACAGTTTGAACGACGTGTGTCATTTTTAAAAGAACAATACACAACAATATATACGCACCATTAAAATATGGCAATGAAACATCTTTAGGTATAAAAGCTCATTTTTGCTCCATAGATTTTTCTTATTTACTTAATATTACATTTAAGTTAAAAAAAGATATGGATACCTATGTAAATTAAACGATTTTTATGTAGATAATTGTATCTTTTTTTACCATGTCCGCTCCCAATATGGAGCATATCGTCATTGTTCTGGAAGATGACGCTCACTGAAAAATACTAGTTTTGAGTTTTTAAAATGTTTGAAATGCTAAACTATAATTTATAAAAATAAGTTTGTTCTTCCATGCGGTAGTATTTGAAATAAGGAACATTTTGATATAACTAACTCTTGAGAGAGTAGGTAAACGAAACAACATCATCTGTCTCGCCGCTCGCTCGAGGGATGACGGTGTAGGAGGGGGAGAAGCGGGGTGCGGGCTTCAACACACTTCAAGGCCCGCGTCCTGGGATAAGGACAAACAAAGGACAAAACAACGGCTCCTTCGTCTTCCATTAAAACCCCGGTCGTTTATCCGTATACTCTTCTGGTTTATTGCAATTAGTTTCCTTTAGTTAAGACATTATACACAACTGAATTACACACTTTTAATTTAAACTCTGTAAGTGGTTTTATAGTAAGCGATGGAATAAGCCGCTCCCGGCGACCTTCCCCGGAAACGGTCGGGACCCCACTCGCTCTGGCAGGATCGCAGGCCCTTCCCCCCACTTCAAACTGCAAACCAGCAACAGCAACCAAACAAATACGACACCCCTCCTAAACGCCTCAGGAGGGGTATTACATTTTTAAATTTTCGTTAATAGGAAGAGTCTGCAGATTGGTTTTGAAGACCCTGTCCGCCCCATAAGTACGGGGCGGTGTCACTCTATATGTCATTTTTTCGATTTAGTGTTTTTTTTCAGAACAGCGACGATGTGGGCTAATAATAGAGGTATCCCAACATTGGGTTTTCTACGAGAACTGCTCGTTATTCAGTTGCTCAACCTCTCTTTTTCGGAGAGATTAGGGATATAAGGATAGGCTTAGGACATGACTAATCTCTAGCTACGCCCCGTTTCTAGGATAGGTAGGGCAATTCTCGACATCACGAACAGAAACTTTAAAATATTACTTACTAGACAATTTTAAAATGATGATCAATACAATTTAAAAATACTTTTGCTGAATTATAATTTTTGGTGGAATGATAAAAAAACGTAATGCAAACGAGTAGATTATACAAATTCTACATTTTTGTAATGAGTTTAGCAGTTTACACACCTATACAATTATATTTGAATCTTATTTTTTATTGAGAATATATTTTGTAGTCTATATATATACCAATGAAGATTTGTTTTATATAAAGGAATTTCAATATCAAATTTGGATTATTGTGATTTTGTACACTTCCATGTACAAAATACATGGAAGTGTACAAAATCTCAATAATCCAAATTTGAAGATTTGTTTGTTTGTTTGTCCTCTATGCATTACTTTACCATTCATCCGGTTTAGACCAAACTTTGGTGAGCTGTTGTGCGCACACCCGTGAAGGTTTCTGAAGATTTTAATCTGAAAATTCAAATACGTACAACTAGCGACATCTTTGAACCGGACTGAAAAAACAAATATATTAAATATATAAAGCTCGGGCTCGGGCTCATGCTGAATTATGCCGGGTAATGAATTCAAATTTAAGAAAAATATTTCGTACTATGTTCGGGTCACGAGTCAGCCATAAGGCAACAGCTTTCATAACTTCGATAATTATATTTCACATGTGCTATGAGTATCGTTGGAAATATGGAAACAATAACATATATTGTTTGAAAAATATAACTGAATTACTGTATTAAAAAATAAACCGGGCTTTTTTCGGGCTGAAAAAAATAAATCTGGGCTTCGGGTCGGGGTCGGGTAACAAGAGACTCGGGCTCTGGCCTGGCTGGACCGGGTAATTTTACGAAATTTCGGCCCATGCAGAGCTCTTATCCAAAAGCATTTCAATAAACAGAATTAAAACACAAACCCTTTCTTTCTTTCAGTGGCATTGCAACGCATGCCGAGTACTCACTAGTAATTAATAAATAAAGAAAAATACGAATTACAATTTCAACGTAAACAAAAAATATTTAATCCCTAATAGGTATAATTATTCGAAATATCGTACATTCGATTGTAGCTAAAAGTAATTATAAAATGTGAATTACTTTTACTGTGTCAAGTATAAACATAAAACATATTTTTTTTATAAATATCTTTCATTATGCTCAACTATTTGGTATTGTGATGCCAATATGATTATATGAAACTACTCTAGTTTTCGAGCTGGGCCATTTTATCATTTTGAAAGCAAAAGTGATCTTCTGGGCTTTCAAATAACCCATTGTGCGTAAAATCGATTTCACGGCCTATCGCCAAGATTATCTTCAGTTCCAATTACTGTGTTAGTTCCACAGAAAGTTCCCCAATACAAATGTCCAGTCTGTCGTAAATCCACAACAGTCCAACATACAAAGAAGTTCCCAAACGTATAGAATGCATTACAGAAGAAGAGCGATGACTGTAAAATTATCAACAAATGGTCAAATGAAAATTTTTTAGTAATTTGAACTGAGAATATATTATGAGTAAATTAAGATTTCTTTTTGTTTATGCCATGCGATCAGATTAATAATGAAGCATTTACATTAAATGAAAAAGTCATATATTTTAATTTCCTGAATGATTGGTTATTAGAGATTTATATGAATATTTCAATGATTGTTTTTATATCGGTGTCTAGTTAGAATTATTAAACATTGATTTTATTTAATTTGTATATTCGTTTGTCAACTGTGTGATATACTTATATATCATTTATTTCGCATAATATTGACGGTGTTTTGGCCGGTCGATGTAACCCTCAAAATTGAAATTTTTCAGGAGAGAGTAAAAACTGTTTTTATTCAAAAATTTATATAGTGAGTTGCGTTATGAATCTTTGAAATGCACTCCTGTAAATTCCCTGGTTTATACAGATACAGGATTATACGTAGAGAGCGTCGATATAGTAGTGGCCAGGACAGAATTGTTAAACCTGAGACCAATGTAAAATGACATTTCCCTTCTAAAAAATGGTCAATTTATTTTTCTAATTTACATCATTTGGCCGAGCTCTGTCGTCATTAAAATGAATCATTAACTCAATTTTTCATTTTTTGATGGTTACATCAATTGGCCAAAATACCGTCGATATGCAGTGTGGTTTTAAATGTTCGAAACTCATATTTTGAATGATTTATGCGTAATGTTATCATATATTACCATTTTAAATTACTTAGTTTTGATTGTGATCATTTCGCGTTTAGTTAATGAGAATCATCTTTAAATTGACCAAAACACACTCATCTCGCGCAATGCAATCTATATTTTGTTTTGGGATTATAAATTACGACGAAAGGACGGTGTATTCTTTTCAAGTTGAAGGTTTAAAGATTTATCTCACAAAATGTTTAAACTTATATGACTGTATTCCTATTAAGCACCTGTATGGTTAACTGGCCACGCGGCGTTCCGTTTTTCGATACAGCGGCAAAAAAAAAATTTATATACATGTAAATATTGTCTTTTAAAAAAATATCAATCACAATTACAGGAAAGCTCAAATAGTAAAAATATATTCTTTTACAAACACAAAACTAAAATAAAACATGCACCCGTAGGTATACGGCATAAGTATACAATGAAACGTGTTTTACAATTCGAGTTACTAAACCACTTATCATTTGTATTTTTATTTCATATTGCAATTTTTCTTACATTTTCTATCATCCACCATCAGACTGGTGATGAACAGAGCAAAAATCACATACAATTAATGAAGTATTTACAAAAATTCTTACTAAATTTAAGTTTATTTATTGTAATTATGAGAATAGCGTTTACCTAATATTGCCACCATTTTATAGGGTAATAAAACATACAAAAAATATACTCGACTATAATTTTTTGAGTTATTATTAGTTAAAATTTAGTATTTTTTGTAAAATATTATGACGACTTTACATTATTTATTACTGCCAACTTTTTTAATTCTTTCTAATAGGAACGAATTTAACATTTTATAGGATGCCCACACGCAACAAATTATATTACTTTGAATATAAAAGATTTATTTTTAGGATAATCTTAACTTTAAAAGGCCATTTCATAGTTAAACAAACGTTACCAAAAGTAAACATTTTGTGAAAAAGAGATTATTATCTCTTGTAAAAGTCAATCAATCTTCCAGTATCAATGTCCGCTGCATCAGCAGTCCAACAGGTAAAACTCCATGACTGTCCGTTTAAAAAATCGACGGGGGGCTCCAAATTGAAATTTCAAAACACATTCTGAGGCCCAGCATGTGTGCTTCTAGGGACCTCTTGTTTCGTCTATTTGTTTACCTATACCAGTCGTTTTTTTCTAAGCCAGTTGCTCACAACATTTTTACTAACGATTTTATTTAATTTATTTGGCATAAATTCTTGATCGAAATACAAATGTATATTCAAGACAGCATTTTAAACTTTCATCTACCTCAGCAATACCGGTCCTAAGCATGAAATAAAGTCGTAAAATAAGTACACACTATTTATTTTGTTTAATTTATACATATTTATATTAAGATAGTATTTAATAATTCATTTCTAAAATCGAAAATTTGGTGTTACATAATACCTACAAAAATTATTTTTATTCTGAAATTGTCGAATCTTAAATGCGCTTTCTAATACTACGTTGTAGGTTGTAGATTTCAAATTGAATCCATGTTATTTATTTATCTAATAAAGACATATTGTGCAAAGGTCTTTTTATTAATTCAAGCTATATTTCTTCATGTAAGCCGTCTCGAATGATCAATCGACTTTTTCTTAGACTTAATATATTTTCGTTAGAAGGCACGCCAACCGGCAATGTTGCACCGCTAGAAATGATCCTGGAATGGAGATTTATTTATTTCCATGAGTCAATACGAACGTACACAGTTCTGTGTTAAATAAACTGCATTTATCGAAGGCTCGTGTGTTTGTTTAACTTCGAAAATCGATTCAGATTGTCGACTTTTTCATCTCAGCATTCAATTGTTTCCTTTTCCCTGAATTTTTATCTTCCGTCAATGCCATCTGCCCGTTTTCTACGAAAGCTAAAAGTATAATGCAAAAAATGTAATTTATTGATATTTGACATTGTTACATACATTTCATTTGTGTGAGGTCTTTGTAAGGCAATATAAATATTTTCATTCATTAGACTCCTTTTCAAATTGTATATATAATATTCATTGAATTGTTATAGTATTTTGGTAATACAAACATTAACATTTATTAATTCATTATTACTTGAAAATGTTACAAACATAATTTTGATCCTTTACATATTAATAAAATAATTTTATAATGACACATCTGTATCAATATGAGCTAATAATAATAATATCGTGTCATTTTTCGATTTACATGAAGAATAAAAATTAAATTAGTGACGAACTGGCTCTAAAAATATTGGTAGTCAGGAGTCAACGGGGGCCCACCCAAAAATGGCAGGGAGCAGCTATCTTATATACTAATTGCAAAATACTAAAGGGGGCTCATCAAAAATGTTGGGCCCCGGGCGAAGCGGGGAGTGATCAGCTAACCTGGACTAGCCCAATCCTTCTATTCCTACTCTCTTCGAAAAAGAAAGGTTGAGCAACTTTGTAACAAGCAGTTCTTGTAGAAAAAAAACTTCTGTTGACCTCCATTAGGAGGCCATATGCTCCACACTGGGAGTGGAAATGGTAAAAAATGGCTTACAGTTAAATGCACTTTTGTTTAGATCATATTCACTTTCACTAAAAATAAAGTGATCCCACATAATAAAATATATTTTAACATTGAAGACAAATATTACACTTACGAAAAAATATTTTCACATCGATAAAATAGTTTTAACTCAATACATAGTTGAATAACTCACATAACTCACACGTTGAAATCGATAGTTCCACGAAGCTATAATGAACTGTCACTTATTCTTCTACCCTATATTAGGCCGCTTATATTGTCTTTGCTCCACGCATTAGAATACATTACTACAACTTAACTCATTTTATTAAAAGAATACGTGACTAAGTGGAAACTATTAAAATCAAAGTTTTGAGTGTACTAAGTTAATACTATCTAACACAAGGTGCAATTATTTATAAACTTAAAAAAATTATACATTTTATATTACAAAACTCAGAATTCTTGTTTTACACTAAGAAAAATTTCGTATCAAAAACAACAATTTATGTATGTCCATAAGATAAATAAAAAAAAAATAGCATCGAGGAAAATATTTAATAAATTAGACAAAATGAATATTAAAAATGGTGGTTTTGGGGGAAATAAGGAAGTCATATTACGGGTAAAGTAAATTCATATCACAATACAACATTGTTATGACGATTTCATCACAGAATATCATTATGTATTCATTTATCGTTGGGAATTTCATGTTAATTTTTTATTCAACACTCATTTTAACGCTTCCATGTGGCCGCATGTGAACAGAGTACGTGTCACAATAAAGACTATTGGACTATGTAAATATTATTTTGTTTTTAATTCTGATGCCTGGCCTGTCACATATCGTGGGGTGCATTAGTGTTTTGATTATGACAAGTCGTGTCCGGAATTTATTACGTTTGTATATTAATAAAAAAAATATGGTAATATAATTTGTGTTAGTTTTACTTGATCATTTATCATCTTGACAGGCTGGAAACAAAAAAAGGTTTTTTTTAGCTAGACTTTATTTATATTGATTTGGATATGACACAACACATGAATTAGACATAAGTTTGTAAATATTCTACTGTGTAGTAAAAATACATTTTTTTAATCTATTTATAGTCTTGAATTTCCGTTGAAAAAGTTCTATTAAAAGTGAATCCCTATTGCTTTTATTAAAAATATATTTAAGCGATCTTTTCTAAAGCTGTTCATATTTTCGCTCACGTAGAACGGATCTCATAAATATTACTGTACTTAAGCGAATGGCTAACAATCAGTACTTAAATATTTGTAATTGTGAGTTTCACAATCTTTTCCTGCAATTAACACTTCGAAAATCCTGAAATTTTAACGGAACACCTTGTTTATTTTGTTGCAGCCTTATTAGTATATACAACCATTCCAGAATTTTTACGTGATACCTATTCGTGTTCCGAGGACCACCAGTGTTCTAGGGAACATAGTTTGGGAAACTCTGTTCTATAGAGTTTTCTTTTGTTCTTATAATAATACATACATCGCTATCTACTAATAATATCGCATTGGTTTTCTAAGCCTAAAACTATTTCTGTTCAATGTTAATCATGTGCTGCTTCATATATAATTTTACATTAATTTTGAAATAAAAATATTGGTTTTGTCCCGTCATTTTTTTTTTAATTGGCTTGTCTAAGAATGTCAATTGAAGAATTGAGGACGTAGCTAGAACAAGGATCCATAAGCCTTCATAAGCATTCATAAAAGTGTGTCTTAAGATACAAGGGTTCAATTTTTTCAATTTGACAGCAATCTGACCGACGGAACGAATCAAAATATCGCTATGAAAATTGGTCCGACCATAGATAAGATCGTGAGGAGTCCATATATACTTTTTCCACAAACCGGCCTAAAGTATTATGGGCCTTTGTTCGAGCTCTGTCCCCAATTATTGAAACTCCGTTTAAATACGAACTGTTTGAGCACATTACATATTATAATCTTTTGGTAGATATTATTTTGTTTATAAATTTGTGTCCCAGACTGTCAAATGAAGTCTGACGAGGGGTTGTTAGTGTGTATTAATTTTATTTACGCTGCGTGGAGAAGCTTTTTATTTGTTTATTTTTTATCACCCACAAGATCTCGGGGAAATCAGCTTTACTCGATGATTTACACGGTAAAAATACGTCCGAAACACATGGCGGAATTTTAACTATTTCCGGTACGGATTTTAAAACGCATAAGTAAAGTTGTTAAATGCACATTAATTTTATTTAGCAACGAATATTACAATTACCAAAAATACCCTTATTTTACATGAGCAGTAAGGTTGATTATTGCTTAGTAATGCATTCTGAACATCGTTTCTATTTTACATGACATATTTAATTTGTTTTATGATATTATTTACATTCAAATCATTTCCGTCTTGTGAATTAGTGATATTTCGACTGGAACATCACCATAGCTCTATTTCACAGGCCGCTCTTGTCGCGGATTATTATTATTATATTTTTTCAACCATATTCGCTCTCTCTACTCGGAGCATATGGCATCCCTCACAGCTCTCACCTGGACTCACAGGTCACCCCAGCGTCCCGTAGCTCATCCAAATATATTATATGTATGGTCATCAGCGGCCTTCCAGGGCGACGTAATGCATCCGCTTGGTAGACGAGACAGGCAGCATGCAGGCTCCCCTAGGGTATTCGCAACTCATGTTCAAGTCAGGTCTTTTGTCGTTTTTATTTTTATTTTGGAAGTAATAAGGAGCTTGTCCGTCCGCTCTATTACCTCCGAGTTCCTGACCAAGTCAAACCTCCGTACCCCTAGTATTCGCCGCAAGCATCTGTCTTAGAAGCATAGTATACGGTTACTCTGTGGTATGGTGGGGTGCTATGAATAGCAACCGTAAAGCAGCACACTCTCTGAAAGTTGTATACGTTGGTAACTCTGTGACTTCTGAAGAAATCTAAATGCATACTCATGTTGTTTTGTTTTCATGTCAGCGAGTTAAATATTTTTACACTTACTCAGGCACGGTTGTAGTTTCGTGTTAACAGCAATGTGAATTTCCAGTTAGTGTTCGCCTTTTAAATGAACTTCCGAGTAACTTGTCACTTGTAGTATTCGGTGAGGCGCCACGAAAGTTCTACAACCAGTGGCTTCAAAATATATTTACTTTGAACAAATGACAGACAAGATGACAGATATTTTTGTTATTTTATAACGGATAACAAAATATTCTTGAATTTATATTTAAAAATAATTTTACCCTAGATTGCATTACCCTAGATAAAAATTGAATTGCGTTTTCTTTCCATGCAACAGTTTCAATCAAATAATAATTGATTAAAGATAGTCTTATAAATTCTCAAGCTAAAATTATTTTGTACCAACGACATCATTCGATGAATGAATTTATATATAAAAAAATATTACATCCGATTACAGCTACGAATCATTCTGTTAGATAATGCTCTCCATGAGAGCGAATGACTATGTTAATGACCGCATATTTTTATATATAAAATCAATAAGTAGATAGTCAAATTTATATTTGAATTGTCTTGAATATAATAAACGAAGTTTTGATTCATATAATTCCTATCCTGAATAGATAATTTATGAATTTAATAACTTGTGTTAAAATACCTTCATACATTTTAGAGATGTGTTCATGCTTACTTTACTACATTACCTAATTGAAAAACATGACAATACGATATCAATTAGTTTAATCCTAGTTATTTCTAAAGGCAGGTAATTGTTTGATCAGTAAGTAATTTGATAAAGTCGGTAAGAAATAATAAACGGTCAGTTAATAATTATGTTTGGTCATAAATAGTTAAGTTAGGTTAGATTACATTTAATATAAATATCCGACGGTTTACTTTAGTAACTGACCGTTTTATTTAAATTATTGACTTTTTATTTCATTAACTGACCACGTTTATATTTGATTAATTACTGACTTTTTATTAAATTTACTGACCAAATATTGAAATAGTTACTGACCATCTATTGAGTACGATTTCTTAATCATTGTTATATTATTGTAATGACTGAATTTCTTCTAGTTATCGTTAAGTAATCACCGCTGAAAAACTCAATAATGGATCATAAAATACTTGATGTCGGAAGCACACATGTATTCAAATTTAAAATACTAGATCTGATTAAAAATCATATTGAATTCCGCCTGCAAGAAAAATAAATAATTAATATTCTTAGTCATTATCGCTACAGAAATGTTTGAGATTCAGTGGCGTAAATAATGACGCGAAGACTCCAAACAGACAATGATATATCGTCAAATTAATAAATTAATATAATCCCTAATGAGATGTGACTTTTTCGGACCGGAGAATTGAATGTTCAATGTCCTATGATATTAATCTGGACATTGGGTGTTCTGCACCGTGAATTTTGGTAATTTAAATATTTAATTAAGCGAGCAATAGGTAGATTGAATGGAAACCATGCATAAGAGATTTGTCTCTTTACGAATATAAATAGTTTTGCACGACATCTGTTTTTTGGAAAGCACATTAATTTAAACAACCTTCTTAAATGTTTTATTAAATAAAGGATTGATTGATTAAAGTACATGTGTAAATACCTACATCTAATAACTTTTTTATTAGATAAATAATTATTATGAACTATTCGTTATTTTGAATGCATATTATTTTATAAAATAAATAAGGTGACCATCCAGTACCATTATGTTAGTAAATTTTAATTGGATATTTATATTGTAATGTTTACTTGGGTTTATTGTTAGTCATTTGTCAAACACGACAGCTTGAAAACAGCGCTGGTAATCGAAATAATATTTTGAATACAAAAAACTTTGTAACGTACATATTCCATATTTTTTTATTTTTTTTTAAATCAGGACCGGTGTCACTTAATGTATGCGCATTATTATATATTTAAAAATAATTATATTGATTGACTATTGTGGAATATGAACGGTTCAAACTGTCTTTACAACAGGGAGTAAGTAGAATAACCCAAAATGAAAATCTGTATTTAAAAAAAACACATCCATCATCAGATCTACTTGAGGTTAATGTTGATTTGTATTTTTTTTATTACATTATAATGTACCCGAGAAATTTCTCACGATTCCCTATGTACTTCAAAAGTAAAAACAATACTCAAACAAATTCTACCACCTTTGATAATAAACATTCAAAGAAGCCTTACAAAAAGGCTCTCATTGAAATCCTTACACCTCTCTTATGCACGCATCCTGCACATTTTTTAATTTGTTTATTTTTTACATCCTGCCTTGTTTGCGCTGCACTCCGCCCCTGTCATTTTTTATTATTATTATTTGTCTTTCGTCTTGCTATTCAATTTCAAGTTATGACATTTTCTCTGCGTCTCCTCTAAATAAATCACTCATCATTTTTTTGTTTTGACAAGGGTGTATCTACCTATTTTTTGTGTCCGTTTATCTTTGTTTTTTTTTTGTTCATATTTTTCTTCTGGAATATATCGGTACAATGTTCGGCTCGGTACGTTAGGTATAATATTTTACACTATTGATTCTAGGTATTAAATATTTCACATATTACGTAATATATTTTTTTAAATAAACGCAAAATTATATTTATACAGAAGAATTCGGCTACACTTACTTAATGAAATTATTAAAATGAAAAACCATAGAAAATATGACAACGCGTATGATCTGTATCTTCAAATCGGTACAGTTATTAGGATATATCGATGGCCTAGTGCCATAGTGATACAACTAGAAATTGGTAGTTTTGAGATATGGCCGGTCAAAGTTTTGACTCATCTAAACTGACTCGTAAAAAGTGATTCAAATAGGTGGTCAATAGTTTGTAGTTTTAGGATTAAAGGTTGTTTCTTTATCACGATTCAAAAATATGTATTTCCACAATACGATATATCGATATGTATGTATATGGAACTGAGAAATTATTTTTTTTTGCTGTTTTCCAAATGCAAATATCTGCCTTTTGAGAGAAATCCTGTACATTTTATTAGTTGTACTTTTGTATATACGAATATAATGGCTAACTTAACTCAAAACGTCAAATTGTTGACTTATCGTCCTATGGAACTGGGTCAACGATATTATTTCCTCTCGTTAGAGGTTAGAGCGTCACGCTACTGAGTATTAAGAGGTTTCGGATTCAATTCGTTGTTAGGTGAATATATTTGTCGAATTAAACATAAAATTTCTTGACCATGGCTGATTGTCATGTCTTTTCTACTTGAATTAATTTCGGCCTCAGTGATCTAGTCGTGAGTTTGATTCAAGGTCAATATCAATTTTACAATTTTTTAATCAAAAATTTGTGATCTTATGCAAGGGTGATCGTGATGGCTTTTCTCCTCGAGTTGATTGTGAGTGACTATATAAAATCTATTCTAGATTATCTCACGTGATGTCTGACCCATTGGGCTATTATCTATTGAATTTGGATGACTTAGTACAAAATTAAAATACCTAGTAATTTAATTTTTAAAGCTTATCTAGCTTTTGCTGAAATATTTTTTATGTATAATATTTTAATTTTCAGTCACGCTTTTTTAAAGTTGGTAATAGTTATTAATAATTATTACAAAAATATATGATTTCATCTCTTGTTTGTATTTTGGATATCAAGATTTTATCGCCTATTTATTACCAAGCTCAAATCATTCATAACAAATTGATGTAATTAATGTTTCACTTCAGATGTCGTAATTCAATAAAATCCCATAAAGTTGAGTGTTATTGTATTATCTAGAAATTATAAAATATGAATTACCTATTGAGCTTTACAAACCCACGTTAAAATGTTCAAAGTGACTAAGTTATGAACATTTATTAAGTGCCTATTTTATTCATTCAAAAGCTTATTGGGTAACCACTTAAATCTATCATTTCTTTAACTCTTCCACAACCATAATCGTTAAAGTTAAAATAAACTTGTGGATACTTTAACAGTATCAATAAATCTTTTAACAAACCAGTTCCAACAACAAAAATAATATTCGAATGCGTTATGTTAATATGAAATACCATTTTTATTTCTATATCGCGTTATTATTTGTTTATCACAAACATTTACGGGATCATATATTATGTCTTGGTAGTTTTAACCCTTTACGAGCGCATTCCTTTTATGTTTGTATTACAAAATTCAAATAAATATAATAACATTATTGTGTTTTAACGTCCTAAAATATAACAAAACCACACCAATTTCAAGTAGATCTTGTGGCTTATAACGTTTCGTCATAACTCATTCTTACTGAATAAGGCCATGTGTCGTTGATAAACTGTCAGTATATATATACATTCAAAATTATACTCCGCTTCACAAGTGGAGCGTGAAATTGTTTATGAAACAAAAAACCACAATATTGTAAAATTTCTATCAAATATTTTCACTTATTCATTTTTTAATGAATTAAATAAATAAATCTCTTGTAAGTCATAAATATATCTGATTATGGTCATAAATTTGCTAGCTGTATAAAAACATAATTTATTAAATGAAATTTACTAATAATTATTAATTTTGTACGCATGTAATGAATTTATGGCGATATAAATTCCATTGTAAATGCATTTGTATTAAAAATTTCATTTCATGTCGCACTAGTGCAGTTTAAAAGTAAAAAAATTAAAATTTGAAATTTGAACTTTTTATTTTATTCTTTTGTGAACACGGATGTTTTATTAGTCAATAAACATTGGTTCGATGTTTGAATTATTTACTACGAACATTTTGGCAATACTCAATAAATTAAACTATTTTACAACTGCAATAAATAGATTATAAAAACCTTTTTGGTGACTATATTGAAATCGATATTAATCTCCTTTTTAATTCAATACCTACTGCATAATCAGAGTTGACGAGTAACGTGATACGATAAGATTTTGTTTAGTATTCAACAACTAACGAATGAATAAAAAAACTATCACATCATAAACTTGTCATTCAACCAGTGTCGTAAGTACATATTGCTTTCACGTGGTTGAATAATTTATTCAATATAATTTTTAAAATACATGTATCGTATGTTTATGATTTATTTGTCAAATGTTCTTACTTGAAATTATTCCGGGTTAATCGAAAAGCGTCAACTCTATTTTAAAATTATAGCTACATTTATCATTTTTTTAAATATTTCCCATGGATTCAGCGGTATCTTCGTAAAAATTAGTTTTTAATATACGTTTAGTAGAAAGAAAGAAAAACCCACCTTTCATTTTTCTCGATATAAGTTAAAAATGAGTATCAATGTCTGCATTATGCATATAAACCTTACGATAGAGTTAGTCTGAAGATATTTCTCAAAGAGGCGAAACACGTGTCACAATCAATATAACAACCAGTGGAATATCAAAGTTATCAATCTAAATTTTATTTGATAATTTAATTAATTCCGCTGGGCGAAGCCAGTTTTGATCATATTATCAAATTCTTGAATAAGCAACTAATACATTGATTGATATATTCTAGCTTACCAACAATGATTTGAAGGGCATGAATTCTTATAAAATAGGCCTGCCCAAACTTTTTGGCTGAAGTGCCACATCAGAAATTCAGGATGAACGGCGGGCCGCAAGAAAAATATATTTTTTCTATATACATGATTGATTGTCATGAAAAAATAATATCTATAAATTAGCAATTCTCTATTACCCAACAATTTAATGTGGCGAATGGGCCGCACAAAATTACACAGTGGCGCGCAGTTTACTCAAGCCTGGTTTAAGATGTAATCTGAGATATATTTATGTTTATATTAGGTTATCTGCATAAACAAGACACAAGTTAAAATCTCTTAGTTTCGCCCTGATGTGGAATATTATATTTGTTACAAAGATAGTATATAATCTCGAATATGTATGTTACATATTATTGAGAAATAATCCACAAATAATATCAACCGCTTTCAAGTGGATATTTCCTTGAGATATGGTGAATATCTGTACAATGTTAAACTAATTCATTATAAAAGGCGTATGTATATGTCTAGACCAGTGGTGGCGACCGTTTTACATGTGCGTACCAAAAATCCTGATATGCCAAGCAGTTTTTTGTAAAATCATTTATTTGAATGATTACAATTAGCTCTTTACTTAAAAACATAACGCGAAGATAGTGTCATCATTAGCATGCAACAGTATGGTCTGATAAGAGAGAATTGGTTCATTTACCCTTCCAAAGCAATTTTTAATGGAGAAAAAAATGAAAAAAAAGTGTTTAAAATTTTAGTAAGAAAGTTTTCAAAATGCACTCTTAGTTATTAGTATTAATGACATTTTTGTCGCTGTACATTCGATGCCAAATACTTTATATCCGGCTCATATGTCGTAACTTTTAGTTAAATGCACGTCCAACTGGATTCATCGGTAAAACTACTTCTTGGACTATGTTTTATAAAATTCATTTCGAAAAATATTGACAATGTGGAAGGGAAAAGTGATATTCCCGTTGCTAATTCGACAAAATTGAGTATACAGTAATAAATAAAGTATATATTCTTATCCATGAGTTATCTATTTAAAAAATATGTTCATTGTTAAGTGACAGCTAAATTGTTGAACGTGCCATCTCTGCCACGCGTGGCGTAGGTTTGCTAACCCTGGTTTAGACTTCACGTTCACTTGATGCTATGCAGGTACTGTCGATCATTTTCAATTTGTTAAAATGTCTGTTGGTACGCGGGTGTCGGAAGAAAGACAAATTAAATGATAATTATATAAAGTAGTGAACATACAAATACCAAATTATAAACAAAACGCGCGCAGCCTACATCGCGAAGACAGCCAACAGACGAATCTGTTCGAAATTTGAAATTCAGATTATTTAAAATTTGTTCTGGCATTCTTTACAGATGTCATAGAGTCTATGACATCTGTAGACAATAATTATTATTCTTATTACTTATTATTCGAACACGCATTTCTGTCTTTACTTAAATAGTAATAAACTAGATTTAACAGTGCGTTACCTTACATTGAAAAGGTTCTAACTGCACTTGACCATATTTTGAGATACAAGTGTTTGAAGTTTTGACTGATCATATTTTGTATTTTGAAGGAAAAAATGTATTTTTAATTAGTTAGTTAGCATATATTTAAATATAAATATTTTACCTGTTTTTATATAATCTATTTTAACTTAAACTTTTATACTAGAAACTAATGATTATCTAAAGCTTTATTTAAAACTGATAACAATATTTTGTTTCAAAAGGTTTTATCTGATATTTCAATTTTGTCAAACAAAATGTTCTGATTTTTGAGATATTTAATAATATTGTATATTATCATGACTGCTGAACCATATGAGCTAACAATAATATTATAATGCAACAGAATAATAAAACATATATACTTTGAACGTTTGAACTAACTCAGCTATCTTTCGTCAATGACCACATCGATAGAACAATAGAAGTAAAGGGTAAAATAAACACCAACCATCGAGCGAAGAATGTTTGACATGACGTTAAAACCCTTTCAAAAAAACTGTGATGTATATGTTTTTTCTGTGGGATGATAATAATTAGTTATGTCGATTCATAGAACCAATTTATGAAAAAGAATGTGTGGATAGAACTCCGAAATACTGCTAACTCCCTCATTGAACAATATATTACTCTGAAATCAACGTATATCGTAGAATGTGGCTAACACAACATTTTCCAATCAAAAGGTCATTTTAGGCCTAAATGTCAGTTAGAACCTTTTCAAAGTAAAGTAACGATTGGTTACTGCTTACTTTCGGTAGGAAAACAGTCATGAGAAATAATAAAAAAAAACTATTTATCGTAGATATTCTGCAATTTAATGGAAAGTAATATTTTTTCATTTTTTATGTAAAATAAAGATACATAATAAAATAATTCAAAAAAGAGGAAGCATGATTGATTTGCACATTTTTTTCAATTCACAAAATACATTAGAAAAAACACGGCTACAAATATTGTATGGGTGCTTAGTCCCCTATAACATAGTATTCCTTTACCGTTGTCCCAATCTCTACGGTTTAGGGGGGCTTACTGTATAAATGTAACTGTTAAGGTGTTAACAACACTGTAAATTATTGGTGAAAAGCCATTTTTATTACAACAGATTTTTTGCGCGCCCATTTAGAATCAATTGAAAATGCTCGCGATGAGCGAAACCGGTCCTGATCACTTGAAAAATGTGGAAGCTGTACTCAACTATAGTATTACCAACATTACTTGGCCGCCGCCGAATTTGGAATTAAAATTGTCAGCCTAGAATAAATTTCTTCAATTGCCATTTTATGCAAAAATAAATATCTTGGCTACTTTTAATAACTGTCGCTAAAATAACAGTTTTATAATTTATTGAAATTTCAGTTCTGATTGAGTATGGTAACATTCCTATCGTGACGGTGGCACCCTCACTAGCGGCCAAGTTGAATTGGTACATCTATTAACACAACAATGGGTTTTATTTTTATAAATATATCAATCTATAATTGTAAATCAGACAATATTGATATTGAAATGTTGTTCATGCACTGATAATCGAGGGTGTACGTGCAGTTTAAACCAAGTACTTTATAATTAAAATAATACCAGGGTCCAGGAGTGTTGAATTTGAAATAATACGAATTCATTCTTCCACAGGATTTAAAGCCGACACTGTTTTAATCGCTAGATAATTTTATTTCTCATCTTCTTGTTCTCGAACCAGTCGTTTGTACTTGACAGTGTAAACACGCCTTTATCGGACTCGTCAATCAATCAACCAAAAATAATTCAGAGAAATCGCCTCCGCTCAATACAAGTTATAATAGAAAATAATTTGAAATGTTTACACACACGTTCTATAATAACACAGAATGTTAAAACATTGAAGATTTTTTAAAATAATTTTAACACAAGATAGTTATTATAATAATTGTGTTAACAACGTTGTATGTACATCACCAGGTAGTTACATAATAATGTTAATAGAAAAACAAATCAATAACTGATTTGATCAGAAGAACAAACATTTAAATATCAATCAAAAAATAGGACACATAATTGCCATGCTCAATTTTTTTTAAAACGTGCTGTCAATGTTATCTATCTATCAACATAATTATACATTTAGTTAGTAGTAAAATCAATTGTTAAATTGATCAGATAAATAAACACACAATTAAAAAAAAATGATATAAAAAGCGCACCGCTACATAAATAGTTATCTGAGTTTTGTTTGTATCAAAGAAATGAGACAAAATACCACATCAGACTGCATTTAATATATTATTTGTATTTATTTTAGTGATATTTGAACACATAAATAGTCAATTTAAAATTACAATACACCTAATCTTTTTTTCGCTATACATTTTTCCAGAAATTGTCGAAAAAAAAGAAACGCGTAAAAAACACCTTTCTTCGATATAGTTTGATAACTAAAATTGGTTCTTTAAATTCGTTTAAAAAGTCTCTTACTTACATATTTACCTTCAATTTCCTTAAGATGAAACGAAAAGTGTGATTTTAACGCCTCTTCAGTTCGCTCAGCAGGGTATAGTTGCTAAGTTACGTCATCTGTTTAGGATACGTCGCCAGCGACACGTGTGTTAGGGAAGTGAAGAGATAAACAAGTCTACGGTGATTAAATTGTTAATAGTTTTTATATTTAACAAAGTTATAAAAATTCGCATATATCGCGAATTTTCAAGTACTCTGTATTACATGAGATATTTATACGCAAATACAAATTTAACCAAATAAAACTACGTTAACTTTCACTGTCGGTGTCAAAATGCATTCGTTTTGCGATTTTTTGTATGGGCTTGTTGAATTTCGCTCGAATTTGAAATTTGCTTGGACTCATTTGATGAAACGCTTTTAAAAGAAATAATCGCGTAAAACATTATCAAACAAATTTTAACAATATGTATAATGTATCTCTTATAGACAATCTCTTAACTAAACATGTCTAAGGACACAGATTCTTAATTAAATAAGAACGTACAAGAACTAATCAATCACTGTTTTTTTTTACATCTTTCCATAGAGCCAATAAGTATTTAACGCATGTACTTTTAATTGATCATTAATAATGTTTATTCCTTTCTGGACATGAACATTTACTGCCTGTTTCTTTTTACGAGGAATAGAAAATCGTCATCGTAAATTCTTTGTTATCTCCACATCTGAGTAAAAATTTGAACAAGACATTTAATGATCGTTCTGAAGTTTTGATGTTTGGGTCTAGATTTAGAGTGGACTCCGCATCATTTTATTAATTCCTTTTTTATCTATTTGAGTTAGAGGGCTGAAATTTTATAAAATTATACGGTCCTAGCCCGACGTCTTAAAATTTAACAATTAATCGCCTGTGATAGGATGCGACTCGTAAGGTAATCGGTAATATCTTTCACATTCGGTTCAGATATTTACTGTCTTTTTAATATTAGTGCGTACAATAGATCTGATAATCGGGCTTATCATAGTTAATGCCAAGATTTTGTGTACTTAAGACGTTGGTAATTAAAGTGTTGCAATTACTAAAAAAAAACATTGCATTGTCGATCTGAATATGACTCGAAAAAGATCCTTTGTTCCAACTATCAAAGAATAAGAAAATATAAAAGATAAACCAGAATACACATACGGAGGCATTAATAAAGATAAGCCAGAGACAAAAGTGAGATAAGATCTTTAATCGGAGCTTCCAGAATTTTCTGTTTAATCACTGCGGCGCTTTGTGAAAAAAAAGTGGAATCGTACAACAACTTGCACCCACATTAAATTATCTACTTCTCTAGCAGATTGCTACTGTTATAATATTTATTTTTTTACTCTAACTGATATGATTATCGTGGTGATATAATTCTAGAAAATAATGCCGCACACTTAGGATTCCACCGCGGTAAACTTTTGAAGCTGCAGGGGAAAGTGGACAGTTTTCTTTACACCAGGAAATGATTTCTTTGAAAATCTTTTATGCTGCCGCTTAAAATAAACAAAATTATCCATGTATTTTGATAACTTTGTATGTATTTAAAAAGATACCGCTGACGAAATTCTTCGGCGATTTTTTATGAAAGCGTATCTTTGATAATGGTCAAAAGATAGCCTAAATATTTGTTTGTGGGTGTATTTAAATACACAAGACCTTTTTCGTTTCTATGTAATATATGCGGCATATTTCTTTTAATTTACGTTTACTGGTATTTATAAACAAAACTTAATATTGAAAGATACAGCGATTTACCGACACGCTAAAGTAATAAAGTAATGAAATTATTATCTGAACTAATACCATATCTTGTTGACTGTATAATATAGGGCGTTTAAAGTAATGTATAGATATATCATTACTCTTTTATTTGTATTTAGGTGTGTATGAAAAAACTGACGTATGTTAAAGCTATCGTATTTCGCTTCTGGTGAAATTCTTAAGCCACATAGTGACTCACAACCTCAGCCCTCTATCCACAGGTCTCAGTGTGTTTGCATTGGTAAACGGGGTTTCACTGGCAATTCGAAAATACTTGTGACCAAACAGTTATCTCAAATTTATTGCAACCGTTTTCATTTCTGTATATCACCATTTCAAAGATCGTCGCATTCATTTTAAATGTCATTTTCTTGGCTTAAACTATACTAATTGTATTATTTACAGAGGAACTTATTCATGTTATTTATTTTCTTTTCCAGATGTGAAACACGTCCCGGTCCAGAATTCCTCCTGCGCTCGTACACCTTCCACCCTAATGACACGTTTCGACTGGTCCAGCACTATTACGAAGACGAGTCCTGCAGCACTCCTGGATACACCGTGGTGGCGAAAGGCAGGATGCGAAAGACAGGAAGCTATTTCTTATCCAAGGTTGCTGTCATTCCACACAACGCCGATATAGCACATCACCTTGCTGCCAAAGTGGACAGCACATGTCCAGGTGAGTAAAGACACTATTTTAAATGTAGTACAATTAAGTTTCAAAGATTATCATGATGTCAAAGTGCTTTGATTTGTTAAATGTCAAGATGGTTTCACAAAATTAAACCTCTATGAAACTTCTAAACGTCTTCAGTGGGAGGTGCTAAATTCTTATTTTTTTACCATTATCCAAAATCATACAAAGAAGTCGCTCAGAAACTTGTATAAAAAAAATATTGTAAAATAATCAAATAACACTATCATTGGCACTTGTAAACTATTGACATTTTTCTTAACATCACTAAAATTGTTTTTCAGTACTTTCAATTTTTCAATTCAACTAATTTCTCTTTTTTTTACCAGGCCTTGTCCGCAAAAGATGGAGACCATACAGAGAATATCTAATTTTGAACCTGATGGACGAATCCAGTCAATCAAACTTCAGACCTTTCACCACAACCCTTGGAAATCAAGAAAATCTTCACAAAGTCAACACCTACACCAATAGTGGCAAGAAACAAATAAAGCATCCGGAAATTTTCAATTGCCTTCATGCCTTATCTCTAGTCTTTCATGAGTTGCAGCATTATAAGGTTCGTATTAAGCCAGGAACAAATAGCAACTTTGATGTAACGCACTATAGACTTGAGCTTCTTCTCGGAGATATCCACTCAAGATTGGACAGCAGAGTAAACTATAAACCAACATCATATCAAGTCCCTCTTCTTAAAATCGACTCATCCGTTGCTGACACTCTAGGGTTTGAAAGTGATTCGTTAATAATGAGTGATTCTCTTCTGAATATTGATCCTAAAGGAGTCGAAAAGACTCGAGGACAAGTCCTTGAGAAGAGCTATATTGGACATTTCGATGTTGGAAGAGTAGGAGAACTAGATTCCATTATATCATCAAAAGTTATCAAAGAAGAAGTGAAAGTAGAAAAACAAAAGAAGAAAGAGGTAGACATATTTCATCATTGTCTTGCGTGTCTGTCCATTTCTATGGCAACCGATAAATCTCCTCCGTATTTGATGTCTAAGCCATCACTACCTCTACATATTGGAGGAGAATGGGTTTCATTACATTGTGAAAGTAGACCAATGGGCTTGTACCTTACCCGACATTTCAGATTTTATCCCGGGGACCACACGTGGATCGTAGAATATAAATTCTACGCTGACACCATCTGTTCTGGTGCTAGTTTCTCAGTAACCGCAGCCGGGCATTACAAAATTGGCAAAGCAAATCAGTACGTTCGTGGCGGAACCGAAGTTGATTTTCACGTGGAACGTGCTTCTTTGATAGTATTCGATCCTCACATGATGGAGAATTTGAAACAAGACGCCGACTGTGGCATGGGACCGTGGAAAATTGGAGTACCACGAGAAATGTCTAGTACACACGGTTGCACAATCCTCGGCTTGGTAGTACCCAGTATAGAATATGAACTTTTAAGACTTGAAGTTGATATTGAGGGTTCTCCTCTGTTATTCATGGGACAGGCGGAGACTGATAACAGGAGACGAGACGCTAAGGATAGGCCCACAGCTTACCAGCCAGCTTTGGTCCAGTGTCAAGATTTACCGCCTCATTCTGAAAGCTTAAAAGAGATTCTGAGTAGTCCTTTATACAGTGATTATGTTTATAATAGCTATGATACCAGAGTGTTAGCCATGGGATCATCAGACTCAGGAGCTGAATCAAAATCATTGGGGTCTCTACACTTCGTAATACTGATTACAATCTTCATCTTCTCATTATGATAATCAAATCTAATCAATATTCAATAAGTGTCATTGTTTTGTGATAGTTCTTTAGAGTGATAATATAATTGTATTCATTTGATTATTGATTAATTTTATTCGATTTAAAAGCGTTAGATTCACTTTCATTTTTATATTACACTTAGAGATTGTGAATTCTCGACTTTTTTAGATTCTCGAGATTGAGCAATCTCTTTTTTTAGCAATTTTGAGAATCTCGAGAATAAAAAAATTTTATTTAATTTTCTCGAGAAATCTCGAGATGTTGAGAATTTTCAAAATTTATTAGGAATATCGCACATTAATTTTGTGGAATATTTTAAACTGAATACTCGAATAATATTAATACGAGAATACAGCAAAAAATAATATTTACAAAAATAATTCACGATTTATAACAAAAAAATATATCATGAAAATATTTTGAAATTAATGAATAATTTATTCTATAAAAAACAAAGGCAATCTATTGATTTATCCGATAATCTTGTTCTTTTTTTCTACACAAAATTTCCAGAGATTGAAAAGTTTCACTCATTCTGTGTCGACGTTGGTTTTATTCTACTTAAATCTGTTTTTAGAAATTTTAAATTGTCTCAATTTTCCTGTTGCTTCGTAGACGTTGCTTTCAGTGAGTCGGCTATTATTGATTTCGTATCTTTCGCATACCTCTAACCGCGTACCCCTGGTAGAAAGTCGCTGGGTTAGACGAATACATGCCTCCTGCATAACATGCGAATTACGATATATCGAACAATGATGTTGTTTAGGATGCAGTATATAAAAAAGTGAAAAATTTGAAATATTCTCGTGATTCTCATAAACAATTTCTCGAGACAAAAATTTTCGAATTTTCAAAACAAAAAATTCTCGAGAAGAATCAAAATTACTTAGAATTTCTCGAGAATTCTCGATCACAATCACTGATTTCAAAAAATTCCTTTTTAAAAATGATCTCCTATCAATTAATATTTTTAAACTGAATCAGCTTTTTACAACAAATTGTATTGTAAATAGTGAAATGTAAAAATAATTATACTTTCTGTATCAAAGTAAATTTGATAACTAAGTGTGAATCATGTGCCTATTTTATACTTAGATAATTGCTACTTATTTAAAGATTGTATTTATTTTATTGTAGCCATAACATTTATGTAAAAACTTCAAATATATATTATTTTTAATATCAAATATTGCCAAGTTATACTTCTTGATTTCGATTTCTAAAATTATAGTCATTTTGTAACAGGTTGATCTCTTGTAAAATTATAATCATTCAAATTTGAAATCAAGCAACCTCAGTCGATATTTAAAATTTTCTCTTTTATTTTGCATAGTTTTTAACAAAGCAACTTTTTCTCAAATCCTAATAAACAAACTTATGTTGTTTTAGTAGTATGAAATGTCAAATGTGAATATTTTAATTTGTGACTAATTAAAATTCCTTTAGATTCATTATTTTATTATTTTTTTAATTAACTTCTGTGCTTTTAATTATGTTGCATTTTCGTAAATTTCATGTAAAATCAAGTTTCAATGTACTGTCTTAAACCTGAGCTATCAAAAATTAACTTAGCATATTTTTTATTAATAATTTAATTTTTCTTATGACTTCAATACATCTTATCCATTCAATTTATAAAAATATATTATGTTTAGTTTTTGTTATTATATGTATCATTACTTCAGTGTGCTGCAAAGTCGCTAATTTAAATGCTAGTTTTAAATTCAATTGTAAATATTTTAGTTATTATAATACTTAATTTCTTTTGGACAGAACACCCAGTACAATCATTAGAATTGAGAATACGTTTTCCAATTTCGATGATTTTCTTGGTTTATTTCTTTATGACTACAATGTGCTGCGAAGTCACTTCATTTAATTAAATCTAGTTTTTAATTTAAATGAAAATATTTTGCTTAGCTTAATTTTCTTTGGACAGAACACCCAGTTATTATAATCCTAAGAATTGTGAATATGTTTGAAAAAATGCCAATTGAAAACCTTTTTTTATTTATATGTAGTACGGCATGCTGCAAATTAAGTTAATTCCGTTAGTTTCTAAGTTAAATGTATATAATTCAGTGTTTCTTTACAACTTCCCTTTCGTTGGACAGATCACCCAGTACAATCATTAGAATTGAGTATATATTTAAATAAAAAATACCCAAATCTAATGATCTTCATTTCTACATTGTTTATCATTCTTCATAAGGTGTATTTTTGAAATAGATTTAATTTAGTTTTAAAAAAATCTAATTCTTTCAATATTTTTTTATTGAAGTTTTAGTAAATTTCGGACAGATGTCCCAGTGATACATTAGGTGTAAAATTTTAGACAGTAAATAGTTAAAATAATGTAAATAGATAATTAATGTAATTGTAATAAAAAGTTCTTCATTTTAAGCAAAGATTTATTATATTATTGTAAGAGATTTTATCTAATTTAAGTATTTTTTTTAGACATATAACTAATGTTTTTATATGCATGAATAAAGAAAAATAAAAAAAATCTTGTTTTATTATGAATTAAAATATTCTGTGCTGTATAATAACAGAGAAGCGTCACCTGTCAACATTCGTTCAATGCGCTTGATGCTCACAATTCCCTGACAAAGAAGGTGTGTCTTGTGCTGTGCATTGCAAGTAAATGAATTAAGAAAAATATAAATATTATATTCTGTGCTGTAGTGCAGAGAGGGCAATATTCTTAAAGATAGCATATACATTCTGATTAAATCAAAAGATTCAATCAGCCAAAAAAAAGAGTATTTTATCAAATCATATTTGGTAAATTTTCATTTACATTTTCTGATACACAATATGGAAATATTTTATACGGTACCTATGCACTGGTGTAAAGTGCCTTATGTAATTTACAATCGCAGAACACAAATATTCAATGATTTCATTTCTTACATATATTATTACTTCTCAGAGAAAACACATTGGAATATAATCTCAATAAATAGAAATGTACAATATATGACATTAAAATTAATATAATTTTTATTTGAGAATTCGGCCGAGTACAAATGTATGGAAATTTACGCAGCGCCATCTATATTTTAGCCCGTACATTTATAGCGAAATTGGCGTCTATGGTTTATATTCGGTAATAAATACTGCAGTAGTTTTACTGTAAATATTTAGATGGCAGTATTAGGTTTTTCAAACGTTAAATTTACTAATTTAGGATGAATTTATCAATTTAATTGGTGCTTACAATTTTTCAATCAAAATTTATTTAATTGATACAATAATTTATGAATTTAAAAATAGCTAAAGGGAATATCAATAAATTTGCGCGATATAATCGATTACTACTTACTCAATACAATAAATAAAAATACACCTTAGCAATATTTTGTTTTTGTTTCCAAAAAAACATTTCAAAAACTATTATATCCAACATAATTTATAAACCACGCATTTTCAGACAATGCATACAAACAGAAAATTATTATTCTTTTGTAAAGGCAATTTATACTTAAGATGGGAGAATACACAAGTAATGAACGCTGTATAACTGGACCATACAATTATTTTTATTCTTTATGTATTTTGAATTCTCATAACGTTTGGATCGAATGGAATACATTTGAATTACAAAATCGATGATCACTTGTTTTTAATATTTGACAGTTTTTTAAATAAATTTGTTTGTTCAACTATTTTAATGGCATTTTCGACGGCATTTCCATTATTATAACTGTATCGAAATGCTTTTTTGACGCACATTAACATTTATAAAAGTGGGAGAAGATCCTAATCTCACTTAATATGATATATCAAAGTATTCAGTTCTACAAGATTTTATTAGTTAGTTTTAGCTATAGGTTCGGCTTTACGACATCGCCAGAACTATACTTCTGAAGATGGCAAGAAGCCAAAATAATTATCAACTGATTCAGTGTCTGTCAAACTTTTTTACCTCACGGCGCACTAAGGAAGGAGGATATGTTTCGCGGCATACCAAATAATGACATGTGAAAAATGTAATGTACTTTATTAATACATATGAATAAAAAATCTTACTGTCGGTAACGATACACAATATTGTTTTATAAACATATATAATGAAGGTATACAGAGTAGGTAAATTTGTTATCATTGTGAATGACGCATTTGATTTTCAGAAAGAATTATGTCAAAACGCCTAATAAGCACGTAAGTTCTCATCTACCATCTTTGACTGCTTTCGTTTTTTTGATTTCCAAAAAGCTTTCTGAAAAACCAAAGCGTCTAGGTTGTGAGTTGTTTTGTCTTGTCCAGAGTTCTAATTTGTATTCATTTGTTGCGGCATACAATTTGGCAGACACTGAACTAAGTAACATATTTTTTCGGACTAAATACTTTGATGTTTTATCATATTATAATGCAGTTATACCAATTCAATCAATAATTTTTGTTTTTATGAAATTTAGAAATACGAAAATAAGTTGATTCAGCTTTCAGGAGAAGCCGATTCATTCTCAAAGCGACCGCAAATTTATTCATCTGTGTGAGAAGAAAGCTGGGAAAGTTTTCTGGGGCATGCATATGGAAAAGCCATGGAAAATATTTCAAATCCCGTATGCCAGTAATTGAAAAACTTATAATGACAAGAGATATAGCGCTGAATACCTGGGATAATAAGGTAAACTGTGAGTCTGTCTGGCATATTTTGTGCCTAGGTAATAAGCACAATCGGCATATAAAGGGTTGAGTTAATTATTCCGGCGTACTTTGTTTATTAGTAGCCAAAGAAACGAATAAATTTCACTGTAAGAAGAGTCAGTAAGTAAACTGACACATTATATAGGAATATATACAGGTGATTAACAAATAATAGAAGAAGAATATTTAGAAATATCCCTTTTCTGACGCAGAAATATCAACATTTTCTTTAATTTTTAGCATATTTTTGAGTTATCTGAGTAGTGAATCAGATAGAGCGCAAGATTTTATATAGGCTTACAATTAAATGCACTTTTGTTTAGATCATATTCACTTTCATAAAAATAGTTTTCACTTAAAACAAATACATTCCACAAAAAATAAAGTGATCCCACATAATAAAATATATTTTAACATTGAAGACATATATTACACTTACGAAAAGATATTTTCACACCGATAAAATAGTTTTCACTCAATATAAATACTCACACTTTAAAATCGTTAGTTGCACGAAGCTGTAATGAAATGTCACTTATTCTTCTAACCTATATTAGGCGGCCTATATTGTCTTTGCTCCACGCATTAGAATACATTACACAAAAACCAAACCCAACATAACCTATAACAACTTAACTCACTTTGTTAAAAGAATCCGTGACTAATTGGAAACTATTAAAATCAAAGTTTGAGAGTACTAAGTTAATACTATATAATCCAAAGTGCAAACTATCGAAATAAATGTTCAAGTGTACCAAATGAATACTATCTAACACAAAGTGAAATTATTTATAAACCTTTTATATATAACTACATATTTAACTCCAATTGAGTTTTTTGAAGTGTCTGACATATATATTTACTAAAGTAATGCAGTCGAAATGTTATATGTGTATATTGACCGCAGCTCGGATATCTAGATATGAGATGTAAATGTTTGTTTATTTTAAATTAGATGATTGCCGAACAAATCTGCAATGATTGTCAACTTTTGACTCAACATAACCTCCACTCACCTCTTTTTGCCACAATCTACTTTCAATTGGGAATTATTTGAAAATGTATTAAATATTACGTTTTGGTAAGTTAAATGCATAACTTAAGAAAGTGGCTGTCCAATAATGACACCGTGTGATTTTTTACGTATTTTTAAAGGTTCATTCATACATGTCAAAAAATCTTTTTTTTTGAAACCATGCTTACCTCAACTGCGAGTTCCCGTTACTCAGTTTCCAACTCTCATTTTTAGAGAGAGTGAGGTAAAAAGGATGGGGTAGAACAGGACTAGTAGTTAGATAATCGCTCTAGCTACGCCCCGTTTTTTAAGTAGGATAGGAGGGACGGAGTTCGGACAAATTCGTAAATCAATTGAATAACACTCGGCTACAGATCAGGAAAAATCTCTACTCTTCTACAAATTATGTGTAAAATAAAAAAAAAATATTTTTTATACATTCTGATCTATCTGGTTTATTCCGGTAAATTTTATTTTTGAGCATAATGCATTTTTGTTTTGTGACGTTACATGTTCTACAATTTATTAAAACCCTTACGAAAGATACCGCCTATGGTTTCGAATCGTCAGGAGATTATTAAAATATAGTGACTTGTCAATATAAAGTTATAAGAAGTACAGTCGACCCCCCTATAGCGTAAAGGTTGGGACTACGCTATAGAAATACTATGGGATACGCACCCATACAAAATTTGATGCTAAGTTCTTTCGATTGTATTTTGTGAATTGAATGAAATCAGCAAATCCAATAATTTCCCCATTTTTTATATTAAAATATGCTACAACAATGGTTTCCACACTTATTATCCCCATGGACAACTTCTTAAAGCAAAAACCCCACCATGAACCCCCAAGTAAAATAACTATACATAACTGCATAACAGAAAATTTTTAAAAGTAATTTAGATGTCCTGAATGGTAAATGGTGATGTAAAAATAAAATGTAAATAAAACATTTTGATATTTAAGTTATGATAGGGTTCATAGCTGCACTAAATCTACGTTTTACTAAATAGGAATACGGGAAAACAATCAACAGCCTCTTTACAGTGACCCATAATGTAGGATATAAAATTGGTATTTGTTTTTGTAACCAGAGTTTTGTGATATCCTTTTTCAAACATTGGTTTCAACTTTTCATTTATGGATAATACAATAAATTGCTCCTGTGTTACTATGGATTAATCTGAGTTTTTGGGTCTGCTTGTAAAAGCGCACAACACACAATGAATCGCTATCAATTTATGTATTTTTGTTTATTTCAACTTTCATAATAATGAAAAGGTGTCAGAAACATTTTTTCTATTAAACCTTTTATGGATCCCCGAATCCCCGACATTATATACGCACCCCCAAATTATTTTTAACTTGCCGCAGACCCCCTCAGCGGTCACAAGGACCCCTGGGAGTACGTAGGAACCACTTTGGAAACCACTGCGCTATACTATAGGGGGATGGGCTTACATTCTACGAATATAAACAGCCGACAAACTTATAGAGTTGGAAAATTACGCTTGCGAAAGTTTGAGAAGCGTAATGCTTTATTATCTAGTACATTGTTAACGATAATCATGTCGTTAGTGTTGGAGACGGATTACAAAGTGCCAAAAACATTCTTAGACAGTGCAATCTAAGCCTCTTAAGAAATTCCTGCATCAAGATATCGTTTGATCTATTATAAAACTTTTAAATCATTTTTCAACAAAAAAGGCTTGCGATACTGCACCGTTCTAATGCGTGTGTGATTTAAGCTAGGATATAGCATTATGTAGTGTTGTTTAAAATAATTTTAATGCACCAAATTCTAATATATTGTTGGAATAGAGTGCAAAGCTATACTCCATGAAATACGGCATTACAGGAGGCGTAAGAACATAATTGCTTTATCGCATAATCAGGTAAATTTACATGATTATTTTGGAGCTTATGGGTAATAATAAGGTAATTATAAAAGATTTTTTTTGTACGATATTTTGTTTTAACTTTCAAATAATCAACATCACTTAATATAGTGGTCAGGAACACTAATGAGCAATAAGTTAATTATCTGCGTTGCCAAATGTTATCTAATGCTCAAGTATGAAAACACATATCGATGTTGTTTTGGCAAATTGGTGTAATCGTCAAAAAATACGAAAATGAGTTAATGATTGGATATCATTTTAAAGACAACAGGGCAGGTGTCAGTCAAATGATGTAAATTAGAAAAATAAATACACCACTTTTTGGAAGGGAAAAGTCATTTTACATTTGTTTTTGGTTTAAAAATTCTGACCTCCCCTGACACCTGATGTAAGCCACTATTTATATCGACACTACCTACGTATAGTCCCATATCTGCAAACATGATAGTTTACAAGAGTGCATTTCAAAGATTCATAACGCAACTCATCATATAATTTTTTCGACGAAAACAGTTTTTACTCTCTCCTGAACTATTTCAATTTTGAGGGAATCATCAGTTTTCCAAAACACATACGTAAAATTTTTTTATGATATTGTGTCCTTTGTCGTGAGTCATTCATGGTGCTGGTTTCAGTAAAACGTTTGTCGATCCCTTATATACTGTTATATAAGCATGAAAATAATATTCAAACCTCATACCTGTTTTTGCGTCCTCACAATTTCTTCCATACTCCGTCAACATTAGCTGAACACTCAAGCTCTCTCATTCGCACACACTCTCTATCTGCGTATCGTGTATCATATGCAAGCGCAGTGTTGTGCAGTGCGGTACAGAAATATGGTTGAATCAAACAAAACTTCTATTATATTGTGATTTGCCTACACTGATTGCATGATATTGTAGGCGTCGATAATGTAGACAATGAAAATATCTACTGCTGTAAAAACCATCTTCCATGGGTCTATTATTAATACTCAGAATATACCACAAATCTAATAGATTAAGTTTTAAAATGTTTTGCTAAACACACGATAAAACTATAATGTAGATTATTATTAATACATTAAAAACTGTCGGTCATCATAGATATGTTTACCGGAATAAGAGTCTGCTGACTTAAAAATGGAGGTGTATAAATCAAATTAAAATGATTAATATCTAAAAACAACTACCTGGTTGTAAAAAAAAACATTATTGTTGCTAATCAGTCTGAAACATTTTTTTATTTGTTTAATAAAAATGTACCGAATGAACTCGATGAACTTGAACATGAAAGGTAAAATAACAATATTTGGCCCATACCGAAAATTTTGATTTGGGTACAACTTGATCTATGAATTTTACCACTAGGTAATCCGTCCGACTAGGTCCATTCGGCTATGACTTTTTTCGTTTTTGAATACGCTCTTCAGCGCTATTTTCTTATTTGAATTTTTCGTTTTTCGAAAGAGCAATTTGAATTTCAAAGAGATACTGTCAATTATCAATTTATACACTCAAATGAGTTATTTCCGACGTTTTTTTGTGCTGAAATTCTTTATTAAACTTTCAAATTATTTTGTATGAACATGTTATGGTCATTTTTTTTATTAATAATTTCTAAAATTACCAGATTCATTATTTTGATGTTATATATCTAAGATGGCAAATAAAATTATGTAGTATTGAATTTTGAATGATTCTATACAAATAAAAATTTTAGCATCTATTGATTGCACAATAATTTTACTGTGTAATCAGGGCCGTATTTGCTCAGCAACGCAGGATTTACATCTTAAGTTCACTAACTGAGAAATAACCATCATGATCATATTTAAATATGATGTAATATGAAGTATAAATATTTTTTTAATTTTCATTACTACAATATTTTTCTGAAAAGAATTGTCGGGCAACGCCAGGGACGACGAACCTGTGGCCATATAAGGTTTCAAGTGCGGCCTTTTGTCTGAAATAAACATGTACATAAATAAATTTCATTGTTTTCCTTAATTTAAAAAAAATGTATATACATTTATATGTATGTTTCTTAAATGCAGCCTTATTTGATTTTAAGATAAATGAATGCGATTTTCCGCCAGGAAGGAGTTCGTCGCCCTTAGTCAACACCATTGAACATAATTTTTTTGAATGTGCAAAAAAAACTCCGGTGGCCATAATTGGCACGAGTTACCCTTTTTGTGTCTACGTTAAAAATAGTCAAGTAATTTCGTCTGATTTAGCCGGTTATAACTGCTGTTTTTTGGAAAATAATAATTTGTCCATTATGAAACCTGTGTTTTGAAATTTAAGAAATTGGTGGTTCTATTTATATAATAAAGCGTCTTATCATTTTTACGAAAATGCAAATATATGATAAATGTAAATCTTTCAAAAAAAAATATTATAATAATTCAGGAGGTGTAACTTTCCCATACTTAAAAAGAAACGAACTCAGGTAGCAACGAAATATCCGTGGAAAGTTTTATCAAAAATAAAAAAAACATGTTTTAATCAAACAATAGTTGTATAAAGTTCTATTTTCTTTGGTAACTATACTTCACCAGAGATGATTTTGTGTTTTTTATTATTTTATAAAATACATTTTAATTAGCCCGGTGAAATTAATTGATCAATCTTTTAAATGATTAGTAATTAAATTTTTCGGTTTTTAAAAAACATTACATGAATAGCAACATCGATAACTAATTATTGATGCCATTATTTTTGTACTGGAGAATTATTTAAGTATAACCTCTAACGATTTTTTATTATTATACATATGTTGCTGCCGGACGGAACAGCTCCTAGGTCCCATTGCCAGTCTTTTCGGAACATATTGTCATAATATCATAGCCCATTCATCGAAATTTACATCACAAAGGATTCGACGATTACTTATAGCCCTTAAACTCTGACGTAATGTTTAGTTGTATGTATATATTATTTTTTCTAAATATATGTCAATGCACACTTTATATGATTTAATATGACACAGCAATGAAGATAAAATGCAAAATAATTTGCGTATAAAATAAGTATTTCAATTATAATATTTACTATTTAAAAGACAGTTTTTTTAATTTAACAAACACATGCTTATTTAGGTTATAATAACTGACTGAAGTTGGAAGTGATTGAATTAGTTCAACTTAAACAAACTTAAAAATATTTGAAACTATGTATCGCTCATAAATAACAAGGTATCCAATAATACTATAATATTTAAAATGAAAAATGAATTTAGTTAAAACATGTCTCAAAAGTACCTGAAAACTTTGTTTAAACTAAAATTTTAGATAAATATTACAAAATTAACAAGCTAACCAAGGTGAGTGTTCTAAAGTCAGCCGTCGCCAGTGGTCGGCCTTTTGAGCTTAAAACTTAAATAATAGTAGATAAATTAAAAAAAACACATATTTTTAAATTCGTGCAAGATAATCTTGCCACTTGCCAATGTATATCTGCACTATACTAACGTATATGATGTAGTACGCAATTTAAAAAAGCACATTTTTACTTGGCAAGTTTCAACAAATTCATGTTGTATGAGGATCGCTAACAAAATATACTTTAAATTGTCTTGTATGCTTTGCATCATTATGTTTTTTATTGTTCTGTCTACTTTCAGTAAATTCGTTCACGATATTCATGATGTTTCATAGTGATGGCCAAACACAGGGTAACGAAAGGCCAGCCATTGGATTTTGGGGGCCAACCACTGGGAAAATTGGCATTTTTTTGTAAACTTGTATTATTTTATGCTTGGTACAATATTAAATGTTTTATTTTTAGTTAGTTACGTTATTTAATCCTTGTTTAATGGAATAACAGCAAAAAAAATGTATTTATCGTTCATCGATTCAAAATTCCTTTTGAAAGTACACCTGTCGCTTAACTGGCCGATCACTGGCGAAATGACCCTACCATAACTTTAATTTTCTATACAAATTAAATCATTTGTTCAATTATTAGATATTGGATTGTTATTCTAAAATGTAAAGTAATTATTATGGCTTGGAATAGTTATCCCTTGACAAGTTTTAAGATTTGTATTGAGTAAAATGTTGCTATGCCAGTAGTTCAGAAAGGTCAAAGAAGACAACAGTACAATTTATCATGGACAAGAAGTACAAATTCAATAATAATGTATTTCTGAACATAAACAGATCACTTAACAAATAATTTATACGTCATAAGGGCTTAAAGCGATTTAAGCGCTGTGTACTAATAGTAATGCCATATGAGTATCTTTATTTACCTTTGCTATTCAAATTTTTGTAAATTTCCACTAGTATATATATGCAAGGCAGAACTTGACATAAATAACTTCAAGGAGTTTCAGTTGATTACATAATGCACCTTATTTAGCAGAGTTGTATTTAAATTAAATTAATAACAATATCGACTCTCCAACGAAAAAAGCGGTAACTCACTTTTGGAAATTTTTGAGGAGAGCGAAACAAATGATGTAAAGTAATAATTAATTTCTACCAAAGTATTTATTAATTTCTTTGAATTATAAACTATGAAATGAAACTAATGAAATAAGAAATTACCAACAGTGACATTTTGGAAATGGTTATTTTATTTAGCATTCATTCATGTTTTTCTCATCTGGGATGATAAAAATATATTAATGACAATAAATGGTGATTGATTTTTTGTTTAGTACATTCATTCGGTTAACTGAAGTGTTGAAAACATCTCATTTGATTTAGGTAATTCGTATAATTCCAGTCCACTAACCGTCTGCTGATTAGGGATAGCATCCTTAAGCGGTGACTGGTTATTTCGTTTAATATAATATATCGTCAATAGTTCTGGAAGAAAACACTAAATTGAAAAAATGACGTATTCAGTTAATTATACCAAAATATTCCTTATTTCTAACTATAACGTATTTAAAAACACAGTTATTTTTATAAATTATACTTTCATTTAAAATCTGTTTTGTACAAACAATCTGAATGAAAGATATAACATTTCAAACATTTGAAAAACTTCAAAGTTCAATTACTCAAATCTAGTATTTTTCAGTTAGTGTCTTGTTCCAGAACAACGACGATATTATATCTTGTGGCTTACTCTTGTTTTTGTCTAACATTGTCGTAAAAGAATTATCAGAAAATACAAATATTTAATGAAGAATATAAATCATCGTCATTTCGGCCCTGGCGTGCAAACAAAACTTTAAGAGTGACATCTGTGCTTACTGTACTTACAAAATATTTAAAGCAAGTAGATTACTCAATAGAAAAACTTTCCAGGGCAAGATTAATTCATTTATATAAACGATGATAACTCAGATATAGAGCCATTTAGTTTGTAAGCATTACTTAATAAAGTAGCATTTTATAATTTAATTTAACAATTCGGTTGTGATTGACAAAGCGGTACAAATTTTATTAAGTTTTATTTAGTGGAATATTAAAACCGTCAAATGGTTTTATAAATCTTTTTTGAGCAACCCTAACTGATTTGTTGATCTGGAACGGTTAGTTTTATTTCTACTATTTTTTTTAACATTGTTGAAGCAAAAAATAAATCACTTTTGGTGTTTACAACGGTGTTAACTGTCAACTCTTGGTGGAAAGGCATTACATTAAAAAAAAAAAAACACAATTTGTTTTGTACTACTTCCGAGTGCTTATGACGATCAGTACTAGTTGCGCTCGTAGCGAGCAGTATGAAACGTTATCGTCAGTTGATAATGCGACGAGCGAAACCGGTCCTGATCATTATAAACATGTAGAAGTAGTACAAATCAAATTGTGTTTTGTTTTAAAATAAAGGTAATCGGCAATGTTTCTATTTTTTTAAGCTACAACAAAGATCAATTTGCATGAGAAAACCTTTTCATATTTTAAATTGAAAAAAAAGAGAATTTCATGTGATTTGCTAAAGTTTTAACCCTAAAACTTCTAATTGATAAGTTGAGTTCTTATCGCTGGAATGCAGAGATTTAAAATTACATATAATACCGTCGTTTCAATTGCAAAATCAAATTTTTAGGGAGAGCATAAAACAACAAAAAAAAACTTATCGAATTAAAATGAAAATAAAAAAAAATCGTTATTAGTATAGTTATATACATTTAATGTTATTGACGCGATTTTTACTATTGTTTAAATTCGATAAAGTATTCGATAAAGTAATATATTAAATTAATTGAGCGCAGTTATGTGGAATCGATCTGGATCAATCTTAAATATATTTACATTCAAGAGAATTCTTAATTGTTTTAAATAAAATTGCTGATTTGTTAAACGAATAATATTTTTTGTTCACCGTTTATTCGTTTCAATATTGGATAATTATTGTAATTCGTTTTAATTGAAAAAATCCACGATTAAAATTAATTGATTGTTTGTGTTTTATGTTTAAAGTTTTAAACAGTTTGCAAGATGGGCGATCACCAAACTGCTCACAAGATAGAGCATTTGACGTTCACTTTTTTGGACTATTCGCTCTTTTGCGCAATGCTGATGATCTCTGCATTGATAGGAATATATTTCGGAATATACAAGAAACAGAATACCACTTCAGATTATCTTCTTGGTGGAAGGAATATGGGAGTTTTTCCCGTTGCTATATCATTGGCTGCTAGGTGAGTGATAGTTTTTTTTTTAAATTTGGTTTTTTAGGTTCAAGAAAGCTAAGCTGGAAATACTAGTTTTGAAGTAAGTAGATCAATTTTGAATATTTGTTTGCTATACATTTAAAATACGTTTGTTAGCTGATGCATCGTATACAGTAGGTTATATGTGCCCAGGCATTTTAGCCTTAAGGCCACACTGACTCTTCTAAGTACCAAGGGTCAAGACCTAGCTAGCTAATCATACCAACATACTGTAGTTTTGAATTACGAGAAAATTTCGGTTGGTACTTACGTACAAGTGTCAAAGACATTTCATTGCTACACAGATAGGCGATAGCTGACATGAAGAAAACCAGCTTCTGTTAAGTCCTTTCGACAAAAAATTTGGGTAATCAGTTACTTAAAATTTCTCGTGGCTTTTTTTCCGCTTTCGGCACTAATTATCTGTGTGAAAAAACTATGGCGGGCTGGATACCGGGCATTTATGGTCAGTCACCGCGGGCCGTAGTTTGGAGACCCCTGTACTACGAGACAAAATGTGAAAAACTTTTCCCCCGGTCCCACAACGTTGCAAGCGACATAGTGCGGCATTTCTACGTTACACGGGACACGTTGCATGCGCTCGCTGGTATGTCAGAAGTTGGCGAATGAACATGTGAGATTTCAATTATAAGTAAACTGAATATGACGGAACTATGTTTGCCTTTACTAAGTCATTAATTAAAAAAAAAAAAAATTTGCATGATTTTTGGTTTACAAGTTATTTATTATTATGCGACTTATGACTTGTAGGATAAATATGTATTTTTTTTGTTAGATTTTGACAAAATATAAACTTATCGGTATTTGCTTTTAGACAGCTCATGTATGCTATTACTACGCTTTGGTGGATAATCAGTTGTATAGGTGCCTACCTACTAGGCCCTAGTAGGTAGGCCCTAGTAACTAAGGCATCCATTCTTTTCTGATCCCGGGATTTCAGGATTGAATAGAGGCCAGGTTTTTATGTTAGAAATTGCCAAAAAAAAATGGGCGTTCAAGCGTCCGTTATTAAATTGTCAGAATTTTTTTTTGCTCCCGTGACAACCGGGCGTTCGCGCGTCAGTAATAAAAAAGTCGGTTGGACAAAAGTCAGGTTTCCATGTTTGAATTGTGTTTCAAAAATTCATGTTTGAAATTATGAAAAAAATAATTTTGCTCCCGTGACACCCGGGCGTTCACGCGTCCGTCACACGGCAGGTAAGGAATTCAATTTTCAGAAAAAAAAATTCGGGCTATGTTCGAGAGTCAGCTTCTTGCGATACCCGAAATCCCGGTATTGAGTCAATCCCGGGATTACGGAATTTCTTATAGCTCGGAATCCCGGGATTGGAAGCCCTACTACCTACTGCTTGTATTCAGAGTTTTTTTTTAAATTATTATTTGTACAAACGATTGTTTTTCCCTCGATAACAGTTTGCATTAAATTTGTTCATCTGATTTTTATACTTGTTAGCAATATACTTGCAGCATCAATTCACATTGATCGAAAAAAAAAATTAAACAACTATTTCGTGATGATGGCGGCCTTTTCCACCAATATAAACAATTCTTTATGAGTAATTTTTAAATGTGTTATTATTCTATCATACACTTTTGTTGTGTTTTTATCGTTAAATTTAATAATATAGTCTACAGTAAATACAGAGCAAACAAATAATTTGACGTAGTTGTGCAGAATGTAGCCAATACAGAAAAATATATACAATACAGATAGATGCGTAAAGACTTACTCTAGGTTCTGCTAAAAACATATTGCTTATCAAGCACTCGGGTAAAAGCCCCACTACTATATTTACAATTAAAATAAACTGAATGATCGTATATTCTATATAAAACAGTCAGCTGGTCATATTCTACATTTAAAAGAAATTAGATTCAATTAATCGCTATATCTATCATTTAATATAATAACTCAGATCAACGACTTTAATACATTTTTAATTTCATGTGCAAAAGTGCCACTATCTCAGCTTGACATTATTGTGGATTGGCTATATTCCGTAGAACTACATTGAATTGTGTATACGATAATCATTTGGACACACCACCTCAAATACATGGATTTTCATATAGTCACCATTGAATAGATAAGGAAGCCGTTCAGACTCATATAAAACATGACGTTATAGATTTACGATCCTAGTCGTTTACATAATGATAATAGTATTTAAGAAATAAACAATGTTATTAAATAAATGTTTAATATTTCAGTTATGTCTCAGCGATTATGTTACTGGGGATGCCTACTGAAATCTACACTTACGGTAGTCAATATGCCACTTCATGTATAGCAGGTTTTCTTATGTCTGTGGTAATAGGAAAGATATATTTGCCAGGTAAACTATTTTACACCGTATTAGTCTTTATTCATTATCGAGAGTATACTAATATAAGGTGTCAAGTCACAAAAATAAGTTCTGAGATAATCGAATTTAAAGTTTTTTTTTTTGTTAAGTACTCTCTCCTACAATTATATTTTTTTTGTGATTTAAAAAGATTTTAAATTATATGATCATAAAGAATAATCTTTTGGCATACAGCTCGTAAGATTTGTTATCGATGAGTTAAAGTCATATCAAGCTTTCTGCCAGAAAAAAAAATCGCAATAAGATTTAATTCTGTTTTTTTCAAAGCCATTGTATCCCTGTGACTTCATACGTTATACCATTACGTAGAGCAATAAATAGCATACATTTTTATATTTAAAAAAGGAAATAATTAAAAACTAACTTAATGCGTTCTGTCAGTATACGTTCCTCGTTATGTTGTAACATTTATGCTTAATTACTTGCATCAAAAGGAATAATACATCATCAATATATGCTATGACTTTTGTGAATTGTGATTATTATTTTGTATCAAACAATGTTATCTTGATAGCTGGTTGGTTGCGAGTTGCGTGTTGCTCAATTTGCCATTTTCGTATATAGGAATATATTTGAGTTAGCCAAAATCAAACTCACATCTCTTCATGAGCCTTACACTTAGTGAATTAAAGAATAAAACAGTTTCAAGAACAAATGTGTAGCTTTAGAGGCAATGTACTTAGTATTTATTTTATAAATTATTCATGAAGATTATTAGAGATTGTAATTAGCCTGGCGCGTCAACAGATTCACTGTTGCTGTATTGACAAAACCAATGTTTTTATTGGTTGACATACAGAAATTGAATTGCATTTGTTTTTGTCACGATGTGAAGAGCTGTATTATTGAATTTAAATTAAGAAAATTCTTTTGAAGAGATATGTTTAATTCCGATCACCTCATTATTATTTTTGGGTTAAAGCGAACAGAGAAAAAAATATAGAGAAAGACATGATAGCACATCAGACACTCGTTTTCTTGGATCAGATTTCACATATATTTCAGCTAGAAATTTATATAATGTCTGAGGTATCAAATATTATATTCAACGTTTTTTATTTGGCCACCGTTATACGGTGTATCTGCCGACCTTCGCTTGCATGAAACAGTAGTAAAATAATCTAAATTAATTAATTAAAATTACATTTGATTGATAAAGTTAGCAGCTGAATTTCTAAAATATCATGCGCAAACCACGACATTTACCAAGGTTTGCTTCTGGGACACACCCCGTCATAACAAATATTGTTAATTTTATAATGCTACTACGCCTCGTTTTAATTTAGCATCCATTATTTTTTTACAGTTTTCTATAAACTGCAACTCACATCCAGTTTTGAATACCTCTCCCTGCGTTTTGATAACTCCGTCCGACTGACTGCATCTTTTCTATGCCTCGTTGGAATCGTATTGAACATTCCCATCGTGATGTATGTCCCAGCATTGGCTTTCAACTTGGGTAAGTAAATGTCAATATACGACCAGTTTTGTGCAGCTCTGAATCGAAGCAAGAGTGAGATATTTTTTTGTATCACGTTTTCGAAAAGGCAATCGCAAAATCGTGTGGTTATAAGACAACCACCACGTCATTGATATACTTTGACATTGAAAACAGTGAGCAGCGTATACTGTTCGCGGTGTAGCAAAATGCACTCAATTTTTACTGCGCATCTAGTCACGGCACTAAAAAGGGTTAATGGATATCGAATAAAACTTTAACTTATGTACTTCCATTTTCATTTATCATTATGTTAATTGAATCATATTTTATCGAGAAATGATTATTTGTCAATCGGTTTAATGTTTAATTCATACAGATTTTTGATAAAATGATGAATGTGAGGATAAGTGGTTATAATCATGAGACGTGAATTTTACGTATAACTGAAAATATCGAAGACACTCATGCTCTTTGGTATAAATTCATATTGTAAATTGTCTTTCTTTTATGGTTTTGTGATTTGCTCTTGCAGTTGTATTACAATGGTTATTTTTAATTTCCAGTTAGTGGGGTGGAACTGAAATATATCACCCCTATTGTTTGTTTCATCTGTATATTCTACACAACGGTGGGAGGGTTAAAGGCTGTCGTGTGGACAGACACTATTCAGTTCGTAACCACGAATGGCGCAATTCTGGCCATATTGGTTCTTGGTACGCCCAACGAGGGAGGACTTGCAAGGATTTGGAAGATAGCTGAAGACGCTGACAGAGTACATTTCTTTGAGTAAGTAAATACGTTATAAAATCATAACATAAAGGGTCAAATTCGTTGATTTCATTTACGGAGTTCATTAGTTCAAACCTCAGTACGGACAGTTTTATAAATTGATTATGACACTGTCCGTACGTATCACCCACATGATAATAAAAATACGGCATAGTGACAATGATCAGTTTACCACTAGAACTATCTTAACCTTATCCTTCCATCCTTACGAGCAGTTCTCGTAGAATAATTTTTGTTGACGTAAGCTCCATTAAGAGTCAATATGCTCCACATTAAGAGCAGACATGTTGATAAAAAATATCGAAAATTTGATATTTCTGAAGACCAGTGTTTCTTAACAGGGGTGGAATCAACCCTTCGTGGACATTTAAGGAGTCTTCTGGGACGTGTTGACAATAAATTGGGAAGCCCTGCTAATACAGTCAGCTTTAACGCTGAAACCTTGTATGACTGCAGCGTATATTATTTTGAGGCAGTGTATTCAATTTCATCTGCATTCAAAAAAAAAATTGATATATTTTTTCCAAAATAATATAAAATTACTTTCATATTCGTGAATTAATCATAATACATATATAATTTATATTATGTGGATGTACATTTTTTGAATTTCTAAAATATATATCATTATATCCATTGCATGAAATAAATAATATAAAATTACTATAGAATGGAAATTATGTTTATGAAAGGAACATTATTTTTTATTACAAAAGATTTAATATTGTTTTTCGTCTATTCCAGTACCGACCCGAGCATGTATACGCGCGCCACGATGTGGTCGGTAACGATTGGCATGGGATTGGGATGGGTTTCGTCCATGGGGGTCAACCAGATGTGTATTCAGAGATTCTTGTCAGTACCGTCACTTGCTGATGCCAACAAGTAAATATCTATTTTGTGATACAAACGAAAAAAATAAACGGTAACATAACTCTGTAGAGAAATGCTGAATTTAATGTAGCAAGAGTACTTATAATTGAATAAAATATCAAAGTATTTAGTTCAACACAATTTTATTAGGTAGTTAATAGCTATTTCGGCTTAACGCCATCGTCAGAACTTTATAGTATGTACAAAGAAATAGTATTTTTTTCTTCAAATAAAGATCAATAGAACAGTGTCCCCTAACTGGTGGTCCGCGTCCCAGTGCCGGGCCGCGAACAGTATGTCAAATTTCAAGAAATTCGTCATGCAAAAATATTAAATATAGGATTTTTTTAGCCTGTACGTTTATTTGTATTTTTAGTTATTGTTAAATAATAATAATTGGTAAGATGATGCGACACGATGGTCACTGGTTTTCTCAGAATTGACAGTCATAAATCTTCTCAGGTACTCTCACGGAGAACAGAAATATTTGCTCTTGGATAGCGAACCCAGATGCAAAACTTTACCTTTCCAGAAATTTGATATGTATGTTAGTAATAGTTATGTCCATCTGTCACATTGTTTTTTACTTTTTTACCGGTCCGCGGGTGTAAAAAGGTTGGGCAACACTGCACTAGAAGATTAAACTAATAAAATTTTTCTTTGGCATCGTTATACGATAGTTATTTCAATTAATTTTTTTCGAGTAACGTCTAGCATTTATTTAAAAAGTCATCCAAAAATATACTTATCTCTTACCAATCTTTTCAAACATTTAAAAAGAATTACATAGTTCATACCGACACTCCCTACGTATAATCCAGTATCTGCAAACATGAAATTTTACAGGAAAGCATTTCAAAGATTCATAACGCTATTGTAAAGTAGCTACTGCATGTTTATTTTTCAAAATTGGGTCAGTGCAAATATTTCTAATTTTGCATATAAAATGTAATTCTTAACATTATATTTTATATAAATAGCACTGTTTTGATTGTATTTTGATCAGTTGATAATTCTCGTAATGAGAAAAACCGGTCCTGATCATTATAAATATACGGAAGTAGTACAAATTGTGTAGTATTTAAAGATTATATAATTATGCTGAATCAATACAAAGACGGCAATGTAATTTGTAGAAATGAATCTATTATATATTAATAATTTTCAGGGTTCTATACATCTATTGTGGAGCTGTAACTATTATCAAAGGACTCTGTCTCTTTGCTGGCTTCATAATCTTTGCCAGGTATAGCGGATGTGATCCTCTTACTGCTGGAATTATTTCTAGGGCGGACCAGGTAAATCAATTAATTACTTCATAACTTTACATATCGCGTGCATTATATATCAATCAATGGAAAGATTTTCGATTGAACAACCTGCCAGTTGACCTACCCCCTTTACAGTTGCTGGTAATAATACTCTGGTCACCTCAGATATCCATCTTTGCCTATTATGAATATGTTGTGAATAATTCAATAAATGAATCTTGATAAACACATAATGTTGAACTCTTCTACTTTAACACGATAAGCTTTATATTAAAATACGGCAAATAATTGAGCCACTGCTGGCGATTTTTAAGTTAAATAAATGTACGTTTGTACTCTATCGATAGGTGTATCAATTTTTTCACTTGCAAATCTAAAAAAAAAATCCTGTTTCGTTCCCTGTTCGAAATTCAAAATTTAAAAAAAACATAAAAATGTCGGTTTTTTACACGATCGCGATCCTCATTTTACACGGTTGACGCGCTCCGAAAAAACGACAACGTAAAAGAATAATTTACTTAAAATACTTAAAACTATCATACAGCCGAGAACATTTCATCGTGATTTACTCAAAACTCTAAAAACCTTCGGGAGCGTGCTTAGCGACTCAGTGACTCAATTATTTGACAAGTAACTAATTCAATAAATGGTCAGTAAGAAATAATAATTGGTCATTAAATAATTACCAAATTGTCAGGTTAATTTAGCTTAGGTTCGGTTAGGATTAATTAAAAAACTGACTGTTTTCTATAAATATCTGACAGTTTAATTTAATAACTAACCATTTCATACAAATTACTGAACATTTTGATTAATTACTGACTATCTATGAAACTTATTGAGCAATAAATGCAGGTCGTAAAGTATGCAACTAAAATAGTCATTTGCTAAATAACTCACTGCAATTAGACATCATTCTATAAGCTAATACACGATTAACTAAAATATCATTTTTTTTTATTATTGATGATAATATTTGTGAAACTGTCCTTGTGAAGTGAGATGATTCCTTTTCCGTTTAGATACTGCCTTATTATGTGATGGACACCGCCAGAGGAATCCCTGGATTGCCTGGATTATTTATTGCTGGAGTTTTCAGTTCAGCGTTAAGGTTGGTATCTAGTACTTTCATGGTATCATTTGTGTTGTAATGATTAAATTATAGTACATACAACATATTCTCGCTATACTCCCGTCATAAATAAAGACAGTGACATCTTATGTGCAATGAAACAATCACTTTGTCTTGAAATTTAGAATTATTCATTTTTTACACTTGAAATACCAGTATCAGCAATAAATGAATACAACTTATAAAGGCTTCCACATTTTCAGCACAATGTCGTCACTTCTGAACACCGCCTGTGGTGTGATATACAAAGACTTCATCTCAATGGCAATGCCCAAGTACACGTCAGATGAGAGAGCGAGCACCATTATGAAGTTCCTCGTCGTTGTCACAGGATGCTTCTGCATGCTGATGGTGTACTGGGTTGAAAAACTTGGTGATGTCTTGCAACTCGCCATCAGCTTCTCAGGGCTTACATCAGGGGCCATGCTGGGGACATTTACTCTCGGAATGCTATTTACAAGAGCTAATTCTAAGGTTACTTGATTTTTCACAGATAGATCGTCCAGTTCACTACTCGGACATCTCCAATTAACATATATTTAGATAATAGGATAAGCAGTATTCAAATGGTCAACATACATCAAATACTGTTGATTTGTACACAAGTATTACACATTTTGGCAGTAGAAAAATACAATATCAATATTTTATTAAATTCTTTGGAAGGTTATCTGCCTTAGCATATTTGTGTTATCTGATTACTGAATAAGATAGAGCGGAGAATTTTACATATAACTGCATATTTAACTCAAATTTCATTTTTATTTTGAATTTTCTGACTAATGAATTGGACGATCGACATTTCCAATTAACTTTATTCCAAATGAAAGTTTGGAGTATGCAGCGACATTCGAGAAGTAAGCAAATAAAACTTTGGCAATATTCCATTACAAGACCAAGTTTTATAACGCAATCACTGATTGCTATAATGAGAGAGGGCCATACAATCAGATGGGGTAGTCTCGTAACTATATTTCTTGAAATTTATCATGTCTACATAGTCTATTTATTTTTAGTAATACAAGGAACAAACATTGAAATGAGAGAAGCTAAGAGTCTTCCTACGATACATTTTTCACACTGATATCTATCTGTTTTGGATCAATTTTCTAGCACCAGTTTTCTTTAGAAGACGAACGATGACGCTTACAAGATTATTAAGGCTTACAATTAAATGCACATTTATTTTGATCATATTCACTTTCATAAAAATAGTTTTCACTAATAACAAATACATTGCACAAAAACAAATCATTTCACTAAAAATAAAGTGATCCCACATAATAAAATATATTTTAACATTGAATAAATATTTATTACACTTACGAAGAAATATTTTCACATAGATAAAATAGTTTTCACTCAATATTAATACTCACACTTTGAAATCGATAGATGCACAAGACTGTAAAGAAATGTCACTTATTTTTCTACTCTATATTAGGCCGCCTATATTGCCTTTGATCGACAAATTAGAACACATTACACAAATCAAACCAGACCAACCCCAACATAGCCTACTAAAACTTAACTCACTTTGTTAAAAGAATCCGTGACTAATTGGAAACTATTAAAATCAAAGTTTGAGTGTACTAAGTTAATACTATCTAATTCAAAGTCCAAAGCATCGAAATAAAAGATCAAGTGTACTAAGTGAATACTATCTAACACAAAGTGCAATTATTTATAACCCGTTTGTTAATGTATTAAAATGCACCATAAATAAATAACTTATTTAAAATAATCTCAACTACATTTTTGAATTTTACCACTTGAAAACTTTTGCCGATGAGCTTTAGACAAGTTGAATAGGATACTATAATGAACAAATTTTTGATAATTTTTTTTATTTTCCAGGGTACAATAGCTGGAGCAATGACCAGCCTCATATTTATGTTTTGGGTTCTTTATGGAAACAAACAGGCGTTAACAAGTGGAGCCATTAAATACCCAACCAAACCATTTTCAATAGAAGAATGCGGATTTCATGAAAACTATACAATGCCTACTGTTGCTGCGTAAGTAATTGTATTTAGTATAAGTGAACAAGAGTGAGTTCAGATATAAATTGTCTTACATAAGACTCAAGACTGGCTTAAGTATATTCTATTTTTTACCTAGAGAAACTCATTGTATTGAACGTATTTGATTTTAAAATAAATGTTTTTAAATTTAAAGGCTGGGCCATCCATACACTACGTTACACGATTTAAGTCATTTTTGACGGCACCTCCCCCCCATCGTCATATTTCGTCACACAATTTTTTTAAGCGATACGTCTCAAAAATAAAATGGATTTATACCGCCACATTTTCTACCCCTTACACCTTCGTCATAAACAGTATAACTTTATTTGACCCCCTTCCATTTAGAGTGTCACGACGTAAATATAAGGTGTTTTGGTCAATTGATGTAACCCTCAAATTTGAAATTGTTCAGGAGACAGTAAAAAGTGTTTTTATAAAAAACATTGTACGGTGAGTTATGTATCCATCAAATGCACTCTTCTAAATTTTCATGTTTGCAGTGTCGATATAGTAGTGGCTTACATAAAGTGGCCGGGTCAGAACGGTTAAGTCTAAAACCAATGTAAAATTATATTTCCATTCCAAAAAGTTTTCAATTTATATTTCTAATTTACATCATTTGGCCGAGACCTGCTCTGTCGACTTAAAAATGGGATCCAATGATTAGCTCATTTTCATATCATTTGAAGGTTACATCAATTGGCCAAAACACAGTCGATGAACGGCGCTTAACCAATTAGTAGGTAGGGAAAGAAATATATTGGTTTAAATTATTTCAGATATGAGCAACCGATTGAAGAAGAAGAAGTGTTCTTCTTATACAGGATATCTTTTATGTGGTATTCATTGATTGGTACCGTTATCGTAATATTAGTTGGACTGCCTGTTAGCTATATGACAGAGCCCCCAACAGAAGAGCAGACAAAGCCGGAATACTTTAGTCCTGTGATAACTAGGTTCCTTCCAAAGCATATTACGGACAGATGTGAACAGGATATCATGGTTGAAAAACAACTATATAAGCCCGTTGATGTAATAATTCAAGAACTAAAAGAGACTGTAATACGTAGATAGGTAATTTAATAAATAAAATTTGTTTTGTATCATGTTTACGTACCTATTGGTAAGTTATTTATTTATAATATTTTAATTAAAATAATCCAAAAAATGCTTTTTTTATAAGTTTTACCCTTTTCCCTTTCGCCGTATATATGGAAAATTATGGGAAAATATGTAGAAAATTGGTCCGCGAAATTTATCACACGTACAATTTGCCGTGTAGAGTATTTATCGAGGAGATATTAAAAAAAAAATTACGTGACCTCAATTAAATGTGAGGACAATCATGACTATTTTTTTACCATGTCCGCTCCCAGTGTGGAGCATATGGCTTCCTAATAGAAGTACTCCAACAAAAGTTTTTTACGTGAACTGAATATTTTTGTCCGGCTTTTTGCGGAAAATTACGGACACAAGGGGTAAGAACGTCGGGGAAAATTTTGCTTACAAACCTGTTGATAGCATAATGCTAGACAAAGCTATACGTGATTAAATATCCCAAGTTTTGTATTTACTATAATATATAATCATAAAAGATTATGTGTTTCGTATAGAACAGGGGTCAGCGACCTGTTGCTCGCGAGCTACATATAGTTCTGAGTGCAATTCGTGTGGCTTTTTCTTTGCCAAATTCACAATTTTATGTGTATATTAATTTGTAAGTTGGTTGGGTTAGGTTCGCCGTCCATATAGACTTAGAGAAAGGATCCTTCATTCTTTTCGAGGAATTACATAAATACCATCAAAAAAGCAATGGATTAATTAGCACTGACTATTATAGGATAGCAATAATAAATATGAGGGAATCTTTAATGCCAAGATTTCAAGATCTTAAAAATAGCAAAGAAACTCTAGCATTTATTGTAAGCACGCTTATTATAAAAGTTGACAAATTAATTTTTTCTCCATTTAATATTGAAACGAGGAATTTTTAAATACAATTGGTGGATTTAAAGAGTAAAGCGTTATAGAGATCTAAATTTGTTGGTCTTGCCACTGAAATTAAAAAGAGAAAAATGCAATTTAATTTCACAAAACCTGTAGAATGCTCTTAAAAATCGACAGAAAGATATTATGATTTTAAAGATTTGAGATTACCTTCTAAGCTCATACAACGAGTTGAAATTTTTTTATTTTCTCACAATATTTGGGTCTCCTTTAAATAAGCCATTATGAAAATATTTTTTGGTTCCCCAAAGAATTCTAAGCCGTTTTGCTACTCACATTTGGTTCTTTTGGTCCAAGAGGTTGCTGACCCCTGGTGTAGGCAATACATAATAATAAAAAAAGACTTGCTTTTTCAGAGTGTTCACCTGTTACGCAGCGTCTGCAGAAGCCGTAAGTGGTTAAATAAAAATATTATTTGAACGATAGTTAATTATGCTTAGTCAATAATGCTGACGAAAATAATAAGCATAATGTTTCGTGCATGAGAGTATTACGTTTCGTAATTCTGCATAAACCTGACGGCCCTGCATCTTGAGCAAATTCCTGGCGTGCTATGATGAGCAAGTAAATCTTAACACATTGATGCTATTTCGTTATTCACATACATTTTTTCCTGCACACTTTAGTGGATGCAAAGACGTTATGAAGATTTTTCTTAAACATTAATGGCAAAACATTGAAATGTGATGTTGTTCATTTTCAGAGTACACCGTGTTAATATCAATCAATATCACGAGATGATTGAAACATTAAGGAGCTGCAGTTAGCGTTGGTGGGTATAGTGTTGAATAACCACTAGAAATATAGTACTGCCAATATAATATTTATAGTATTAGATTTGAGTTATTGAGATTTTGTACACTTCCATATATTTTGTCACAAACGACCCGGGTTTCGCCTTTCGACATCTTCAGGCATTCCCAGTTAAATTCCTTGCCAATTCCTAACGAACAGCTGAATCTTCCAAACTCTCCGTTGCTGTATCCTATATGTTGAAACACCTAACAGATACCACTAAATGTGGAATGATTGTATACATTTGTCCTTTCGTCGAACTGCATCGCGTCAAAACCCACAATGCTATTATAATTGTAAAATCACTGGTAATTCTAATATTAGTTGGAAAGCGGCAATTAGCCACCCTGTTAATGCGTTGTTTACAAAATAAGGATTAAGGCGACTCTCAAAATTTTAACTCAGGTATCAGTGTGAATCCTAGAATATTTTATCTCGTAAATAATATTTGTCGTATTTGTATCTTCGATATAAACGTTAGACACTGTTTACTGTCTGTCAGTTCGAGTTCATTCATGCGCTCGAATGCCTGAAGATGCCGAAAGGCGAAACCCGGGTCGTTAGTGACAACATATATGGAAGTGTACAAATTCTCAATAATTCAAATTTGATATTGAAATTCCATCAAGCACCCTCAGTCGATGTCTTAAATTATTTACAGTATTACCAACATTACCCGGCCACCGCCGAATTCGAAACTAGAATTGTCAGTCTAGAATAAATTTCTCCAATTGCCATTTTATGCAAAATAAATATCTTGTCTACTTTTAATAACCGTCGCTAAAATATCAGTTTTGAAATTTTTTGAAATTTCAGTTCTGGTTGAGTATGGCAACATTATTAACGTGACGGTGGCACGCTCACTAGCGGCCAAGTTAAATTGGTACATCTGTAGTCATAAAAATAAAAATTTACATCAAAGAAAGTTAGATGATGATGTGCTGGGTACGTCATGTTGATAGCAATAATTCGTCAAGTTTAGTGGTGAAATAATTATTGCTTTATATTTCAGTTATACGTTATTGCATACATTTTCTTTTCAGCCTACAAGTTAAACAGTTTTCCTAATTGCCGTCTGTCGTGTATGCATTGCAAATGTTATGGAATGTACAGATGCGGTCGTAACAGACGATAATAATGACCTGACAACAATGCAGCGTTATCATTGTAAAGTCCTTTGAATTAAAAACGTAATATTGTCAAAACTAAAAATAACAAGCGACACATCAACGTATATTTTTTAAGGTTACGAGTCGTTTGCATATATATATATATATATATATTATTTGAATGTATTTGTTATCTGCGAGAAATATAGTGGTGACTAGGGACTCCAACAACATGTTCGCCATTTTCGACTATTCGGATATCGAAAAGTAAAACTGAAACTATTCGAATTCGATTTGAATAATTACTAACATAACATTATATAAAGTAAAATAATAATTTAAAAATACAATACATATTGTAAAAAAACTAGCTCATTTATAATGAAAACCACATTTATTAAAATTTTAAATCACTGATATACACAAATATAATATTTTCTTAAGTATGAGGTATCTAAATCTTAAAATAATTCAAGATAGACAATATAAACGGTACAGATTCTAATACCGTCCCATTGTATTACAATATTTAAAAAATGCAACTGTGTCGGATTACTCCAGTGGTGTTTTTTAGAGTACCGAAATAGCGGCAGGTTTAAAAGTTTTTTTAACCCCGATTTATTCGTCAAACTCAAGTTATATGATTTATAATAAGATATTAAAAGCACCCGAGTTGAGTAAAGGCAAAATAAAAACCATTACTGTTCATTGTATTTATTATTGTTCTTGAAATTCGGAGAAATTGTGACGTGATCTTTTGTTGATTTTGTAAAATATTTCACTCAAAATTATTACGAACAGTATTCGAATAGTTGGCCAAATATTAGTTAAAAAAGAGCAGAATATATTTAGATATTGAATATTCGAATATACGAGTTGGAGTCCCTAGTGCTGACCACATCCTCTGAGATTGTCCCATAATGTCTTCTACGTGGGAAGAGTTACTTAAGTCGGTCCGGTCTAACCAGCTGTCGGACCCACAAGACGTGTCGTGCCCACTTGGTAGCTAATAATGAAAATTACACCGCCTTCTGCAAATTTCCGGCGTCATACTGAAAATGACTAGATGTGTCATTGCTTATCTAGGGACTTTCGAGACACTTCGGCAACTACACCAGATATAATCCTAGAGGAAAACTGACACAAACGCAAATGTAGTTACGTCTCGGCAAATGTCTCTAAGCTGATGTACGTGTCCTGGCGGAAGTTGATTCTAACTGTGTGTTACAACAATTGGATGCAGATATTAGATATTTTAATTTCAAGATACATGGTCACCATTGATGAGGTAAGGATTGATCAAAAAACTGACCGTTTTATATCCATATGTGAACTTTTAATTTAATAACTGAGCATTTTATGTAAATTACTGTACGTTTTATTTTTATTAAATTTGAATTACTGAGATTTTGTACATTTTCATGTATTTCGTCACTGACGACCGGGGTTTCGCCTTTCAGCCTCTTCAGGCATTTCACCTCACAAATGAACTCAAATTGAAACACAGTAAACAGTTAACATAACTTATATACAAGAGAAAATAAGATAAATCTTATCCCTAAGTCTGTTAACTAAAATAACATCTGGATTGGTCACATCAAACACATTACGGGTGGAATGACGGGGTTTTTAAAATCAATTCCAAGAACTACCTACTCATTTCAAACTAATGGGCTCTGTATCTCTGTGTATCAGTTCGAGTTCATTCGTATGCCCGAATGCTTGAAAATGCCGAAAGGCGAAACCCGGGTAGTTAGTGATTAAATACATGGAAATGTTCAAAATCTCAACAATTTAAATTTGATATTGAAATTCCAACAAGCACCCTCAGTCAATGTCTTAAATTAAAAGTTTATTTTATTAACTGACCTCGTGTGTACTCAATATTTATTATTTATTACTGACCACAAGTTGAAATAGTATAGATACAGGGCTTTATAAATTGTTATTTTCTAATCCATTACAGTGACGTTATGTGAGATAATTCCAAATCATTCAACGTAACGATTATTTGTTTTTATTAAAAATTGACTCATGAATTCTTTTAAATATAAAATGTATTGCTTATGATGTTGTTTGTATAAATGGACCTATTGTCGGAAATTGAAATGCCATTTTGACGGAAACACCGGTTACCTTGTTCCGCAGTTTTGACGTGTACATTCTATTTGTACATTCCGAATTGTATAACTATTTACAGTACATGATGCGATGTACAAATAAATATATTTACTATTATCGTTGCCGTTCAATCTGTTGTGCGAAGTATGAGTCGATGGTTAATCGAGATACAATTTACTCAGTGGCGTAGTGGGTAGGGGTACGTGGAATCGGCACTCTCCCACTTTTTCTAAATGATTTTATTTATTATTTGTATTATGATCAATATCGGTTGCGAGCATTATGAACTGAAATATTATCATGAAAAAAAAAATAGTTGACAATACTTATAATAAGTGAAACCGTTCCCGTATCATTATAAAAATCTAAAAAAATTTCAAAACAGGTTGTGCTTTATTTTTTAAGTATCATATTTTGCATATTGTATTTCGGAAAAAGTTATCTCGTATTTGTTGACTATTAACATAATTATCTGCCTGTCATAAGCCTTATCTTTGCTTTTCGTATCTTCGTCTGCCTTTGCAGGTTCTCAAATTTTTCTTTAACAATGGTGAGATAGAAATAATAAGTCAAAATTGTAAAAAAAATACTACAAGTTTACAAGATTTATAAAATAATGTTGATCGTTATTTCGACATCACGCCATCGTCGCTATTCAAATCACTATCAATTATATTTTATAATTCTTGTCGAAATACCAACAAACTATGGCATTTTAACTGTTTTTAAATTGAGTTTTATTAAATAGATGCCAATTAAATTAATTAATATTGAAGTTTTTATACCAAACTCCGTTTTTACGCTCTACTGTAAAGTTTTAGTCAAGTCGTCAGTTGTCTTGGACTTTCATCATACTTCATTGCCAGGTCAAGTGACTGAATTCCCAAAAGGAAACATTCATACATTGATATTTCAATAGATTTATGAAAGTCTGTGTCCAATGCCTATGGCGTTTTTAAAATTCATAACTTTCCCTCTATTCGATTCTGAAAATGGGACTATAATAAAACCATTGTTTTGCTGTCAGCCTTTTTCATAAACTTATCATTCTTCCGAAAAAAAGTAACTTTACAAACAGCTCTAGTTAAATAAATTCTGTTAAGCTCTGCATTGAGGGCGGATATATATATTAAAACTGTGAATCAAATACTGTTTTTGACATCGCAGTTATTTTTCATTACTCAGATTATCCAATTTTCCGTTGGTTGTGTTTTTACTTATGACGGCTGTATTGGCGACATGTACGTGTATCAATTTTGTTAAATTGTATGTCTAAATCATTGTAACAAAAATCCTAAAAAAACTGGTCTTCTAGAATAATATGCTTGAGCAACACTGCGCTTTTTTCCTAAGCATATTCTTAATTTATTTATACTTACGTATTGTAATGTCATTTGAAGGAGTGCCAGTTGTCCATGTGATAAAACAATTTCAATATAGTGAAAATTGAATGTGATCATAACAAATGCATAACAGGACTTTGAAATAATATGTTTTTGAATACTGAAAAAAAGAGACAGGTACGTGATTAGTTAATCATTCAAAGTGTTTATCTAATACAACTGATTAATTAACGAAATCTGATTAAAATTTAAATTTTTTTAAGTATCGTGTGACTGTTTTATTCTGTAAAATCTAATCGCGTGTTTACAAATAAGTATTTTTATATAAATGTGTATTTTATGAGCGGGGGATATAGCAGTTCATTAAGTTATTATAAATAACATGAAAAATGTTGAGAATCCTTATTCTTATATTTTGAAGATTTTTTTAAAACCATATCCTCTCCCACTGCGGACCATATGGCTTCCTAATGAAGGTACTCTACATAATTTATTGTAAGATAACTGATTCGTACTCAATTGTTAAACTTCTCTTTTTTCGAAGAGAGTATACCTCCCGATTCACTTCGACATATGGGTACATTTAAAAATATTGAATTATCAAACACACTATCAATGTAATACTTCAAATATTTATATAGCTATACATAACGCTGCAGATTTACGAAAAATTAAGCTTGTCATTTTCGGCAGCATTGTTGACGAAGCATAATTAATTGTCAAATAATATTTTATTTGACCGATATACGACACGGATTCTGCATAAGCTGCGATACAAATGAAAACTCTGAAAAGACAAGTCATTATGATGAAAGTAGGACACAGAAGGTTAACGACAGTATATATGAACAAAAAAGAAAGGGCCGAATTCATTCTGTAATCGCCGCCCGAACGAGGATTCTATCGCCACTCGCCGAACAGGAAACATCTGCTTTGAACTGCATAATCGTCATCATCATCATAACCCGTCCTAATGTTTAATCGGGTTAAGCATAAAACATAGAAAATACATTCCTAAATTTATTTTGATTACATAATTTAACCCTTTGCACTCGAGTGATGAAAATACTTACTAGCATATTATACCGATTCAGAAGCTTACAAATCAAATGTGAAGTACTCTAATGAGTCTAATGAAAATTAGTACATATCGATTTATTATTTACTATTTGAAATTTTTGGTTTACCGGTTAGTAGGAAATTTTGTCTCAAAGGCGCACTTCAACTGTTCCTACAGAATACCGACTTGCAGATAAGTTATATGTCTTGCGTTCCGGGACTAAGAAAGACTGTGCAGTATGTTCAAATAGAAAAATCCCAGGTGGTAGATCGGAAATACGACTATTTTGCGAGACCTGCATCAATAAGCCAGAACTACATATAGGAGATTGCCATGTGAAATACCACTCAATGAATAATTACAAATACAATTAAAATAAGTGAATTATATTCATTATAGATCTATTTTACAGAAATAATAACAAAACTATTTTTTACATGTGTTTCACAAATTAAATGTGAGAAGACCCCGGATCGAAGAGAGGCGAGCGGCTGGTTATCCGTAGTCCTGGAAGGGCTGATCTCAGACAAACACCATTTCAGATCCGGTTAAAAACTAATTTATTATCCATTAAAGATGCAGTGGTTTCACATTACACATATATATAAATCTTAACACATAAAATTGCTTCTACATTTACATTTACTTAGCAACTGAATTTACTTTAAGTTATAATACAAATAACACAACGAATTTAAATTAAATCCAACGCAAATCAAAACACAAAAACAAACAAACAGTTCACATCGTCACATCACCTTCGTCGCGACGAGACTTCGTTCGTCCGACTCGGCAGCTCGTCATCGACTGTCTACAAAAATTCAAAAAAACTCCGTGCAAAGTTGGAGCTACCCTTTTCCGTAAAAATGGACTCGTCCAGCGGCCGAAGCCCGGGGGCTTCTTAAACGCCTGACAACAAGAAAGAGCGTATTCTGCGAATTATTGCTGTTTGCCGCAGGCCGATTTCAGTTCGGGACACTAATGACACTTATACTTAAGAAAAACCAGGGTGTGTCAAACCCCCATACTTCTAGTGTCCATGAACTGAGTTCGGACAGCGTAGCAATAATCACACAAAAACAAGATACAATATACAATAAAGAACACAAAAAAATCAAGTCTTAAAAACACACGCGTGGCAGCGCGTCGGTCGTCACACACGAGGCCACAACACAGGTCATGTCGCGATCGGCACCACAACGGGCGGTGGTGCAAATTTTCCTACGCCAACAGGCGTCCTGTTCCTATCCCAGGAAGGCATCCGCAGCGTCCTCGCTCGGTGGGGCAGGTGTGTCGGCAGCATCTCCTCTTCACAGGCAGACGGCCTCATCTTCTCCCGAGAAGGCATCCGCAGCGTCCTCGCTCGGCGGGGCAGGTGTGTCGGCAGCATCTCCTCTTCACAGGCAGACGGCCTCATCTTCTCCCGAGAAGGCATCCGCAGCATCCTCGCTCGGCAGGGCAGGTGTGTCGGCGGCATCTCCTCTTCACAGGCAGACGGCCTCATCTTCTCCCGAGAAGGCATCCGCAGCGTTCTCGCTCGGCGGGGCAGGTGTGTCGGCAGCATCTCCTCTTCACAGGCAGACGGCCTCATCTTCTCCCGAGAAGGCATCCGCAGCGTCCTCGCTCGGCAGGGCAGGTTTATTAGCGTCTTCTCGTCTTTACAGGCAGCATGGCAGGCAAAACAGCCTCCCGGGTCGCAAATCTACCAGCCACAGTAGGCCTCACTCGTTGAAGACAAAACAGGCACAGCAGGCCTCACAGGTTGCAAATATAACAGGCACAGCGGGCCTCACGGATTGCAAACAAACAGCCACAGTAGGCGTCACTCGTTGACAACAAAACAGACACAGCAGGCCTCACAGGTTGCAACTCTAACAGGCACAGCGGGCCTCGCGGATTGCAAACAAACAGCCACTGTAGGCCTCACTGGTTGAAAACACAACAGGCCCAGCAGGCCTCCTAGGTCAGCGCGAACGACTTCAAGAGCGGCTAGTCGAGAAGTAGGGCTTCGTGAAAAGTAACAGAGGCCAGGCACCTTTCACCGACGACTCCCGCCAGTTTCGCCTTTGAAGCTGGGGTTTCGTAGTAAGACGCCGGGAAGCTGACTGGTTGTCTGGTCCCGATCTTGAAGTCCACCTTCAGGGCAGGGTCCGGATTCTTAGTGTGCGTTCGGCGATTTAAAATTCTTGAAGTTACGTTAAAATTCGGTTGGGCGCCATGAACCACAGTTCAAAGCCACTGCATCTTCAGAGCATGAGTCCTCAGGGGGTGAATCCTGAGGTGTCACAAACCATCAATCGGGCCCCACGTTGGGCGCCAAATGAGAAGACCCCGGATCGAAGAGAGGCGAGCGGCTGGTTATCCGTAGTCCTGGAAGGGCTGATCTCAGACAAACACCATTTCAGATCCGGTTAAAAACTTATTTATTATCCATTAAAGATGCAGTGGTTTCACATTACACATATATATAAATCTTAACACATAAAATTGCTTCTACATTTACATTTACTTAGCAACTGAATTTACTTTAAGTTATAATACAAATAACACAACGAATTTAAATTAAATCCAACGCAAATCAAAACACAAAAACAAACAAACAGTTCACATCGTCACATCACCTTCGTCGCGACGAGACTTCGTTCGTCCGACTCGGCAGCTCGTCATCGACTGTCTACAAAAATTCAAAAAAACTCCGTGCAAAGTTGGAGCTACCCTTGTCCGTAAAAATGGACTCGTCCAGCGGCCGAAGCCCGGGGGCTTCTTAAACGCCTGACAACAAGAAAGAGCGTATTCTGCGAATTATTGCTGTTTGCCGCAGGCCGATTTCAGTTCGGGACACTAATGACACTTATACTTAAGAAAAACCAGGGTGTGTCAAATGTTTTGTATTGAAAAAATACTTTTCATCGAAAAACGTGTTGAGTGAACGGTAGGCAAATACAAAAAAAGGCAATATAATAACTAATGTGTCGTAAGATAATGTTAACTTTCAAAAGTGAAAGAAGTTTTTTTGAACAATATATAATTTTTAATATATTTTAAAAACTTAAAACGTATATTGTTTTTATTTACAGTATTCCAGAAGTATCCAAACAGCGATTGCAAATATAAACCTATTATGGAGACCGTGTCGGAAGATATTATGCCAGGAAAGAAGTTGGAGGTCTTGGTATTTTCTGTAGCTGATTATCTTATCTTTGGAGGCATGCTGGCGATTTCTACCATCATCGGACTATACTTCGCCTTCTTCAAGAAGCAAGATACTGCTGATGAATACTTGCTCGGAGGGAAACGGATGACTGTTTTCCCAGTCGCAGTTTCTTTAGCGGCAAGGTTATTAGATATAATAGTTACAATAGAATGTACGAATCACAATATTTATAACAACACATTACGTCAACTTATTTACGTCATGAAACATTATCCGTATGTAATGAGGTTCAAATAATTGTTAGACTGAATCATTTCAAAAGCATACAATTACGTTTGAGTGGATTCGAAATGAAGAGTAATATTTTGAAATAAAATAAATTGTGTTTTATTTTAAAAATATACTGCCTTTCCATCTACAATTGACTGTTAACACCTTAGAAGAGATCATGGATAATACTATCCTAGAACTAAAATTATGAATATGTTTTTAGCGTGATGCGCAAAAAATGTATATGCTTACTTAGTGTCTAAATAAAATTTTACATATTCTATACTGCCATGCAAGCACAGTGTATAGATTTTTTAATCATTTTTTTACGTTATTGCCACCAAAATTGTGTAGTCAATGCGTCAGTTGACGTAGCAGTATAATTTTAATAATATTATGACACATTGAAATTCATATTAATCAGTAAAATTAATTAATATTTCCGATTAAACGAACCAGCTTGAACGAGCATTAAATGGTCTTGGAGAGAATGGAGAAGGTGTGAAAGTTTGAGGAAACATGTTATTCTTATGTCATTTACAATTACATATTTGAATATTGTAAATAGCTTAAATATTGAGGCAATAAATAGACAGTAATACGTGTTAATAATACTAAAGATAAATACATTAGGAAAGCATGGGTGGAAGAAAATTTCAGACGTTACAAACTTTCATGCCAACGAACATAAATCAATTAAAAAATCAATTTATTAAACTGTCCTTACCGGAGTTTGAACTCGAGATATCCTTAACCGAAGCCAAAGATGTCGACCACTGCACCACGTACCGTTTACATTACTTCTCGCTAAAGTTTCTTAATTAAACTTATTTGTGTTTTTACAGCTACGTGTCGGCCATTACTCTTATAGGGATGCCTGCTGAGGTTTATACTTATGGCGGTCTATACATAATGTCGTGTATTGGGGCTTTGGTAATGTCAGTCGTTATTGGGAAAGTGTATCTACCAGGTATATTGTAATTTAAATATTTTACTCTTACACAGATAAGATAAGAAGCGATGAAAATTTGGAAAATTCAAATAATATGTAGTATAAATATTATTTAAAAACTATTATTAATTATCTGCATCAGATGTGCCCAACCGACAGCTTGAAATACAGTGTTAAACAATCGATAAATCAAGGGTCACATACTGACAGTTTTAAATGTCAAAATGAATGAAATTTAATGTTCTACGTACTGATAGAATGAATAATGTCATAGAATATAATGGCTTTTCACCAAGAAATGACTGTTGACACCTTAAAAGTAAATAATAAATGGTTAGTTAATAATTATGTTTAGTCAGTAAATGATTTTCAAGGTTAGATTTGGTTTAATTAAAAAACCGACTGTTTTATAAAAATATCTGACCATTTTATTTAATAACCGACCATATTGTAAGAATTACTGACCGTTTATTTTATTGACTGATCACGTGTATACTGGCCACTTATCGAATTAGTTACTGAGCATTTTGATTAATTATTAACCATATCGACTGTGGAAAGAAAAAAGCACGTAACTCACACTAAAATATTGTGTATAACTCACACACAACTTGCTATTACACTATATTTATGTATAAATATGTAATATATCGACCGTAGGAAGGCAAAAGGACTTATCCCTCCGTGTTTTAAAAATTATTTTTTTTCGATAATCACAACGTATGCACGTTTTCTTGGGACTATACACAATATTTTGTGTGTGTAGGTTACGTGCTTTTTCTTTTCCAAATTCGATATATTATCAAAAATTGAAATAGTTACTCACCCAATAAATGCAGGCCATAAGTGTGCATAATATGTGCAATCTTTCGTTCGTCTAAGATCGAAGAATGATCTAAATATAATATATGAGAAATCGTAAATGTGGAGAATTTTTCGTTTGAATATTTTGTAATTCGCGTAAATTATCAGTCTCCCTGATTTCCATGTCTAACAATTTGGCATTGTCTTTTTTGTAATAAAATTTCCTACAGGAGTACTTTGTTATTAGCCGCATTTAGTAAATTACCGATTAAATGATGTGTGGCATGTTGTATAATAAGAAAATAATAAGTTCTAATGATATTCTAAGTACTTATCGAAATGAATATTTTCAGTTTTCTACAATCTTCAGCTGACGTCCAGTTTTGAGTATTTGGAGTTGCGGTTTGACAGCAGAGTCCGAAAGGTTTCTTCGTTTATTTGCCTTTTTGGTTTCCTCATCAATATTCCTATTGTGATGTACGTTCCTGCATTGGCGTTTAATCTTGGTGAGGATGTTTGCAACAACTTATAGCAATAATAACCAACAAAGCTAGCAAAACACTGAATGCTTCTCACATAGACATTACATTGTCAACAGTAAATCATTTTAAATATTTATAGATAAAGAAGTACAATACTTAAAAACAATTAGAATTAAAAAAGCATTTTATAGAAAAATCTACATACTTAAAACTGTGGTCAAAAATAGGTGATAATACAAGTTTGGGGCATCAAGCAAATCGAAATAATTTAATATATCGACTGAAAGTGTGTGATGGAATTTCAATATCGAATTTAAAACGTTTCCATGCATTTTGTCACTCAAGACCCAGGTTTCGCCTTTCAGCATCTTCAGTCATTGGAGTACACGGATGAACTTGAACTGACAGTTAGTATATAGTTTATATTTTAAATTGTAATAAATTCGAATAATGTCATATTGTGTGAATTTCATTGTGTATAATTCATCCAGTTGAATGTACAAGATATTTTTATATAAAATTGGTTATTTTCCAGTGAGTGGTATTGACTTGAAATACATTACCCCGGCTGTATGCCTTATTTGCATTTTATACACAACAATCGGAGGACTCAGAGCAGTTGTGTGGATAGATACAATTCAGTTCGTAATTATGAACGGATCCATTCTGGCAATTCTGGTACTCGGCAGTGCAAACGAGGGTGGGCTGGCGAGAATGTGGAATATTGCAGCCGAGTCTGGCAGGACTGAATTCTTTGAGTAAGTCTGTCATTATTTAAACTTTAACTGTAGTGTGAATTGATCACGCTTCAAACGCTTACTCACAAGTGTAATTGTTTGCGAAAAGACATCAGAAAGACAAATTGAAAAATATTTTTAATAAACTAATACCTACTCACTGGCTAAAATCGAAAATTAGTCTGAAGAACCTCACTACTTAAAGTAAAAAAATTAAAGATTTTTTTTCTAACATACTATTTTGACATTTAATTAAATAGATATAAATGTATGGAAAGTTAAAAAAAAAGATGGTACCTTTAAAGTTTTAAAAAATTCTAAATAAAAAGTCATCTCTGTACTTAAATTGGGTAATAATAATATCAATTATATCTATTAAAATAAATAGTTTATTAAGCCTTAATTAAATTTATTCCTCACTACTTTTTAGTATGGATCTGAGTATATACAAACGTTCAACCTTTTGGTCAGTCACAGTAGGGATGTGTTTGGAATGGATTTCAGCAATGGGTGTTAACCAAATGTGCATTCAGAGATTCCTCTCTGTCCCATCTCTGGCGGATGCAAACAAGTACGTATTCAACAACGTCAATATTTAAAGCCACACAAATAATCGTGTTATTTTACTATAAATGACACCATGACATATGTCTTCGTCAGTAAGATATGTATGTTTTAGTACTTGATAATTTAGTTGCTATAGGAACTTTGCGGTCAGTAGGCTGACTGGCTATAATACCAAGCGTGCCCAACTTTTTGCATACCAAGCGCTATACAACCCAACCACTTGTTCTACCTTCTTACGGTCACGGTTGTGCTTGGAAAATAGGGATAGGTTTTTTTCATCAAGTAGTTTCAGTTCCTGTTCTATAAAATTAGAAACAGCATTTTCAATTTGCAAAATCTACTTCGAAACTGTCTCTCTCGCAAAAACTCTTCTTCAATCCCACCGCCTCTCAATCGTACCGCGTCTAACTCTCTCTCATACTCACACACACTGTTCACATCCTGCAATTGTAAACTGGAAAAAAAAACCAGAAGAACTTATAAGTAAAATGGCTACATGAATTGAATTGAGAACACTCAGGTGTTGAAAATATGAAGATGGATTCAGTTATGGCACCTACTTCAAAAGAATACGTAGACGCAAGGATGCAATGCGCCACTTGTAATCATCTAATGCGCCATGGTTTGGCCACACCTAGGTTATACCATTATATACAACGGTGTCGCTTGATGTTCATTTTTTTTCTTCAATTTCCATTAAGTCAAAGTACATGACGTTTACTCAAGTTTACTGAAAGTTGATTGTGTGGTCCCATATGATCCGTAAACATATCCGACAGCAATCTCCTTCTCCCACAGATGGTCGAAAATAAATGTTTAGGTTTGAGGAAAAAAATACAACACGCGTTAACTCCATGTATGGTGCAAAAGCCCGATCTCGCCAGCGTCGTGGAGAGATCAAAGCAGCGGCGTCACCTCGCAACTACTCTCAGAGCAGCGAAAATAAATAAATTCAAGGTGCAACTCAAAGTCCTTCGTCAAGATGATGCAACAATCTTTACTATGCTCTACATTCTTCTTTAGCAGAGGTGAACGAAGGAAAGGCCAACCGCCTTGCCGGCCTTTATTTAATCACCGTAAGAGATAAATCTTGAAGATTGTTCAAGTGCGTGAACCGTGCATGCGCATCTGGGAACCCGAGAACACTAGGCTCGTATATTCAGTTAGGGCCTGGGCATGTGTAATATAAGAATAGTAAACTCCTCACACTAACGGTTAACGTCAACATTACGAGCAAGTCTTGGAAATAATTTAGCTTTTGTTAATGACTGAAAGGCAATCATTATCGTAAGTGGTTTTCACACACAAAGCCTTCAACTGACAGAATCTCTTAGATAGTATTAGTAAGATAGCTCACGTGCGAGAAAAGGATATATAGAATTCTGTCTATACCCATCCTAGCAACAAATTTAGCCAGGAATCTAATAGCCTCCACATGGTAATTTCAGTAGTAAAGCAGAGTTAGGGAAGCGCCTATCGTGTTTTATATGTAAAACGCCTGCAAAATACGCATTGGATCTCGGCGGTTTACGTACAAAACATGCTGCTAGCCGCCAGTGTGTACGGCCGCTTAGGTCTCGTCAAACTCGATTGGGTCTTGGCAAATAGTAACCCTATTACACTTTATAATGTACAAAATATGATATTAATGTTTAAACCTTATATATAAATTATTTCGATTATTAATGTATCTGTTTTAAATCCAAAATCATTTTAAGAAACGATTTAATTTTACATTTTGTGTAAATTTACAATATAAACGGCAAGTAGAAATTATGAAATGGTATTCCTTTATTCCCTTAGAGTGCTGTACATATATAGTTTTGCCGTAATACTTATAAAGGCATTGTGTCTATTTGCTGGATATATCATGTATGCCCGATACAGCGGATGTGATCCTTTGACGACTGGCGTGATTAGAAAGGTTGATCAGGTAATCTTTTATATATTCATTTGAACTAAAGTTAAGCATTACAACATTAGAGAGTTGTTAAAAAAATATGTAATTTTGTGTGGAAGGAATGTGACTTAGTGCAAGTAAATTATCAGCCGGCACCCGTTAAAATTGCCGCAGCTGTGTGATCATGTGCTAATCATGCGCAGAACATTGCTTACAAGTGACTGTTGAAGCGATTTAAATATGTGTAATATTTACCAAATTAACCCGAATTTTTGACCGTAATATCACGGCATTATTGCATTTCTAATACCACAATTTTTCACGCTTCCTTTTGACTAATGCCTGATCAACGCAAATAATAATTTCTTTGCTGTGTAACTAAATGTGACACGTGTTTTGCATAGTAATAATAAATCGTAAAAAACATATTTATCAAAAGTATTGATTCTAATTCCTTAATAATAGAACGTACCTATACAGTATAGGGAGAAGGGATTTCATATTTCTATTTCTAATAAATTTCATATGACAATGATTGGAATGGTGTAAATATACTAATAAATAATGTTCAATTCTCAGATATTGCCGTATTATGTTATGGATACGGCTCGGGGAATACCCGGGTTACCAGGGTTGTTTGTTGCTGGAGTCTTCAGTGCAGCATTGAGGTATTTATTTTCATTAAGATTATCAGAACAGATTGTTTAGCAAATGTCTATATTTTCATACCAATTGCATATTGTTATTCTTCCCCTCAAAGACACAGTGTATCTTTAAATACAGAATCAGTACGTGCCCTTATCTAGAAAAATGAAATATGCTTAAATTAGTACGGTAGCTTATTCTTCGGTAAAATCAGATAAAAATCCCTATTTATTAAGTTTTCCTTATGCAAAAACTCTTTGTTTTATAAGATATTTATTTAAAATGCATGTAATAAGGCTATAGAAATTTTAAAAGATATATATATATATATATAATGTCAATTATTGGACACTGTCCATAATAAACTTTAGACCAAATGGGCTGAGAGATTAGTCAAGTCCATTTTACGGTTTTTTAATTACGTCTACTATTAAAACAACGAAACACCTGAAAAATGTGATACAAATTCTCATCATGGTCGATATGTTATTCAATCTGGTAGTTATCGTATGTTCCCTCTAAGCTGCGCGCGTGTGCAGCCGCACAGCAGTTTTGGAAACCCGTGAACTCGAAATAAATAAGTTTTACCATGCATTTATTGGATTGGCCTGCTCAGCAAATGCATGCAGTGGAATTCTCTCTTTCTTGCTCAATCCCATGTAAAGTGAAAGGTATGCTCTTGTATCCTACTTTTACTCTAAAAGTGAGGTTGTGCAATACATCCACTGTACGCCGATGCTGCTCAGCATTTGAGTTTTCTACGCAGAGAAGCTCGCGTCGTAGGGGTAACATTGTTTGCTACCCACCGGTTGGGAATCAGGGTTATAGGTAAATGTAAACAGTCCAATTATTCATTCTAGCACGATGTCAACTTTACTCCACACAGCCTGTGGTACTCTATATAAAGACTTCATAGCGACTTGGATGCCGGCTTCTACAGCTGAACGTATGGCCAGCAAAATTATGAAGTCGATTGTCGTTGTGTTTGGCTCCATTTGCATGCTCATGGTATATTGGGTGGAGCAGCTAGGCAATATTCTTCAGCTGTCAATTAGCTTTAATGGAATAGTGGCTGGCCCTCTTCTTGGGATATTCACAATGGGAATGCTTTTCCACCGGGCCAATTCTAGGGTAAGTGATTATTATTTTATATAATCTCTTTTAGTCGTTTTTCTCACTGGTGAGGGTTGCGATCTCCGCCTATTGCAACAACTCCATTTCTTTGACGATCCTTGCTTCTGCACTCCGCTGCTCAGAGGGCCACCGCTAAGGAGAAGCCTGCGGCATCCTTCACTTGGTCGTTTCAGCAAGATGGAGCCCTTCTACGTCCCCTTCTGCCCTCTGTGACGACGAGTCTTTCAAGATTGTCAGTAGGCTTGCTGGTGATGTGGCCAAAAAAACCGAGTAGGCATCTTGTATAAATGTTCGAGAATCTATTTTAGATTTGTTGCTCGTTTAGGATAGATGCGTTTGTACACTTGGCCGTCCATGGTATACGGATCATTCTTCTCCAGTACTACATTTAAAATGCGTCTAGTCGTTTTTTGTCGTTTAGAATCCATGTCTCCACGTCGTAAAGGCGTATGGAGTAGATCAGCGACTGTACTAGACGCATTTTGGTGTGTCTAGTTATTTCCTCAATTTTCCAGATTCTCTTCAGCCTAGACACTGCGGCCTTAGCCATCCCAATTCGTCTATAATAGCAAGAGCTTCAATTGACCAGAGATTAGATTACTTGCACGGGTTTGTTGGTTGTATATAGTAATTCTTAGTAGATATAAGTTTAACTTTAGATATTTAGTGGTTTTTTTAAAATAGAATAAAATTAATAGTGTACTTATTGATAAGACCAAGGCAGGTTTTACAGTACAAAGTAGTATTTTTAATTTATAAAAAATACAGTTTTACACAATATACCATATTCATACAATTTACTTTTGATAAATCAGATGGTATATAAAACAATTTCTTTGAAAAATAAAGGCTATAAAACATTTTTAAGTATTTTGGCAATGCAAACACAGCAGAAATACTGAGATACCGATATTGCAGTCCCTGGTAGGAATACCTAAAAAAGGATTATATTATGAATTACAGTTTTTAAGAGAATTAATTTTGATCCTTAGGGAACTGTTATTGGAGCACTTATCAGCAGTGTGGTGATGATATGGATGTTTTATGGGAGCAACCAGGCAGAGGCCAATGGGATCCTGGTACATGACGTCAAACCATTTTCTATAGATGAATGTGCAGCCAATACAACTATTTTGAGACGAACAGAAACAATGACGTAAGTCAAAATATCTTAATTTTGACTAAATTAATAAATTCAGTCTTCCTGTGGTGAAAGAGGACATGATGAATGCATCTGGATAGAAGAATAGGAACTACCTAAATATATATTCAATTATAAAAGTGGGTGCAGAATTGCGTTGGTGTTCTGGTGGCAAACATGAGGTGAAAAGCTTTACTGAAAAATAAAATACATTTTATCAGTTAAAACAAAAAAAAGCAGTCATGATTGTCACAAATTTATGTGATTTTACACTAGCACAATTAACGGTGTCACTTCATTAAAGACTGAAGAATTCAAAAGTGGTATATTCGGATGTAAAGGGTTAAACATTGATGAATCAAAATTTAAATTGCATCATAGTACATTTTCCTAATTTAGAGTAACAAGAAGAAATACGATTGAGTGCAAAGGGTCTTAATTCATTTCAAAAAGGTACCATAACTTAATAATTTAGTTGCTTTGGGCGATGAGAGTAATCTGTATCAATTCGATTTTTAGGATAAAAGTTTTTTTATAAAATTATCCTTCTTTGTGTAATAGTCAAAATTGGTCAATTCCATTGCATGTAATCCGATAACACACGCGGCTTTTGAGCGGTAACACTGCCATTGTGTAGGTAATTAAGTATTTACCCCAAGCACTGGCTTAGCAAAGAAGGTGGAGGAAGGGGACAGCCCGCCCCGGGTGGCACTTTTTACGGGGCAGCGTTTTAAAAATGAATCTAAAGTTTCCACGATAAAAATAGATATTTTTTATATTTACACAATCAATACAAGTTATATTCTATTCATCATGTTTTCTTCCATATAATTTGTGTCTCAGTGACAAAATATACTTTTCTAGGGGCGGCATATTTGAAAATGAGTAGAAAATTATTTAGGTAATAAACAAATAAGAATTTTTATACCTTGTGATTCGCTGACAAAACATATTTCTTTTCTGAAAGATCTAAGAACAATTATGAATCATCAATGTCGCAAAGCAAAGCGTTATTCTAGTAAAATCTACTTGTTCTAAATCGATTCACAGTTTTAATTTGTTTTTATGTTTGCATATTAATAATAAATATAAAATTTATTTAAATGACTTATGGATTTTTTGACATATTTGAAAAAAAAAACCTGCAGAACAAATTTAAAATTAAATATAACATTTGTAAATTGTAAAAATATAGTACATATTTTTCAAGAAATTATATTTATACATGAAAAACTTTTGCCTGCGGCGCAATCTCCTGTGTCTTGGTGTTAGTAAAAAAAGAATAGGTAATTTAAAAAGCAGCCTTAACACAACACTATTATAAGCATTTTTTGAGAAAAATTATTAATATCAAATATAAAATTTGTTAGGATTGTAAAAATAAAATATGTTTTTCAACAAATTATATTTATTCTTCATAAAATTTTTCTGCCTGCGGCGTAATGTTTTGCGTTTTCGTGGGTATAAAAAAAATGGGAGAAAAGGTGATGTAGGGGGCGGCAAATTCAAGGACTGCCCCGGGCGCCACAAACCCTAGCTACGCCACTACCCCTTATTTGTATTCGTAATTATCATGTTTATTTTTTTTCTATTCAGGTCTCAGGAGCGCGAAGAAAAAGTCGATGACCTTCTGTTTTTATACAAGATATCAGTAATGTGGTATACTACCATTGGCACCATCATAACCCTTGTTATTGGAATACCGATCAGTTATTTCTCAGAGGCACCTAGCGAAAATCAAACGAGGCCTGAATATTTTAGCCCGGTTATCCACCCATTTTTGCCGAAACACATAATGGACAGAAGGGTTAAGAATGTCGGGGAAAATTCTGAATACAAACCTGTTGATATTGTAATGCAAGATTTAAAAGACAAAGTTATTCACGATTAATTATCGCAAATTCTATCTTTACTATATCATTTAAATACAGATTAAGAGTGTTTCGTTTTGACAACTATTATAAAGAAAACAATTTATATGTAAATATTTTATCATTTTTATTTTGGAAATTGTTAATTTGATGTCTTATTTTCATTAAAGTAAGCGAAAGTATTTTAAAATTTTTCAGTTGTGTTATCTTTCATATACTAAAGCGTGATTTTCACAGTACGATTGGGTCTCGTATAACACGGTTTAATACAAAACCGTTTTCATATAACACTTCTAAGAAAACGGTTCTATAATGAAAAGATGTTTGAAGTTCAAGAGAGAATTACAACAGATCTTGGCCCCTTATCGTGACATACGTTAAGATTTATATACTAACAGCAAACAATCGCGTATTACAGAATTTTTAAAGCCTGTATTCAAAAATACTCCAAAGTCCGCCGATAATGCAATTTCACAACCGATTTCGAAAAAGAATGAATAATTGGTCTGTTATTTTTATTGAGGTGTTTTTAAATACATATTTACTTAAATATAAATTTATGATTTTTAATCAAAAAAAAAAAGAATATTAACAATCTTCGATATTTATTTGGAACGCATACCTTAATTGTGAACTTAAAACCTCGTATAACAAGGATTTTTATTACACGACGCATATGACCGTGTTATATGAAGCCCAAGTGTATTAGTAATACAAAAAGCTTAAAACGCATATACACATAAGCGTATTTTGCAATGGAATTGACGATAGACATTAGTTGACTTATACTAGTTGACTTATGGTATTTCAACTTAGCTCTGAAAATTCAAAATAATATTTTTATTATTTTGCGTGATAATTGGGCTGTCAAAATATTTTTTTTGTTTTTGGATAATATTGGAGAGACTATAGCTCTTTTCACTAGACCAAAGAAGCCAAAATATAGTGACAAATGAAAGTTTTATACCCGCTGATTTAATTAACTCTTTATGAACTGCGTTTAATATATCATTCAGAAGTCATAATTATATTACGTATTTATTTTAGTAGGGGATATTAAAATGTTATAGCTGCGACACGCCCATCATAATTCAGAGCCAAAAGTTTGGCATTATTAACGAGCGATAAAATATTTTGACGCTGATAACCTGTAATAATAAAATAAGTATAATGCTAATTTTAATTAGGGTGCCCCTGTGTAGACGCACCTTAGTATTGGAAACAATAAAGCTGAACTCTCACCGTGAGATTTTTGTTAATGTGCCGTAAGAATTTACAAAATTATACGAATTGTTAACATATTCTCAAATGTTATTTGAGGGATGTGCTGTAAAAAGTTGGTATCCTACTCTATGGCTGATTTCAATTTTAGTCCCTTTTTAGCGTAAGTAACAACAATTCTCGATTTCGTCATTTTTTTTTATCTATTGATAGGTGTTTTTTGTCAAAACTCACATTTTTACTAAGTAAAAACTTGGTTATGCATTAAAAACATAAACATACATATTCAGGTAAAAAAGATTAATTCAATGCAAAGGAATTGTAAAATCTTATAAATAAGAAACGAAAACTTAGATTGAATCGTTAGTTTATTTTGGAACATGAAAAAAAATTCAATTGGGATTATTACAGAACTGTCTCATTGTGAGTAACCAATAAGTGAACTACGTGCAAGAGTAGAACTTGAGAACCTGTGGTTTTTAGGTTTTGCGTTCTTATGAATGAATCCAATATTCTGAAACCATTTTTTTTAATTTCATTCATTGATTGAAATGACATTTACTTGTTAGAACTTCATTATAATAGGAAAAAAATAACGAAGCATTCAGTTTTTATGTTAGCTATTTCGGCTTCACGCCATCGTAAGAACTATGGCGTGAAGCTATGGTATTAATAGATCTGACGATGGTGAAAGTTTACTGTTTTTTACCTATAAAAATAATTTACATCCATTTGTATTTAATTGAATTTGCCTATAAGATTGCATAAATATATATGAATGCGACTTTTGACATTAAAAGGCTCCATGTCCTCGCCAACGAGCTTAATCATACGACCAATGGAACGGAAATAAAATTGGTTAATATTATTGATAAATTTATTATTATAAATTTAAGTATTTTTTTATGGGAAAGACTCTAAGTCAGTGCACCTCAACTTTTTCTCACCCACGGCACACTTAGAATTTCGCAGCACACCGCAAGCAAATATATGAAAATTTTACAAATAATTTATTTTTCTTGTTTGAGGAATAACGGTTAACATTTTTTAAATCATAATCAATCGATGCCATTTTAACTCTAAGCTAAGTCCGAAAACTGGTTCTTAGAATATTGAGGTAATAAAACACTTTTGACGATTTCGAAATCACCAAGAAAAAAATTATTTATAAAAAAATATGCATTAAAAGACGTATTTTTGGAATAAAGAAAGATTATGAAAAAAATACATTTCTAAAAGTTTTAACTAAAAAAGCTAACTACGCGTAAAAAAAGTATTTTATATTAAATTCGTCAGCTGATCTTTTGCTTATTTCACTAATCTCAGGTCTAATGGAAAAATGGCTTTTTTCTTCCACTATATTTTGTTGAATGCATGTAGTTTATAATGTTGAGATACTGAGTACATAAATAATTAATTACAATAATGATGAGTTATTAAGAAATTTTCAGTACCCCTATGAAGATAGTTGGGTACATATTTGTATTTAATGAATATTTTTTCAGCGAGAACATTACAAAAAGAGACCTTAGCAACCTGTGAATGCTAGTAGATTTAATTCTTTCTTAATAAAAACTCGTTTTATTGTTCATTTGGGTCTCATTGGCCGCGGCACACCGGTTGCAGAGCACTGCTCTTAGCGAAGCCTTGTATAAGTGAATGCCACTGATGACAACTGAACATAACAATAATTCATTCATCATAATTTGCGAGATAATTAACCGTAGAAGGCAGGCTTAACGTGCAGATCGTAAAATTTATGTGGAGTCTCATAAAGAAAATGTTGAGTCTTAATTAAGAACTGCGTCGCAGGCTACGCCAGTTTGAACCGTTATAATAAATTTATCCGAAAATCTTTTGTTTGCCTTGCGTCTAGTTAATTGTGAATAAGTTTCACTGTTTACCCAAGAAGCCTTCCTTCCTTCATAAATCTTCGCTGAAATTTGACCCGAAAATAAGCCTAATGAATCAACTGGAGTAATTTGAAAGTTTTATTTTTTGTGCTGATAATTACTTAACTTTGCGATTAGCAGGAAAGTATTTTTCATTTGTAACTAGGTCGTTAAATTCTTAGTAAATAATTTTCGGTTCGACTCATTTTAAACATGTTTTTTGTTCGAACCATTTAAGTTGCGCCCTGTTTAAAATTAGCAATTATACATGAAGGATTTTGAACGTCGTATAAAAAAATGTCAAAAAATATTGTTAATAAATCACTCTGTAATATTTGTATGATCAATTACATCAAATAGTGTCTTGTTCAAATATTGTGAACAAATTTAAATTTGAATTGTTTAAATTTTGTACATTTCCATGTATGTCGCAACTAACGACCCGGGCTTAACTTTTCGACATCTTAAAGCATTCGAGCACACAAATGAACTCAAACTGACAGACGGTACATAATTTATATCGTTTATATACAAGACAAAATACCACAAATTATTATCACTTAGACTAGGAACAACATTGATACCTGAGTTAATCCCAACAAAAATTTTAACAGCTCATATTTGATATTGAAATTTCATCAAGCACCCTCAGTCGATATCTTTAATAATTTCTGAGCAAGCGATGCTTGGGATTTTCAACTCAATGCGGAAAAGCAAAGACTCATGGTTCAGTTTGTATTCAGTCAGAAACCGGTGCCACTTATTCAATATGGTATGATTCTGATGATGCTGTTTTACAGTGGAAATTCATGGAAACTGGCGGAAGTTCAGAGTCACTATAGAGTATAATTAGCAGTCTCTTATAGTGCCCAACTTAATTTTAAATTAAATGCAACTGAAAGAAGCTAACCAATTATTATATATAAACCTATATAGATAAATAATACAAAGTAATGACAAATTTTTTCAAACTTTAACGTACAGAACTTACAAAATTAAACTCTTAATTTTTTTTTACAAATGTGTCGTATTTATAATGAACTAATATATTCTTTTTGAACATTGTTAAATATTTACTAGATGCGTATACTAAAAAGTACTGTACACACACACCCAACATAAATATTTATTTAGATATGGGATAGAGACATTTAAAAAAACTGATTTAAATCGATTTCTCAGAAGTAAATTTATTTGAAAATATACAGAAAACAATATGTCGAGAGCTAATATCAGCAGGCATGCGAAAATTATACTAAAAAGAGAAATTTTTATTTTTAAATGGTTCAAATTTATAATCAACGTATTTTATAAAACAATATCTACATCAATGTATATAACATTTTACGTGTAGTTGATAACAGGCCTCTCCAGCTAACACGATAAATATAATAATGGACGCTGTCCAGGTGGTCTGCCTAGGTTTAATTACCTGTTGCCCCCCGTACGAGAGAGGGTGGAAATTAATATCGTTTATGCGTTTCATAATCTTTCATTAAAATTAATTGCTATAAATATTAACTGGAACCTTTTGCATCACGTATCTGTTTAACATTAATATTAGTGGGTTTCCAGCATTTTTAAAACTTTTAAAAATTTTATTACGTCCGTGAATACCACAATCAGACAATACATATTTAGACCAACTCAACTTTACTTTAAATAAATGTATTAATTGAACAATCAATACACTATAAAGCTTTTAGCGAAATGTTAGAAGAAATATTTGAAGAGAACATCAAAAACAGCCACAAAAATTCGACATTTATTCGTACAATTTGAGGCAGTTGCTCACCTTATACATTCTTCAAGAAAGTTGTTGAATTCCAACAAGATACTTTACAGGCTATTAGGTGGAATAGTTGAGTGAAGAATTTGTGGAAACCTAGTTAGACAACGCATCCAAGAAAAGTTTTGGCTTAAGAGCCTGTCCCAGTTTTAAAGATAATGGGTTTGTATTTTCCATTAAATGAAATGTCCAGTTTGAAAACTGTTTTTAAGCAATGTTTTATACTAAAATGTACTATGTTACTTTAGTTTTAAAGTGAAAGATCAAAAAAAAATTGGCAGTTGTAAAAATGCCCTTTTTTGAGATACCTCAACAGATCAACCTGGTCAAATGCAATTAAATGTTTTCAAACGTCATTACACATATACTTTTTGTTTGCATTGTTTTTTTAGTTAAAATTCTAATACCAGAAAAATACTTAGGATACAGGGCTGCAGATACCGCTCGAGAAAGATAGGCCCTTGATTTCATAATTAAGTAAATTATTTTAACTTTGATAAAATAATCACAGACAATAATTTCGTGTCTAGAGAGGCTTTTTTTACCATATGAAAATGGAGGTTGAATCCTGTAGCCTCCTGGTCACATTAACGCGACAGAATACTAAAACGGCAGACAGTGTGATTTTTTTTCTTTTGTAACCATGCACATATTCATATTTAGCCCCCTGACCCCCTCAATATGGCCCTATTAACACTGCAGCGGCGGGTAGTATAAAAAACGTATTGTCCTGACAACTGCACTTTTTTAACGTTCATCTAATGTTTATATTATTCTCTCGTTCGGTCGTATTTATGGGATGGTCCGAGTGAAAACAGTAATTTGCATTCACAGTGCCGCCTCGTCGCTATAACATTAATCGTATTTAACAAAATGTGTTGTTTTTAAATTGCCGTTAACGATCCCCCTCGTAAATATATCTACGCTACTGAACGAAAATGGCGGAAATTACATCTCTACTATATAGCAGAAAATACATGTATCAACATAAAAGGAAGCTGTACATTCGGATTCATCATCGAAAATTCGGACAATCTTTGCAGTAATCCTCTCATTTTGTGAACATTTCAACCCAAAAGCGCTTTGGGAGAACAATAAAGAATGCATTTCTGAATATATTTTGGATATCCCTTGAACTATTTATACTGATGGCATTTACAGAGAGCCACTCATCAAGCTTGAACACATGATCGGAAAATCTTTTTAAGCCCTTAAATAAGCCCTTCACGACAGCATGTACGTAAAATGATTAGCAACATGTTGTGAGAATAAGCGTATGATTCTGATGTAATGTTTAATTTTGTGGTGCTGTAGGGGCCATTGTTAAATGCAGATCAACAACCTATCTATCTAGAAGTTTTACGGCGCCATAACAAGAGTGAAGGTGGGGTAATATTTTACTTTTATTTTTACTGTTTTCAACTTTTAACATTATTATTAATTGATGGACTATATTTTTGGGTGTTACAAGAGGTACGGTTCACGGTGAAATTTGATCAGATTCAGATCAGAGTGACGACAAAAATCACGTTCGGTGACGATTATTGAATTACATTCGGCAGTTGCTACTGAATGAATGCGGTTGTTTCTTGATTGTTTTTAGTTATAATGTCGAGTGGACTGTCTGTGACCTTCTTTCATCATTGTGACATTTATGAGTGTCTACCTGTTACGCAGCGTCTGCAGAATATCGAATATTGGTCAGTAGTCGTGGACAAAAATTAAAAGCAAAATGTTTTGATACAGGCGAGTATTACATTTCGTAATCTGCAGCGTCATGTCTCGCCACATTTTTATCGATTAGTATGATTTTTTAATTGAATGGGAATCAAACACATTATTACTGATAGTGACAATTATCCCCTTTACTGTTCTAACATCTCCTGGCGAAACGTATACGTAACGTACAATATTACCTCCATAAAGGTTTGTAGACATTAAGGTGACCGAGCGATGTGAATGTTAAAAGTTGAGTAACCATTAATCTCTAATACTAATATTTAATTTAAATACTAGATGGGAAGACATTATAATAACAACTACTATCTGTGTATTATACTCCACAGTTTTTACGTAAAAAGAACATTACCGGTTTCACTTACATTTATTAATCATTTTGTTTCAACTTAAGTTCACAATGATCACCATGTCAACAAAACAACTGCTAAATTGCAAATCTAAGTTGTGATAAAAAGTTTGCGGTTCAATGACGAATTTATAGGCTGATTTTTTAGATGATAATTTGAACCATCTGACGGTTCTGCAAGAAATCGAAATCCCATTTGGTTCGAGTTTCTCCAGAGGAATCGTTTGCTCTTGACCCATCCAGTTTCAAAGTCTCTCCACAACTACCGACGCAAAATGGCGCTGTCTAGCTCATACCAAATTTCTCACGAAATAAAATCAACTCAGCCTTAATGTCTGACACAAGTATATTTAATAGATACGGTTTTTTTGGTGCTTTTATACCGCCAAACAACACTGGTAAAATGCAAGCGTTGGAATATAATTGGTATTTGGTCATCGGGTCCGTGGTGCTGTGTTTAACGTTGTAGGTTTCAGTTACGGATGTCACGGGTTCAAATCCCAGTAAGGAGAGTTTCATAAATTTTTTTTTTTTGATTTATGGATTTCTAAGTTGGTAGGCATGGATGTTTGTGATGTCGAAATTTCCATCTCACATCCATCCCATCGTAAAAACAGGGCGTAGCGAGAGCGATTAGATGACCAGTAGTCCTGATCTAACCCTATCCATCTATCCCATCTATCCCACCTATCTTAGTGTATATTGGAACAACCATGTAAATATAAAAATAGTTAAATAGAAAAGATGAATATTGGTTACCATCAAAGTGCACTGATAATGTCAATATAAACAAAGGTGTTCAGCACGTGGACTTGCATCTATGTGAAAATGCACCTTCCGCCGCTTTGTTTCTTATTTATGTGAAAACACATTTATCGTGAGCTTGTTTTCAGTTTTTTTTGTTCCGTCTGCCATATGTTTCTCAAAGGAGAAGATAGAAAAACACCCTGACAAGCATATGAATACATACTGCTGTACTTTTTTTTAACTATACTGATCATACAGGAGTGACATTAATTTTTGGTAAATAATTATATTTAAAACCATATAAAATGTGTAAAAATGAAGATTTTTTCCTCTTATTCTGACTGACAAAACACACCAAAGTACTTCATTGTCAAAAAATGATTTATTTTTTTATAATGACAAATGTTTTTTTCTACTAACTGACAGTTCTCAAATCGAATTCCTGAGTGGACATTGATAATATATCTATTTTGTGAGATATTTTGCTAATTACAGAATATTTAATGAGGGCTTCAAATCCCGGAATCCCGGTCAATTCTGTGTGAAAAAGGAAAAAAGAGTTTAGTCTAAAATTGGTATTTTTCAGGAGAACCAAACAAGATTTGTATTTGTATGAAATTTGGTGAAAAATGTGATGTTTCAACATGAATTTTACCAATTCAGCAGCATTGATTCGACAACATATACTAATGACCAATTCCAGGCTTGAAAAATTGTGATTCCCGAAATCTCGAATTCATAAAAAGTATCCAGGATTGGATGTCTTAATTACGTGTTTAAATTTTGTGGCATCCTGTCAAAAAAATCAGTGACAATTCGTTAATGGAAAATATATTCAGAATTCTTTGGCCCTGCACAATATACATATTATTTTTGAGTCATATAAGGTGGACAATAAGCTACATGTCTTACATTCCCCATATAATTATGATGACAGGGTGTCACACGAGAAAATAAAAGACATTCTCACCAATCAGGAAGAGAGATAATAGACATTTGAAATTACAAAACATATTACAACATATTGCACATTTTATTATGAAATGAGCTATCTCGTATTTGTAGACTATTAACCTGCCTATCATATGCCTTATCTTTGTTTCTCATATCTTCGTCTGTTACCTGACAAATAGTTTACATATTTATAGTCTAGTAGTTAAATATGCAGGTTCTCAATTTTTTTAAAACTATGGTAAATAAATTTGGAAATAATAATTGAAAGGTACTAAAAATTAAAAGTTTGCGAAAACTATAAAATAATGATGATAGTTAATTCGACATCACGACATCTTCGTTAGTTAAATTACTGTAGCGAGACATGACGCTGCAGATTTAACGTTATCATTATCATCAAATTTATAATAATTTTAAAAGAAAAAGATTCGATAAAATGACAATTATGTCAAGTTATCAACATGACACGGCAAACTTACGAAACGTGATATTCCTAAATGTAAATATAAATAAATATGTGATTATAAAGTAAACGATTCTGGAAACGTGAGATTTATGAAATGTGGTATTTGAAACCACGAATATGGAATACAGATAGCGACGAGGACACGAGTGAAGAATAAAGAAAGGAAACCGTATTCTGTCGTCGCCCGTCGAACTGGAGACATCTCTCTTGAATTACATAATCGTCATTTTCATTATCACCTATACCTACAGTTCAATCGCGTCAAGCATAAAACAGTTGCAGTTATACTATAAATGAAGTTCTGTCAGGTAGATGCCATTTCAACTAATACACTAAGAAGTTTTTGTACAAAACTCTTAATAAATTAAATACCTTTTTACACTCTCCCGCAAAGTGGTGGCTTATGAGTTACGGGCATTCCAATTCATGACAAAATTTTTTTTTTTTTTTTGATGAAATATCTTGTATGTCTAATAGACTTTATGATTTTATGTATACAATAATTTTAAAAGTTAATAATATCAAATCGTTTTAAATGGTATAGGTCACGCAGGCAAGTCGGCAAACCTCTTGGGCTTTGATCATACTTCTTTTCCAGGTCAAGGGATTGAACCCCAAGATGGAATCATTCATACATTGATTACTAAATAGATTTATGTCAATTTATAGCCAATAACAATGATGTGTTCATAATTCTTACTCACCCTCTACTGAATTCTGAAAATAAGACTTTATAATAAAGTGTTTGTCTTGCTGGCTAGAATAATGATACACTTATCATTATGTTTAAGAGAAAGTGATTTATAAACAGCTTTATTCAAGTATCTCGTGTTAAAATCTTGTTTTAAAAATTTAAATATGAAAAGTTTTTATTTTGTACCAACAGTTGATTTATTAATATGAATTGAATCACGATGTTCTTTAATAATACATGATTTTCTTTAATAAAATCATGCAAGTTTTAAAGAAAAACAGCTAACAGCAAACACCATATTCTGATCAATAAAAAAATGTCCTGTTTTCAATATTAGTAAATAAAGCAGAGCATTATTTTAATTGGCTTGTTTGGTTTACAATAATGTAAAAACAATACAAAAAGGGCACGAAAATACTGTTGTCACTCAGATTATACCATTTTCCGTTGATTGTATTTTTACTTTTAGCGGCGGTATTTGAGTTATTTTTATTATTTTGCCAATTGGCTTTGGTTGCGGATTTCTCAGGTTCAAATCACGGTACGGACGGTGTTATAAATAATTGTTTTTTCAATCGATCTCAAAAACTCCCTCTCACCCATCCGATTCTAACCACTGGTCTTGGTCGAACTCTATCCTTACATCCCTACACTTTTAAAAATTAGAAGTTGGCAATTGAGTAACAAAGCAGTTCTTGAAGAAAAACCTCGGTTGTGATACCATTAAGAGTCTACATGCTTCACGTTGGAAATGGAAATGGTAAAAAAATATTTATCAAAACTTTTAACGATTTTAAAAAATTGGGTCTTTTTTAGAATAATATGCTTGAGCAACACTGGGTTTAGCTTCCTAAAAATATTCTTTATTTATTTATACTCATGTATTATTATATTATGTGTAGAAGCTTCAGTTTTTCATGTGATAAACCAATTTCAATTTAGAGAGCATTGGACGTGATAATTCAAAGTGCATAATAGTTCTTAGAAGTACTTAACAAAAGAAGCAGGTATGTGATGAATCAATCGTTCCAAGTGTGAGTTTATTCAATAAAACTGATTAATTAAAGAAATCTGATTAACATTTAATATTTTGTAAGTACAATATTAAAATTTTTCCTGAGAAATCTATTTTCAATGAGTCCACAAATATTACAGAATATTTTTATTTGGTCAGACGGTCTGGAGATGCTTCTTAAAGAGTTGAAACACGAAACTTCTCAGTAACACTTACAGTGAAAAAATTATGTCATCAACATAAATTTTAAGCAACAAATGAATTTACACACACTTACTGCAGAATCAATCGAGATTATTTTTATGCTAATGTAGGAGGGATGTGGTAGCAGGTTACCCAATTATTATAAATGTGAATCGCAACTATAAAAAATTCTAAATAAATATTGTCATACCGTTATTTTCCGTGTGTGTTAAATATCGATGATTTAGAATGTGTGTTTGATGGACTGGCATATTGAATTAAATTTTAAACAATTTTCACATACCCCGACAAGCTCAATGAGTCAAAAATAGTTTCTGATAAATAATATTATTTTTATTTATAGTATTCCAGAAGTATTAAACTACCAATTGCAAATATTAATCTAGTATGGAGACCGTACATGAAGACATTATAACAGGAAAGAAGCTGGAGCTCTTGGTATTTTCTATAGCTGATTATCTTCTTTTTGGAGGCATGTTGGTGATTTCCACCCTCATCGGAATATACTTCGCCTTCTTCAAGAAGCAAGATACTGCTGATGAATACTTGCTCGGAGGGAAACAGATGAAAGTTTTCCCAGTCGCAATTTCGTTGGCGGCAAGGTAAATAAATTACAATTGATTATAAAAATCTGGGAATCACAGTATTTACTAGACAGAGCTATGCGTTACCATTAAAAAATATATATACAGAAGTTCATACATACAAGCCCAGCGTATATATTTTTTACATACAGACAGAAAATAGTACAGTCTTTGTAAAAATATCTAAGAAATTACTTCCCGCTAAAGTTTCTTAATTAAATTTACTTCCTTTTTTACAGCTACGTGTCGGCCATAACTCTTCTGGGGATGCCTGCCGAAGTCTATATTCACGGAGGTCAATACATGATGTCGTGTATCGGGGCTTTGGTGATGTCGGTCGTTATTGGGAAAGTCTATCTACCAGGTTGTTTGTCGTTATATTAAAATTAATAGGGTTCTTATATAGGAGAGATGCGACAATTTTACAATGCAAATATTATTTAATGTCAAATTTATTTTAAACTGTGTCCAACTGACAGTTTTTAAGCGGCTTCAAAAAAATGCCAAATTTTATAAATCATGCGATACTTTTTATTATAACTATTTTTTCTCACGAACACCGTAAGAACGCATTTCATCTATTCGTTGAAAACCTTTTATAGAAAAAATTAGTTTTTTTCTAAAATCAACTGCGAAGTGTATTATTTAGAATTATATATTGTGTAATGAACAATAATTTTTCCATTAAAATAAAAAATACTTTAAATTTTGGTAAAACTATAACTTGTGGCGGTTTATTTATTGGAAAAAATACTGTAAATCAATAAATAATGGCATATTGAATAATTATGTAAATAGGTTTTCCCGAAACACACAATATAACCATCGAAAATATGATTTGGAAAATTAAATGTTTTCCAAAAATCCTGTTCCAGCTGTGGCCGCGAACGCACAATCGTCGCAATGAGATGGTCGATGGTAGATGGTCGATAAATACACCAAAGCACTTTATCGATGTTGCCTTTACGTATTAAGGTTGAAATTTCTATGGTCACCGTATGAATTATAACCCTTAAATGCGGTGGTCAGTAGGGGAAACGTCGACCACTTTCGCGCTATACCCTATAAAGGGTTAAGCTTCACGTCCATGACAAATAGCACAGAAGAAAATTTAATAGCACATAGAAAAATACCCAATTATCATTCACGAAAATCATGACAACAGATGATTTATGCGAATTAAGAAATATTCAAACTAAAACGTTGCCACATTTAACATTTGTTCTATGTATATTCCTCTATTTTCGATGAGCGAAAGATTTTATACAATATCATATCATAGTGACTTTTTCGTACTGATATTATATTTTGTATGCCATGTAAATTATCGGTTTTCCTGATTTCCATGTATACAATTTTAGCATTGTATTTTGTGTAATTAAATTTCCTACAGAACTGCATTATTACTAGGGGAGACTATAGAAAAAGCATGGCATGTTGTAAAGAGTATGAATATTTCATGAAAATTTTCATGGCATTTTTAACATTCATCTAAATTAATATTTACAGTTTTCTACAATCTACAGCTGACGTCTAGTTTTGAGTATTTGGAATTACGGTTTGATAGCAGAGTCCGAAAGGTTTCTTCGTTAATTTGCCTTATTGGCTTTATCATCAATATTCCTGTTGTAATGTACGTCCCAGCGTTGGCATTCAATCTTGGTGAGGGTATTTTTAATAACTTATAGCTATAATAACTAACAAGGTTAATGAAACACTGAACGCTTCACTGAGACTCACAAAGACATCGCATCGTCAATAGTAAAACATTTTAAACACCTACACATAAAGAGAAAAACTGACAAAAACTGAATTGTATATATAAGGTATTTCATTATACCAATATATTTTTGATCTTTAGGTAAGAGTTGTTATTTTAGTTAATTGTTCCCGTTTGAGGTGTTTTGTATGAAATTAGGTAATTTTGAATATTTTGATTTTTATACTATTACTACATATAAAAATAACAATCTGTGAATCCAAAGAATACTTCTTATTATTTCAAGTAAAGACTATTTTTAAATTTTTTATGCATTAATTTAACACGTACAGAAGGTTTTTTCGAGATGTCGCTGTTTGTACGTATTGTATTATTATTTGTTTTAGATTTTGTTCAGAAACCTTAAGGTGTGTGCACACAACAACTTACCAAAGTTTCATACAAATCAGGTGAATGGTATAGAAACGCATAATAGACAAAGAAACAAACATTCATTTTTATATATCTAGATTTCCTGTTAACCTGTAAAAGATATTTTTATTTTAAATTTGTTATTTTTCAGTGAGTGGTGTTGAAATAAAATACATTATCCCGGTTGTATGTATTATTTGCATTTTATACACAACAATCGGAGGACTCAGAGCTGTTGTGTGGACAGATACAATTCAGTTCATAATGATGAACGGATCCATTCTGGCAATTCTGGTACTCGGCACTGTAAACGAGGGTGGGCTCGCGAGAATGTGGAATATTGCAGCCGAGTCTGGCAGGACTGAATTCTTTGAGTAAGTCTGTAACATTAATTAAATTTCGACTGCAGGGTGAGTTGAGAGCTTAATTTTAATAATTATTACCAATTAGTAACCGTACCTGTTATAAATGACGGCATTGAAATTGAAATGTATAAAGTACTGAATGTATAAAGTACGTCGGAACTGTGTGTGCATTGTGTAAACCGGGAACGTTTAGGTCATGTGAAACTTTCATACCTATATGTGAAAATAATAAAACGTCTACAGAGGAGTCTGGGCTATTTAATATAGATGCTGTGCAGTCGATAGAGAGAAAAAACTGTGTCTGTCGCCCAGTATACATCAAATGAGCGCTCTAGTATCATAACTCGGAATCTCCATCAATGCTTGTTTTTGACAAATCAAGAAAAACCGTTTTCATGCTACAGTTGAATATCGACTGTGGAAAAGAAAAATGGTGTCACACAAAACGTGTTAATACACTATATTTATATGTATATATATATAATATATTATCTATCGAAAGTCAACAGGACATATCCCTCCGTCTTTTTAAAATATTGTTTTTCGACATCACAATGTTAATACACGTTTCGCGAAAATCGTTTTCCGTCACCTAAAAAATATGAAACGTCGAAATATTTTTTTTTAATATTTACATTCTAAAAGTATTTGTTTACACTATTGCACTTGTATTTAAATGGAAATAGTAAAGTTTTCAAGCCTGTCCAGCAAAGAGTTGACACCTTTTTTTCACATATGCTTTTATTTGCTTTACTCTGTGACTAGATTAGGGTTTATTGTAGAATATCAAGATTTGATTTCTGACACATCTTAGAAAAAAGTATTTTTAAGAAAGTGATGGGAAGGGAATTTGCACTTTATTGAATATAACGATTCTATAAAGATTTTTGAAATGTTTTGGAGTTAGTTTTCTCGCACGTTTTCTGACTGATATTTAAATTAGAATTATACTGAATATATTTAAAAAAAAAATAGAGTAACAAGAAATTCTATAATATACGTCTTTTAACAAAAAAATCTCAAAAAAATCAATAAGAGTAATAAATAGCAATCGTTTTTCGGGGATTTGTTTTTATTACTTTCCATTGTGATTAAGTCGGTTTCTGTCGTCTGCTTCGACGCCACACTCTTTATTTTTTTTACATTATATTTAAATTGTGAATAGGCGCTATTGTAAAATTATTTACAGATTATTTTTTTTATTTTAGTTTTATATTTTTTAGGCGACGGAAAAAGATTAACGATTTTTGTGAAATGAGAATAAAACCTCCTTATTCGCCTTAAGTCGATTAAGCGTCAAAATCCGGCAAAATTTTACAAGCGAGAATGCCTTTTGTATTTCCTGAAAAATCAATAAATTTGACAAATGGGGATCTGTCGAAAAGCCCTCTAATTGCCTAAAGTAAAAAACTCTTATTTTGTAAAATTTTGCAAGGGTCCATTTTGAAATACATAATTATAAATGTGTAGAAAATTAAAGAAAAAAGATGGTTTTAAGAAACATATTTCTTTTCTTGAAAAAATGAAAAAAGACGGCTGTAAGAAACTTTTTTATTTTCTTTAGTGCTCCGTAAAGTTATCTCAATAAAATGTCCTTCAAGTATATGAGTAGAGTCGTGGAATATTTTCATCTCAGTATTTAATTGTGTAATAATAAAACCAATTATATCTAGTAAAATAAATAGTTTTTTAAGTCTTAATTAAATTTAATCCTCATTTTTTTTCAGTATGGATCCAAGCATATACAAACGTTCAACGTTTTGGTCAGTCACAGTAGGGATGTGCTTGGGGTGGATTTCTGCGATGGGTGTCAATCAAATGTGCATACAGAGATTCCTCTCTGTACCATCCCTGGCGGATGCAAACAAGTACGTATAAACAACATCAATCTTTAACTTGAAACAAAAACGCCAATCAAAAAGAAATGTTGTTACAAAAAAAATATATACTAAATACGCCTCCGTCACCAAAATATTATGTTTTACTATAGATGTACCAATTTAACTTGGCCGCTAGTGAGAGAGCCGCTGTATCGTTATTAATGTTGCCATACTCAACCAGACCTGAAATTTCAATAAACTCCAAAACTAATATTTTAACGACTGACAATTCTAGTTCCGAATTCGGCGGCGGCCAAGTAATGTTGGTAATACTATATTTAATAATTTAATTACTGTAAGATACAAATTGCCATTGTTAGGCAGATTGATAATAACAATAACTACGATGATGCCACTTGATGTCCACTTTTCTTTCTTTAGTTTGCGTCAAACCATATGTGAGTTGATTGTGTATTTCATTTGATCATACATGGGCAAAGTTTCTAAATGATATTTTATGTATCACGTTCTGTCAGACTTTTTAAATAAAATCAATAATAATCCCATTTCATTGCTGCAAAGTTTTACTTTTCGTTAAGACTTGGCAAACAATATCTACATAATATTTCTTCACCGTACTGATATTGACGGAAACTTGGTAAGTGCACAGTGAAATTTTCGGATATCAATTCTTTGTGTAAAATAACTCAGTTAGAAGTATACCAGTATTATACCATTTTGGAAAAAACATAGCAATTTATTTTATCAGTTAGTATATAAATGCAGATTTCTAGGCAGGCAATTGTCTATGTCTATTGATCTCTAACTTCATTGGTGTTAGATTGGCTTAAATTCACTTATATTTTGATATTATAATTATCTATGTAATATGAAATACCGAGGCTAAACACTTCATCTTACGATCTAAAATTTTCATTTGTTGTTTACTCAGTCAATATGTTACTTACTAACGTCTGCCAGTACGGTGTCGATATATAATTGTAAATGGCAAGAAATTAGATGGTCAGAATTCGAATCAACTTTTGGTCAGAATAAAGTTATTACACGGTCAGAATAAAAGGTTAGGTTATTTATTCTGCCCTCTGTAATTTTGACCGATACATTATAACCATTTTATATAAATTCTGACCAATGCATTAAAAATTATGACCAAAACTGAATTAAAGTTCTGACCAAAAATGTGAGCCATTATAAATCTACTGAACTGCATATTGCGAACGTTATATCTAAATTATTTTGACTATTTAAATATTTGAAAGTTTTTTTTTTCAATCCAAAATCCTTTTATTAAACTATTTCAATCTATTTCACACTTCTTGCACATTTTTAATATTATGGCATATATATAGGACAAACAGATATTATGAAATGTTATTTATTTGTTTCTTTAGAGTGCTGTATATATACTGTTTTGCCGTTACACTTATAAAGGCGTTGTGTCTATTTGCTGGATATATCATGTATGCCCGATACAGCGGATGCGATCCTTTGACAACTGGTGTGATTAATAAGGTTGATCAGGTAACTATGGATGGGATGTGGTTTAGCACAAGTAAATTATCGGTCGGCACGCGTTAAAACTGCCGCAGTTGTGTGAATATTGTTTACAAGCTCCGACTATTGAATCTTAATATGTATAATATTTACACAATTATTCCGTGATATCCATATTGTTATATAAGGGTTTTCTGTACTTTGAATACCATAATTTCTTCAACCTCTTTTGACTAATGCCTGATCAATACAAATAATAATTCGTTTGTTGTGTAACTAAATTTGACACGTGTTTTGTTTCTTCGAGAAACATCGTTATTTCTAAATGGTAGAAAATATATTTACCAGAAGTATTGGTTCTAATCCTTTAATTACAAAGCATACCTATATATTAGAGGAGAGGTGGAAGATTTCGCATTATTATTTCAATTTTTTTGAAATCGTTATTACTTCTAATAATCGATTTTTCAATTCTCATTTTCTTTTATCAAAGCGCAAATAAGGGAATGGTTAAAATATACTAATCAATACTGTTTAATTTTCAGATATTGCCGTATTATGTTATGGATACGACTCGGGGAATACCCGGGTTACCAGGGTTGTTTATTGCTGGGGTCTTCAGTGCAGCATTGAGGTATTCTTCATATTATAATTCTTTCCTTCGAAGATGCATTGTGTGGTCTAGCACAGAACCAGTAGGTGCTTTTAGCTAGAAAAATTAAAAATGTCCAAAGTACTACAGTAGCTAATTTTTCTGTAATATCAAAAAAAAAATCCATTTATAAACAGTCTCTTTTGGATTCTTATTCTAATCACTTACAAGACTTTAAGAATCTCGTTACTAACATACATAATTACAGAGATTTAATTTAAGAATGGATAGTTCAGAAGCTCGGATGGACCCCTGCGACCGATGGCGAGTGAAGTAGTATTTTCGTTCGTTCGTATGTGAAGAAGTACGGCTTCTGTCCGTATCTATGCTTCTGTTCTAGTATTGCCATCTGTATTGATTTGTTCCCCACAAGACTTTTAAATCACATAGGTATTTATTTATATCTAGAGAGTACCTGACATGCGTTGCAATGCCATTCAAAGAAAGAAAGTGTTTGTATTTTAATTCTTTTCCGTCTTGTGAGTACACGAATAAATCAGAACCTTTTCCAACGTGTGAGCAGGCCACATACAGTTGTCCATGTGAGAATAAGGGATTTTCTAAATTTAGTCAACATAATTGTAGTTTTTGTCCCTGTGCTTTGTTGGTGGTTATTGCGTGGTTATGTCACTTGTACTTGTTTGTATCTATTTGATTCTTTTTTTTAGATTTTTTTTCCAGAAACCTTTACATGTGTACGTACAACAATTTACCAAAGTTTCATCGCAATCGGATGAATGGTATAGCAGCGTATACGGGACAAACAAACAAACAAACTAACATTCATATAAATGAAACAACATTCATATATATATAAATATATATAGATGTTTGTAGTAAGGCTATAGACATTTATTTCATCAGTGAACACTGTCCATAATTGACTTTCAATTAAATGCGTTGAAAGATTAACCAAAGCTGCGCGCGTGTGCGTCCACGCATACTCTTTAAACCCCCGCAAAATGATCTCGGATTAAAAAATAAATTGCCTCGCATTTGTTGGTTTGGCTTGTTCAGAATTTGAGTTTGACTCGTGGAAAATTTTTCATCTTTTTAGAAAACATTGTTTTTGTGGGATGCCAAGGCTCGAGGTAAATGAAAGCAATTCAATTTTTCATTCTAGCACGATGTCAACACTACTCCACACAGCCTGTGGTATTCTATATAAAGACTTCATAGTAACTTGGATGCCGGCTTCCACATCTGAACGTATGGCCAGCACAATCATGAAGACGACTGTCGTGGTGTTAGGATCCATCTGCATGCTCATGGTATATTGGGTGGAGCAGCTAGGCAATATTTTACAGTTATCAATCAGCTTCAATGGAATAATGGCTGGCCCTCTTCTTGGGATATTCACGATGGGAATGCTTTCCCCCAGGGCCAATTCTAAGGCAAGTGATTATTATTGTATACATATTATACAGGAAGTTATGGAAGGAGGCCGTGAAACAGCGGCTGCATACACATAACGGGTGGAGGTGTGATAATCAGCTTGTATGCAGAGCTTCAATCAACCATAAATTAAGTCACTGGAATGGGGTTTTATTAAACTTTTGTTTTACTGTGGACTGTCTGGAGAGTTTATCTGGAGTATCCAGACCTGAAGCCTTGTATCCAGTAAAGAGAAAAAAACTGTGTCTTGTCATCGCATTATTCACCCCACTGCCTCGTAGGGAGTCTCGTCTGATATTTCATATTCATGTTTGTCTGGTTACCTATTTATATAATATACTTTTGATTATTCAGAGGATTATAAAACAGTCAGTTTGAAACTGTACCGGTCATTAATTATTTTCAAGTATTTTGTTACAACCGGTATACCTGATTTGGTAATATCTGTAATGCAATCTAAAATACTAAAAACGATATTTTAAAATTAGCAAGAGTTTATTTTGATCCTTAGGGAACTGTTATTGGAGCACTTGTCAGCAGTGTGGTGATGGTATGGATGTTTTACGGGAGCAACCAGGCAGAGGCCAATGGGATCCTGGTACATGACGTCAAACCATTTTCTATAGATGAATGTGCAGCCAATACAACTATTTTGAGGAGAACAGAAACAATGACGTAAGTCAAAAATCTTCTACTAATGGTTTTGACTAAACTGATAAATTCAGTATTCCTGAGATGAAAGAGGAATTATCCGGGGACGCACTGATCAAGGGTTTTGGGAATATACAGCATCCGGAGCTATATAATAAGGTGAGAAGACCGAATCGATGAGAGGCGTATGTTTGGTTATCAACGTCCAGGAGGTCTGGGATCTCAAGCAAACACCATTTCAAATCCAGTTCATCTCTTATTTAATAAACAAAGATGCAGTGGTTTATTACACAAAAATATTACTAACACATAAAATTGAGTCTACATTTACATTTACTTAACACATGAATTTATCTTTAAGTTATAATGCAATTGACACAACAAACGATTTTAAATTTAATTTAAGTCCAATTTCAAAACAAACAAAGACAGTTTATCATTACTTGCGATGCTGGCCGGTTCCATTGAGCCGAAGGCCTCCGAGAGCCGACTGTCCGCCAAAATAAAAATTTAACTTCAACCACTGTAGGTTCCTTCCTTTGTTGTCAATAATAGGCTTGTCCGCTGGACGCTTTCTAATTTTTAGCTATAGCCCTTAGGCAACCGATTGCTTTTAACGACAATAACTCGGTTTGACTATCAAGAATCATTGCCATTAAAGCTGTGCGCTGTCAGTTATGGACCGTAATAAAACGTAAACTTAATAAACAAAACCAGGGTGTGTCAAAGGATGGGATGTACAATTTCGTTGGTGTACCGCTAAAAAACATAAAATCGTTATTTTATATTTAAAAAACTCCAACTCATATAAAGCATGTAGTATTATTTTAACAGTTAAAACAGGCAAAACCATCATGATTATCTCAAATTTATGTGATTTTCCACCCCGCGTGTGGTTTTTAATTTATTGTGATGGACTATCTTTTTTGATTTTTTGTTGCAACCAAAATAAGCAGTAGAGGCTTAACTATGTTCCCTTAACTTTTTGCACGCATAAATCCACATAAGAGCAGAGTAATTAACGGTGCCAACAAACGTTAAGTGCTGAAGAATTAAGAAATAGCATCTTCGAATGTAAATGGTTAATAGTTGAACAATCAAGATTAAAAATAGATTAAATTATAATATATGCAACTTACTTCGCAGCATTCGTGTAATAGTGAGAAATACGATTGAGTGAGTGCAAAGGGTATTTCTTCTTCTTTCGTCGTATCTCTCACTGGTGAGGGTCGCGACCTCCGTCTATCGCAACAACTGCGTTTCCTTTGACGATACTTTGCCACTCGCTTCTGCACTCCGCTATCCTAAAGGCCATCAATAAGGAGAAACCTGTGGCCTATGGCAAATAGTCTTAATTTATTAAAACAAGGGAATATAAAATATTGCTGTGGACAAAGAGAGTAATCTGTATCAATCAATCAATTATTTTTATAAAATAAGTTTTCTCGGTGTAACAGTTAAAATCAGTCAATTCCATTGGATGCCATCTGGAAGTAAAAGCGGCGTGCGAGCGACATCATTTCGTTTAACACTAGCATTATAGTTAGGAATATACCCAGAAGCTTATTTGTATTCACAAATATTTTGTTTATTATTCAGGTCTCAGAAGCACGAAGAAGAATTTGACAACCTTCTGTTTTTATACAAGATATCTGTAATGTGGTATTCTGCCGTTGGGACCATCATAGCCCTCCTTATTGGGATACCGATCAGCTATTTGACAGAGGCACCTAGCGATAACCAAACGAGGCCTGAATATTTTAGCCCGGTTATCCACCAATTTTTGCCGAAACACATAATGGAGAGAAGAGTTAAGAAAGTTGGGGAAAATTCTGAATATAAACCTGTTGATATTATGATGCAAGACTTAAAAGCGAATATTATTAAAGAAGAAGAAGAATAGGAAGTTTTGTTTTTACTATATTATATTTATAAATATACAAAACAAAGTGTACATGATATGTTATATTACGACAGCAAATATAGTAATAAAACGTTTTCTACGTAAATATACTATCATTTTTATTTGAGAAACTATACACGAGTTTTTGATGGATTATTTACATATGAATAAATAATTTTTATTTAAATAATTAATTTGTTTCAAAAATAGATGTCACTGTTAAAGAATATTCAGCATTGCTGTCCCCCATAACGTTATCTGCTTGTAAGTCATTCATTTAAACTGTGTTGTAATATGTAACATAAAAATAATGTGATAAAGCATGGCAACGTCAATCGGTATAAGTGCTAGGGGTTCGGTAAGAAGTGTTGAAAACATAACTTAATATAAAAAATCCTGACATACCTACTAACCTACTCTATGTTATATACATATCTAACCTACCCTACGGTAATAAAAAAGTATTGGTGGACCTTTAGCTTAGTGGTCAGCGTTGTTGGTTTCGGTAACGATGGTCCCGGATACGTATCTCATAAATCGATTAAAATACAACTTAGTACATTTAAAATGAGCTGTTTTTATTGATTTATAATTTGTTAAAAGAAAATTAATAAAAGAAAATATTATACGAAGGCATTACAAAAGTGTAAAAAAAAGTTTTACATAGTCTTGAAATGAAACGCGGTTATTTTTCATGTGAATGTCCGCTCCTAATATGAAGCATATGGCCTCTAATGGAGGTATTTCAACAAAAGCTTTCTAATCACTTTTAAGGTGTTAACTGTCAATTCTTGATGGAAAGACATTATATTTTAAAAAATGAAACACAATTCATTTGTGCTACTTCCACATGATAATGTTCGTGATGAGCGAAACCGGTCCTGATCATTATAAACATGTAAAAGTAGTACAAATGAATTGTGTTTTTTTTTTTTAAATAAAAGCTTTCTACGAGAACTGTTTGCTACTCATTTATTCATATCTTCATCTCACTCATCTCTTTTTCAAAGAGAGAATAAGAAGTAGAAAGATAAGGCTAGAACAGGAATAGTGATTAGCTAATTTCTCTCGTTACACAATCCTTTTTAGGATCGGATGGGTGGGAAGGAGTTTCATCCATCACAAACATCTATGCCTATAAATAGAAATCCATAAATCGATTAAAAAATCAATTTATGAAACTGTCCCTATCGTGACTTGAACCCGAGACATCCTTAGCTGTAACCAACTACGTTGATCACTGTACCACGGACCCAACTAAGCAATTAAACTTTTTGTTTACAAATTTGAATTTTTTCAGGTACTGTAACCTATAACACAAAATGACTTATCAGAAATGCATTATTGACAATATCGTGTATATTTGTTTTTTTTTTAAATTCGTTTTTTCTTCTACTAAATATATTATTGGTAGATTATTTATTATTTAAATAGCCGTAATTTTAAAAACATGTTTTGAATTAATATTATCATTAAAAAATAATTTATTCAAATGGAATCGATTCGTCCAGTTCTACAAAACGAAACAGCGTGCCGGAAAATATTCATAGTGGTGTTAAATGCGCTGTAAAGTAATATTAAATACTTCAGCAAAGTAAGACTATGGCCCTTAAAATTGCGTAATGATATATTCGATGAAAGAAAAGCCGATGAATGAAGATATGTATTTTGAGTACCTTGAAACGGGGTTATTTCGCCTACCAGTTCTATCGTAAAACTTTACTTTCGTAAATGATGTGTGCGTATGTACACAGAAGTAAAGTTTTTCAATTACTTATGAGAAATTCTAGATGTTTAAATGATTCAGTTTGATTGATTGACGATTTAGAATAAAGTCATACACAAATATTTTATCTACACGAGTTTTAAACTAAGTTGTCATATAAATAAAATATTTTTATTAGGCAGAATTATACTTGGTAGGCGAAATAACCCGGCTCGATGGTGCTATTAAGGTAGTATAATGGTGAATTACTTTTTGTTTTTGTGAAATAATTAATCTGTTTTATGAAGATAAAAATGAGCAATATTGGCTTCTTAAATACATAAAGTTATAAAATAAATGGTTTAATAGAATTTTAAAACTCCTTAAAATGTAGATGTGGTAATAGTACTTACTCTGCACGGTAGTCACTTTGAAATGACAATTGCGAAAGAAATGAAGAAGATCTTCAGCTACTGATTTATGGTTGAAATTGTTTTATGATAAGACTATATACTTCTCCTTTATAATGTCAGTACTAGGAGCATTTGTCCAGAACACGATACTTTCATCAGCAGCATCAGCTGATACTTTCGAAAGCATCAGCAGCCAGGACGAAGGCACACCTTGTTTCTAAGATATAGATGAAGCACTCAATCAGCTGGGTGGAAGTCCCACAAGGTCTTTAATGCTGCAAAAGCAAGATTAAACTTTATGCTAATCGCGAGTAGAAAACGTCAAAAAACTCTCAAAAGCAAGCTGCTCATCTATATAGCAATAACTCGCCCAATGATGGTGTATGCTACTCTGTTATGGGTTTACGCTCACCCCAAGCATCTGAAGACTCTCGAGATTATTCAAAATTGTGACAAATATGTAACGCCCCGTGGTACGTACGTAACTCGTTGCTACACAGACTTAAAAATACCTACAATTCGCGAGTTCGTTCGCGAAATGTCTTTACAGTGATGTAGGCAAACATTATAACCCAACGATCTCTTACCTACAACATTACGATGAGACAATACTTAAGAATCGTTTTAGACCGAGAGCAGTTTTGTTCGAAGACCCCGCCATGGATGGAAATGGGGTTCTTCTTTTTTAAATTGAATAAACACGAACTCTGTATGTGTGTACGCGTTTGCCTATATATGTATATATGTGTGAGCGCGGTATGTGGGGAGGTATATTTATATAAATGCATATGGTGCCCAGGTGAATTAGTTTAACTGTGGATTGCTTACCTCTGCAGAGATCACGCCCTTCTATCGGCAACGATGGAAGTGAAACACAAAAAAATAGCATTAGAAATGAAAGAGACTCAAGGAACTATGACGCTGACGTGCCTTAGGACTTAACTTATGTTTTTTGAATATTTTTTTGCAATATTGGACATGGACGTTCGTACTGTATTTACTCTTGTAATAAAATCGAGTAATATAAACAATTTTCATCGAGCTTATCTGAAATGAGCTATAATATGTAATCAGGTCCTTGGTCAGGTGGTTAACGTACTTGACTCCCAGTAGGGACACGTTCATAAATTTACTTTTCAATCGTTTTATGGATTTCTTTCACAAGGTGTGAGATTTTTTGTTGTCTAAAATCACATCCCACAGATACGATCCTAAAAACGGGGCATAGTGAGAACGATTGGTTAACCGCTTGTCCTGTCCTAGTCCCATCTTTCTATCCGTACATCTTCGAAAAAGAGAATTTGAAAAACTGGATAAAAAGCAGTTCACATAGAAAAACTTTTGTTGAGATACCTCCACCAGGAGATCATATGTTTCACGTTGAGCGCGGATATGGTTTAAAAAAATCTTTGATGCTAGATATTTTTCTTAAACTTAAAGATAATAAAAATATAATAAACTTGTATGATACCTCATAACATATTATGTATTATAATGGTATAGTTCATCCTTCATCTTTCGTTGAATTGCATTAACATGCCTGCATGCAGATATAAGCGACCGATTTTAATAACGCCTCTACAATATGTACTCTCAGAGACATCTCGTTTCCTCTGTACTAGTTTCTCAATAAGATATAAGACAGGTGTATTTAAAACGTTATTCTCAAAAATAAATATTACAACAAATACTATATGTGCATTGATTTATCGGTCTATTTATCAAAGCACACACACACTCTCTTTCTATAAGCGCATGCTAAAGAGAGAAAGTGTGTGTGTGTGAGCGATAGATTTAAATGAATTATTTTTAACGATCAAGACTTATTCTTTCTGTTTTTACATCATTTACAGAAAATTTCAAATATCCAGTTTAGTATTAGGCCGAACGATGACAACGCAAATATATTCATAATGGATAAAATGTCTAAATTAACATGATAAGACAAAAATTAGAAAAAGGTCTGTTATAAAAAATCGTGTTCAATTTTACCATCCATGTTTTTGTGTCAGTAGTTGATCATCTAAAAAGTTGAATGTTCCCGTAGTTGACTACTTTTTTTCAGTAGTTGACCATGCCTAATCAGAGAATTTCATGACAACCTTTCATCAGAGCTTCCTGTATGACCAATCTTGGTTGAATCAAGTAGCATATACTTACATTCACTGATATTCTTAACAATTCTCTTAAGAAATTCAAAATAAAATACTTACTGCATAAGGTGTTGTTTTTAAATGACACCCGAATATATATTGTAATATGCTAGTTCCTCAATCCAACAAAAGATGGTTTCACTTGTCTGAACTTTAGAATTTTGAGCAACCCGCATATACGTTTCTTAATTTAGGCTTTTTTATTGAAAAAGGTCAACATGGTCAACTATCCGTACATTTGTCTCACATATTTTTATTTAATATTTGATAAAGTTTCCGAAAACAGTAAAATGAATTTGAATGCCAAAAATATCACTAAACATCATCTATTCAATGTTTGAATGGCAAAGTATAGTAATGTGTCCTAATACTATTTTAATAATTTTACATTGATGTAATTTTTTTTTGTCACTATAAACGCGTTAAATTATAACATGTCGTTTGTTTGCGGATTCGAGGTTTGACACCTCTGTTCTCTAACAATCGTTTACACCTACCACACAATATACACAAGTGTGGTTTTCTATTGAATTTCTGTACAACAGAAGTTATTCAATTTATCGTACTTCAAAAAGACTGTCAATACTTGCACAATGATGTGTTTTGAAATGACAGGAGAGGCTACATTTTTTTATTGTAGATATACAATTGTTAGACGATAGGATAGTTGCCTATAAGTGGCTTATTAGCCTAATTGATAAAATAGCGATAAAACCTACAAGTGACTCTTACATATTATTGCATTTGAGATGACTTTAAATATCAAGAAGTATTCATACTACGAACATAATTCATTATTTATTTTGCCATAGAGTTTGTCTTAGAAAAATAGTATTTTTTTTTCCACTTCTATCGTTGCAGATAGAAGGGCGTGATTGCTGCAGAGCTAAGCAATCCACAATGAAGCCAATTCACGTGGGCACCAAATGCATTTATATAAATATACCTCCCCGCATACTGCACCTACACAGATATACATATAAAAAAAAATAACATCAGAGATGAAGGAGACTCAAAGAACTATGACGCTAACGCGCCTTAGGACTTAATGCTCCATCAAATTTATATCCAAAAAAAAAAGAAAGATAGTAGTGTCACAAAATTTCGAACCGTGCAAACCTCTAATAGGAGAGTACATTAATATCGCAGTGATCTATGCCTACGAAACAATGTCTAAAAGTCGTCTGAAAAATCAAATAATAAAACTGTCCGTACTTGGACTCGAAGCGGACGATGTTAACCACTCGACTACAAGCTCGGGTCTCATGACTTATAGCAATAAAATATAACATAAGACCGATAATGAGTGCGTATATTATTAACCAAGCTTTAAGGCTGAAAGTATTAAAAAAAATATTTTAATTAATCAAGACTTATACTGGTAAAAATCTTGACGTTTTTAAATATTTGGTATTAAAACAAGTCACATTGCCACAAACATTTTATTTGAATTAAGCTGTCTGAAAAATAAAGCCGTATAACTTAAGCGTGCATTATTATTTTCGTGCCAAAATATTTGAGTAAGTGCTTACAAAAAAAAATCCTTCACGTCCCAAGAATTTAAGCATGGCGAAGATTAATTTGAAACGAAGTCTTTAAAATGCTAATAGGACTTAACTTAAATCCCAAAATGGTGAACATAAAACCCTTGAAAAGTTAGACCACTCGAACGTATGAAAGAAGAATAATGATTATACAAATTCATTGTATGAAAATCAAAATCGTGAAATACGAGCAATTTAATTTGAATATTTTCTTATAAATAACACAAAATGAATCACCAAAAATTTTAAATTCATGTTTTTTCTTAACATATACTCTTCCAATGTGGAGGATATAGACAAGTGATGCACAAACCGAGGCCTGTGGGCCGCATGTGGCCCAACATAACAAGGACTTCATCAGCAAATTTTGCATTGAATATCAAAAATTCTTTGTTTAACATAGCAAAAAATTATGCAGTAACAAAAGAATATAATTTGAATCGTCACTGACATAAAATAAAATGCTTTTTTTATTATTTAATACGATTGCATTTTCACAGGTAAATATTTACGACCGAAATTCATCTTTTTACAATCAGTCACACTGCAGGTGCAGTTTTTAATGTTAAATCATTATTTATATAAAATATGTGAAATTAAAAAAATAACGTTAGTTACAACTGAATTTATTGAGAATTGATTTACTATCCTGAATATTTTGCTGAAACGAAGATACGCATTTTGCTAATATCATTATCTTTCAACACTTTTACCTTTTGCGGCCCGAGAAAAATTAGAGAATTGATAAACCGACTCTTCTTTCAATGGAGCATCTTAACAAAAGTTGTTTGTCGAGAACGATATGTTATTTATTCACTCATTTCTGTTACGTGCTCACAGGTTTGAACCCCCCAACACACACTTTCATGTATGTATTATTCAATCAATTAATTGATTTGTATTCAAAGACATAATAATATATATAGCGTAGACATTGATTATATCTAATTCGTGAAGGGTAGGACGTTTTTCTCTCTTGTGGGTGCGGGGAGGGTTGCACACAAAAAATATCAATAATGATATTTATTATTTGCGGTTTGAAATCTCATGTGAAATAAATTTAATAGCGTCGAGCCATCCGTCATTTCAAAATGCTATTTACTAATAATTGATTAAAATCCATACTCTTGCACGTCCAAGAACTCGAATTTATTCGTTGTTAATACTTCACCATGTATTCATGTACTCGATGGACTATTTCTAGATTAATAATTTTATTTTAAAAATAAAAAAACTATTTGTTTTGTACTACTGCCACATTTTTATAATGATCAGGACTGGTTTCGCTCATCACGAGTATTATCAACTGATGATAGATAAATGACTTGTACAAAAGAAATTGTGTTTTATTTTTCAAATATAATCTCGTTCCACAATGAGTCGACGGTTAACACCTTAAAAGTGATTATTAATTTTATTAAAAAAACGTTAACAATTGTAATATAATTAATAATCTTCGACTTTCCACCAAATAATGACAAAACACAATTCAAACGATATTATGGATTAACAGGACGTATTTTAATTCTAAATACTGGTAATATTCACGAATCTACAAAGTTTTATTAAGTGATCTGGCTAAAATTCAAGGCGACACGTCAGAAGTAGATTAGTTTCCCGAGCGGTAACTCCCCAGGTACAACCAGTCATCGCTTTATCAGACGCTAGACTAGTTATTAGTCGTCACATCGGACATTTTATGCTGTCACATCTGTCATTTTGCGAAACGTGAACGCAGCGCAGCTCCTTACAGAGAGCATTAATTTTGACGCAGACGTGAATTTATAATCATGCAAAGACGTATTTTGGTTGTTGAAATAAATTGCTTAGATTTATCTTAAGAGCAATAACCTCAACAATTAATTTTGTACAAATATTGCTTGAAAGATAATTGTGTTGTCTTTGTAGATTAATATTATATTTAAGAAGGTTTTCAGCACATACTATTTTGTAATATTGTAAGCCTGAATAATGGCTTTTAATAATATTTCATAATTGCAATACTATTGTTTTGCGCTTTAACCGGATGAACGCGCTGGACATGTTTACATGAGCACGATTTTACCTCGTATTTTCAGCCAAACTAAAAAAAACACTTGTGGATATATGCTTTAAAAAATAGTTCTAGTCTTTAGGTAGAGAAATTAAAAAAGGTCATGAAAATGTCAAGTAGAACACAACAAAATATATTTTTGAAAAGAGCTCTTGATATTCAGACTTTCAAATTTCATCTTTGAACTCTCGATACGCAGCATTAATCGTCAGCCCTATTTATTACACATACTTATGCTGCTACGCGCTTGCTTGTCTGCTTGTTGGTGATGTATATAAAGACTGGCCGCAGCGCAGCCATTTTGCTTGCAAATTATTAAATTAGATTAAATATTTTTCAGTTTCTTCATTTTATTTGATTTATTTTATCGAGTTTGGTTTACTTCTTGATGTATTTGGGATAATTAATATATTTTTCAGATAATTCTCTATTTTTTACTGTTGAAATTGATCTATTTTTAGCCACGTGAGCGTTTAAAAGATTAATCGACTGAAAATAAATTTGTTTGAAAACGGCTCACGCTATAAAGGTTAAAATGTATATCTGTGGCGAGTCATTAAACGCTTTTAACTGCACACAACCACACACTATTAGATTTACAATATTAATAAAGAGTGATTTTAGTAGTATTATACATTTAATGTGAACTGTTTGTAAGATTTGATTAAAAGCATATTGTCGAAAAATATGAAATGAAATAATTAAAATGCTTGGTTGCCATTACTGTTTAATAGAGCAGTTTATAATTATATGCTTATAATCCATGTATTGAATAAATATTAATTAATTGGGGACTCAATGGTTTATTATACGTAAAAACATAAAAGGGAACATTTGGGAATTACGATTATGATGAAATTGTTGTTATGGTATTTTGTAACAAATATTTTCATCGAAATTTAATATGGTCATACATCAATCATCTTTTGGGGGAAAATAATCCGGTGCCTACGATATTGTTTTTTATACCAGGCAATACTTTGGAAAAGTGTCTACACAAAAGGATTATTATTCAAACCTTGTTCAATAAAAAATGTAAATTAATAATTATTATTGTGTTTACTAAGTGAAATGTGGTTCTTTTCTTTGAAGAGCTTTCCAATAGCAATGCGGAATGTATGAACTTCTTACGAAAAATTTCAAAAGAATGTGTATATTAAAATCTAAGTTGGTCCTTCAACCTACCTTTTCAGAAAGAGTTGTGGCTAGTTGGATGGCGTGATGAACCAGGATGTAGGAGGAAAGTCCTAGAGACCTACCATTCAGTCACGGTAGTCAACTGAATTTCAAGTTTTAAAGAATCAGTAGCTACCATTACTGTTCTGCTTAAAAAGATACAATCAACGAATATACAATATTTGCGTTGATTTTTTAAATCGATTTGTGAATTTGCTTCTAGGCATAGGTAGTCTAAGGTAATTTCCTTCATATCTGATTTTGTGAATTGTGTTATAGTTTCTTTCCATACTTGTTGAAAAAAGGCGTGATCGAAGATGAAAAATTCATGGTGAAGCAAGTTCAAGTTGTCACTACAGGAATTTTTTACAAAGTGTACAGATACCAATAATTTTTATTTTAAGGAAGGTCATATTTTCTTCATATTTAAATTATTAAACATTTCTTCAATTCATAATTCAATTATCTTTAATATTCCTTTCATATAAACATGAAAAAGAGAGCAGTTAGAGGTATTCTAATTTCACAATGATCCTTACCCTTTTTGAAATAATGAGGAGATCATCTTTCAAGACTCTGATACATATTACAAAGTAGTTGAAAAAACATATTATTTTATTTATTTATTATATAGAAGAATAAAATATTAAATATAGTTCGTAAATGTATGGAATGGATTTTGTAGGTAGAAAATATTAGATTTGACTAAACGCTAGCAATAATGATGCAATCATCAATCATTGTTGCCAACGCGCTTTGAGTAGTATTAATTTCAGCAGAATATAGTCCGTTCACTATTTGTGGCATGCATTTTTTATATTCTGAACAAGTGATATTGCCGTTGTTAGACTTAATGTTAATATGTTTTTAGAAACATTTAATGTTTCAAAAATAATAAAGAAAATAAGTAAATCACATGAAAATAAGAGAATTGATGACAAGATTTGATAATTATTGATTCATATAAATTAAAAATTTAAGTAGTAACTAATAACATTATGGTTCCTTTAATCAAGAAAATAATTTTGTGGAGTATATAGAGAAAGTATCATAACCAAAATTGTTTTTTTTTAATTAAACACAATAAAGGTGTTTAAGTTTTGTCATATTCAATGGATCTATTTATTATTATAAACTATTGAAGTTTTGAAGTATTCAGTCTAGAACTAGAGTCAGTGACCACGCAACCTAGTCAAACAAAAGCTCGAGAGCTTCAAACACTTGGCTACGATAAAAAGAGTTATTTTTAGTGCCACATTATTTGGAACGAACATAGTTTCACCTAGAGCTTTGAATTTCCGCGAGATTTTTTGACGGACGACGCGATGACGTCAGAAGTCAGACGCCATTTGTCAAAAGCTCCGCTGAGTGCGAGTGAAGTCAATATTTTTTTATTATTAAAACACGTAAGCGATTAAGGCCTTAGTCACAGTGGGTATTAGAAAAGGTGAAATCAAAATGTCAGACGTTTGAGTGGATTATTTTCTTTTTTGTTGATTTTTATTTGTATCGCGATGTGGATACTTTTTTGATGAATGATTTTAATGAGACAAGTCGTGAAAGATTTTTTTATTTGGCTTACAATAACAAACAAACTAAAGAAACACTAAGTTATTTATAATTCAGTATAATTCAATGTCGTTGGCTACAGTTACGAATGTCAAGGGTTAAAGTACTGGTACGGACAGTTTAATAAATTGATTTTTAAATCGATTAATGAATTTCCATCTGTAGACAGGGCTGTTTGTGATGTCTAAAATTCTCTCAATCCGTCCCTGGTCAACGTTGTTGACTACCGTTACAGATGTCTTGGGTTCAAGTTCCGGTACGGAAAATTTCATGAATTGATCTTTCAATCGGTTAATTGATTTCTGTTCGTAGGCATGAATGTTTGTGATGTTGAAAATTCCCTCCCAACAGTCCTAACCACCCGATTCTTAAAACAGAGCATAGTGAGAGCGATTAGCTAAGCGTAGTCTTGTCGTAGTCTTATCCTTCTATCCCTAGTCTCTTCGAAAAACAGAGGTTGGGCAACTGAGTAACAGGTAGTTTTTGTAGAAAATTTTTGCAACGAAACCTTTATTAGGCGGACATAGTTAAAAAAATCGCTATCCTTAGTCACAGCCCTGCGAATTGACACATGTTTTTAAATATTGTTCTTTTTTTAACGATTTTTTCGTAGATAAAACATGAAAGCAACCAAAACTTGTGAAGTTTTATAACGATTTAAATATTTTCACGATTGTGGTCAGATTAACGAAATGGCTGGTTTAACTCACTGATTTATAAATCACAGCTTAAGTCTTCAGCCGAGTCGTAAAGGTCTTTGTAGGACTCTTAATCATCTTAATGCTCCACAAAAATAAGTTTATATATATTACATCTACTTGATCCGGATTTATGGATTTAAAGAAACGAATATCTAGTAATCCCATCTTGAAGATGAAAACATTCCACGATATAAACTTCGAAGAAGTTTCTTGTTGGATAGCTTTTAAGTCACGTCTCTTTTCAATTAAGAGTACATGGTAGAGGTGTCCGTAAAGCATATTGCTCAGTATTTTTTTTACAATAAAATTATGGATTAACTTTTACGACGAAAATGAATGTTTATTTACAGGATACTGGAACAACTAGAAAGCTAGTTTTCTGTTCATGGGGGAGATTCTTAGAATGAAGCTTTTATGTGGCAAATAAAATTATATTCTCAATGCTATTCTCCAAATTAATTTAATGGCTGTAGCGTAAAAACTTTAATTTCATTATAAAGCTTAGTTTTTTTTGAATAAATTTGAAGGATAAAGACCAAAGCTGATCATAAAATAGTCCTTAGGGTTTTCAAGCAATTTGAACAAACGTATTTTTATATTTTGGTTTATTGGAAATCTGTATCTAGCGAATCGATATTGTCACAAATGCTTGATAACGACTTTATCAACCGGATTAACTGTCATACCGTATAAAACCATGAACAAAAATGCGTATGTGTGGTTTAAAACACAATAAAATCATTTAAACAAATAATAGAAATATAAAAATTGACGAAGAAGTCTACCGAAAGTACTCCAACCACTGTTGGAGCACTTTTAAAAAAGTATTCGTCTGTGATCACTCCGTTTATGTGAGAAGTTTCGTTGTTTTTCACACGAATGAACTCGAACTGTCAGTTCGAGTCCATTCGTGTGCTCGAATGCCTGAAGATGCCGAAAGGCGAAACCCGGGTCGTTAGTGACAAAATACATGGAAGTGTACAAAATTTCAATAATCCAAATTTGATATTGAAATTCCATCAAGCACCCTCAGTCGATGTCTTAAATTATATCAATATACGGGTTACCCATATAGCCTCATGCGGCTAGAAAGTCTCAGAAATTTCTGATGAATTATAACGCTTTACTTAATACTTCGTGCACACATTTTAACAGTTAATAAAACACGACAATCAACAAAAATGAAAAATATTTTGGAAATTCGAACAATTTTTTAAATAATTTAATTTTATTCTGTATACTTTACTCATAGAATTTTGTCAATGCCTTTTGAACAGTTGTGAATGACAATCTAATTAATCTAACATGCCAAAAAGGAAGCTTTTGGCTTTATATAAATATTAATTTTTGACTCTTGCCAACACTTAATTTTACAAAGTTTTCTTGTTACAAAAATACTTCCACATAAAGCTAATTGACAACTTGAGCAAATAACATGTTCAAAGAAATATGAGTAATTCTTTGAACAATTTACTTCAGCTCATTTCAAGATCAACTCCACTCATATCCTTACGACCATTCTCTTTAAAACTTTATATGGCAACAGTAGTTATGGACACTTGACATTTGAAACTAGACTCGTGTAAATGTGGTACGATGGAAAATATGCGTGGGTGACTTTCACCAAAACTATTTTAGACGAAATTTTAAAATAAGAGGTAACTACCGAATGATAAAAGATGGGTATACGTGCTCATTCAGAAGGAAACACAATTTATCTCTGTCAGGAATATAATGAAAATTGTTATACTTAGTAAAAACTAACTATCAAATTTGTATTTATTTGAAGGCTTTAGAAACATAAAACAACAGTGTCCATCAGTTATAATTGAAACTTTTATAACTTTTTTCTACAATATAAACGTAGTCATTTGGGAATAAACGTGATAGTAGGTATTGTTTTAAGCTCCATGGTTGGATACATAAAAAATGGCTTTGTTGATTTTTTCGCTATTGTATATATTACTCTTTTGATTATTATAAGATATAATCAGTTTTTTCCAGTTAGGGGTAGAATGGGGATTCGGTCTCGTGGACTAGGTTTTATGATTAGAAGTTGTGTTTATTTTAATGTTATATTCAGCTTTTTCATTTTATGTTTAGTGTTGCATAACATTGCGGATTTGTGAAAAGTGATATTCGAGGAAAAGTTTTGTTTGTGTCAGAGCATTACGTCAGCTCCAGCAGAATTGATAATGGTTATTAAAGAAAAATATTCCATAAAGTGACACTTATATCAAGTCATCACTTTACATAGTAGAGTTACAAAATGAGATGTTCCTAAATATGTGATTTTAAAGGAAAATAGTATATGGACGTTAGAATTATCAAATGCGGGTTTTGAGAAAACACAATATGACGACTAAGTTGGAATACGAACGAAGAAGACACGAGTGAAGAATTAAGAAAAGGGATCATTATTCTGTCGCCACTCGGTGAGCGTGAAACATCTTCTCTAAACTGTGTTATCGTCAGGATCATCATCATCATCATCAGTCCTACTGTTGAATCACGTCACGCATACAAAATATTGGAATCATATTCTTTCTTATCTAAAAGTTTATAAAAACTATCTACTTGTTGTAAAAAACCAGCGACTCCAACTACTTTTTCTAAAATACTTAAACTTTTTTATTTTTTTAATGCATATAGCAACTTCTTGTTGTGTTATATATATATATATATATATATATATGTATATTTTATGTATAGTAGTGGGTGTTTAATTTTAAAACCAATTACGCATAAATATTAAAGGTATGAAAAAAATTTGGATTATTGAGATTTTGTACACTTCCATGTATTTTGTCACTAACGACCCGGGTTTCGCCTTTCGGCATCTTCAGGAATTCGAGCTCACGAATGGACTCGAACTGACAGACAGTAAACGGTGTCTAACGTTTATATAGAAGATAAAAATACGACAAATATTATTTACGAGGTAAAATATTATACGTCTGAGAGCCACACTGATGCCTGAGTTAACATTTCGAGAATTGCCTTAATCCTTATTTTGTAAACAGCACATTAGCAGAGTGGCGAATTACCGCTTTCCAACTTCTTTTAGAAATACCTCGTAAATAATATTTGTCGTATTTGTATCTTCTATATAAACGTTAGACCAGGGACGGCTCTTATAAAGGAGCAAAGGGTGCAGTGCACTTCCAATGAACATATTTATTCAAGTAATAGGCGATATTGTACAAACTAATTTTAAATTTTCCCGCGTGTTCCCCTTAAGGAAATATTGCACGAAGCGATTATTCACAACAATGCTTAAGCGAACGTATTCCGCACCAAAATGCTAATAATAATAATTATTGTTTGTGTACGCTGCATGCGGCGAGGAGGTTCAATTTCTGTATAGCTCTCCCAGAGTAGAAGGGATTTAGTACTAAACTTTAGTTTTTTGTGACGCGCCTGTGTCGCATATTCGATTTAAATACGAAGTTTTTAGTTATTCAGGAGCATTGCACCTCTCGCCGAATTATGACGACCGTTCCCGAAAGTATTCAAACAAGCAGAGACCTGTCGCATATGTTTAGTAAGTACGTCGAAAGGACCTGTAGTATATTGACCTGTCCACAAAGAAACGCATACCATCAAATGTATTTACTTTCTAATAACGTAATTCTAATATTTACGTGCTTCAGTAAAGAATAGTGCATATTCCGTCTCATACATTAAAGAAAATCGTCGGGATTTTTCGAAAAGGCTGGAAATTAAAGCAGCAGGTCGTCCTAGTGTACGGTTAATAATAAAGTGTTTAATCAGAAATTGAATGTAGAAATTGTACAAAAAAAAAATAGTTCGTAAGTGAGTTATTACAGATTCCAGTGGAAAGTGAGCGTTGTTTCTAAACATCAAAAAGGATTAAATCATTTTTGAGAAATACCATGACTCAAGACAGACTAAATGCTCTTGCGACGTTGAGTGTAGAGAAACACTTGGTATCGTCAATATCAGACTTAAATGTTTGTGGTATTGAAGTGCTTTCAAAATCCAAGAATCGGAGAATGGATTTCTTGCATAAATAGATGAGTATTTTCTTGCACTCCCTAATATTCTTGTCACCGGCCGCCACTGCGTTAGACACGTTTTACTGTCTGTCAGTTCGAGTCCATTCGTGAGCTCGAATGCCTGAAGATGCCGAAAGGCGAAACCCGGGTCGTTAGTGACAAAATACATGGAAGTGTACAAAATTTCAATAATCCAAACTTGATATTATCAAGCACCCTCAGTCGATGTCTTAAATTGTATGAAAAAAACCTGAAAAAATTAGATTTTTTTAAATCGTAATCTGAGTCATAGTCGTTGATCGATGTCGGAGTTGGAGTCGGACTAGCGTTTTTTTTTTGGGCGACTCCACACTCCGACTATCTATCATATAAAAGTACGTTAGAATCAATTAGAATCAAACCAAATGCTTTAGAATCAATTTCGTTTTTTCGTAAATATTTTTTTGCAACTACAAAATACGATAAAAACGTTTACAAAATACGGACGAAATATCAAAACCACATCTTATATACGATAGCAATTTGGACTCGATTATCGGCAAAGCACTCGCTCATTTTCTGATGGAGAGCAATAATTCGTCGAAAAAAAATGTGCCCGCCGTCGATTCCAGTCCACTCGATAAATATAAGGTCGAGAGAGGAAAAAATGAGGTCGCTAAAAAACTTCTAATCTTAAGTGTTTTTTGTTCGAAGCGAAAGTTTCCTTGGCATCTTTTCAAAAAGGTATTCTCCCATTGTCTACGAGAAAGCCTCACTTACCTTTCGCAAGAGAAACTCAGATAGGTATTGCGGTTTCTCAAATTTAAAATAACAAAATGAAAAAAAGACGATTTATTTCAGTTACCTTTAGACTAACTGAATATTGGTAAGAATGTCTAGTTGTTACATCAGCTTGGAGACATATTTTGTGACTCGAAAGTGTTCAAAGTATTCCGAATAAAATGCTTCAACACATTCACTTGTGAAACAAAAAAATGCTTTGTACTACAACTTTTTTTAAGCCATGTCTTCCTAATAGAGGTATCTCAAAAGAATATTGAATTTCAGTTGCTTAAACCCTATTTTTCAGTATAGATAAATATATAGGGATAGAACAGGACAAGTGGTTAACTTATCGCTCTGACTACGTCCCATTTTTGGATTCTGATAGGTGGGAGGGAATTTTAAGCATCACACACATATATTCCTTCGAACATAAATCCATAAATCGATTGAAAAATCAATTTATGAAACTGCCGTACTGGAATTCGTAACCAAAGCCTATGACGTTGATCACTGTACTACGGACCTGTCAACTATTAAAAGCACCAGAATATTATTAAGAAAGTGTTTTGACAACGTTTATTGATTGACTTTAGTTTGTATCGTCCTCAAATTTGAAGAACTGTTATATATAGCTTTCTAAAAACCACCTGAGAGTGGTAGATATAAATATTATTTATTTAAATATGTGTTGGTCACCATAGCTGAGTGAAACTTTACCCAAGTCGTTTGCGTTGTCAATAGTACGAGTAAAAATAAAAATCACCAAGACTTATTAATAGACACGTTTTAAGATTTTCTTTATACTCTATTGAACACACATCCAATCTTCGAATCGACTATTTTGTATGGGTGTCCGTGATTCTTTTATTCAAATTCCGAAACCAAGTTGTTGAAAGAGCCAGTACAAAACCACCAGTTATTTTCTTAAAAAATAAAGCCCTATACATATCATCTCTGAAAGGAATGGTCGAAGTGATTTATTAGGAGTTAGTTTTGTCAATATTGGAAGTGGAAATGGTTAAAAACTAATGGAAAATGGTATTAGATTGTTTTATACTATAATAAGTATAACTAAATATTTATTTAAGTCACCACGGTGCGTTAGTTCGTAAACTATTGCTTAAAACCTTCCAGTTTTCATGCTAAAAATCCCTTTGAATCTCATGCATTCACATTTCGTTGCCGTGGTGGTTTTGTCATATTCACGCATTTATAAAGCGAAGTGATAGTTTGGATTATTGAGATTTTGTACACTTCCATATATTTTGTCACTAACGACCCGGGTTTCGCCTTTGGACATCTTCATGCATTCGAGCACACGAATGGACTCGAACTGACAGACAGTAAACAGTGTCTAACGTTTCTATAGAAGATACAAATTCGACAAATATTATTTACTAGGTAAAATATTATACGTCTGAGAGCCACACTGATACCTGAGTTAAAATTTCGAGAATCGCCTTAGTCTTTATTTTTTAAACAACACATTAACAGAGTGGCGAATTGCCGCTTTCCAACTTCTTTTAGAATTACCAGTGATTTTACAATTATAATAGCATTGTGGGTTTCAACGGGATGCAATTCGACGAAAGGGTAAATATATACAATCATTCCACATTTAGTGACATCTGTTAGGTGTTTCAACGTATAGGATATAATAACGGAGAATTAGGAAGGTTCAGCTGCTCATTCAGAATTGGCAAGGAATTTAAGTGAAATATGGTTTTCTGCAGTATGAAGTAATTATTTTACGTCACATTTTATGTGCAAAACCTGAAATACATAGCAAACTATGCGAAATTATGGAAAGACGCAAGAATCTCAGCAATAGTTCATAGCAGAACCAGCTCGAGACATGCCTTGGTATCGTTAGAAACAAAACGCTTGCATACTAATTGTTACCATACTATACTACAATTTCGTATTTTTCGATGGTAAAATTGACGAGGTTTTCAAATTATAGTTAATTATTCAAAAAAGACGTAAACTATAATGTGCTTTTTCGTATGACCTATTTCACAGATAATTTAAAGGTATAAAGGTTGAAGTAACTCATTGTTACACCATGGTTACAGAAGGGTTAAATGCGAATTATTTGTTTTTCACTGAATAAATCACTGAAGTCGCCTTCAAAACCCTACAGATATATTATTAATTAGCATCAAAACGTAAACGCAACCTAAAGAGCTTATTCAAAAGACATGAGAAAAATATGTAATTTAGATAACACGATTTTGATATCTGAAAATAGTGTTTTCATGATTGGTAGCTTTTGCCTGAACTACGACAATATACTACACGAGCGCTTAGTGGTAAAAATGTGATAATTGTGTTACTAAAGTTTTAATTAAAATATATCTATTTGCGAAGTGAGTAAAATGTTTTAATTTTAAATAAACGGAGCGTTTAATTAAACTTGAAATTTACAGTTCTAAAAGCCCTTGATGTCCGTAAATTTTTCATTATTCCAAACTTTTCAATGACACGGCAAAAAAGCTCTGCAAAGAAAAGCTTAGCTGCGGCGTGCAAGCCGATGGGAACACAGCCTATTTATTATTCATGAGGCCGAGTGTTGGATGAGCATTTTGGATGTTTCACTTGACGGGATTTTACGATACAGTGCAAAAGAATGTATCTTTTATGGTCCAAAACACCTTTTTGTTGTCTAAAACACTTTCTAAATGCATTGAATTCCTTAGTAACGGACTTGACTGTGAAAAACACTTAAGTTATGTTTCAGTGTTAAGGCGCAAACAGATTTTGAAAACACTTTGCTTAATAACATTTATTTTTTTACGACTGTAAAAGTTTTGCGTATAAAACTAAACGAAAACTCAAAAGGCCAACTTTCTCTCTCTGCTATTTTGACAAATTAGTAAGAAAAATTGAACAGAAAACAGGATGACTCATAAGTCACTTTTCCAGTAAGTATAATATCACCACTAGAGTTTCATATATTGGTGATATTATACTTATAATTAGTGATAATCAGTCTCAACTACTTGCACAACAGAATAGGATTCTTTTCATATGGTTGTAGTGTTCTGTAAGTCTTGAATAAATTAAAATGATATTTTGAAATTATCGTAAACATTCTGTTCAGAAAATTCCTAAAAGTTACGATAATAACTAATAATAAATTAATGCAAAAATTCCTGCCTGGAAATTCTACGTACACAAAAAATCTTATCTTTTCATTCTCTTGAAGCACGAAGATCGTTTTCGATTCTAAAGCATTTCTCTCTTCTTCTTCGGGGACGAGCTTATAATCCTGAAATTCTCATAATTATTAACTTAAATGCTTCCAATTTTTATCTACATGGTCGAAACCATAACCAAGCAATTTTTATTTTAAGAACTCGTTTTTCGCGTCGATCATTTAAGTCACCAGTTACAAGAGCCGTTTGGCTGATCAATACATTGTCTAGAGAGTGGGATATTTTCAGCACTAAAATCTGGGTATTTTAAAAATGTTTTTATTTTCATTATTGTTTTTATTATTATTATTATTTCTATCATTATTACTGTTTTTATTATTGCACTATTATTATTATTGTGTAAATGCATGGCGCATTGGCATCAGCTGTAATGTCATCCATTTTAATTTTTAAATTGACGAAAAAAAAAAATATATATATATATATAATCAGCGTTTATCAGAGATTGTTATTTGAAAATATTTTTTTTATTTATTGATGGAAACTATTGATGGAAATAACTGGAAACACTTCGAATAGTGGTGTAACAAAAGCGTCAACTTTTAAGAACAATAATATGTTTGAATTGTTGAGATTTTGTACATTTCCATGTATTTTGTCATTAACGACCCGGGGTTCGCCTCTTCAGGCATTCTAGCACACGAATGAACTCGAATTGACAAGCACCCTCAGTCGATGTCTCAAATTATATAATATAGATTTATTTCTTAAAATTAGGTTATGCTGGTCTCCACTACTGCAATTAAAGCAAGTTTCATAATATTTGCAGCAATTGAGTCCTTCTGAGTTTTACGCTATTGAATGTTCGCATATAGCTTTATATTTGTATAAATAATTAAGTAAAATTTTCCTTAGCTTGTATTAAAATCAATAATTGACAACCAGTTTTTTTAAATGCTTAAATTAGTCTGCGAAGCCCGGGACATGATGACAAACCATAAATAACTATATACAAATAAACGAATTCAAACTTCTGAAACAATCTGAAAAATTCATTCATTGAAGTTATCTGACAGAACCTTAAGAAAGAGATTGGTAATTTAGAATATATGCGGCATGAATTATCCAAGAAACTGACATTTTGATGAGACACATATTTTCATCAGGTAAAGTCAAGTAGTAAAAACAATAATAACGTATTTACAGCACCGTTAAATCTTGATAGTTAGCCAAGTAGTCAACGTCATTGGTTTCGGTTACCGCAATACGAGTACGCGACAGTTTGATGAATTGATTTTTCAAGCCGATTTGTGGATTTGTGTCCAAAAGAATGGATGTTTTAAACTACCTCCCAATCATCCGCTTCTTAAAAGGGGGCATAGCGGGAGGAATTAGATCACTACGCCCGATTTAGCCTTATCTTTTTATTCCCACTCTCTTCGAAATAAAAAAGTTTGAGAAACTGAGTAACACGCTTCATGAGAATTCCATTTGCTCCTCATTGGGAGCGTACATGGTTTAAAAAATCACGATAGGAATTTTCTGAAATTAAATTAAACTAAATCGAGCATTTGTGATGTAGGAAATGTTCATTTTCCTTTCCAAATTTTCATTGTTTGATAATAAAATGGCGTAACAATTAGTTTAATTAGATAAGGATGCTTTAAAACATCAAACAGATGGCTACGATCATAAAAAAGAATTGTTTAAAAAATGCCTTTTGAAAAAAACCCTTTGATTTCAACATTTACCAAACGTATATTCAGAATTTAGAGATAGCATTGGAAAATTGTGTGACGTGGTTTGGGAGCTTTTTCACCCTCTCATTCTCTCTCTCGCTCTCTCATTTAAGCTTGCCCTGTAACTCATTAGCTAATGAAAATAGTAAAACAACGTGCTTTGTTGTCAACATTTTCCGAAAATCAGTAAGTGAAATTGAAAAAAACCAACGTTCCCTTTATTTTTGATGTCGTTTATGTGTTTTTCAAAAGGCATCACTCAACGTACTTTTATAGAATTTCGTATTGTGTATAGCGCACTATAAATTCTAATGGAGAAAAAATATCATTTACTTGGTAGAATTACATTATAATATTAATACAACGAAAGATGAACAAAAGAATTATATATGTTATAAAATTCCCTCCCACCCATCTGAACCTAAAAACATGAAATAGAGAGAGCGATTAGCTGACCATTATCTCTGTCGTAACTAAATACTTATATCCCTACTCTCTTCGAAAAAAAAGGTTGGGCAACTGATTACAAAGGATTATATACTCGTCACTAAAGAAGAAAAGAAACATACTTTGGAGTCGAAAATGATCTTCGAGCTTCAAAAGAGTGAAATGATAGCACCTTTAAGAAATTTGGTAAGTAATAAATGTTAAAGTAGTCAATAAAATTGACGGAAAAAAGCGTGAAAACAATAGTATCAAGTGTGTTTTGGCCAATTGATATAACCCTCAAAAAATACGAAAATAAGTTAATGATTGGATCTCATTTTAAAGACGGCAGAACAGGTCTCGATCAAATAATGAAAATTAGAAAAAAAAATGACCACTCACATGAAAGGGAGACATCAGTTTACATTGGTCTTAGGTTTAAAAATTCTGACCTGGCCACTTGATGTAAGTCACTATTATATCGATACTCCCTACGTATAATCCCGTATATTCAAACATGACAATTTACAGTAGTGCATTTCAAAGATTCATAACGCAACTAATCATATAATGTTTTTGATAAAAACAGTTTTTATTCTCTCCTGAACAATTTCAATTCTGAGGGTTACATTAATTGACCAAAATATCGTCGATATATTTTATATTTTTGTGTTTTACTTATTTTATCGTATATATCTCTCCATATTTTATTATTAAACATGGAAAACTCACCATACTGAGCATAGCAGCATAAATATATAATGGGAACTGTGGATAATCTCGTTTCTTAAATATTCATAATCACTTCAAAACATAACAACCTGTCAGGACGTTATGTGAAATGGCATTACATTATATATTAAACATCGTAAAATGACGTGTCACTTAAGGGGAATTATTTATCCCTGTCACTTTTCGTAGTGGTATTACCTAATAAGCGGCCATGTGGGAAAATCAGGCTGCATGCAGCTGATATGATTTCCATGCCATTGTCTGAAATAAACAATGTTTTACTGAAATATTTTTACTGTCATGCGGTTTTTTCATATGTAGACTCAAACATACACATGACAATTAGGGCATCCAATCCCGGACCCTTTTTATAACCCCGGGATTCCGGGATTCAGAACTTCTCAATTCCGGGATCAAGTAATGCCGAGATTGGTCATTAAGTGTAATTGCATGTGTTAGATTGTTCATTGAAAATTTTATTTGTGTCCATTATTGCTTGAATTGGAATGTATATATGAATAAATATTTTTTTTTGTTGATTTAAAATTCGACAGTCATTTACAAAAAACGAGAAAAAAATTTAAAAAAAAAAACGTAATGCTCAAAATGATTTTATATGCATATTTTTTTATTGCATTATTATGGTAGGTTTTTTACCAAATGGTATCCAAAAGGAGGCCATATCCTTCAATTTGTTTTCCGGTCCTAATATGTCCTCCATTTCAAATTGGTTAAGAACGGCTGTTACAAAATATGAGCAGGAGGGAGAGTACAATACGTTTATATTAATTTTATAGGTATTATAAAAAAAAACTATATACTCATGAACAAACCGAGGTACACGTTGTAGTTAATCAGAAAGTCTTAATTTGATATATGAATTATTTTTTAGCATTTACAGTGAATTCCGCAATTATCTGAATATCAATCCCGGGATCACGGGATTGAATAATTTACCGGGATTCCAGGATTAGAGGCCCTAATGACAATTGTGTGCTACAGGGATGGAAAATAGGATTTCATCGGCGTGCCAAAATACGCCATCTTTTTTTTAATGAGTGGCGGGTGCTATTCCAATAATATAATTTTAATCATATTTACTGAATATAAAAAATATTAATAGGTACATTGGTAACTATATTTTTTATTGAATATATTAAAAGAATCGATAAACAGGCAGTGAAAGAAAATAAAGATAGATATAAAAGTAGTAGGTCGACTCCGTGATGCAGTGGTCAACGTCGTTGACTACGGTTACGGATCTTTCGGGTTGAGATTACGGTACGGACAGTTTCATAAATTGATTTGTCATTCGATTTATAGATTTCTATTCATAGTCATGAATGTTTGTGCTGTGTAAAACTCCCTCTCACCCATCCAATCTTAAAAAGACGGGGCGTAGTGAGAGCGATTAGCTAACCACTAGTCCTGTCCTAGCCCTGTCCTTCTATCCCTACTGTTTTCGAAAAAAAGAGAGGTTGAGGAAATGAGGAAAAAGCAGTTTTCGCTGTTGAGATACCTCCATTAGGATACCATATGATCCACGTTGGAAGTGGACATGGTAAAAAAATATTTCATCACACACTAATTTTTGTAGCGAGAAAAAAACGTGGCGACAGCGATTATATAACCACTAGAACTGTCTTAGCCCTATCTTTATATCCTTACTCTCTTCGAAAAAAAAGGTTGAGCAAATGAGGAACAAGCAGCTCTCGTAGGAAACTTCTGTTGAGATACCTCCATTGGGATGCCAGATGATCCACGTCGGTAGTGGACATGGTAAAAAAAATTATTCACCCACTAATTTTTGGTTTGAGGTATTTTGTTTCATGTTATATGCGAGTCTTTTTATATCAGTGTGATCGAAAATTTATACATGCTACTGAATCTTCTTATTAGTCTTTGAATTTACATAATTCAATACAGAAAAAACACTTTCACATGGGTAAGTGTAATAAAAAATGGTTAATAACGAGTCGCTTATTTTTAAAAGATATGAAAGTATCCATGTTTTTAATATTATGTTATCAATTCGACATACCGATTCATCAATTTGAGAAAACTGATGACTTTTCTGATGACAAATTTCTCTCTTGCCACGTATTTGCCATTGCTGATGTAGTACATATCATTAATTCAACTGATACATTAAAGATGGCTGTAAAATCATCATATTGACATGTCATATGTCTTTGATGAAAGATAGGAATATATTACGATTTTCAAGTCAATCATGGCGTCAAATTAATATAAAAAATTACAAGATGTCTAATAACTCCTGCGGAAATAACATAAGTAGTATAAGAATTTCGACAGACACAACAAAAAAATTATATTATATCTTTTTTTAAGGTGTCAACTGTCAATGCTTGTTGGAAATGCATTATATTTTTAAAATAAAACACATTTTTTTTGTTCTACTTCCACATGTTTACAATAATCAGGATTAGTTTCCCTCATCACGAGCATTATCAACTGATGCTAGTAATGATCGAAACCGGCCCTGATCATTATTGGCATGTGGGAGTAGTACAAACAAATTGTGTTTTATTTTTAAAATATTATGATATACTACATATCCAAATAAATAATCTTTAGAACAGTGGTGCACAGCCTATTTGAAAGAAGGGCCAGTATATTCATTTTATAATTTTTCGCGAGCCGCAGTATACGTGTTGGAAAATAATGATTTATTACACTAGACGAGATATGCATTTTACTATTTTTAATTTAATATTTACATAATTTTACTACTTATTAATTGTTATTTTGTGTCGCGATTTGTGCATCACTGCTTTAGATGCTAATGATATAAACAATAATTGTTTTAGGCTATGTTCACGTTGTAAGAAGTAGACGTGAGCGGGATCGTTGTTTTTGTGAAATATGTGACGTCACTTTGACAAACCAAATTTTTATTGTCACCAAAACATTGTGCTATAAACATAGTAAATTGTAATGACCATAAACAAAGCTAACTATTTTACATTTATCTTTGTCAGTGTACTATACAGCCATTCGTGTTTGCCAGTTCGGTTGATAATGTTTACCATCTAAACATTCTTGATATAAATATAATTAACTTCCTCGTATTGCTATTTATATTTCATTCTTAATCACAGTCAAATTGAGAACTGCTTTTGGACTGGACTCGGAAACAAGCAGCGGAAAATTATCCATCATTTAAATTGGATTTTAAAAGTCGTTCATAACCTCAAAAAGATAGCACCAAATAAACTGCGTGAAGGTTACAAATGTGTACGGTAAATGTATTGGTAGTAAAAGTGAAAAGTGCCCAAAATAAGATGCGTAGACGCGGGATTGCTCTGAAGTGTACAGTTTGGACAAGTGAATCCATCTTTTGAACATCTTCTTGAGAAACATCGCCATATATATGTCATTGGGGTGTCATAGCGGCCATTTGCAGTAAGCAGTAAGTATTTTATTTTGAATTTCTTAAGATGATTGTTGAGGGTATAAGTGAATGTACGCATATGCTATTTGATTTGACCAAGAGTGGTCTTACAGGAAGCTCTGAGGCAACCTCTGATTAGACATGGTCAACTACTGGAAGTTAAATTTTTTTAGATGGCCAACTACTGAAACATTAACATGGTTGCTAAAAATTTAACACAATTGTTTTGTGACAGACTCTATCCCAATTTTTGTCTTACCATATTAATTTAGGCGTTTAATTTATTGTGAATACACTTGCTCGGTTATCTATCATTCGATCTGATGCTAAACGTTAATCGTTTTTTTTGTTGAATTTTTCTCTGAAAGGGTCAACTCCTGATTTTTATACTTTATATATATATATATATAGCACGAAATTCCTCTTATGATTTTAATGTATGTTTCTCCAGATACCCACGACGATATTTTAACATACCCACTATATCAGACTGTGGTGTAATTGTCGAAGTTTATTTATTATTAGGTGATAATTGAAGGTCACTTCTCTCAACTGTATTGATTTGTTTTCAAATAATCTCAGCTGGTAAGCATAGCGACGCAATATTTGTTTAAGTCACTAAGTCGTCAAAAATATTATTAAACAAATGTCACAAATCATACAATTTCGTTTTAAATTTATACACCATCACATTGATAATATTGTCACTAGAGGCAAAAGGTAGCGTTGGAAATTGCCAAATATTTAAAAATAAGAACACGTAAAATGGTTAGAATCCCACAGAAAAAATAACAAATAACATGCGTGAAGATACATAATATATTTACCACGAAATTATACCTTTTTATTATAATGTATAATATATATATGATGTGATATAAAAACGCTTTATCCCATACCTACACTCCATCCAAAAGTATTAGCTAATTCGGAATGGATGTCGGTTGTTTTCAGGATCGCCTTTACTCTAAATGTGTACACGGTAGATCAATCGTCGTAAATTCGGATTTGTTTGTGGTATTTTGTGATTAAATATGTTTGGTGTACAAAGAACAGTGTTTTCAAAAATATTTTGTGAAATCACACCAATGATTCTCATTATAACGTGTAAGATCTTCTTTTACAGTTATTATCAAGGACCCGAGACGTAATTTTTTCGTTCCGGTTCTGTAAAAAATAAATATATACGTTCAGTTGCGGTTTTTAGTTTTCGGGTTTCTTTTCAACTCGTATTAAAATATTAGCAAGTAAATCTAAATACGCCAACACCTTTCACAATTCTCTTTTTATGGCTTTTCACTGAACTACTACTAATTTAAGGTGATCACAAATATAATTAAAATTTCAAAGGAGAACATTTCATAAAAAAAAGATCAAACTTATCTACAAAACCAAAAATGGCCCTGACAAAACTTAATATTACATGTAACGTGAGACGAAATTATTCTAATTATCAAATATAACTATTGTACCTTATGTTAATATAAACAGAGTTAGTTTGAAGATGTTTCACAAAGAGGCGAAACAAGTGTCATATTTAGTAGCGTAACAGATGTAGAGGAGTATAATGTTTAAGGAATTATCTTTAAATAACAAATTACCGTCATAGGCAACACACTTATAACAGTTAGGTACATTACTAATCTTTTTATATTCATAAATGTACCTTTAAGACATTAATGTACCTTTACTTATTACCTTTCTTATAGTCATAAATGTAACGCATTAAGCATAAATATAAGATTTTGTTATGCCTCTAAATAATGTAAATCATTTTTAATTTAAAAAATCAGTGTTTATAAATTAATCCACTATGTAAACGTTTTATTATTATCACATATCAAATGTAGGTATGAAATTTTCTCACGACATCAGCGTTGCAATGTACACACAGTTCCGACGTACTAACATAAATAAAATACATCTCACAAATTTTAAGCAAACTTTCAATTCAAAAAATTTAAAACAAACGTTTTACTGAAAACTACAAAGTTAATATTTTTTTCGTTTTTCTGCTTGAATGAGAACTTATCAACACAAATTCAAATAAAACACTTTCTAAAGACTATTCAATCATGCGTCATAAATTGTATTCTGCTTTCCTTTTTAGCGCTAGTGTTTTCAATTAGCGACGAACGAAAAACCGTAAAATAATTTCTGATCACCGTGCCGCCGGCTAATTGATTTATCGTACATCTGTAATTCAATTATTGTCAACTGTGCGCGCCCTTTGATTAAAGTGGACAGCGAATTGAATTTTAAGCGATTTTTTTTAAAAATTTAAACGAGTGAAGTGACCCGTCAAAATACCAATCAGTGAAACGGTATAAATTTAAAACTGAACTATATAAATTTGAAATCTAAAAGAGAATGCATAGAGATTATATATTATTACATATCCGGCATAATAAAAAAAACTATATTGTATTATTAAAACATCAATACTAATTCCACTCAGTTAGTGTTACTAATTGTGACACCAGTTTCGCCTTTTCAGAAGCATCTTCAGACTAACTCTATCATGAGGTTCTAATTCATTATTTATTTTACTCTAGCAAAATGAATGACATAAATATAACTCATCGATACCCAATCATATGATTTGTATGCCAAAAAGATTATTCTTTTGACACACCCTGGTTTTTCTTAAGTATAAGTGTCATTAGTGTCCTGAACTGAAATCGGCCTGCGGCAAACAGCAATATTTCGCAGAATTCGCTCTTTCTTGTTGCCAGGCGTTTAAAAGAGCCCCCGGCTTCGGCCGCTGGACGAGTCCATTTTTACGGAAAAGGGTAGCTCCAACTTTGCACGGAGTTTTTTTGAATTTTTGTAGACAGTCGATTACGATCCGCCGAGTGGGACGAGCTGCGGTCTCGTGGCAGCGGAGGGGACATGTGAACTGTTTGTTTTTGTGTTTTGATTTGCGTTGGATTTAATTTAAATTCGTTGTGTTATTTGTATTATAACTTAAAGTAAATTCAGTTGCTAAGTAAATGTAAATGTAGAATCAATTTTATGTGTTAAGATTTATATATTTGTGTAATATTAAACCACTGCATCTTGAATGGAAAATAAATAAGTTTTTAACCGGATCTGAAATGGTGTTTGTCTGAGATCAGCCCTTCCAGGACTCCGGATAACCAGCCGCTCGCCTCTCTTCGATCCGGGGTCTTCTCACTTTATATTTTACAAAAATCTTTACTTTGAGTACTTTGCAAAAAAATTCCACCGAATACAACGAAAATAACAAGCATTTCACTTCTCTTGTACTTTAACATAAACTTTAATATACATATATATATATATATATATGTAAGCATTTCAAAAAACAATTAATTTCTATAAAGACGTTTACAAATAGGAAATGAACTTACACTAACACTCCTTGAATGATCAAGAAAGCATCACTATTTTATATATTAGATTTGTAGGCGGTCATCCAAAGTGCAAGTTTCTTAAGTAATGGTATGTGGGAATCGATGAAAAATAGCTGAATAAAACTTTTATCATAAAGACAATGATGTTTTTTCAGTATATATAATACTTATAGGTTCACGTAAGGCGACGTAGCTAAGAAGTAGCCCCTTTAGTGCTTTTGGAGTACTTTCTTAACCCATATCAGTCCTGAAAGATGTTGGGCGAATTATTTTATACCAGTTCTAATCAATAATCGTCCGGTTTTATTGATACAATATTATCCACACTGAGAGCGAACCTGGTGACATAACATTCATAAAGTTAACATTTCAAAGTAATACTGACAGAAGGGCTAAATATGAGTTCTGAGATAATCGAATTAAAGCATTTTTTTTGTCAAAGTACTCAAAGTAAAGATTTTTGTAAAATATAAAGAATAATCTTTTTGGCATACAAATCATATGATTGGGTATCGATGAGTTATATTTATGTCATTGTTTTTGCTAGAGTAAAAAAAATAATTTAATACTGTTTTTTTCAACGTCATTATATCCTTTTTCTATCAGTACGTAGTGGTTAAATTAATTCCATTAATTTTGACATTAAAAACAGAAAATCATTAATAAAATGTGTGGCCTGTAGCTAAATGATCAACGTTACGCTCATATGCTCAAATCCCACTTCATAGAGTTTTATAAATTGATGTTTCAATCGATTTATGGATGTGTATTCGAAGACATGTATTTATGTGAAGTCTTGAAAATTCTCTCTCATCTATTCAATCCTCAAAAAATATGGAAATATGGAAAGCGATCAGCTGGCTACTACTCGAGTCCTAATCCTATTTTTCTATACTTACTTTCTTCAAAAAAGAGAAGTCGAGAGACTCAATAACAAGCAGCTCTAGAATTACATTAAGTAGTTGCGAAATCTTCTCTCCGGATTTTGTCCGTTCTTTCAATAAGGTGGTGTTTTTAAAAGGAGGCTGATCACGTCGGGAAACCATGCTCCTAGCTTGTATAATTACTGTGATTTAATTTAAGAATATATCGACCTGCTGTCAGCCAATGAAACAGTATTGTCGTCCAACCGTGTATACGGTAGTACGGCTTCTGCCCGTGTCTATACGTCTGTTCTTGTATTGCCATCTCTATTGATTTGTTCCTCACACATGTAATGTCATTTCATCAAGAATCATTTAACTCCATTAAAGTGTCATCACATATTGGTATTTAGTTATATTATGCCATTATTTGTACAAATGGTCTCACTGTTCAGTGTGCCGATACCTTTTAATATATATCATTATTTTCATTCACCCTCTGAAAACGTGACCGAGAAGATATGCATCGAAATCGAAAGGTGTATAATTATAAACGCTAATGAATCGAATGGGAAAAGTTAAACGTTTTGATACCATTAGCTAAACTGTGCGAGGGGATGTTTTAGAAGACATTTTGAATTGTCGTACTTATTTATGTAGGGAAAGTTTTGAAGTACTCCTTTAATTAACAAGGGAAACTTTTAATTGACTCTTAATTGGTAGTTAACTACGTACCTGCCGCTTTAAAATTGTAATTTATAAATTAAGTAAAAACTAATCAGACTTTCAAAAAGAATTAAAATTATTTAAGAATGACAGACGTACAACTTCGGTAGTCTATGATGAAAGTATTTTATTTCAACCATATCCACTACCAATGAACTTCTTAACGAGCAACTCGACAGAAGTTGTTTTACGAAAATTGGCTTTTATTCAGTCACCCAGAATCTGTTTTCGAGCATAATAAAGAAAAGAAAGAACTAGTAGTTAGCAAACCGCTTTTGCTACACCACGTCTTATGATATAATGCATGGGAAAGAATTTAAACATCAAATTTATTTTTATTGTCTAAGCTATTTTTAATGGCAGTTGAATTCTTGTTGGGTTTTCCTTTCATTTGTTTAGTTCTAGTTTATAGTGGTAGAGCAAATGATTCAAATATTCCATTGATGCGAACGAGTTGTTGTTTTGATTCGTTCATCTGCAAACGACGAATATATTTGTAAAAGCGATACTGCACAGAATATAAGTATAGCCTACTTTTAAACTATATTTAATTAATAACATATTTCGTATATCTAAAGAAATTGAAAAATGCCGGTGTGCTGTATTTTTCTACGGTTAAAATTTTGTTATGTAGAAAGTGTTAGAACACAAAGATATTCTAAAAATAATACACAATTTGTTTGTACTACTTCCACGTGTTTTCAATGATCAAACCGGTTTCGCTCATCACGAGAATTATCAACTGATAAAAATAAAAACATAACGGGGCTATATTATATAAAATTGTATTTATGTAAAATTGGATGTTAACAAATACAAGGTATATTATAAAACAGTTGGTTTATGAACTATGACGATAATTTAAAGGTAATCAAACAAATTATGTATAAATGAAATTAAATAGTCTACAATTAAAATGTTAAGAACCTTTTCGAAATCAATAAATACTAAAAATGATATTCAATCGTTCCTGTAATGCAATGTGTGTAAATATGCACTATAATTTCTGGTGCATAAGCTTCCCCATTCAAAGAATGCATCATTATCATCGAATAAGCTTTTCGTTTAACAGATAACGAGCCAGAAATCGTTAGCCGTTCGATCGTAACGGTTCTTCGTTAGACAAAACCGAATTGAAATCGGCGAAGGCGCAGTACGTTCGTTAGGTACGCTCTGGCACAATGAGGCAGTAGCCGTTATGGTGTCGTTAACCGTCTATGGATGAATTCCCACCAAGAGAGCGAGCTTCTGGTGAATAGATAATTTAAAACAATTAATAACTATTACTGGCAATATAATAACTGGGTAGTATAACAGAAAAAACGCCACTTTCCTTCAAATTCATATCGTGAGAAATCAAATACAACCAATCCTGCGTTAATTCTTATAATTTGTACGAACATCCGAGTTTTAACTGAAGTGTTACAGAATATAATAATAGAATCCAAAAATTAGTGACTAAATTTAACGATTTCGTAATGGACGGTGGTGAGTTTGCAAGCAAACGCAATCTATTAATTAATTTTTCATAGTTTTCTGGGGATATTGAATTTGATTTGCAAAGTTCTATAAACATACATAAGGATATGGTTATAGGATAGGCATTTGCAGTTGATATTTAAGCTTATTTTTTATCAGAATGTTTAATGATTTTAACAATGTTAAAATATATTTTATTATGTGGGATCGCTTTATTTTGAGTGAAAGAATTTGTTTTTTGTGGAATGTATTGTTACAAGTGAAAATCATTTTTATCGAAGTGAAGTTAACAAAAGTGCACTTAATTATAAGCCGTGAAAGTATTGTTCAGTGTGAATTAAATTACTGCTAGCACATGTCAGCAAGATTGATTAAAAATTGTAAAATGTGCAGTTATATCAAAATTACGGTTAATGTGTACTTCATTTTTTTTTATGTGAAAGACGTAATTATATTGTCATCTATTCGACTTTTTGCATACCTAGTTATTTTTTGTATGTATAAAATAAGCGTTTTTAAAAAGACAAACATTTGAATTATAATTTTTTTCCATGTCCGCTCCCAGTGTGGAGCATATGGTCTCCTAACGAAGGTGTCTTAACAGACTTTTTCTACGAGAATTGCTTGTTACTCAGTTGCTCAACCTCTCTTTTTTCGAAGAGAGTAGGGATAGAAGGATAGGGCTATGAGAGGACTAGTGGTTAGATAATCGCTCTCACTACGCCCCGTGAGGATGGGTTGGGTGGGAGGAGGACTCAGACTACGAACAGAAATCCATAGATCGATTGAAAGATCAATCTATGAAAACCGTCCGCACCGGGAATTGAACCCGAGACATCCGTAACCGTAGCCAGCGACGGTACCAACTGTGCCACGGACGCCGACGTCTAAAAATTAGGTTACTATTTTTCTCCCATGATTTAATTACATGCCATCAATAATTTTATCAGTTAATCGCTCCAAGAAAAAGAGTGTTGCACCCCCTGCTCTCTTTGAAAAATTGAGTAACAAACTGTAGAAAAAAGCACCTGTTGAGATACCGCCATTGGTTGTCCATATACTTCACATTGCGAGCGGACATTTTTGTGACATATTCAGTATTAATTTACGTGTCAAAATAGCGAAATATGTGTCACGCTTAGAAAAATAAATGGAATTAACATATGAATAACCATACAATGATCATCAAATTCATTGCAAACAAATATTATTTATTCAGATATCAAATTTGGATTATTGAGATTTTGTACACTTCCATGTATTTTGTCACTAACGACCCGGGTTTCGCCTTTCGGCATCTTCAGGCATTCGAGCTCACGAATGGACTCGAACTGACAGCCAGTAAACAGTGTCTAACGTTTATATATTACCACTCTGCGAATTGCAGAGTGGTAATTCTAAAAGAGCAGAGTGGTAATTCTAAAAGAAGTTGGAAAGCGGCAATTCGCCACTCTGCTAATGTGTTGTTTATAAAATAAGGATTAAGGCAATTCTCGAAATGTTAACTCAGGTATCAGTGTGGCTCTCAGACGTATAATATTTTACCTCGTAAATAATATTTTTCGTATTTGTATCTTCTATATAAACGTTAGACACTGTTTACTGTCTGTCAGTTCGAGCCCATTCGTGAGCTCGAATGCCTGAAGATGCTGAAAGGCGAAACCCGGATCGTTAGTGACAAAATACATGGAAGTGTACAAAATCTCAATAATCCAAATTTGATATTGAAATTCCATCAAGCACCCTCAGTCGATGTCTTAAATTATTCAGATATATTATGAACGAATCAAACAAGAATCACGTTTTGTTATTTGTATGTTTCATAGTAAAAGTCTTATACCCACTTCAAGTAGATAGTTTTCGATAACGATTAGTTTTACACGTGTCTCATAACTATCGTTAACGACAGGTGCATTGAACTCCATGATTAATGTGGTGAAATAATTGTGGATTGTTTGGTACTCGAATGACAAACTTTCAATTTTAACAGTGTATGAAAGCTATTCTAAATTATATAGTAGATGACTTTTATTGTGAGAATGATGGTTGAAATAATTCAAGAGATATAATGCTTCCACGGTATTATTCGATGATAGTGTTTTTCTAGGAAAAATGAGTTTTATTGTTGTTACTGAGACATTTGTTGTGGCAAATAAATTTAAATGTTAATAGTTAATACAGTAAATGCGAATGAAGGAGTATTCGTTTAAATTGAAATCCGTAATAAAAAGGGTTTTTTTTTTCAAATAAATTATTTTCTGTTTGTTCATATTTGAAAGGTAAGATAATTACAATGTGTTTACATGAGTAAACAAATAATAGGTACATGACTTGGCGTGACGTAAATCACCAGCCTTCACGCAATACAACTGCTACAACTGTGTGACCGCTTCCTAATCTTCTGCAGAATATTGTTTTCAAACGTATAAAACCTTTAAAAACGTTTGATTTTCTGAATATATAATAGTCAATGAATCTGTCCAAATACCGAAGGTAGGAAAAAACATGTAACTTTATGCTAAACAAAATATCTACCACTTACACATTCTGAAAATAACTATATTAAATATTAGCGATTGTAATTTATATAAACGTAAGTGTAATTTTTGAACCAAATTCGTTATAATGTTGGCAATGTCTCATTTTAAGCCCCCTTTTCGCTAAAAAACACCTTTATTTGATGAACTAGATCCTAAGGAGTATGTCACTTCTATTCAACCAGAAAAGATTTATTAACAAGTATAAAAAAATAACAACAATGTAACAATGCAAAGCTTCGGTGTAAATTTGTTTATTAATAATTAATAAATTCCCGGCGTTTCGTTATTTTACCGGAAACGTATTTAACAACTGGCTTTATTAAATTCTAAAACAGCTGTATGAACGCTTCCGGTGGCTTTGCCGGTAATCGAAACAATAATGAATACCAGTAGCTGCTCGTAATTGCACCGGATATTGCAGTGAGTCTCAAACTACCTACACAACTTCCTTAATCTTTACTATAATCATCTATAAAGCAATCTCAGCTTGAAACAGAATCTGAAAAACAATCCCACTTCTGAAAATATCGATCGTCCAGTTCATTACTCAGACAACTTCAAATAACTCAAATTGAGATAATGAGAGAAACAATATTCAAATTGCCACCACAAATCAAATACTATTATTGATTGCAGTTTTTGTACGAGATCTGTGTGTTACTCAGGTGCTCGACCTGTCATTATTGGACAGAGTAGGACTGGGATAAGACAGGACTAGGCAGGATAGCTAATCATTCTCGCCATACCACGTGTTAGAATGGGATAGGTTGGTTGATATTTTAAGGTATCGCAGAAATATATGCATAAATTTTCCGTACTGTGATTCAAGCATGCAAACACCGCAACTAAATACAAATTCGTTGACCAATCGGCTTCAGAACCAAAAAGATATCTTGAATCGTCACAAAAAAAAAAATCGAAATATATGTACGCATTTAATTTTGAATTTGTTTTTAGAAGCCCTGCTGTAATCCATAGTACAGTGTTTATATGCAAAACATTATGCGTTGAGTATACGAGTTTTGTACCACAATATATAGTCCTATAATAATTGCACACAGTTTATTTGAAGCTAGGTACGTTATACTATAGTGGTAAGGTACAATTTTAGTAGTTTTATTAAATCAAAGACATCGACGGTATTCTGACACAACGCATTATGACAGTTTTTGACGATTTTTTGTTTTAAATGTCAAAATAAATGCAATTAATTTAACGCTTTACGTACTGGTAAAACGCACAAAGTCACGGGATATAATGACTTTGACATAGAAAGAGTACTGTTACTTTTTTATTCTGGCAGAAAGCATTATGTGACTATAACTCGCCGATACCAAAACTTATGATGTGTATGCCAAAAAGATTATTCGTTATAATGTACAAAAAATCTCTTTAAATAACAAACAGTTTTACTTGGGAGTGAGATTACTTTGAAAAAAAATAATGCTTTAAATGCTATTATCTCATTGTTTTTATGACTCAATACGTTCTGCTGATATAATAGTTTTTATACACTTGAGTAAACTTGGATTGCTAGGGGTTTGAAAACGTTTCAGCTGATTTAGGTAGTTCTCATTAAACAACTTTAAAAACTCTCTATAAAAATATTGTTTAACGATTTTGCCGTGATGTAATTAATATTTGATTTAGTTTTATACCAGAAATCGTACAGTATACTTTTGTGAATTGTCAAAATTTCAGAAAAAAAATAAAAAAAAACATTTCCACACACGCAGAAAAAAATTATGAACCCTTTAATTGACGCTGATATGCTTCAAGATGTCACTCGTCAGCTATTAAAGATGGGAATAAATCGCACCGTTGAAGAGCGCTCGAATGTTGAAATGTTATAGACTATTGCATCTATAACTATTGCAAATACTAGTATATATATATCGTCAGCATAGTGACCGAAGGCGATAAGTCGAAAATTGGCTGTTTTTTGAGTTATAATATTGCAGTACGATAGACTTTAGGAAGGTATATCACTTAAAAAACAAGTTCAGCGATATTCATGTATTTTTTACGTCATTTGTGGAAATCAGTACGAATTAAGCCAATTTATTTCATGGTTATTAGTGATAAAAAGCTATAATTAATACAACTTTAAAAAGAATTTCTAATAATTAAATCTAATTCATAAATTATTAACGAACCTCATATGGTTTTTAGTTTAATAATTAATGGTTAATTATTATATACAGTAGTCAAGGCTTTTATATAATTACTTAAGCATTCAGAATGATTTAATTATGTCAGGTAGTTTGTTTAATAAGATCATGTAGCAGAATCACTGGTTCAAATCCCGGAATGTGAACGTTCCTAAATTGATTATTCAATCGATAAATGGATTTATACCATAATACATGAATGTCTGTGATGTTTTCTTTGCTGCTTACTCACCCTCTCCCTAACTGAACTATTCATTTCCTATTTTCATCTTTCACTCCTTACCTTTTGTGAAAAGAGAGATTGTGTGACTAAAGTACAATTTACAACCAGTTTTCAAAATTAAATTGTTATTATGCTTAATTGGGAATACATGTTCTTCATTTAAGGTACGGACACCAAAAGAGCTCTAACGAAAACCCTTTATAATAAACTTTGTCGAAATTATTCATTAGCACTTTAAATTTTTAAACTGAAATGTTGATTTGTTCAAAACTGAAATTTTGTTTTTATAGACTATTATATTAAGTAAGACATTATTTTACACCAGTTAAAAACGGTCTTACTAATGATAAAAATCTATAATCTTACCTGCCGTCGTAGATAATTAAATTGCACGACCAGCTTTTTGAGGTATTTTCTGTTTCCGGCAATGTGACCCAAATACGTGTTTTTCTTTGTTCATATTGTGAAGAGAAATCGTGTTCTCATACTCTTTGATGGCTGATAAATTCAATTCGAAATGTCATCAAGTAAATATGCCGTTGTATTTTGATTACGCTGTTAAGGAAGGAAGTCTTACATGCTTTATTAAAACAAGAGCAATTGAAATAAGCGAAAAAAATATTGTGTAACTTTTTATTGACGTTGTCGGCACATACAAATTATGCTTTTAAATATTCATCATAATTATTAGTCCACCAACACAACCATTGTTTTTGAACTGCTGCAATGTTTACTTCAATTTTGACTCGCACAAAATAATAATAATAATCATCATCCGGGAACTCGAAGCTTTTCAAAATACCGACAAAAGCTCGGATGTAATTATTTTGAATGGAATAAGCTTAAACAGAGATATAATTGCACAGCGTTGCTAAGCAATATTAATTAATTCATTTTAATATTGCAAAGCTCATTTTTTGCGTTTCTTTGTTTCTTGATTGAATAACCAGTATTTGAAGATCAAGGATCTTAACAAAAATTTTTACAATCAACAAATTATTATTGAATGCAAAATGATTTTTTAGGGTTATGTAAAGGAAAATAACCTTTACAGCGTAAAATAACGTAATATTGTGCGTACATACTATTTTTGTTTACCTTTTCAATTCATCATTTTTTCTTCCTACGTCATTCACAAATGAAGTTTCAATAAATTATTCTTTGTAGTAGAGAATGTATAATCTATTTACGTTGTCCAAAGTTTTATAAATGTTTAGAATTTCATTTTAAAAATGATTTTGACATAAATAAACAACGCGACTATAAAACATTATACTTTTTGAATAAATAATAAAATAACGACATAAATTGTACACACCGTGTTTAACTGAATAAAAATTAAAATGATTTTATATTCAAAACACAGTCCTTATGCTAAGATCCCCCAATTAAAGACGAGTTTAATGAATTGCTTTTAATTGGGGGTCCAAATGACATTTTTTTAATCCTGTGAAATTACCCTACGCATTGCAGAAATAAGGATCCTGGTGTATCGAGTGTTTTTTCAAAACTGATGTACTGGATAAGAAATTAAAAAATACGCCGGTATTTTGGTGTATTGTTATTATATCGGAACAATTATTTATATACTAGCCGGGCAATTAGCCGAGTGGTCATCGTCGTTGGATTCGATAATGCTCACGAGTTGGTTATTTTTTTCAGAATTATCTCTCTCCCAAGTATATAATTGTCGGCGTCCGTGGCGCAGTTGGTAGCGTCGCTGGCTACGGTTACGGATGTCTTGGGTTCGATTCCCGGTGCGGACGGTTTTCATAGATTGATCTTTCAATCGATTTATGGATTGCTGTTCGTAGTCTGAGTCCTCCCTCCCTCCCACCCATCCCATCCTCACGGGGCGTAGCGAGAGCGATTAGCTAACCACTAGTTCTCTCATATCCCTATCCTTCTATCTCTACTATCTTTAAAAAAAAAAAAAAAAAAAGAGAGGTTGAGCAACTGAGTAACAAGCAGTTCTCGTAGAAAACGTCTGTTAAGATACCTCCATTAGGAGACCATATGCTCCACATTGGGAGCGGACATGAAAAAAAAAAGTAAAATTATTGGTTTTTATGATAAATTTTTGAATATTATAAAGAAAAATCTCTTCGACATACAAATCATAAGGTTTGGTATCGATGCCTTAAAGCCATTTCTGCCAGAATAAAAAAAAACAATTTCAAAGCCATTATATATGTTAATGACTTCATGCGTTGATAAATAAATCTACTATAGAATAAAACGTCTGCGTCAGTGGCGCAGTTGGTAGCGTCGTTGGTTATGCTTACGGATGTCTCGGGCTTAATTCCCGATGAGGACAGTTTCGTAAATTGGTACTTCAATCGATTTATGGATTTCCGTTTATCACGGGGCATAGTGAGAGCGATTAGCTTACCACTTGTCCTGTCCTAGTCCTATCCTTATATCCCTACTCTATTCGGAAAAAAGAGGTTGAGCAACTTAGTAACAAGCAGTTCTCATAGAAAAATTCTGTTAGGATACCTCCATTAAGAGACCATATGCTTCATGTTGGGAGAGGACATAGACAAAAAAAACGAAAAATAATTAAATATATTCCATAGATCAGATTACTTATCATATCGAGGGTATACTGACAGAAGGCATTAAGTCATGAAAAAATCGCATTTGAAGAATTATTGTCTTCAAAGTACTCTCTTTTCCATGTACAATTGTTTGTTATTTAAAAAGATTTTTTGTACATTAAAAGGAGTAAACATTTTGGTATACAAATCATAAGATGTGATTTCGATAAATTATAATCATATCATGTACCAGAATAAAAATAAAACAGTATTTTTTCTATTTTAAAACATATACTATGACTATGCATTTTACCGTCCGTAGAGCGTTGAATTGATTAATCATCAAAAACTGACTTAATGCGTTCTGTCAGTACAACCTCGTTATCAACATCAGCTCTTTATACTTCTAATATCTATACGTATGTTTTTAATTTCGGTATATTTTTCAATCTCTAAGCGAAATATTCTAACAGTAACGTCTTATTTATAAGCTTTTAAATAGACTGAACTAAAATTATACTGAGAATAGTAAATGCTAGAAATTTAAGGAGTACGGTGAATTTTACTGGCATTATAAATACGGCACCGTGGCACGGTGGCAATAAAACGTGGACAGCCATTCTTCCTCGTTGGTTGCGAGACAAATGATTTTATTTGAGAGCAGATCCCGCAGTGCGGTCTTATTATCGGACAAATTTGGTGGCATCTGGGAGAAAGAATTTGATGCCACGATATCAGGGACGTATAACTTCGCAATTCATTATTTAGTCGTTTTTTCTATAATATAAAATTGAAATTGATAACTTAGTTATTCCACTGGCTGTATTACTAAATATAACGCATTTCGCTTTCTTTTTTTAAGAAGCATCTTAAGACTAACTATATCGCAAGATTATTTATTTCTTAGATAAACAACGATTCTAATTAAAAATTGAAAATTAAGGGTAGAGTGGTTTTGTTTCCTTTTACTGGATGTGGGGAGGGTGTAAGACACAAACGATAATAGTACTAATTTCAAAATTAATTATTAGTATTTGGAGGTGAAAATACAAAGGGAAACAAATTTAATTAGTCTGTAGATGCTTCGTAAATAAGCGAAACGCATTAAATTTAATAACACATTCAGTTTAATAACTAAGTTATCAATTTTAATTTTATATTAAAAATTAATTTCGACAAAGCTACCTCCGAATCCATAGGAAACGTTGTATCTGTTTTTATTGATACCATATTAGGTTAGACGCAGTCCTATATCGACTCATGCATTGATATTGAAGTTTTGTCACTTTTTTAATGTTTATATATTAACGAATTGCCGGGTCCGTGGTGCAGTGATCAACGTTCTTGGCTTCGGTTCCGGGGTAAATAAATTTGAGTTCCAATACGAATAATTTCATAAATTGACTGATTATTTATTGATAGATTTTTCCCAAAGACTTGGATGTTTGTAACGTCTAAAGTTCTATCTCACCCATCCAATCCTAAAAACGTGGTGTAGAAAGAACGATTACCTAACCACTAATATTGTCCTAGCCCTATACCTCCATTCATACTCTCTACGAAAACGAGAGGTCGAACAACTGAGTAACCAGTTATTATTGTAAAAAAATCGGTTGAGATATTTCCATTTTGAAGGCTATATGGTTCACATTGGAAGCAGAAAAGCTTCCAAATTTCGTCTATAAATGTTTTGTTATATACAAAATACATGTGCATATAAGAAAACTTCTTCAGACGGAATATTAAACACATTGATTGCCAATTGATATCAAAATGAATTTTCATCCGAATTTTTACCAATGTACCATATTCAATCATTAAATAAGATGTTTTAAAATACACGTATAATTTATTTTAAAATTAGGATTGTATGTTCTTTGCCATAAGCAAGCCATTCATAGTGCCCAGTAAAAAACGTTTCTAGCCACTGCCAAGGTGTGTAAAAATTACGTTTTTTCCAAATTGAATGTAAAGGAACGATTTTTATGGATTTTTTTTCATAATTTAATTGCAATAAGTTTTGTAACAACAATTTTTATTTTATTTTAATGTCTGGCAATTTTCTGACTCATATTTATTATAAGAGACAGACTATTTAGACGAGTTGCTCATCTATAACGTGGAGTTAAATTGTAAAAAAATATACAACGTTTACCGACCTCAATTGTGAGTCCCTGGAGGAATGTGTAAAGTGGGTCGCCACATGCCACCGTAGAGAAGTGTGAAGAATTTGCTACAGTAGTAAAGAAAACTGAGTTAGTTTATTACTTTTGCTTTTTGTTATTCTGCACAACGTGCGGAAAATAAACCACGCTTAGAAAAATTCTATTATCTTTATATAACGTTAAATTTACTACTAATAAACTTTACCAAATTGAAATACAACGCCATTAAAATCGTGTAGTTACGTTAGGGAGAATTACTCAAATTTTGTCTTACCCTTCCCTTTATCATGGTAAAGAATCTCTTCGGATCTCATGCAGTCACATTGCGTTATTGTGTGGGTTTTTTCATACAAACGTATTAATAAAGTGAAATGACAATTTCAAAAAGTGAAATATGGTTTTATGTAGTATTAAGTAATTATTTTACGTCATATTTTGTGTTTAAAACCTGAAATACATATCAAACTATGCGAAATTATCAAAAGATGCAGAAATCGAAGTTCTACATAGCAGAACAGCCTCGATACGTGTTTCAGTGCCGTTTGAAACAAAACGGTTGCATACGGTACGGTCATGCATCTCGGATCGTTACTATACTATATTTAATACTATACTAAACTATAATGCTGTTTTTTCGATGCTGAAATTGACGAGGTTTTCAAATTATGATTAATTATACAAAGAAGACATAAACAATAGTGTTTTTTTAACTAAATGTAGAACTATTTTTTTACAAATAGCAAAATTTTCCATTTTTTGTCTAACCTATTTCACAGATAATTTAAAGGTTTAAAGGCCAAAGTAACGCCTTGTTACACCGAGTACGGAAGGGTTAAGTGTGTGTATCATCAGAATAAATAAGCCGTCTTGATTATTCATTTGGTTTTTGAAACGTTCTACTACTGGGATGAGAAACCTTCACATTTTCGAAGACCACATTCATTTACCTGTTCTCAAATAAAGTCGCATTCAAGAATTTTCTATTAGGTGTAATTGAAAATGTACTCACTTTTAAGGTGTTAACTGTCAATTCTTGGTGGGAAGGCATTATATTTTAAAAAATAAAACACAATTCATTTTTACTACTTCCACTCATCACGATCATTATCAAATGATAGTACAAATGAATTGTTTTATTCAAAAAAAAAAATGAAAATGTATTATTAATTTTGTAAATAAATGAAAACTTTGGATTCAGTCAAAGGGCCGCACTTGAATACGTATATGACCACATGTATCCTTAATAAGTGCCAAAGTTACCACACTCTTGGCCTAAGACTTTCAAAATAATTCATTATATGCCAACCAGTGAGTCGTGAAATAAAAATTGAATTACAATATGTGCACTTTTAAGATTAAAAATTCTCGCTATGAGCAAAAAATCAAGTGCAAATGTGTAATCACTTATTTCAAGTAAAACTTTGTAACTGCGTCTTGTCGTTTTTTAATTAATTTTAAAATGTGTCATTAGCTCGAAAAGACTGTAATAATCAATCATGTAATACTTTCCTACCAAAATAAATGAGTACATTTAATGTTTTCACAATCATTTGCGGGTTGAGGAAAAGCGAAAGCTTTGGCTGTTCCTAAATTTTTACTTTTACGAAAATTGTTTATTGAACATTTGACTTTCTTTAACACTTATAAAATTCTTAAATCAAGCAGTTAATTTATAACTTCAAAAGGCAACATATAATACACGAGTTTTTAGATCATATTCATAGACCAATTGCTTTATATAACTATCTTCTGATAAATCATCGTCATAAATAATTAAATATAGAATAAAAATTACCGTTTCAGTTTTATGTTTTCATTAGTTAAAAGTGCTCACTTGATGAAATAAATCATAGGAAGAATAATCGTTACTAGATAAATATAGTCGGCTAGTGTAGTGGTTAACGTCGCTGGCTACGGTTACGGATGTCTCGGGTTAAAGTTCAGGTACGGAAAGTTTCATAAATTGATTCTTCAATCGATTTATGGATTTCTGTTCGTAGGCATGAATGTTTATGATGTCTAAAATTCTCTCCCACAATTCCGATCCTACAAACGGGGCATGGCGAGAGCGATTAGCTAACCACTAGTGCTGTCCTAGTCATACCTTTCTATCCTTACTCTCTTCGAGAAAGAGAGGTTGAGCAACTAAGTAACAGCAGTTCTGTAGAAAAACGTCTGTAGAGATACCTCTATTACGAGGCCATATGCTCCACACTGGGAGAAAATATGATAAGAAAAATATACTCCAAGGTATTTGGTTAACACTTAGAACAAGTTTTGATGTTTGCATGATGGCCATATAGGTATTAAATATAGCCAATAAATCTTATAGAATTAAATTAAGTTGGTATTTTTATCCATAATTGAGTTAACTATAAATTGTGTTTTTTTTTTCCATGTCCACTCCCAATGTGGAGCACATGGTCTCCTAATGGAGGTATCTTGACAAAAAAATTTTCTACGAGAACCGCTTGTCACTCAGTTGCTCAACCTCTCTTTTCTTTTTCGAAGAGAGTAGGGATAGAAGAATAGGGCTATGACAGGACTAGTGGTTAGCTAATCGCTCTCGTTACGCCCCGTGAGGATGGGATTGGTGGGAGGGAGGACTCAGACTACGAACAGAAATCCATAAATCGATTGAAAGATCAATATATGAAAACCGTCCGCACCGGGAATTGAACCCGAGACATCCGTAACCGTAGCCAGCGACGCTACCAACTGCGCCACTGACGTTTGTGTTTGTTTGTTGTGCTTAATTTATATAAATATAATATTTTGCCATCAAGAATTGACAGATGACATCAATCAAGTGCTATTTTTATTTTTTACTAATTTATTATTAAGGAGTTCTTTTTAAGTCAATTGGGTTAAACATTTTTTTTCCATATCTGCGCTCACTGTATAGCATATGGTCTCGTAATGGAGGTATCACAATAGAATTTTTCTATGAGAACTGTTTGTTACTCAGTTGCTCAATCTCTTTTTTTTCGAAGATAGTAGGGATATGAGGTTAGAGCTAGGAGAGGAGTAGTGGTTAGCTAATCGCTCTCGCTACGCCCAGTTTTTTAGGATCGGATGGGTGGGAAATTTGATTGAAGGATCAATTTATGAAATTATCTGCACCGAGACTTGAACCCGAGACATCCGCAATTGCGCCACGGAGCTGACAATGTTTAATTTATTTAAATATACTATTTTGTCTTCAAGAATCGACAGGTAACGTCAATCATGTGTTACTTTTATTTTTTATTTTATTTATTATTAACGAGTTGTTGTCAATTTGGTTGAACACTATAGTATATGTAATATCCTTGCAACAAGCAGATAGATTAAACTTTACAAAAACATTATTCACCAATTAAAGCTTGCAAATTTAAAATGGCCACGCTTAGAAAAGGTTAATTCTGTTTGAGATGTATGCTTTATACCTCAATCAAAAGTCGACAGTGAGTACCAAAAGTTACAATGTAAAAGTTCAGTTATCCCCCTGAACGCTTTTCCCTAACATCCTTGTGATTCTGTACTGGATTAGGGTATATTAAAAAGTTTTCAACGTTTCGTGTACGCAGCTGATTTTAGCACGAATTAACTGTATGTTTTTCTAAAGCTGAAAAAACAATTTAAAAAATAACAGGGAGTTTATTTTTTGTCTCCACTTTCAGTTGATAATGCTCTCCATGAGCGAAAATGATCCTGATCATTATAAAAAATGTGGAAGTAGTACAAAACAAATCGTCAATCAAATGTTAGTTTTTTCAAATATTTCAAGAATTAAAAGTTACCACCTTAAAAGTATAATGGAACATATTTAGAAGAAATCAAACGCAAGATTTAATTGTGTTGCATTACTCGATGACATTTTAAGTACACTTAAGTGCAGAGCATAGCAACCAAGTCTTAGGTACTTGCCCTTGAAAACTTTCTAGAAATTGATTGATGTGGCATTTACTTGGTAGAACTGTATTATAATATTCAAGTTGGTTGCCCCACCTCCACCCGTTATGAGTATGCAGCTGCTGTTTCACGGCCGCCTTCCATAACGCAATAACTATCAAGAAAAAAACGAATTTACTCATCTTAATCATCTCAATTTAACTCAATTTAATCATATTATTGGCCCGATGCGGAGCTGCACGGGAATGAATTTTTAACCACGCACTATTGTGTTTAAGAAAGAAAAAAAAAGAAAATGTGACTTGCTTAGTGTATCCGTATACCGAGAATTCGCCGTAGAGTGAAATATAGTATTTAATTCTATCATCTAACAAATACGATTTTGTACGACAAAATACTTTGATATTTTATCCTATTACTTTCTATAAATCTATAAAGCGGGTAGTGACAGGTAGAACATTAAGTACCATGAGCTGCTGGAGATTAGTAGTATTTTTGTTAAGTTCATATTTATTAATATAACATTTTTTTAAACAATCGTCATCGATCTCTTAGTATTTAAAAAATATATTATTATAGATTTATGGCTTTTGATGTATTTTCTCCCCAAGTTTTTCAATCTGCTCGACTAAATCTCACTTGGGTTAAAATTCCAATATTTCTTTCTGTAAACATTTTTATGGTGTTTACTGTCAATTCTTGGTGGAAAGGTATTATAGTTTGAATATAAAACACAATTTGTTTGTATCTACTACTTTCAGATGATGAATAATGATGAGATAATCATCAATTTCAATCAACAAATAGTCATTTATTTTTAAAATTTCTATTTTTTTTAGATTTAAGTATACACGAGTGGCAATTAGGTCCTTTGAATATCTAGTTCTTGTCTTTATATTTGGCAATAATATTTTCATAACATAAAAAATGTGCACTGATATTTCAGGCAATTCATAAAACTATGTCGACCCTTCTTTTAGTTTCCCAATAAACCAAAATGACAAATGATTTTCTAATAAAGAAGGACGAAAGAATAGAATAATTCTTTGATATGAGAATCACGTAGGACGTAAACAATAGAAGGAAACCGCAAAGAGATATTACCAGATATTAAGGAAATATATTTTATATAAAGGATAAACATTTAAACAAAATATTTTATCCGCTAATCCATGAAGATTGAATGTTTTATTTGCGTACCTTTTGTATGGTCTTGAGTGATTTATTTTGTTATTAATAATCCGACTGTGCCTAAAATTTATTGTATTTAACTTAAAGTGAGGTCGCAGTTTAGGATTACGGTTTTCCAAAATCTAAATCCGTGGTTTTAGATGTTCGGGATAAAAGTTAAAATTACGCAAAACGTCGCAAGAGTGACGATTCCGGATGTCTTGGTAGATGGAAGAAACCACTAACTTTAAATAATCATGTTCAGAGTGGCGGTTTTACAATTATGGTGCCGAGTATACACATCGTTGTCAACTTGGAGCGTTTCTTCTTTAGCACCCTACTGGACTGCACAGCATTTACTTTTTACTAGGTTTATGAAGTCACGTGGTTTACTTAACTCAATAATCATTTATCATGTTGGGTCCGTGGTACAGTGTTCCACGTCGTTGGATACGGTTGCGGATGTCTCGGGTTCAAGACCCGGTTCGGAAAATCTCATAAATTTATGGATTTTTGTTCGTAGGAATGGATGTTTGTGATGTCTGAATTCCCTTCTACCATCTATCCATCTATATCCATCTATCCCTACTCTCTTTGAAAAAGATATGATAACCAACAGAGTAACATGCATTTCTCGTAGAAAAACGTCTGTTGAGATCTGTTATTGAGATTTCTAATGATTTTAGCTGTATTTACACCTATTGCTGACCTGTGATTTTGTGAATATATGTATTTTGACTACTTTTTATTCTTCTTTGACCATTTCCGCTCCCTGAGTGGAGCATATGGCCACCACACGGCACCTCCATGATTCCCTGTCACCTGTCAATGGCTTTGTTTCATTCCATGACTTGCCAGCGTCCCTCAAAGTACCAATATTGTATAATGTCATTTGGAATTATTTGTGACATACGACACATTTTGACTATTATGGTACTAATAACTTTGAAATTGAAATACTCAATGTTTAAAGTAGTTAATACGTCGGAACGTGTTTGCGTTGCATAATATTGTATTCTATTATACACCGCGAACGCTTAGATCATGAGAAACCTTCATACCTACATGTTATATGTGATAATAATAAAACGTTTGCAGAGCAGTCTGGGCTTTTATATTACGGTACTAGTATAACCATACCCGTCATAAATGACGGTATTTAAATGGAAGTACTGAATGTATAAAGTAGCTAGTACGTCGGAACTTTTTGTGCATCATTTTATATACACCACGAACGCTTACGTCATGACAAAATTTCATATCTACATGTGATATTTGATAATAATAAAACGTCTACAGAGCGGTCTGGACTTCTAAATACAAGATAAGATAATATCATTTTGAACTATTTTTGACACACGACAAATTGCAGTATAATGATATTACCTTTTCAAATAGGAATACCAACCGAAGTATTTAATATATTAACAACCACTAGATTACTACATTTTTTTTTCAGATGTGTATTTTTGAATAAAACCAATTTAACAAGAATACATATTCATATCTGACACTAAATGAAGAAACTTTTTTCATTTAGTTTGTTTTTCAGCAAAACTGTTTTTAGATACTTTTTTATAAAAAAATATCGTCGTTGTTATGGAAGGTAGAGTTCAAAAAGTAATTAGGAACATTTTGGTACAAATAACTCAATATGTGATAGTGTTTTCTTCCATAAAATTTTCTATTTTATAAATTTTAAAAATGTTTGTAGTGCTTTCTTCCATAGCATTTTCTATTTTATGAATTTTAAAATTGTACTGTATAAATGCATGGCACATTGGCGTCAGCTCTGATTCCATACATTTTAATTTATAATTTACAAATAATAACAAAATGAAAACAATAAGGCGCTAGATATTTTCTTTTTCATGCCCAAATGACCACGCCAACCAACTTCGCAGTTGATTTTCAAAATGCATTTAAACATTAAACGATGTAATTTAAAAACTTCTTTCCAGGTAAATGTCATATATGTTTTGTCATCCTATGAGTTGTCATCCACAGTATTCAATCTCAGCCAACAATGTGATACATTGTGTGTTTTGGTATCGTTTTTCTTTTATATAGATACTGGAAAAATCGTTCACTAAGCAATATTTTTCTAAACGACATACGCCCAACATTTTTCCAATTTTGCAAAGAAGCTTTCGCTGAAACAGACTACCTTTAATACTTCACTGTTATCATTATTTTCAATATCATATCATAATAACATACTTCTAGAAAATAAATACTTTTTTTAATTAGAATTTTTCTCCCACACTGACCCTTTAATAATTACGGCAAAATTTAATTATTTTAATTTACACTATACATACACAATATTATAGACATAAAAAAATCCGTTTACAATTGACATATAAGCCTGAATACACGATTGCGAAAATCAGATGTCACGTCGACTCTATATTGGTCTAGGCGTTCTACATAGTCACAAAATGGATTTTTTTGTACAGGTATTATACTGAATGTGTAAAATTGATTATTAGATGAAATGGGAAAGCTCTTGCCTAATTCACGAATTAAGCAAATTATCTGTAAAGTGCGTAGATTCAGCATAAATTTTTCTGCATTGTATGTATGTTCAAGCATTGAACAAGATAGATAGTAGCGCTCCAGTGGTGTTTTTTGCAACTAAACAAAAGTCATTGATTATATAAAAATATACGAATCAATAACCACAATAACGTTTATTTCTATTTCCCATGGTCAAACAATTTTAAACTATAACATGACGACATACGAATATTTTAAAAAGGTACTTTCGCAATTTGCATCGTGCGTTAGGTTAGGTATAATTAGTGCAGATTTACCTTAATGACACCACATTCAGCAAATTTACTAAAACTTTTACAATCCAATCGATGACACAACCTAAGCCCAGGACTCTTCCACGTCTTAATATCAATTTTAATAAATCAATCAATAAAATAAATTTTTAATCCGTATTAAAATTATTTTTTCTACTAGGTAATTTGCCTAATTCATGAATGAGGCAACGGGCTTGTATTTTTCTCATGAATTAAGCAATTTCACACATTTGGCGTATATACATCTACTTTAAAAAATGAAAACATACTACTTGCCCATTTGGAAAATGTCAACATCTGATTCAATATCGTTGAACAATGATCAAACTATTACCAGACGGATAAATATTGACAGGTTGGTTCTACTATGAAAGCCAGAAACAACCCATGTCCACGATTTCTCAAAAAATAATCAGGAACATATATTTTAACATTCTCAAGAACGACAAAATTCTCATTTTGACGTCGGATAAGCGAAAAGAAATGAACTTTCTGAAAGTTTTAGACTTTCGAGATCTGAATATATCGGGTCGTATTCAAGCAATAGTATAGATTTACTAATTGAACTTGGCCGTTAGTGAGAGAGCCACCGTCGCGTTGATGTTGCCATACTCAACCAGAACTGAAATTTCAATAAATTCCAAAACCGATATATTAGCGACGGTTATTAAAATTAGACAAGATATATATTCTACATAAAATGGCAGAAATTTATTCTAGTTCCAAATTTGGCAGTGGCCAAGTAATATTGGTAATACTATAGTAAAGAATACCAATAAGCGGGAAGATACGAAGATTGTTGAAGGTGGCACTTGGTAGCTATATTCAACACTTCAGGACTGGAAATGCAAGGAAAAAATCAAAACAATCAATCTCTAGCTAGAATATGTAAATTTGGAATTATTTATTACGTAATAAAAGCGTTTTTCTTTTCAAACCTTTTATGGGATAACAAAAAAAAAATAATATCCATGTAAAATGTACAAAAGAAAATCTTCTCTGTAGATTCGTTTCAAACACATAGAAAAAAATACTTATAATAATCCTAACAAATTTCTTTGTAACATATTTTCAGAGAAAACAACACGTTCTTTCTTGTAGGTTTCGTATAATAAAACCCATTTTCCTACCAACATGCTATATTTTATGGATATTTTTTTCGACCCGGAGAGGAACGTTAATATAATCTGACATTCAATCTGCTACTAAAAGCATTAGGAAAAAATAACCCGGAGCCATAGAACGTGAAACCCTATTTGCGAAATGATTTTATGCCGTCAAATATAGTCCATTATCTCAGTGTAATGTGATTTGAAAATATCAATTGACGGACGATGTACAAAAATATACTTCGCTATGACCTGTCTGGAAAATTTCAGCTATTTTTCACTTCATCTCATTGGTGCAAGTCGTGTGCATCTTTTCCCTATACCCCTCCAGCCCTCGTCACATGTTGTATGTTTACAAATTAGTATAGAAATTACTGTATATTAATTAAAACTTTTATAAGATGGCAAGAGAAGTATTTGGTTTTCCAGTCAATATTTTGTGTACTATTTTAAAAACAGTAATATTTACCTACTGAAACTATTGTATGTGAAGTCTGAAAAAGTCGGCTCTCATTTTCATGGCTATTTTTAATTTCAAGAGTTTGTACATATTAACTCTTTATATCCCATTCCAGTATGTATTCAAGCTAAGTTAAGTAGGAATAAGTATTTTGTCAACCGAAGAAAAAATAAGATAAACTCCTTACGAATACTGTCAGTTAGTGTTCAGTAAACAAATAATGAGAATGCAAATATAGAGAAATTAGAAATAAAAAAAAATTTTGCACTTATAGTGGGGAAAACGTTTATTTTAATTATAATTAATATACTCATCAGTCATGAGCCATTGAAGTTCGAGCTTAATACTGATAGAACTGGAATAACTGTCTATCAGCGATTGCTGCCATTGCAACGATTTTTTTGATTCCGAAAAATATATACGTTGTAAGACAAGGGTTCTCAACCATTGGAGAATTCTCCCCATGAGATAAATTTTACAGTTGCAGGATGAATTGTTGTCGCATATTAAAGATTACCATTATTACAATATGTGTATTATACCTATTTGGAAAACAGAATTTTAGCAAGAGCTAGAATATTTCGGGAAGTAGGTAATTATATTCTGAATATTGGTGAGGAGGGGAAAGGAGCAAAAAAGGTTGGGGGCTGGTTTCGTAAGATATATTTATATATGTTTTTTGAATGCATTATTTTTATAAACTTGTAATTTTTAATTTAACAATCACCTGTATGTTTGCAGGTCAACGTTAGTTTTATTCTTTTGCCTTAAAAACAAAAAAAATATATAGATTTAAAAGAAATTCAAAGAGAGCTTCCGGCGTGGAAACTTTTCAAGAAGATAAATTAAAAGATAATTTGATCATGAGTTGAAAGAGAACCTCTTGCGGGCTTCCTTGCAATTGTTTAAGTCCAAAGACCGGATTATGGCTGAAGAGATTCAGAGAAATCTATTCATTGTGTTTTGTTGTAAAAATATTTTGTTTAAAATTTGCTTCAACTCAACTATATATCAAATTTGAGTTATTGAGATTTTGTACACTTCCGTATATTTTGTCACTAACGACCCGGGTTTCGCCTTTCGGCATCTTCAGGCATTCGATCGCACGAATGATTATTCGCACGATCGATTTATTTTTTTACTCATACGATCGCACGTATGAGTAAAAAAATAAAAAATAGCTATGTAATTTGTGAAATGAAATTCTTCATTGGATGCGGAGTGACTTTAAAAAGATAAAAAAGAAGCGGATAATTTTATTTCTTCCCGTGAACTACGATTCTCTATACAAGTTCCCTCATCCTCTATAACAAGTTTAACAACTGAATTATAACCAGCTCTAAAAAACAATCAGGAATGGATAAGAGTTAAGTGGGAATGTATTAAAACACACAAAACACCTTTGTATTAGGGTAAAAATTTATTAATCGATTTATTAAACTTTACATTCAAGGATTCGTGCAAGTGAGTGTACAATAGCCTATTAGCGTTAACCACACTATTGCTAAAGTTATAACAACAACAACTTCCTCATATAAACATTTTCCTCTAATAAATTTATCTGTTTTAATATCATCTTACTTTTTAATAATGCAAGATTTCAATTTGCAGATGTTCTAGTAAATAAATACACATTAAGCGTATGTACTATATCAAATAATACATGATATGTTTCAAAAAAAGTCATTTCGTTTCTCTCTCCGCATCATTCAACATGTAATCAAACTCGACGGAAATAAATAAGAAAAAAATACAGAAAAAATAAGTAACATCCAACAAAACTACTCGGCGACCATAAAAAACAGAGAGCTTGCATTAAAATTTACTTAAACGTTTAAGTTTAATGAAAATTTATTGGTTGTTAGCTAAAATTATGGATTATTGAGGTTATACTAACAGAACGCTTTAAGTCAGTTTTTGATGGTTTTCTGTTTTAAATATAAAAATGTATACACTTTTAACGCTATACGGTTTGTATTTGTTGATGTCATTGCGCGTTGATTATTAGTTACAATAGATTTATTATGTGTTTATATACAGTGTGTTTTTGTGGCAATAAAATTTTTTTTCGTCAAAGTGATCGCACATATTTTACGAAAACAATAACCTTCCATCCATATTGCTTATAAATATTTGGGTTATAAATAAGTACACTTTGTGTTAGATAGTATAACCTTGGTAAACTCAAACTTTGATTTTGATAGTTTCCACTTAGTCACGGATTCTTTTAACCAAGTGAGTTAAGTTGTAGTAGGTTATGTTAGGGTTGGTCTAGTTTGGTTCGTGTAATTTATTCTAATGCGTGAAGCAAAGTCAATATAGGTGACCAAATATAGGGTAGAAGAATAAGTGACAATTAATTACAGCTTCGTGCAACTATCGATTTCAAAGTGTGTGTATATTGAGTGAAAACTATTTAATCGGTGTGAAAATATTTTTTCTCCAGTGTAATATATTCCTTCAATGTTAAAATATATTTTATTATGCGTGATCACTTCATTTACAGTGAAAGAATTTGTTTTTTGAGGAATGTATGTGTTATAAGTGAAAACTATTTTTATGAAAGTGAATATGATTTAAACAAAAGTGCATTTAATTGTAAGCCTAAATATTTGATTAATAGTGTTTGCGGCAGTGGTGGCTCGTAAAAAATTGAATTGGTGACCCTGTGGTAATAAAAGTAAAGAAAAACAGTATGTATTTACAAACTAATCTGTGCAGAGGAAATTCATTTATAAAAATCAAAAAATGTCGATAGTAAAAAAACAGGCATTTTATACTGAGGGGGCTGTAGGCTGTAACCCTTCAGCCCTAATGGGCAAACCACCACTGAATGTAAATATTTAAAAATATTAGAATCGAAAATGTAATATACCATGTAGTGTTATCTATAATCTAATCCAGTGCTATTTTTATACATCATATTATATAAAGAAGGGGAAATTTTATTCAAGCAATTATCTTGTAAACACCCTGTATTGTGTGAAAAAGTAATGGAGTCGGTCGTCTTAATCAGTATGCTGGAACAAGGAGTACCATTAGTTGTGAACTTTTCCATCTCACGTTGGGCAAAATGGTTTGATCATTCGCGGTCAGAGCAATTACTGAAGTTTTCCGCACACACGGGTTTCGCGGTTTTTGTAAAATCCCCTGAAAGGGTTAACGTTGCAAACTTCAAACAAAGAAGCGAACTGAAGAAACTATTGCATTATTTTGACCGCAAACGGTTGCCAAAAGCGCATATGTTAACTAGGGCTGGTTTTTAGTGATTTGATTTAGTAGTCATTACAATGGGTACAATAAAAACCAAGTTCACCAGTTTTTAAGGGCTCGCAAAAACAACTAAGAATAGTTTTTGAATAAGACTATAAAAATATAATGATAATTGTGGGAAAACAAAGTGAATAATGATTATTGTGGTGTTTTGAGTATTTTTATTAATATAAAATAAAATTAAAAATTGATTACTTAGTTATTCCACTTGGTTTATCACTAACGTGACGCCTTTTGCCTCTTTAAGAAGCATCTTTAGACTAACCGTATCAACCGTAATAAATAACCTTACGATACAGTTAGTCTGAAGATGCTTCTTAAAAAGGCGAAACGCTCCACGTTAGTGATAAGCCAAGTGGAATAACCAAGTTATCAATTTTTAATTTAATTTAATGTTAAAAATGAATTTCCACAAAGTTACCGCCGGATCCATAGATCATATAATTATCGATTCATTTAAATACATTAACTATATTCACGTTTGTCGGGTTTTCGGTACGATGTTCAACTTCTTTGCTATATTTATGGATGTATCAGATTTAAGTCAATGAACGAACAGTTTCATAAATTGATTTTTCAATCGATTTATGGATTTCTGTTCGTAGGAATGGATTTTCGTGATGTCGAGAATTCCCTACTTCACCCAATTCTATCCTAAAAACGGGCCGTAGAGAGAGCGCGTAGGTAACCATTAGTCCTGTCCGAAGCTATCTTCCTATCCCTACTCTCCTCTAAAAGGGGATGTTGAATAACTAAGATAATTCAATTAGAAAGCCATATGCTTATATATGTTTTCACGTAAATTGCTGTATTGTACATTTTATGATCGAAAAACGAATATTCAATTTTCTATTTTCAAAACTAACATTTCTGACGTTTTATTAACAGTACATGATACTTACTTATCGTAAGATTGTATTAGAATAAGTTCAATAAAAGTCTTCCGTCAAGCGATTTTCTTCCTTTCGTATAAAATAGAACTGCGTGACTAAAACAGGAATGAATTATCGGGTTACATTGGAAAGAAATTCTAATATAATGCATAGATACAATAAGATTGTTGATGGGCATTTTTTTGATTAAAAATGATTGTATATTTTTAATCGATGTACGACTTTTAATCAAAGAAACTTCGTGTTAATAGTTTTGAATCACCTCCAAATCTACCCTTATTACTTAACCTCAAAATTAATGTGAAGTTTCATCAAAGTAGCAATCCTTGTTCAATCATTCCATCTTCACACAGCTTCAATATTACACTTCATACCATTCAATACGCAGTAAATTAAAAAAATGTAAATGGTCTTTTGGGATTTAAAAATAATATAATCATTTGTCGGCGTCCGTGGTGCAGTTGGTAGCGTCGCTGGCTACGGTTACGGATGTCTATTCAATTCCCGGTGCAGACGGTTTTCATAGATGGATCATTCAATCGGTTTATGGATTTCTGTTCGTAGTCCTCCCTCTCACCCATCCCATCTTCACGGGGCGTACCGAGAGCGATTAGCTAACCACTAGTCCTGTCATGGCCCTATACATCTTTCTCTACTCTCATCGAAAAAAAGAGAGGTTGAGCAACTGAGTAACGAGCAGTTCTCGTAGCAAAATTCTGTTAAGATACCTCCATTAGGAGACCATATGCTCCACATTGGGAGCGGACATGAAAAAAAAATAAACGTTAAACTAAGATATACATATATTATGATTTATTAAAAGGTTCTTACTAAATATTTAATCAACTATTTGCATGTATAACATGAAAGAATAAACAATCTCTAAAAAAAAATGCGTAAAAATACTGTATTTTTTTACTCTAACTAATAAGCTTTTCCAGAAAATTTTGCTTACTTATGGTATAAATATATTCCGTTTTCAATAAACCCATAGTGCTTTATTTCGGGGTACATTTAATTTTGTTTTTTAAATATTGAAAAAAGTTATATTATTCAGAAACGCTGTCACAAACTAGCAAGTGATGTCAACGATTTCGTATTTGATACAATACATTTTCTACACAGATATTCTTAAGAATACCCCAAATTTGATTTTTTTAACAACGTCCGGTCTCAATGTGAGGCATATGGACACAGAACAGAGTTTACCTAAGGAGATATTTTTCTGCAAAAATTGTCTTTTTAATCAGTTGCTCAATCTTTCTTTTTCGTCTAGTGCAGTGCTCCCCATATTTTTTCATGCCTTTTCAATCTACGGATCCCCGAAAAAAAAAATATTATATTAGTCGTCAAAATTTTTATTTGACACTAATGAGTACTTGGCATGCGTTACAATGCCACTCAATGAAAGAAAGTGTGTTTTAATTCTGTTTAATAAAGTGCTTTTGGACATACAATATTTTTTGTTTTTTGTCTGGTATACACGAATAAATCAGAAGGTTTTCCAAGATGTCGCTATTTGCACGAATTTGATTCCTAATTTTGGATTTTTTTAGAATTTAGATATATCTGGATTTTGAAATTGATTTTTATATATAATAAGACCTGCTGTAAGTTAAAAATTAAAAAAGTTGAGAGTCGGGCTAGGGCCGAAATGGGACTGATTGTGCTATGCCTATATCCTTTACACAAGTGCAAGCAATAACTTAACAAAGTTTTATCGGAATCGGATTAACGGTATGGCAGTGTATAAGATACGAACAAACCCACATTGATTTTTATGTATTAGACTAGTGAGTGCCCGGCATGCGTTGCAATGCCACTCAAAGAAAAAAAGGTTTTGTGTTTTAATTCTTTTTATTGAAGTGCTTTTAGATTAGAGGTCTGCACGGGCCGAAATTCCATAAAAGTTTGATCCAAATCGGATGAATGGTAAAGGAATGCATAAAGGATAAACAAACGAATAAACAAACCTTCATTTATATATATATATATAGATTAATTATTACTAATATAAACATGTTTAAATTTTATCACAAAAATTAGTAACTTACTTAAAAAGAAATTTTAAAAATAAAATAAGAAAAACCATACATAGCATGAACCTTACAAACCAATTTAATGAGATGGATGTGGTTGCATGTTTTTACACAACATATCAATATCTGGTTCAATATCAGAAATTTTAACTAGCAAGGAATCTTCTAAAGTCTCCGTGGAGAGGCATGATCTGTGGTTATTTGTTTATTAAAAGTAATGACGAAAATGCTGTTTCACATAGGTATGTAATCGCAAAGGGAATTAGGATTACCGAGGCTTCTTTTGAGATTAACTGATTTGATATTGATCAACTCTAGTCAAGCTGCCCACGAAATGTGATCATATTTTAAGATTTTGGCAAACGGCGTTGTTATCAAATTGTACTTTTGATCTTCATTCAAGTTTGGGAAATATTTTTCGAAAAATCGTATTGATTCGTCCATGTGATCAAGTATAACCTTTTTCATTGGGGTCGAGAGTGATATTTCATTTGATAGGACAAACTCATTCAAACATGAAAATATCTCCGTGCATTCTTGACTAATACCTTTTGACCACGAGGTAAGCTTTTGTCGGAAAGCCTGAATGATCATTCATAATCAAAAATTTGCTTTCTTTCCGAAAAAATCTCCCAAATAAGATGCCAAATACATCCACTTCTGATCACAAAAGGAAAAAGATAGCTACACAAATATTAATTCCAGCATATAAACAAATCAAAGGCAGGGCTCTTGAACTTTGACAACTGTAGGAGGTAACTGGCGAATGTAAAAATGCATTTGTCTTAAACGAAAACGTGACCCAATATGCCTTCACGATACGTTTGCATTACGCCATTTTTTCGGTAAATATATTTATTTCAAAATATTTTTTTATGTATTGTGTTCTTGATTGACAAAGTTAAATACGAATTGGCTAAATATGTAATTTTGAAAAATGTTAGTAAATAAATATTTCTTCTTTATACTGAAAATTTTCGCGGACCCCCGCGGAAAACCTGGGGACCCCAGTTTGGGAAGCTAGGAATAGTGGTTAGATCGCTCTCGATACTAATCATTTTCAGGATTGGATGAGTATTATAGATATCACAGAGATCCATGCGTTCGAACATAAATCCATAAATAACTTGAAATAGGTTTACTAAAAATGTACTTACAATATTCTGTAAATCAGTGATTCCCAAACTTATTATGCCCTTGGACCCCTTCTTAAAGGGAAAATCTGAACCCCCGAGTAGAATAATTCAACATTTAAAATAAAAATTATAAATTTAATTTTGTTGTTTTGAATGGTTAATGGTTAATGTAAAAATAAAACATGTTAATATTTAAATTATGATGAGCTTCGTAACTGCACTAAAGCCACGTTCTACTAAATAAGAAGACGGGAAAGCCATCAATATCCTCTGTACCCATAATGAAGGTTAATAAAATTGATATCTGATTTTGTAACTAGAATTTGTGGTATCCTATTCAATCACTGTTTACCACTCCTCATTTGTGAATAATTCAATAAATTGCTCCTGTATTAGTATTGATTCATCTGAGTTCGTGTAACTACTTACAAAAAGGTCCAACATCCAACAAATCGCTATTAATATATTAATTGCTATTTATTTCTACTTTCATAACCTTTCGTGGACCCCCCAACGTTGTTCACACACCCCCAAATTGTTTTTAATTTGCCACAAACCCCCTTAGCGGCCAGAAGAACCTAAAAGAGCCCGTAGGAACCAATTTGGGAACCACTGGTGTAAATAAATTAAAACAATTAAATGGCAGTTTTAAACCCAATCAAAACATTTTCTTGATGCAATTAATTCTTAAAAAAATAGCAACAAGAAACCCCGTTAAAAATAATACGCACTTAATAAAATAAACGTCACGAAATATTGCGTTACGTTACATTTACCGTTTTTGGTACACAGAGGTCACATTTGGTCGAATATATTTCTATAATCTTAACTCATGTTATATAGGTAAAGCCACTTTAGCCGCCTAAAAGAACGTATAAAGTAAACCGATAAATTTGAAAACCTTTTTAGGAGAAAAAAAACAGACATGTTTTTTCACAAGGCTTAAATTATTGTGAGCAAACAACTTGATGTATATTTACATAAATAAACCGAAGTTTTCTTAAATATTTTACCATATGAACTCTCAGAGGTCGCTTTAGCGTATTATTTTTTTGTATGCGTATCAAAAATATTTTCATATTTTATTAGTCAGAAATATACATACATATTGAAGAACGAAAAGCAGTTCATATATTAAAGCGAACAAGTATCTTGTATAAATTTCTAGATATATTGGTCAAACTGTTTTTCTAAACAGTAAACTGTGGTCGAGATTTGTGGACAATTCAAGCTTGACAGTGACAAAAGGCGTTATGTCATAAAAATAAGTTCTGAGATAATCGCATTTAAAATTATTTTCTTTTCAAAGAACTTTCCATCCAAATTACAATTGTTTGCTTTTTAACCATACAAATCTTAAGATTTGTTATCGATGAGTTAAAGTCATATCATGGTTTTTGCCAGAATAAAAACTTAAATCTTACGACTTGATACATTACATTTTGACATTTAAAACAAAAAATCACGAAAAATTGACTTAATACATTATCTCAAAAAACCTTAATATATTCTAATGATTACAGCGCTAACAACTTCATAAGTTCGACTTTTTAATAATAGAGTCTTGAAAAGCTACAGTAAATTAAACGTCTGAACATTAAATATGGATAATAATTCACAAGATATTTATCGAAGTATATATACTCTTGGAAAAAGGAGCAACAAATGAGTTCAGTACCCAAAGTTACGTTTTTAGTGCGTACAGCATGAGTGTCGGAGTTTTCGAGCTTTAAATATTGATAACGTCCGGATAAAGTGCAGTTATTGTATTCATATTACTTTTAAAATTCAAAATTTGGTGATTGCAGGATGTGTAGGAAAAAATAGGTGGAATTTTCTTAAAAGGTAACGAGCCTTTTTCTAGAACCAGAAAGTGTTAAAGGCTTATAGTACCAGACAGTGTACTAGGCAAAAGAGAATATTCGCTTATGTGATAGAGCGATCACATTTAGGAAATCGCTTAAAAGCGGTCGCAAGTTTGGCAGAAGGTATAGTGGCACGGAGAAAGCAACCACGAAAACATCTCTACTATATAGCACAGAATACATGTAGAAATCTGTATGTTTGTATGTCTGTCGGTCACAACAACTCCTCCCAAACGGCGTACATTAGTGACGTAAAATTTTCACACGTCATTCTAGCTGCAATTATTAATTCAACTGCTCAATGTTCAACTTTCAACTCTCAACATTCAACTTTAGCTCTACTGCGCTTACAGTTAGTTAAAAAATATTTTTTCTGAAGTGATGATTTACTGAGACAGAAAGTGACAGAAAATAAATAATTAAATGTGTCAACTGAAAAAAGTTTCACTGAAGCTAACGGAAAGTTTGAGCTATAAAGAGTTTCTATAGGATTTTGTAGACAGTCGAAGACAAATGTTGAGAAACGCTCGATAGAAATGATTGTGAGTTGAAAAGTCAAGACCTTTTTCAGGTAACCCATTCAATTATTGGTAATGTACGACAACGATGCCCAATAACGATGTTGAACATCACCTGGATAAACCCAATTAACCACTTCTAAGGAAATAAATCCATAAAAAATTGTAATGATTTTGATTTGGTATTATGAGCTTCTGGAAAGTTCTAAAACATTTTTATAAAATATAAATATGACAAAACTGCAAACAAAAGAAATATTTTATTTCACGAAACAAAATAATGTTTGAAAACTACTATGGAATAAAAGAATACAATAGTACTCTTCGATTGCTTTATTGGTGAAAATTTTCTGTTATATTAAACAACCGAGTTGTGTTTTTACGGGATAAGACACCTTCAACACAAATATTTATTTATAAAAAGAAATATCATGTTTCATAGATATTGTGAAGTAACAAGCACTTGCGTAATTGCTTCGGGCTACAATAATCATGTTTGTTTATGGTTTTTAGTTTGTGGTATAGATATGAATTGACTGATGAAAATATTATCTGTTGTAGTTTTTTATTACATAACGTTATATAATATTTCTTTGCAATATTTTCAAAAAATAAAACCGATAGCAATGATTACTTAGTTTATACTATTTTATTTTAAATATGTCCGCGCTCGTTCTGAAGCTGGAGAGTGGACTACCAATAAAGCTTCATCTCAAATGTGGGCGTTTATCAAAATTGAATTCAATTTAAGATATCGACTGAGGGTGCTTGATGGAATTTCAATATCAAATTTGAATTTTTGAGATTCTAGTTCAATCTGTTCAGACATTTGACCTGAAGATGCCGAAAGACGAAGTCCGGGTCGTTAGTGACGGAATAAATGGAAATGTACAAAATCTCAACAATTCAAATTTGAAATATAATTCGTTTTAAGGTAAATCGTCGGTCAACATATCTTTTTCAAGAAAATGGTAAAAAGAGAAGAAATGGTACATTAAAATACAAGGAGCGAGTTAAATGCTAAATCTATTGAAATAAAACTTTGTGTAAATCATAATACCTATTTTTAAAAATATAGCTAATGTATCAAATACTTTGAAATTTTAAATTCCATGATACAAACTCAATGATATTTATTTTACGTCTCTTGAGATCAACTTAAGGTGAAAACATCACAAATACCGTTTTCCAAGATATCAAATTTAATTCTACCCCGAAATGATTGAACGCGGAAGTTTAAATGATAATAATATATCATTGCCTAGTCAGGAATCATTTTGTTTCACTATTTCTTCAGACATCTAATTTTGTCAAAAGATGTCGTTTAATTCTAGTTATTTTTTGCTTTCATTGATATTTCAAATTGATGTAATTTATTATTTGAATTAATGCGTAAATTATGAAATAAAATGTTTTAATAAATTTCAAATGCTTTAATTTTAATTTTAAGGATCATTTTCATTAGCTTAGTTGTAGCTCTAACTAAGCTCCAATACTACAGAATCAATACATTTTTTTGCACAATATATAATCACCCATGTCCAAGATATCAAATTTAATTTGATTAAAAAAAAAAACTAAATTTGATATGGCCTTACTGGGATTTAAGCCCAGACATGTCTGATCGCTAGGGAAAAGCAATGCTCTTGAAGACTCGTGATGTTAAGAAGTTCGTAAAATAATGAAAACACCACAGGCATCCCTGACTTTGATAATAAGTCCATGGGGAAATCAATTTATGAATATATACATTTATAGATTTGAACTCTTGATCGTGCAGAGTGAGGTCGAAAATGTCGTACGTTAATTATTAAAAAAAAAATAGTTTATTATAAAACTGTATTGTCTGGAAAATCACAAAAAATATTTGAAATAAAACTTCTCCATCGTAACTGAAAACATCAATGTCAAAATTTGTGTAAAATTAAAAAAATAAGTGACGCAAAAAAACATAAAAAAACAGGGGCCTATCTACGCCACTATTACTCCTATTATCATGAGATATTCTATGTATTTATAAAGCCTTTTCAGTATTTTAAACGTTAAACTACTCATACAAAAACATTTTTTTTATTCAGCATCGCTATTTCAAAAAACATGTTATACAAAGGAAACAAAAAACGCGAATCCTTTAAAAGTAAATACACTCGGAAATATTTATAAAGCGTAAGGTAAATTTTACGGGAGGGTTTTTTGATTCGCATCCCTTTACAGCGTTTTTTCGGCGTTTTAATATGAATTCGAAGAAAATTCCGATACACACCGTCATAAATAATAAATGTGTTTGATACTATTTTAGATGTAAATCGTTTGCAGACATGATTTATTTACAATAAATTCGTCATTTTAGACAGTTTCATGAGCACTGGTTTTTTTAGAACCGTAAAAACCTTCACGAAATACTGAAGACTAGTTGTGAGTCAATTTACATTTTTTTTTATTAAGCGATAAACATCGATAATTTTGGTTTCTTTAGACTCCTCTACTCCTACTGTTACATTTTTATGCGATATCTTTTACTCACCTGAATATATTACGAAACATTTTCTTGCCCCCCCTCCTCATTAAAATATTGTAGTTAATGTTCTGAGACAATATTTTATACTCAGTTTTGGATTTGTGACTTAAAACAAATTTTTATTTTAATAAACCGTTATTTTTGACTCCTTCAGTTAGGGCGTATAATCATATATATATATGAATGGACAAACAGTTCTCATAGTCTCCTTAATAATAATATTCATATAAATGAATCAAAAAGATACTGCCAGGGCACGACTATGATTACTTAACAATTTACCAATTTTGGATGTTTATTATTGAAAAATTATTTTAAGCATTACCAGGCTTACAAAATAAATTAATAGTCTTTATTTAGCTCAATCAATATATAGTTCACTGTAATGTTTTAATAATATTTTCATTATTCGCCTACGTCGACTTCTTTAATAGATGGCCACCACCCATCACCACCCGCCACCAAGTAGTATTTTCAAAAATATCTGTCATCAATCGTCTCCTTGCTTCTTCCCAGGTCATTAAAACATCTCGTAATTCAATCAAAAAAATTTTCTTCTGATTTTAATAAACACCGGTTAATTGTTTCAATTCATCATATTTCAAGTTTCAAGAAGTTAACTCTTTTGAACATCAACCGAATCCAGTTAAAAATTAAAATCAAGAATTACAATATAAAAGTCTTAAATAAGGACAAGGGCTTAGTAGAATAAAACAACAACAAAAGTCATTTTATCTCCAATATATTTATTTGAGTTTATAATTACATATCCAAGTATTTATGCGATACTTCAAATAAAAAAATGTAACCCATTTATTGAAACCTTCAAGCAATTCAATTTGATCTCCCAAATGTTAAAAATGATATACAATATAAAAATGATTAACTGAAGCGAGCTTAGTTATCTCCATTTGCCAGCCAAATGTCGGATGTGCAGTCTCCCCCAGGATATCTAGAACAAAAATAAATAATAAATTAATTAAATCTTTTATTTAACCACTGGTATAAGAACCCGTCATAGATGAAGGTATTACAATTGAAATACTGAATGTCTGAAGTAGCTAGTACGTCGGAACTGTGTGTGTGCATTGCATAACATTTTATTTTATATATATACCGCGAACGCATAGGTCATGAGAAAAATTCATACTTTTATGTGATAAAAATAAAACGTCTACTGTCTTCAGTCTGGACAGCATATGGAAACATAACGAAGCATCTCAATAAAAGTTGTTTTAATGGGAATTAGTTCTTATTCAGCCGCTAAAATTCTTTTTTTTGAATGGAGGTAAGGAAGCAGTTAGAAAAACACTAGTGTTTAGTTAAACGCACTCCTCAATGCTAGCTTTTTAGCGACTCTTGTGAGGAAACATAAAAAACACAAAATTCAGCTTTCTTTGCACAAATCCATCAATCGATTATAAAAAGTAATTATGAAAGTGTTCTAAACTACAATTTGCTTAGAGATTGACTCAGTTATGTTTCTTATAATATTTGCTATTCATAGAAATGACAATGGTTTTATTTATAATTAAAAGTATTATTTAAAAATATGCTCATTATGTAAAATTTACAACTTGATTCCAGTTTATTTCCTAAAGTATTTTTGATTGAAAATTCCTACAAATATCATAAAGATATTCCTTACTTTATGAAATTCACGTTGTTTACGATTGATAAGGACTTTAATATCCGATATTAATAATTAGTTGTATAAACCACAACTACAAACGACTTACAAAATAATTCACATACGCGTATCAACAAATGATTGTTTAAATTTCTAATTTTGCTAGGCTTGTTTTACATTTATGTTAATTAAAACATTATTAAGTTTCTCTCCGCCTTTGTTTCAACATAAATTGATGTTTGAGATGCCTAGAGCATGAATAATGAGATACTTAACACTCAGGCTGTAGAAAAATTGTGTTCGGAAATTGGCACTTAGACATTTTCTCAACCTAATAAAATGAAACGTGGGAAGATTTGGAAAAGTGTTGGCTATTTATAAAACGCTTTTATAGATGTTCTAAACGGAGGCTTAGGTGGCCTTAGAAGATTCAAAATAATTTGCATAATTAGATATTAGTTAAACACTAATGGATATATTCATTGTCACAATCAGCGTTTGTATTCTTTTTTAAATAAATGGGTTTAATGTTTAATGAATAAATAAAGATGCGCACAGCCAATATGGTAGAGACAGTGATTCTGTTTTATCAAAAATGCGTAACGAAAAAGCTAACTAAGGAATAGTAGAGAAAACTGAATTTATATCTAACTAGTATTTTTTACCCAGTTTGGCCCAAGATAAGAGTCGCTTATATTAATTCATTTAACACTTCCCTTTCTTTTGGGCAAACTTCTCGTAAAACCAACGAAATGAGAACTTCAATGTTTTAATATTGACAGATTGAGTTGTTATGACGACATGACGGATTATTTTAGTATGGAGCGGTTGCTAAGCAACTATATGCTATTATTTTTCATTGAGACGTCACTGAGTCAGTTCGAGTCCATTCGTGAGCTTGAATGCCTGAAGATGCCGAAAGGCAAAACCCGGGTCGTTAGTGACAATCCAAATTTGATATTGAAATTCCATCAAGCACCCTCAGTCAATGTCTTAAATTAAATGAAGAAATTATATAAGCTCTTTGGAAGATTCTGGAATTGGTCTATATTTTCTTCAAACCACGACGGTAATATGCCATGTTAGCATGACTTGAGAGTCGAGAGGTACCACGAATGCTAACAGGTGAGAGAATTGTGAAAACTCGGTTACCAAAATGAATACACAGACAATAAACTACGAAGGATAACTTCTATGTTATACGATATATTTATGTTCATTAAAAAATAACCATCTCATAGAAATTATAAAGTTTTTTACGTCATGATTACCTTTGTTGTGTGTCATGCGAATTGAAATGGATAGCAAACGTTAAGATCTATGATAAAAAATAGATAATTGTGTAATAAAATCAGATTTCTTTTCCAACTGTAAAATATTATTTTTAACAACCATATGGCCATGATCCATGATGCAGAAAATTTTTTACCAGGCATTAATGCTATCATTTATCTTTTTTCCAATATTTTCCTGATATTTAGAGTACTATATTTTTTTTAATACATGTCTACTTCCAATGTGAATTCTGTAGACTCTTAATGAAGCTTTTCTTACGCGAATTTTTCTACAAGAACTGTTTTAAATTCTGTCACTCAACTTCTCTCTTTCGGAGGATTTATGAAAGGAGATAGGACAGGAGTAGTGCTTGGGTAATCACTCTCGCTATGCCACTTTTTAGGATCGGGTAGGTTGGTGATCAATTATACATCATAAACATCCATGCCTTCGAAAACACATTTATAAATCGATTGAACAATCAATTTATAAAACTGCCAGTACTGAGGTTTGAGCTCGTGGACACGCCAACTAAAGAGCACCAAGTTGCTTACTAGGTTAAAGGCCTGGAAAATATTTGGATAGTCCTTGTATATTTAAACTAATGTTTTTAAATCAATGAATAACAAAACTCAGTTAATGAACTTTTAGTATAGCCTTATTTTTTATTTCAGATTAGTATTTATTAACTTGTAAGAAGTCCTTAACATTTTAATTGTAGACTATTTAATTTCGTTTATATATATAATTTGTAAATTCTTATCTTACTTCATCAACCAACTGTTTAACATACCTTGTAATTATTAGCGTTTAATTTTATATAATTAACCTTGTTTTGATTGTATTTTTATCAGTTGATAATGCGCGTGATGAGCAAAATCGGTTCTGATCATTATAAACATGTGGAAGTTGTACAAAAACTTTTTGTTATATTTTTAAAATATACTGCCTTTCCACCAATAGCTGACAGTTAACACCTTAAATGTAATCAGTGTCTGTCTTACAAAACTGTCGGTACTGGAAACCAGTGAACGCCGCAACCAAACAGCGCCACGTTGCTCTCTCGTTTAAGGTCTGGAAAATATTTGAATAGTCCTTTTACGTTAATTTAAATGAATGTTTTTAAATACACAAATGAGTTTATAATTTTTCGTTTGTAGTCAATGATATAATTATAATTTCATTTGTTAAATACGTAGCTAAAATATTCTTACACAAACTTGCTCGGTTTAAATTTCAAGGTAAATAAATCCTCGCAAATAAATTTGAATGACAGTACCACGTATTGTAGGTACAAGTATTAAGCGACCGTATTTGACGTGTAACAAAGCTCTTGACTAATTCCACGTACAAGCTTCAATTTAATTAACTGGTACGAGAAACAATAATAATATGTAAGATTCATCTACCAGAAGTGTAATATTATGAATAAATATTAATTTTGTTGAGCAGTAACCGCTTGAGAGTAAAAGCATCGTCTTTTGTGTTTCAGACGATGTTGTTTGTTGTTTGAAGAGATTTACGCTGACAGAGAGAAAATCCCTCAGATATACTTTGAAGGAGGAAATACCATATTAGCCCAAATACGACGCGCGCTATTTACCTATACTATTTTTCAGTAAAACGTATTCCTGGTAAATTATTGTCAATGCTTTAATCGAGCAGAGAGAGCTTTTTTGTATCTATGTCCATTCTCAACAAGATTAACTTAGCCCCTCATCTTCAAGTTCATAGATAGAATAAAGATATTAGAATTACGATTAGATAGATTTTATGGTTAGCTAACGCTCTCACTTTGCCCCATTTTGAAGACGTATTTTTTTACCATGTCTTGTTACTTAGTTGCTCAACCTTTCTTTTTCGAAGGGAGTAAGGATATAAAGATAGAGCTAGGACAAGTCAAATGGTTAGCATATCGCTCTCGCTATGCCTTGTTTTTAAGGATCGGTTGAGTGAGATGGAATTTTAGACATCACGTTCATTCCAAATTGTTTTTCCAAGTTTACCAAATTTTCGATTGAAAAGTCAATTAAAAAACCGTCCGCACCGGGACTTGAATCTGAGACATCCGTAGCCGTAGCTAACGACGTTAACCACTGAACCACGGAGCCGACAAGCGAAGATTTAGACACCGATTACTTAAACTACAAAAATCAACCCATAAATCGAATAAAAAAATAATTTATGATACTGTCTGGATTAGTATTTGCAAAAATCAGATAATTTTCAAATGGCGGAGAAAAACCCGAAAAATTGAGAATTGACTGTTAATCGGTTGTCTGGTATTAGAAGTTTTCAAATACCTTTGTACAGAAAATGAGATAAATAGAAAAAAACCTTTTAAAAAAAGTTTAAGGAGAAGTTTTATTTGTGTGTTAATTTTAAATAAAGCAGGTATTATTTACGTACATTAAGTAAAATGAATTCATATCAAATAGTTTTTGTATTATAAATGATTTAATTTTGGATTTGACACTGTTGGTGAAGGTGGTTGGCCGATTAAGATTCGAGCAGTTTGGATATGAAATAAATATTTAACTTGCGTTTTTCATTGAATAATGTTGAATTTGGTCAAGTTTGTTAAATGTGTTACTGCATACTGAGTATAAAAAAGCTAAAAATTGATTTGACCAATTATGATACGAGAAAAAATAAATGTGATATTTTTCTATAATTTAAGACATCGACTGAGGGTGCTTGATGGAATTCATAGCCCAATCCTTCTATCCCTACTTCGAAAAGAAAAGAAAGGTTGAACAACTGAGCATGTATTTTGTCACTAACGACTCAGTTCGAGTCCATTCGTGTGCTCGAATGCCTGAAGATGCCGAAAGGCGAAACCCGTTTTTCATTGAATAATGTTGAATTTGGTCAAAATACATGGAAGTGTACAAAATCTCAATAATCCGAGAAAAAATAAATGTGATATTTTTCATTTTTTTTTCAACATTATCGTCTCCGTAAATATTTTGTGTTGGCTTCAAGCATACATAGATGTCACAGATGATACAATATTAATTAAAATTCCTTACTTCCATCTCTATTATCGAATTAATAACTCACCGTAAATGTTGGCATAAGTAAAAATCTCACGTTTTTAAAATAAGTGTTACCGAATGATATACAGTTGTCATTAATTATAATTGTTTTTTCCCACTTTTACCATACGAGTTTATTCCCAGCCTCACATCACTAGTTCGTACTGTATTTGATTTGTATTCGTTTTTGTAAAAACCTAAGAGTTTTTAATTAAGTCTATATTTTAAAAATTATGAAGCTTTTAAATTAACGAAATCAAATATTCAAAACTTTTATTTTAATCTTGAAAAAAGTTAAATGGAAAATCTTCCCCCTCAAAGTGTGCAAGTTAAGATGAGTTGATCCTTTTTTATAGCACAATTCTTGAATAAAATTAAAGGTGAGAATGAACTTAAGAAAAAAGGGGTTCAGATCCGGCAGAAGGCTCTCTGCGGTCAGCGCCCTTGTCTGTTTTCTAATCCCAGATGAAGTCAAAAGTAATTGGATTTGTATGAAAGCAAGGGTAAAACAAATTCCAGGGTGTCACTTAAGCAAGTTGTGAATGTTTAATATTTGACGATGGACAAAATTATGTTGAAACAGTTTAAGTGTTTAGTGTTAATATTGTAATAGTATGTGAACATAGTAAATCAATAATGCTTGTATATGTAAAATTAAAGGTTTTTCAGTAATCATTCTTTTCGGTGACGGAGTCACGGATTTGAATGCCTAAACAAATAGTTGAAAATATTGATTTTTTAATTGATTATTTGCAGTATATTTATTCTTATCCAATCTCTTATTCGATCATAAAAAATATGTTTAGAGTGGGCGACTGGTTTACTTTTAATACTTTGCATATCTCATTTCTATACCATCCGGTCAAAGTGGTTGACAGACTGAATTACTGGTATTTGACGTGAAAACAATTTATGATTAGCACCGTTAATTTCAGTGTAAAAATACATGAAGCAATAGCTATTTGAAAAACTAATAAATCCAATCATTAAACCTTTCACTATCATTCTGTAAAAAAGATGATATTCTACTGTTAATCTAATTACTTTTATGAGATTTAAGGTAAAAAGTATCATATTTATATGCTTACTGAGAACCCGCCATTGAGTTTTGAGTTGAGGTATGTTTAATGTCTCCATTAAATGTATAAATCCATTCATCGGAAATAAAAAAATCAATGTCGTAACCCTTATTTAAAACAACAAAAATAAATTTACGAGAAGCCCTCCAAAACAAACTACCCCGGTTTCATTTGAATACGCATACAACCGATCTGACACCATTGGGAGCATCTTCCCCAGTAGCGTAAAATGAGGTTTTTTACTTTACTTAAGTGATATTAAAATATAAAAAAACTTCTAGAAAGTGTGGATTTATTTTACATACACACTTAAAGAATCAATATTCTTGTAGGAAAGTAAAATAACAGCTTACATTAACAAATTCATACAAAAAATGTGACTTTTAAATAATAATATAAGAATATTGTAACTATCTTTAGTATTCCCATAGCACAACAATGACCCAACTGGGAACATTAACCACTCACTAACCAGAACTATCAAAGATGTATATCGTGGTTATTCCAGAAAGACGTAACAAAACTAAATTGGCTGCTGATATGTTGATTTAAAAAAATGATTTTCGTATTAAGTATGTTAACTGTTTTTTTAATGTTTTGTGATACGAAAACACTGCACTGATAAAAGCGCTTGAAAATAGAGGAGACGGAACAAACCGGTTTGAATTAACGGTAATTTGATGAACGCCAAGCGGAAAAATCAACAACCTGCAATTGAAAATTCTATCAAATTAGGGGATAAAAAGTTTTCTATTTAAAATGATTAATTCGCGTGACATTATACTATGCATGCGTAAAGCACCACAAGTTTTACGAGTTACGGGTAGTGTTTGTTGATATTCTCTATATGTAATATAATATTTACTTAGTTATTTATTCAACCGGACTTGTAGCCAAACGGTGTTAACGAGTTTGAATCTCAGTAGGTGTTACTACATGAATTGATTTTTCAATCGCTTTATGAGTTTTCGAATGAATGTTTATCTGTGACATGTGATTCTCTTCCCATTCATCCAATTCTAATAACCACTTACATGTTATAATCCTAGCACAAAAGGGTGGGTATCTTTTTTGAAGGTGGGAGCTACTTGTAATAGAATTTTCATGGAGATCGTCCCCCTATACTTTCACCATCAATACGGTTCATCAACAGATAATCACGAATCTAGTAGAAAACAATTTTAACAAAAATCCAGATATTATTTTTTCAACCATGGCTGTAAATTTAAAATATGAAAAAAAATCATTTCTAAAATTTGTAATCGTAATTGCGATCGACAAAATTTTGCTTCGCGATCAACCGGTTGTGCACCTTTGTACAAGTATTTCATACTTACTATCTACGAAAACGAGAGTCGTACTTCCAACCCTCCGATAGAAAACGGTATCGAAAGAAGAATTTAAAACAGAATTTAAATTTACATACAAGGTGTATATCGAATTTGAAATGTATTTTGATGTATACAGGTTTTTATTGTAGAAAAATTCATACCGGTTTGTTAAATTTATAGAGAAAATAGATATTTTTACAATAATTGTCAATTATAGACAAATCTCTTACATTTTTATTAACAAATCCTACCGATTTAAAATCAGTAGGTATCTCTTTGTCATATTTTCCCCAATAACAATTAAATAATAATTATTTCTTATGACCGCATGCAATTGCAAAATCCTATGAGTTTGTAATTAATTGTTTACGCGATTATTTTCCCAATAAGGAATATCATTATTATCAAACTAATGGGACGCCCGTCATAGACGACGGTATTGAAATTGAAATACCGAATGTTCGAGCTTCTACAGCTATTCGATGAGCTTCCACGTTAGCGGCACGTCGGGATTTGTGCAGCTTCCGGAGGTATTTGTGATCGTTGTTGGCTGTGTGCCTCGGAATTAGTATCACGCCGGGATTTTGCAGCTTCCTGAGTTTGCCTCTCTCCATCTCTGCTGTCGCTCGCAACGCAATCGCCGCTGTTCTTTAGTTTCCATACTGACGGCCTGATTGTCATTGTTATATTTGCTTGTTTACTTCGGACTCTTCGTCACGTCGGAGCTGTGTGTTTTGTTGGGTGTGTGTGTGTGTATTGCATAACATTTACTTTATATACACCGCGGGCACTTAGGTCATAACACAATTTCATACCTACATTTGATAATAATAAAACGTCCACAGACCGGTCTCGGCCATTATATATAAGATCAGTATTAAAATTAATTCAGATATCTATGTAGTTCCTAGACTTGTTGATAATATTTTTTATTAATTAGTTTTATGTATAAAAAAATTACTGTCAGTTCGAGTTCATCGGTCAACTCGAATACACGAATATGCCAAAAGGTAAAACCTCGGTCGATAGTTACAAAGCATATAGGAGTATACAAAATTTGAACGATCCAAACTCTTGTTTTACATAATGACACACCCAATCAAAATCCACACTTTCGGTCATTTTGTAAGAGAACGAAATACAAGAATTATTCGAGCATTTTTCAAATTTTAAACTTGGCTTAATATCTTTATGGGGATTCTTGCATCGGTGCAACTCGTCGCGAGCACGTGCAATTTTGATCACTTACATGTTACAAACACTGTTACGTGATAATGTCACTATGCATAGAATGGACGCAATCAGGTCAGTCAAAACATAATAATACATTTTCTATGGATTCAGTTGTAACTTTGTAGAAATTCATTATTAATATAAAATTAAAATTGAAAACTTTGTTATTCCACTGGTTTTATCAGAGTTTTATGATCATAATTTCGATAAAAAAAGATAAGGTAGAAACACTCCATCGAGAAAATAAAAAAAGATATTAAAATGAATAGCTTAGAGTCCTTAGAAATTAATAAAACTATTAACAGTAATCAGAGTATTAGTAAGTAACATTATAAATAAAACAGGCGACTCACCACTATTAAATTTATTTCCCTTGGGATTTTCACCTCCAAACATTAGTAATTGATCTGTAATTGGTAGTGCTATGGTAATCGATGTTTATGTCTTATCCCCCTCCCGACGTTCAGTAGAATGGAATAAAACCCACACTACACTTTATTTTTAACGAAAGAATTAGAATCATTGTTTACCTTTGAAATAAATAACCTTGCGATATGGTTAGTCTAAAGATGCCTTTTAAAGAGGCGAAACGAGTCACGTTAGTGATAAAACCAGCAGAATAACAAAGTTTTCAATTTTAATTTATATAATTATATATTACTGCATTCTGTAGTACTGATCCGGAAGAATTGTAACATACGTGATAATTATTATTTATTTATTTTCTGTAGAGAAAATTATTCTTAATTTTCATATAATTTTAGTTTATATATATATATGTCTTATATTTTATCAAATGACGAAAACTGGTTCCGTTCATTGCGAGCATTTTTAACTGACATGATACCGTATTTTTAACCATAGTGCTTAATCAAGCGTAATTTTTCATCATTCAGCATTATAAGATATTTGTCTTCGTTGATGCAATTGGGTGACAGTAAAATATCTGTCAAAATAGTAATGAAAACTTCTTATCTTCCTACGAAGCTAAAGAACCATTATCTACAATTTGACATCATCCTCTTATATATCAAGCAATTGGTTCACAAGAAGTTTCCGAAAATATAAACCGTTTTAAATTCAGTAAAAATCTGTTTTCGGAGAGCAGACATGGTGGAAAACAATGTTCTTTCGATTATCATAATTTTATCCATAACATATTTTCCTGCTGAAAATAGACCCACAACTTTTCAGAGAAATGAACCTTTTCTCGATATTATCACCCAAATACCAAAATAATGCCAGAAGCCTCTGACAACTTTAACAATATTTACTTCGATAAAAGGCTTTAAGTTTTCCCTTTTTTTATCAAATAACCGTTAACTTTTCTTTCATAAAAGGGATTTACAAAAAAAGTTTGCTCGAAAACATGTTTTCATTTTGGTAAAATTTCGCTCACGACCTCGGCTTACAAAACAATCTTCTCCCAAACACTGTCCATAAATATTTATCGGTAAATGAATTTAATAAAACTTAGCATTTCTGTATTCCAAATTATCCAAAATGCGGCCCTCGTACATATTTTGGATGACTTTATTTGAAACAATTTGGTGCTTTTGCTAACCGATAAGCCAGTGGTAAAGCACTTATTTTATTTTATACAAAAAAGGTTAACAAAGCAAAATCTTGAAAAAAAAAACTTTTTCGTGATTGTAACAATTAGAGTCGAATATAAACAATAAACCTTCAAAATTGAAATTGTTCAGGAGTGAGTTAAAACTGTTTTTATCGAAAACATTATATGGTGAGTTGCGTTATGAATATTTGAAATGTACTATTGTAAATTATCATGTTTGTAGATACGAGATAATACGAAAGGAGTGTCGATATAATAATGGCTTACATCCAGTGGCCGGGTCAGAATTTTTAAACCTAAAACCAATATAAACTAATGTTTTCTTTCCAAAAAGCGGTCAATTTATTTTATTAATTTTCATCATTTGGCCGAGACCTGTTATATCGTCTTTAAAGTGAGATCGAATCATTTACTCATTTTTGTATTTTTTGAGGGTTACGTTAATTGGTCAAAACATAGTCGAATTATATTCTTCTTATTATATTATGATTTTTCGCGAGGTATTTAATTATATGAAAACGAATTTTTTGTTTGTAACAGATTTAACGCCATGATTGAAAAGCTTTAGGACTAAAATGTAATAAGAAAATTAGACTAGTGAGCTATAAAAATTTTGAATCAAATAAAAAAATTTTGATTTATTATCGTACTATAAAATTCACAAACGAATGGTTAATTTTATATCAATACAATATAAAATATGCTTTAATTAGATATAGTTTTTAATTAATATTAAAATTACAAACAAAAGTTTTAACCAAACACGTGTTAAATATCTTTTCAAAGATAATTTTAGAGATTTTTATCAATTAAAAAGTAGATCTTAACCTTTTTTAACCATTTCCACTCCCAATATAGAGAATATAGCCTGCTTACGGAGATATCTCAACAAAAGTTTTTCTACGAAAACTGTTTGCTACTTAGTTTTTCAACCTCTCGTTTTCGAAAAGTGTAGTGATATAAGGATATAGCTAGGACAGCACTAGTGGTTAGCTATTTGCTCTAGCTACGACCCATTTGTAAGATTGGATCGATAAGAGGGAGTTTCAGACAGCACAAAATCCATAAATCAATTGATGAAACTGTCCGTATTAAGATTCGAACCCGTGAGATCCGTAACTGAAGTCAACGAAGTTGACCACAGACCCAACAATTAAAATTTTAACTAGTCATATTAATCCTTGAAAGACGTAGATACATGCTGAACTTGTTTGTCTATCAAGCTATTTTTGACAATAATACCCATTGTTGAAATACTAGTGTTCATGTTGGGTACGAATTAAAAAACACAAAATCAATATAAAATGACTAACTGTGATTACAATGTGTTTGTGTAACATTCGGTTTCCTTACCTTCATAAAATAATGGTAAAATGCATATATTTAAAATTGATTCAAATTAATTGATAAAGTTTTTATATTTTCGTAACTTTCTATATATTTTCCTTATTATAGGACTGCTTTACTATAACAAATTGCTCGGAAATGATGAAAAAATAATTCGTTTTTTTACGAATTAAAAACAAAATTTTCCACCACTGCTACGGCTGTTCGAATGAAGGGAGGAGGGTTGGTTTGAAGGGAAGAGTTTGGTTATTAAATTAACTTTGTTCGACCGAAAGTGGAATGGGGTTATATTGAAGAAGAAATGTAAAGGAATTAACTAAATGCTGAATTTATTCAAATTCGAGGACACTTCGTGAACTTACTGATTGGGATTTTTAAGTGTACATATTCCGCTTCAATAATTAAATATAATTTTAGCTTGTTTCAAAAAAGTACCTAAGAGATATTTGCCTGACGTAAATGTTTTTCGTTTAAAGGCCTGGGATAACATGACGCACTAAATAGAACTTATTCATCTCATTGAGTACATGAGGGTCCTATCGAAAGAACTTTTCAACACTCAATGTTTTATATATCCGCCTTAATTTTACTCGGCAATTTTTATTTGTACACTTTTATAATTATGTGAAAATTCTTTAAATTCAATTAAAATTGATAATTTTGTTATTTTACAGAAGACAGTTTCAGATAGACTTAACAGAACCAGACAAAATTGTTCTCAATGAGACGAAGGCCGTATCGAACAATTCATACAGTAGAAAAACAAAGTTATCTATTGTTATTCAACATTAAAAATCGATTTTTATAAAGTTACCACACAATCCATCGAAAATGTTATAAATTTATTAATATTGATTGCTGTAAAATTATATAGAGTAACATATCATTGTCATTATTCCATTTATCGGTATCTTAATTTTTTTCGAGGAAATTGTCTCGTTCATGTTTTGATGTAGCTACGAATCATCAACGTTTTTTCAAATAAACACTGTTTTTACTATTTCCGTGATTGTAGATTGGAATTTTATGAAACTCACTTCATGCATGTACAAAAATTACTCCGTCTCATAACACAATAATAATCTGATAGCTGCTCTTTGGCAACATGTCACAATAAAATTTTTGCGAACTTCATAAGATAAACATACTTTAGATAAGATTAATAAGAAAGATAAAAACTAGGAGAGTAAAAAGATCGTTAACAATATGTGAACTAATATGAAGAATAGTAAGTTTTATTTCAAACAAAAAATATTAATTTGTTCTTGGCAAGTAACAGTCTTTCCTCAACAAAAACAAAAACAAAACTGCCACCTCACCACAACATAATATATCTTTTATAAACTACAAAAAAACAAACCAGTGATGGTAAATATATGGCGTACTTGCTTATAAAACGAAGCTGGGGAGAGGTAATCGATGTATTACAGAAAAAAATAAAACATACCAGCAAGAGTTAGAGGTAGAAAAGCGCGTTCAAATATATATTATGAAATATCTTTCGTTACTCAAACACGTACGGTATCGATGAAATAGTTCTGAAAAGTACTGTATTGTATAATCTATATAATATTTCTAGTATATAATAAATATATTTCATATTTGAAAAGAGTTTGAGAATGGCTGGAATAGAAAACAATATTTTTCATATATTTATTTACTGGTTGATGACTGATTTAGCTCGTTATTCAAACAATGTTTATTTTGTCCATAGGTATTGATGTTTGTAATGTTCTCATACAATGTCGAAAAAGAGACAAATTTAGTGCAATTTTGTTACTAAAAGTGTTACGTCTTGTCCATTTCTAACCCGATAATTAAATAATCGCATTTTTATAAGACAGACATGCAAGGATTTCTTGGTTAAAAAAATTCCTAGAAATGTTTCATGCTGAGTGAAAATGTTTTTAATTTACGGTAGCTTTCAAGGCAAATATCATGACTTGTTAATTAGTGTTATTGACCATACCTATCATCGATTATAAATACTGTAATTTCGAAAAAATTTTACTAACATTACACCAAAATATAATACAATAATGTGAACTTAGTGATTTTTCTTATCGTCTTTATCTTGAAAAGTTGAAAAAGGTAAATTTTGTCCTGAGTGCTTTATAAATGTAATCTTTTACTCACCAAAAAACACTCTTATAAAAATGTAATACGGAACCTTTAAAATTATTTATTATTGACATCAACGCGAAAATAAAGCACATTTGGGTTTTGTTTTATTTGTTTTGCCACTTTGAACCAAACCTTATTTTCCATTGCTGATATTCTGTGTTAGTCTGCCAAAACAATCCCGCGAAGTATCAACAAATAAATAATAACAATAAATAAACAATCAGACAAGACATCATATACAAGCACTTGCGGGAAATGACAAATGGCGGCGAGACGTGGACTGCCGGATATTGTGCTCGTTGGCACTTTTCCACATTAAATTCACCTTGGAAATTAATGATGTGGCATTTTTCATTTGATTTCCTTCCGTTTCCACATGGTAAAATATGTGTATTTACTAAACATCAAGAACTCCACAAAACACAATGTTAAATATAAATAACACGTATTTTTAAGACATTTATTTTATTCATCAACAATTTTAAATAAAGAAATCTTTAAGATTTAAATACGGCTTGAGAGTGTTACTTATCTATAAAATTGAAGAGAAAAGCTGGTCCTAGCTGAGTGGAAAACGATCATGAACTTTCGTTATATTTGGTTTCAGTGGCCACTGGATCGAATCCCCAAACGAACCACTTTCACATACTTAAGGATTTTGAAGTCCATTTATGAATTTCTATAAGAACACGGACTTCTGTGGTGTTTAAATTATCTCCTATTTATCCAGTTTTTACAGCGGGAAATAGGAAAAAAAATGGTTTCCTAATAATTCTCTCCCAGCGCCATTTTTCTACTACAACTTAATTGTCCACATTTTATGTTGTATTGTTTTTTTAGTTTAGAAAAGCGCATTGATTTTGATAAATAATATATTATATTCACCTCATTTCGTGAGCAAGCACTGGCTCATTTCCAGCATCAGTAAATTCGACCAAGAAATCCTTGTTCAGCTTCATTCCTCCATTAACTGTATCGACGTCAATTTGAGCCATCCAAGAACCCTAAAAAAATACCCAACAAATACGTTACTACTATATATATTAAATGTATAAATGTTGTAAGTTTTATTGAATGCTAGAATAAAATTTTGAAGTATTGGCGGTGTTTCTCAAATTTCGCCGAAATCAATCGTGGAATTAGTACAAATAATTGTGTTTTTGTCTGATAAAACGTTGCGACTGAATATTTCTCAAATTATTTCGCTTACCAAAGGGCGGTTGTAATCAATTTTGAATCAATTTCTTTAATAATTTATTAATTCTACTCGTTCGCAATGATTAAAAATTGTAAATTTAAAAAATAACCTATTCAGTTAACCCGAAAAGTAAACCCATGCTAATCTATCTGAGACGACGCAAGCTCGAATCTATCGTAATGTATTCCGTTTCAATCAATGTATGGATGGCTCCATAGATTCGAGCGGCAGATTAGAAATCCGATCACATAATGCAAATGAGGAGTACGGTTTCGACGGCTTATCTGATGAGGTTCTACACTTCTGCTCGAAAACGGAATGAATCAAGCTGCTAAGTAAATTTGCGAGACTTGGCAATTTAAATACAAATTAAATATTAAAATTGTTAATACATTTACATATCATTTGATATTAACGAAATTGATGTCAGATAAAGGATTGTAACGTTAAATATTCTGAATTTGTTCTAAATTACGATTATTTTCAGCCATGTCCGCTCTTAATGAGAAGTATTTGGACCTCTCATGTAACATTTTAGTATAAGTTATTTTAACGAGAAATGTAACGTTATAAAGTTATCAGTCGCTAAGTCTCTCTCTTTAGAGAGGGTGAAAATAAGCTGATGATGTTATGCAAGGAATCTGTCTTCCTGTCTTGAGGATCAAAAAAGGGTGATTACATCACATGCACCCGCGTTTTGTATAAACATCGATTCGAAAATCAACTCTTGGCTGCTCAAGAGCTCAAACCGCCCGACAATTGGTACGGCATATCGGCTTAACTACAACTTGGAATACACGTCAACACGAAAAATATTTAATCCATTATTTAAAATAGATGGGCGTATTTACATCTAACGTAATATTGAAGTGCCAAAAAATACCGCGCCAACACGCTTGTGTGCTAAAATGAGTCAGCTTTTGTGGTCTAGTGGTAAGAGTTTCACCATAGTGATCAGATCAGTCTGGGTTCTAGCTCTAACAATGTTTTGATTTTTTCAATTTAAATTCGAAATCTTTGACATGGGCTTATGATGTCTTTTCTCATTGATAATGAGTTACTTAAAAAATCTACTGAAGGTGCTTTATGGGATTTCAATATCAAATTTTAATTGTTGAAGTTTTGAAGTGACGAAATGCATGAAAATGTACAAAATTTCAACAATTACGATTTGAAACTGTAGCATTGGAGCTTGAAGCTTTATCACTAAGCTAATGAAAATAATACTTAAGGTTAAAGTTAATGAACATTCACCATGACCCATGACTATTGCTTGCTTTATTTCATAAGATATAAATTACTTCGAAAGATAAATTACATCTATTTTAAGTAGAAATGAAAGCAAAAACAAGTAGAATTGAACGAAATCTTTTACCAAAACTAGATGTCTGAAGAAATAGTAAAACAAAAAGATTCCTGACTAGGCAATGATATATTATTGTCATTTAAACTTACATGTTCAATCATTTCGGGGTAAAATTGCTTATCCCACGGGGAGTAGAGGGATGATGTGACATATAGCCTTTTGCCGTCCAGAGAAAGCTGAAGCATCTGCGGTGAGCCGTACAATTTACGACCCTTAATGTATACTGGGGATGGTTGCTCCTAAAAAATAAAATTATATTAGCTATACGTATGATAATTTGATGCAGTATAATACTGATTTATACATATGAACAAATTGTATTGTTTTAGATTATTATTTTCAAAAAATAGAACAATTATTAGAAGGCGTGTTAAATGAAGAATTACATTGGGTCTTTGACCAGTATAAATACGTTTTTACACAGTCAAAAAGAACATTTGAACCATTAAATTTTGGTTGAAACCAGTTCTGATAATTATTAAAAATGTGAAAGCAGTACATAACAAATTGTGTTTTACTTTTAAAATATTTCTAAAAAAACTGACAGTTAACTCATAAATATGAACTTATCAAAAGTTGATGATTAAATTGGCATTTCCTTGGTAGGACTTCATTAAAATAGGATTAAATTTTCTATTTTTCTACAAAATATTCTGTTCTGACGATTTTTTTAAAATAATTCTAACGATGGCGTTAAGCCAAAATAGCTATCAACTGCCTAATAGAATTTTGTAGAACTGAATACTTTGATATTTTATCCTATTGTGTCAACAATTCTTATAAAATCATAAAAGCTAAATAATCATATTTATTAATAACTAGTGATTACCCAGCGTGCATTGCAATGCCACTCAAAGAAAGAAAAGGTTTGTGTTTTAATGCTGTTTATTGAAGTGCTTTTGAATACACTCTATTTTTTCTTCCTCTGGTACATACACGAATCAATCAAAAAGTTTTTCTGAGATGTACGTATTTGATTCTTTTTTTTTAGATTTTAGATTTAGAATCTTTTTCTTAAGAAACCTTCAAGGGTGTGCGCACAACAACTCACCAAAGTTTCATCTAAATCCGGATGAATGGGAAAGGAACGCATAGAAGACAAACTAGCAGTCATTTTTATATATGTAGATTAGTTGTGAATAAATGTTTACGTCGAACTTTTATAAGGAAGTAGGGCATAGCATTGAGCTTAAGAAGATTGATTTCAATTCAATGTAAGAGGATTAAGATAAGGGATTTGGAACTTTTCATGAAGGAAAACCGCATTAAATAAACTTAAATTTGATTTCTTTTAAAATGCATGAATACTATTTTGTAAATAAATGAAAACAATAAAATTAAGAATTGGAATTAAGTCAAAAGGCTACACTTATAAAACAGCATGTCTTCCAACTTTTATTCAGATCATTCGCACTTATAATTGGAGTATTTTCACAGCGTTTGATTGCGAAGAATTCGCTCAATGATAAAATTTGATTCAGTAGTGACGGGGGTTCACTTGAATCAGTGAATGAGTTGCGCTAAGTTTTCTCGAGAGTTTTTCTCAGCTGACTTGCAAATCTAAAATGTTAAACCGGTGGGCAATTACTTAACTGCATAAATTTGCATTATTTTGCTAACGTTTTAAAGACTATGATTAAAATTTAGAATGATTTTTTTCTTCTTCCTTAACCTTCAATTCTTTATCTTCCAAAACCTTCAGCTGATCTTTCATGACTTTCCCTCCCAAGAATATCTGGCCAGTCAGTATCGGCTTGGCGGTATTACTGATGTCATACTGCCTTACATCCCCATGGAGCCAGTTGCTGAAATACAGGAAACGATCGTCCAGTGAGATAATAATATCCGACATCATTCCTGCGAAAAAAATATAACAAAGAAATTAGATTACAACTTGTGTATTTTAAGAGGCTATGATTCAATGTATATTAAGTAACCAAAGAACATTATTTTCAATGGATAGTGAACAGCAATAAAAAATCATAAAACGTTAATCAATTGAGACGTTTTCAACATGCAATATTGACAGTATGTTTCAATGATAATTTTTTTATAATTAATACTATAATTAATATCACTGAAACAGAAGTAATACTTAAAATAAGCTTAATTAAAAAAAGAAAAATAATGTGAAAATTAAATATAAAATTAAAACTGATGGGATTAAAAATTAAAATCGTTCCTCAGGCTACGAAATAGTTAAATTATTAATTTTAATTTTATAATAAAAATGAATTTCCACAAAGGTTCGGCTGTAACTTTGTCATCGAGAATAATAATGTGAACATTATTTTCATCGTAGAAAAAAAAGTTTTTTGATAGATGAAATGTTAGCATTAAAAGAATTTAATTTTACGTATAATACAAAAATAAAATTAATCCTTTTGACATTGCACTGGTTGTGCCACAACCAGTAAAATAAGAAAGTTATAAATTTTAATATTTATATTACGAAAAAACTTTCTAAACTATATTATTAGCAATCGCTGCTGTTTCAACTTTTATCATACCAGCTACAGCCAATCGATGACATGTGTACTGCCAACATCTTGATCCGCCTATCTCTTGTACACCCAAATACAATTCAATGAAGTTGTATTTACATATTATATATGTGTACAAACATACATGTCTAGTATAAACACAATAATACCGAACTTAACGAATCATAAACTCCATAGCATAGTAAGTAGGGCATCCAATCCCGGACCCTTTTTACCACCCGGGATTTTGGGATTCAGAATTTCTCAATCCCGGGACCCCGGGATTGGTCATTAAGTTTAATTTCATGTGTTAAATTACATACAGTACATTTAACATTTAATTTGACCCCATTATTACTTCAATTGGAATTTATATATGATTAAATATTTTTTTGGGCATTGGAATGATTTTTTTGTTATTTTAAAATCAGAGTCATTTACAAAAAAAGAGAAAAATATTTGAAAAAGACATAATGATCAAAATAATTTTATTTTATTTATTGCAGGAGTATGTTTTTATGCATTATGGTAGGTTTTACCAAATTTATCCAAAAAGAAGACACGTCCTTCAATTTGAGATATTGCCCTCCATTCATTTAAGAAGCGGTTTTAATTTGTCCTCCATTTAAAATTATTTAAAAACGACTGTTAGAAAATATGAGAAAGAAGGAGACTACAATAAATTCATTTTAATTCTACAGGTTTTTCAAAAAAAACCATGTATGTACATGAAACAACTTAAGTACACGTTGTAGTTAATCAGGAAGTTTTGATTTGATAGTTGATTTTTTAGCATTTAGTGATTGGCTGAATCTCATTCCCGGGATTACGGGATTGAATAATTGAGCGGGATCCCGGGATTGGAAACCCTAATAGTAAGTAAAGGATTCAATTTCATCCGTCACTTGTCAGATTCAAATCTCAGCTTGATGAAAAAAAATAAACTGTTGATTCAAACTGTAGTTTTAAGTGTCGTTTCATGTTGTAAAATATTTATTTAAAATATAATTTGTGTCCATTATTGCTTCAATTGAAATGTATCTATATATATGCATGGTTTTTTTATTAGTACATTTAAATAGATTTTTTATATATGAGGAATCAGTCATTTTCAAAATAAAACAGAAAAATAGGCATTTTATGATAAAAAAAGTTTGATTTTTATTATTATTGCATAAGGTTGGTTTCATCAAATGGTTTCAAAAAACAAGACATGTCTTTCAATTCAACTTTACAATATTGCCATCAATCTAGGAAGCAGTCTTCGTATCTTATTTTAAATTGGTTAAAACAAAGAAACAAAAAAATTAGAAGTAGGAAAACCACTATTTATGTATATTAATTATATCGGTATTATAATAAAACAATATACACGAATAAACCGAATTGTATGTTGTAGTGAATAAGGAAGTATTTAAATTTGAAATATGAATTATATTTTAGCATTTACAGCGCAACCCGATATTCCGAGATTAATATTTAGACAACCTGGGATTCTAGGATTGGAAGCTATAATTATGTGTACAAAAATTTATTAATGTAACACAGTTAGTTTTTGATTTAGAAAAAAATGAAGGAATTATTGGTGGAAGGAAATTTGACAACCATTCATATAATAATACATTTTTTTAAATACCATTATATTAAATAATTGTGCAAAATTTTTCCTGAATACTTCATAGTTTTTTCCGTATTTTAATCGATAGTATGCGATGACATGAGATTATAGCCGGATTAAATCGCCTTTTTCGACTAAACCTTACGTGTTCACTTTTAAGGTGTCAACTGTCAATTCTTAGTGGAAAGACATTATATTTTGAAAAAATAAAACACAATTCATTTGTACTTTTTCCACATATTCAAAATATTAACTTTTAATTATTGCTTATTGCATTAGTAATGTCATTATTTTTTTTTGCTCAGCTAATGGACTTTTAATGTAGCTATATTTGTGATTTCAGATTAGTTTTTATTGATTTGTAAGAGGTCCGTAACATTTTAATTATAGACTTTTTTATTTGATTTATGTATAATTTATTTGCTAATCAGTATTTTCTTTTCTTAGTTCATGAACCATCAGTTTTATATACCCTCATTTTTACACGCGATTTTATATTAATAAGCCTGTTATGTTTGTATTTCTATCAGTTGATAATGCTCGTGATGAGCGAAACCGGCCCTGATCATTATAAATATGTGGAAGTTGTACAAATGAATTTTGTTTTATTTTTTTAAAACCTTACGTGTGTTTTATTGTATACCATCTAGAAACTAGTACACGAAAACGAATCAGTTTATACAAATTAATTATTAAAATAAAAATCTGAACGTAAAAACTTTTAAATACTCTCGTAACAATATAACATTGAAAGCCCGAAATAAAAACTTCGAAAATTTGCCCCCTTAATTCGTATTGCTAATAACAAGCTAAAAAAGTTCCTTCATTACTATATTTTATTTCAAAACGTGAGACTTTTATAGTACTTTTTCTCCACGCTCTTCTCATTTGTTTCCTTTTTTCTTTTCATTTTTTTTCGAAGAGTTATTTTAAGCTTTTCCTTGATATTTTAGCGTAGGAGTCTTTTTGAGTATTTTTAAATTAATAAGCTTCTTCCTTCTTGCGATTTTCCTTAAAAAAAATATTCGTCGAATTTTGTGCGAGGAATTTAATTAAAAATTTGTACACCTGTAAAATTTGGAAATATTGATGATATAAAATAAATTTTGGCATGAAGTAATTTTGTAAAAAAATAAATTTACAAATAATCAATACTACTGTCAATATCGTGTTGTAAAAAATTACAATTAAATCTCTAGAAGAAGTTTAACATTTATAGCGAAAGTCAATTGAAAATTCGTCTTTGTGACGGAAACAAAGAAAGGTTTTTGAACCATAGATCTAAAAATCCCACATCGAAATAAGAGATAAGTTTTGTTTTCGATTTCTGGTCTAAACTTTCAAATTTTTTAATGATTTCAACATAACATTTGATATGAGAATCAAAGGACTAAAGTACTCAATATGAATGTATAAGTTTGTTTTTCTCCTTGGGTATTTCTCGACTGATTTAAATTAATTATTCTCGATTAAATACACAATTTAAGTAAGTGTACCTGATATATAATTTAAATAAATGACTAATTGAGTAGGATTAAAAAGCTTAATTAAAAACTGTAATCAGTGTCAACATGCGAATAAATATTATGGCTTCTAATCCCGAAATCCCGGGATCCCGGTCAATTATTCCCATTATCCCGTAATCCCGGGATTGATATTTAGACAATCCCGGGATTTCGGGATTCACTGTAAATGCTAAAAAATGATTCATATATCAGATTAAAACTTCCTGATTTGCTAACAACCTAGCCTTAGAGTATTCGTGTACATGTTTTTTTATAATGCTTATAAAATTAATATAAATTTATTGTAGTCTCCATTCTTCTCATATTTCGTAACAGCCGTTATTAACCAATTTGAAATGAAGGACAAATTAGGACTGTTTCTCAAATAAAAGGAGTGCAATATTTTATAGTCAAATTGAAGGACATGTCCTTTTTTTCGATACTATCTGGTAAAACCTACGATAATAATTATTTTGATGATTATGTCTTTTTTTAAAAATATTTTTCCTCTTTTCTGATTTTAAATCATCAAAATAACCATTCCTATATCCAGAAAAATATTTAATAACATATTAAATACAATTGAAGCAATAATGAACACAATTTAAATTTTAAATCACTTTTAATGTGTTAACTGTCAATTCTTGGTGGAAAGACATTATATTTTAAATGTAAAATTTAACACATGAAATTACACTTAATCACCAATCCCGGAATTGAGCAATTCTGAATCCCAAAATCCCGGTATCGTAAAAGGGGTCCGGGATTGGATGCCCTGATAAATATGACATAATTATATTCTATCCGCATATGACATTCAGAGAAAAATTAATATAAAATATATATTCCTTGAAATAATTTAAGATAGCGAATGAGGGTGTTGATGGAATTTTAATATCAAACTTGAATCTTTTAAACTTTCCTATTTATTTTCCCAATTAAGGCTCAAAGCCGTTATTATCAAATCAGTATTAAAATTAATTTAGAATGATATCAATGTAGTTTCTAAATTTAGTGATTATAATTTTTATGAGACTAATACGAATTCAATTGATATTCATGGTTGTACCTGGTAATTCCGACATTCCCCATCCTTCAACTTTCTTTGATGGAACATCTACGACTATCTCAGTAGTCCAAGATCCATCTACTGCCTTGAAGAATCTGAAAATAAAATAAATCACAATTGATTACTTAACTGTCAATTCTTGTTGGTAAGGCATTGTATTATATTTATTAATAACCCCCAATACTTTAACGAAATACACTTTTTTATAATACATAAATCTTTTATTAAAATAATGAAACCACAATTGATTATTTAATAATACATGATAAATGCATTTGTTACGACATTATGTATTTTGTATCATAACTTAAAGAGACTTTTTTTGATTGGTAAATTAAATTGATTTATTTTAAAAATTTGAATTGTTTACATTTTTTATATTTTTATGTATTTCGTCATTAGTAACCCGGGTTTCGCCTTTCGGCATCTTCAGGCATTCGAGCACGCGAATGAGCTCGAACCGAACAAAATGGAAATTTACAAACTGAAAAAAATTTGAATTTTGGTATTGAAATTCCATCAAGCAGCCTCAGTCGATACCTTAAATTAAAACTTGATTAGTTGAATTGTAAGTATTAACTAACTTTTGATAAAATCAATATATTGATGAGTACTATACGAAAATACACTCGAACCAATAACTATATTAAGAATATAAATTCTTAATATAGTTATGAATCTTTATACAATGTGAAGACGATACACTTTACACAAGCCGCCAAAGTACTCCAAAAAAGCTTAAGATTATTCTTTATTATTTTTTCGATGAAAATACTATTATATAATAAATAAAATAAAATTCTTTTGTTTTCTTAGGTGTGATAAATTCAACGTAGAAAGACTTAGAGAAGAAAGAAATGTGTTTATTGTAAAAAACGAATTTAACCTTCATCTTTTTACTCAAAAAAATCCAGTTCATTGCCCTTGCGTAAGAGATATAGATCGCAAAATTACCTTTTCGTACTTGTCATAAATAAAAATTATGTAACGTTATTTTTTTATATTTCAGGTCAGAATTCCATTCCAAATATTAAAAACTGATAAATGTTGAAGATCTTTATAATTTGCTATTTTTGCTCCATGTATATATTTAGTTATGATTAAAAACGCGGTGTGTAGAATCTAATTCGTATAATAAGTAATAATTTTCTTTTTATATATTATTAAAAAAAAAAACAATCTGACCACAACTACTTCCACATTTTTTAAAAGATCAGGACTGGTTTCAAAAATCAATTTACAATGAAATAAATCGATCGTGATCGTTATAAAAAATATGGAATTATTACAAATTATTATTTTTAAAATAAAATGCCTTTCCACCAAGAATTGTCAGTTAACAATGATTATCACATCACGCTATTATTTTTGAGGATTATTATAGTATGTATTGATTATCCAAAACCTCGTGACAAAGGTTAATTGTTCGGAAATCGTTGTAAATGAAACATGCGACGATTTAAAAACTTCTACTGATTACCATTGATAATTGCACGGTGTCTTCGTTGAGTAATAATATAAAAATATAAACTGAGAAAACTTAAAAAGACCGTTAATTGATTAAAAATTGAACGTGTGGCTTGAAATAAGAGACCCCTGAAAATGAACCCTGCACCGGTTGCAAAACAAGCGTTGCAATGCCACTCAAAGAAAGAAAGGATTTGTGTTTTAATTCTGTTTATTGAAGTGCTTTTGGATACAACATATTTTGTGCCGTCTGGTGCGTACACGAATAAATCAGAAGATTTTCCCGAGATGTCGCTGTGTGTATGTATTTGATTCTTTTTTCTTAGATTTTAAATTTTTTCTTCAGAAACCTTTCAGGGTGTGGGAATAACAACTCACCAAAGTTTCATCAAAATCGGATGAATGGTACGGGAACGCATAGAGGTCAAACAAACAAATAAATTAAAAAAACATTCATTTTTATAAATATATAGATAGCACGGTGACTCCACAGTAAAATTTAAATACAAATCAGGAAACCCTTTTATCGTAAATACAACATATCTATATGTTTTGTTAATGTTTGTTATATCGACTCAAACAAAACTTCTGACACATAGAGGCGCAGTTGACAATATGAATAAAGCAATGTGAAACGTCAATCGAGGTAATAAACTTTGGCCGAAACCTCTGAGAATGAAAGTTGTAATGGCTTCAAAACTGTTTGTTAGTACTACCAATCATAAGAATATTTATATTGCCACATTCTGCAATATCAACACTAAAAATGTCATAAAAATAGAAAGCGTATCTTATAGCATTACTGTCATCATTTTTATAGAATTCAATGTTCAAATTTACATGAATTGAGTAACAGTATGGCAAATATTCTTTCCACTATATGTACAGAAAACGTAAGTCTATAATAAACCAAAATAGTAGGTGTGAACGAAAAATGGCTGTGTTTATAATTAAAATAATCCTTCTGATATTGAATTCCAGAAGTGTATCATATTATCACGCTTTTGTTTATTAAAATAACACGACATCTACTTCTTTAAGACAAAGAAATATCTCGTTAAAAATGTAATAGAGTATTTTCCATGGCTCTCTTTACGCCAAACAATAATTTCAAAGAGACTTTTACATTTTGATCTCTTTTTTCATTGTTGATTCGGAATAGAGCCTGAAATAATACTCTCCGCATCAAAAGGTGGCACTACAAATTGAAAAGAAAAAGATGGAACCTCTGCGTACCAAGAAAACGTATTTCCCGGGCCATATTTTACCTTCTTCTGACATATTTTCTATTAACATTCTCAGACAGTAAAGGGTGAAATATGTGCAGGGTGTACACACACAGTTAGATCTAGTGATACTTTTTCTGTTTAACTCTGAAATATTCACGTTTATTTTGTATAATCTATTGTGCGAGAATAGACAAGGTTCTGTATTTATCTATCTCACAAAAAATACAAAAAATAATGAAAATGGCAAGAATTTTTGATATATTATTATATTATAAAAAGGGTTTTTCGTGATAAAATTCGCGAGTATTTTTTTGTTGAAATTTATTACAGTTTCTAATGTTCAACTTATTTCAATTTTAGTGTCTACGTTAACTAAAGATTCTTGGTGGTAAGGCTTCATATTTAGAAAAAAATAGGTACCCGACATGCGTTGCAAAGCCACCAAAGAAAGAAAGTGTTTTAGTTCATTTATTGAAGATCTTCAGGCCCAGCCCGGACGAGCCCAAGCCCCAACTCGAACCCGACCCGAAAACCAGATTATTTTTCAGAAACCTTCACGGGTTTACGTACAACAACTCCATCAAAACAAAGTTTCATCAAAATCGGATGAATGTCAAAGAAACGGATAGAGCACAAACAAACAAACCAAATTTCATTTATATATATATATATATATATAGATGTATCATCACTTTAATAATTCTCACTATAGGTATTTCAGGCAGAGTGAACAGGTCATCAGCAAATTATATGGACATGTTTACTGACTATTTTGCAAACATTGATCATCTTCATCGTTATGCAAAAGTGGATTATTTAATCTTTTTTGAATTTATTGTATTTTGGCAAATTCGAGTCTTTTCTAAAAAAGACATTCTATATTTTAATCAAACGATAAAATCTAGTAGAAAATAGACTGGCGAGAAAACGGCTTGTTAATAATTTATAAAATAGCGTAATCGTTGCGGTGTTTGGTTAAATTACGTACGTCTTTACACGTGATAAAATATTATATTTTTGGTCACGATTGATCCAGGTGTGTAGAATATGGAATCTTATGGAGCACCTAAATATATAAGTCTTTTCTACGAGATCTGAGTTTTTAATCAGTTGCTCAATATTTGGTTTTTAGAGACAGTAAAAAAAGAGATATTGGGATAGAATTTAAGGAAATATATTTCCAATGTTGAATGAGTGACGAGATTTAACTGTAGTTATAGAATGATAATGCAGTTCTAGAGAGTCGGTCTACACGTGTCTTCAGTTCGGCGAGTGATGACGGAATGCCGGTCATTTCCTTGTTCGTCGACTTATATCGTGGTCACTGTATGTGTTCCCCCTTAGTCGTCATATTAATGATTCGCCACAAATATTATTTATAAATATCATATTTGATAAATATCGTGTTTTGTAAATTTGCATCGTCATATTGATGACTCACGACAGAAATAGTAGTTAGCTTAATGAAAAGGAATATATACACCATAGGCAACCGTGGATTAAAGGGTACATTCTGTGATTCACGCCTGTCAAAACTGCAAGTGAAACGGATGAAATTGACAAGTCAGCTACAGAATCCGCAACAAAATAACGCAAAGAAGTCCAATCCGTTGAACTTATTATAATGTTTTTATAACAAGGATTCATTCCTGCAATCAAAATTGTTTTCTTTTAATTTAGAGCATATTTAAATGACCATATCAACTAAATGATTAGAGTGAAACACAAACCACGATTCACAAACTATTATTATGGTATTATATATATATTATATAAAATATCGTATTATTTTATAAAATGCAAATAAAAAAAAGTGAATATAAACGCCTGACAACCGTAAAATTTAGATGTAAAGAACTTATAACCGAAATTTGTTTGTTCTGAATGCATTGTTAACTAAAGTTATATCGAAGGTGTTTTGTCCAATTGATGTAACTTTGAAAAAATATGAAAATAAGTTAATGATTGGATCTCATTTTAAAGACGAGAGAGCAGGTCTCGGCTAAATTATGTAAATTAGAAAAATAAATTGACCACTTTTTGGAAGGTAATCATCATTTTTGATTGGTTTTAGGTTTAAAAATTCTCACTTGATGTAAGCCACTATTATATCAACACTCATGAGAATTTACAGAAATGCATTTCAAAGAATCATATAATGTTTTCGAAAAAAACAGTTTTAACTCTCTCCTGAACAACTTCAATGTTGAGGGTTACATCAATTTGCCAAAACACTGTCGATATGATAATTGATATATTTTAATTTGGCCATCGTATTTTTCGTAACAGTGATTGGCCAAATAAACTGATTTATTTTAATGTAAAATAAAATATTTTTCATCGTCGTCACATGTACTTGAAAAGAAGTTTGAATGACAAATGACTTTAATCAAAAGAATGATTGTGTACTATTTATATTATTTATCGTCCAGGCGTACCATAAACATAGAAATAATAAAACGATTCCAAACTTTCCAAGAACTAAACCGATTTAGTCGCAAAAAGAATCAGCGATTCTCCGAGGCAGTGTCGTCTTAACTATCAATATTTCATGCCAGCCAGCGTCTGGTTTTTTTTCCACTCTCTTTTGCTTCTAAAACAATAGGTCTCGGTACGACAATTACCGAGAAAATCCGACGCAAATGTTTAAGAAAAACGCTATTTCCGTAACGACATTCCTTCAGGATTATAAAAGTTGTAAAACCTTTACGACGTTCATAATGCTGCTAAGAAAAGGAACGAAAGGTGATTTTATGTCTGGTTTATTATACCATACAAACTTGGCCAGGAGTGGAAAGTATTTTTTATTTGAATAGAAATGATGCCAACACTTACAAGAAAATATTTCGCTATAATAAATACCGCATGTTTATTTTCTTCAACCATGTCGCTCCTGACGTGGATCATATTCGACTGTGTTTTGGCCAATTGATGTAACTCTCAAAAAATACGAAAATGAGTTAATAATTGGATCTCATTTTAAAGACGAAAGAACAGGTCTCAGCCAAATGATGTAAATTAGAAAAATAAACTGACCACTTTTTGGAAGGGAATGATCATTTTACATTAGTTTTAGGTTTAAAAATTCTGACCCGGCCATTTGATGTAAGCCACTACCTAGTATATCGACACTCCATACGTAAATATAATTCCGTATCTAACATGAGAATTTACAGGAGTGTATTTCAAAGATTCATAACGTAACTGACACTATAATTTTTTCTATAAATTGCAATTTTGAGGGTTACCTCAATTGGCCAAAATACGATCGATATATACAAACGAATGTTTCATTTTTTGTTTGTCCTGTATGCGTTTCTATACCATTCATCCGATTGCGATGAAGCTTTGGTGAGTTGTTGAGTGAGATCTGAAAAAAAGTCTAAAAAAATCACATATGTACAAACAGCGACATTTTAATTGATGTGTGACATAACAAGTTGTGTTAATTGCTAAATTATAACTGCCGGTCATAACTGGAAGGCTTAAAGAAATATATGGTTTATTTAATCGCATCGCAATGATTCCGACAGATATGCCAGTCGAATTCAAACGTCTACACTTTTCGGTGCGACTCGCATTTACAATGACCATTAACAAAGCACAGGAATAATTGTTATAAGTTTGTGGACTAAATTTGGAAAATTCATGCTTCTCACATGGACAGCTGTATGCGTCCTGCTCACGCGCCGGAAAACCTTCTGATTTATTCGTGTACGCACCAGACGGTAAACAAAAAATATTTTGCATCCAAAAGCACTTCAATAAACAGAATAAAAACACAAACACTTTCTTTTTTTGAATGGCATTACAACGAATTTCGGGTACTTTTAATAAAAAAATGAATTTCCATAAAGGTACCGTTGAATTCATCGAAAATATAAAAGAAAATATTCTACATGATCTAAAAAACGAATAAATAGATGTTGGTTCCAAATTCTGCTTTGAGGTATTTATATGGTTTTATCTAAATCAGTAAAAAAATTAGATTTCCCAAGTAGGCAAAATACTTTTAATAGTTGAAAGTGATTTGAAAGAAATTTTGAAAAAGGTAACCCATATCTCTCAAACATATACAATATTCATTAAATTTGACAGGTCTTATGATAATGTAATGTTGAAATATACTAAGGAAGCGTTTCAATGTAATAATTTATCAAAAAAACTTCTTTAGCACTAGGTCTACCTAGAAATAACAACAGAAGAAAACTACCACTTGGTGATACCGTATAGGTATTGTCTGTAAAATCTGAGTGGATAGTTTCAACTATTAAGACTTCCGTCTGAAAGTGTTTCTCAAAGAAGCGAAAAACGTTACACAATCATTGATTTAATAAAGTTATCAATTTTAGTTTTGCATTACAAATAAATTTTCAAAAATTAATCGGAACCCATCGAAAATATTTCAATTTTAATATAACGAGAAGTTAATTTATGAATTACTGAGTATGATCAAACGTTTTGAGGTTTTCTGAGGTCATTTGGCGTCGTTTACAAGCGAAATGAATTCCGTTGATCCACCACGTTCCCGTATTTTCATTCAGCGAAGAGCCAACAATAAAAATTCGACCGAAAATAAATTAAGATTCGCACAGAGTAATTCTGGGATATGTATCCCCCGAAGCGCAATATTTAATACCAAGCGACACAGTGACTGCCTCATCGATAGCCAACAGGACAATACCAGAAGAGTAACAAAGATATTGGCAGCGCTTATTTGGTTAAATATTCCTTTATCCATTGTTACTTACCGAAAAAACGAAGCAGTCGATAGCCATTTTTTTGTTTAATCAAAACACAGTCGCACCTGTTTATTCGTATTTTTACTATTCGAACGTATATTCAGGATATATTATATTCTTTTATGTTACGTTATCGTGAATTTCGACGAGTAACATATTGAAAATTGTAATGTTTCCATGCGAAATATAGAAAGCGTTACGTCCCGGCATCATTAATACTTGAGTAAAGAATGAATACAGCTTCTATAGTTGAGTGAATTTTCGAGAAAAATCGCCTTGCGAGAAACATTGCCTGAATTCATTTTTCATATACACTAGTGAATTTCTCTCGCGAAGAAAAAGTGTCTTGGCGCTATGCGTCATGCGATTTAGAAAAAAAATACTGTACTGCGTATTAAATACGAAACGTTTTATTTTATTTACATACCTAGAGGGAAAACATTTTAAATTAAAATGAAAAAGGAAAACTTTAGTGCTATATTATTTTTTTTTTCATTTTCACTGTGCATATTGTTAAATTAAAGTATTTAATTTTTTAATTCTACCATTATTGTATACAAGAGGTCAGCAAGAGCTTTGACTTGGCCTACGGGTCTTTACCCAGCCTGGTCCGTGGGCCAGAATCGGGCTGGTAAAGACAATTCGAATTCGTTCTCGGACTGGGTCCGGGCAAGGATTTTAATTAGATTAAATTACGTTAGCTTAAGAAACAATATATATATTCCGATTTATTTTAATATTGAAAAAATCAGACTTTTTTCGGGCTGAAAAAATAAATCTAAGCTTCGGTTCGGGTTCGAGTAACACGTGTGATATTGAGACTCGGGCTCGGACTGGGTCGGGCCTGAAGACGTCGGTTTCGGACCGGGTAATTTTATAAAATTGCAAACTCGACTACCAAACAACATGTCGTATGTAAATGTTAATATTTAATATAGACAAAGAATAATTCTACAACACGTTTTTCTATAACACGATTAGCATTATTTACATAATATGTCTTTATAGCATATTTAGCAGCTACAGTAATTGATCCGAAACATTCTTATCCTCTCTAAAAAATGAGGCTAAACGATTGAATAAAAACCAGTTTTCATAAAAACATCTTATATAGATACTCCATTAGTAGTCCATATCGACGCTGTTTTGGCCAGTTGATGTAACCCTCAAAATTGAAATTGTTCCGGAGAGAGAAAAAACTGTTTTTATAAAAAATATTACAGGGTCATTCGCTTAATTTATCTTTGAAAGACACTCCTGTAAATTATTGTGTGTGCAGATATGGGATTATACGTAGGGACTGTCGATATAATAGTGGTTTACATCATAATTTTTTAAACTAAAACAAATTGAAAATTATAGTTCACTTCCAAAAAGCGGTCAACTTATTGCTCTAATTTACATCATTTGACCGAGACCTGTTCTGTCGTCTTTAAAATAAGATCCAATCATTTATTCGTTTTCGTATTTTTTGAGGGTTTAATCATTTAACCAAATGATTAACAAGATTACAGTTTATAACTTTATTAATTGATAATAATAATTACACTTAATTTGAAAACATATCAAGTAGGCGTCTTTAAACAAGCACCTAAATAATATATGTAAATTGGAATAGCTTGAATTTGATTGAAATTAAAATAAAGCTTCTTTCACACACATATTAAAAATTAATTCCTTAAATATTAAAAAAAATCTACTGTATAAAAAAATTATAAGCCGCTTACAAAGAGAGATTTTTCATCTCAAATTTTCAATATAAAGTAGTACAAAACAGACGAGGGCTGGATGAGTATTACATGGTATAGTGATATTCCTAGCCGTCGGCCTGGTATTATTATTCGCTGAGGGTATCGCATTATACTTCGCTAAAAATGTAACTTTGTTTATTTCGAAACTTTCCAGACGGTGGAACAAGTGGAGATTTCATATTTATCATACAAGGAGACATATTGAGTATCTTTTTTTATATAAAATGAAGCGATTTTGGTAAGGAACATTTGAAGCTTTGAATTCAATAAAGACTCAAACGCCAACTACGTCAAATATATTATGTTATTCTCAAAACCAACGCCATTTCTGTAAATAAAGAATTAAACTTGAAGAAAAAATATTATTCAAAGTAATATTAGATTTAGATTTGAACAGTCCGTTTGTTTTATTTGGACGTAAAAATGGATGTTTTTTAACACGTTTTTCTGTAGATAACGAATTTGGTGTATACGACTTTATTTATTTCAATTATTCATTAATTTATTACGAAATGAATACCCACTTAAATCAATTAATATTATAGTAAAAAAATATGCATTTTAAAGCATCGTGAAATAATTGAATGTGCAATAATTAAATTGGTCACATGGAAAATGTTGCAATCAATAAAATGGTCGATGTAAGTTTTTCAATATAAAATCGATGCTCTGGAGCTTACGAACAGTTTGAGCTATAAAATGTTACTCTGGGATTGTTATTTATGGCATCACAGTTAAGGTAAGTGATAAGAAACAACAGCTAAAAAGGTACAACAATTAAAATGTGCCTGAGAGCTGTCACAAAAATGAGCAGCAGTTCAAGGTCATGTCCCTTGATATCTTGCAGAGTATAACTGAATAGCTTGTAATTTATTAATAATACATTTAATGCCCCCTCTAAACACTGTATTAAAAAACAATATGCAGCATAAAAGCGTACTTCTCGTATGTACTGTGATTTTCCGCTCAAATTACGTATTATATAGCTTAACCTCTTTGGCGCGTTTAGGTAAAGTGGCATCACACAATTGCCTGCTAGTCGTCATTTGTATTTATCGTTTTTCTTCTACCTCTAAATATAGCAAAATGAGTAAAATAAATACTTAAAAAAAATCGTAATAACGTGGGAGAGAAAAGATCAACCAACACTCTAATCAATAAAGGAATTCAAAGAAGTTGTGATGTGGACTTAGAAGTGTCGGTCGCTTGGAAAGCTGAAGAAAAAACTTTTATTTTAAGAAACACAATTTGAATTTAACATTTCATTACTTTAAAAAATTAAAAATCATACGAGATAAACTCTAGATGAGCATTTTATAGTCACTTATTTCCGAAATGACAAAATTAAATTGAAAAAATCTAAATTTGATATTGAACTCTTTGGAATTTGAACCAGGACCAAATTGATCACTAGAGTAAAGCTCTTACCGCAAGACCACAGAGGTCGATAATTATATCAGTTGATAATGCTTGCGATGAGCGTAAATGATCCTGTTGATTGTACAAAATGTGGAAGTAGTACAATTCAATTTTTGTTTTATTTTTTAAAATATAATTCCTTTCCTCCAACACTTTTATCTTGTATTTGAATTTTTCCTTTCATTCCAGCTCCGCATAGTAAAAGCTGGGTTATATTCGAGTTATACGGTTTATCCCTCACATTTTGTCGATTTTCCTGTTCTATGGCAACATAGGCATGGGGGGTGTCACCTGTTACAACCAAAGTCTCCTAGACAAATATTACTTTTAACGTGTTGCGCGTTGTCATCCTTCACCGTGTCCTCCCAAATGACATCCGAGATTAAAACAATACTGACGTTTACTTTGCGGCAAAGACGTCGTAAATCACACGGAAATATAATACGGAAATAATAGGCCACGTAACATTCAAATTTTGCGTACATTGTAATAAGAAACATAATGTCTTATTACGTACATTTACACTCATCTTTAGATTTACGTTATCACAATTGACAAATAGCTGAACACAATATTTTGCAAATGATTATTTTTGTTGCCTTATAAGATTTCTTGCCACCATTTTTTTTTCTTTAACGTTGGATAAAAACGCAGAGTCACGTTGGTTATTACATGTACATTGTAACAAAAATGTTATAAAATATTAATTATTTTAACGTTAATAAAGCAATGAATGTATTTCCAAAAGAATTATGCGTAATAAAATTTGTCAGGCTCTGTGTTCTAGCGGTAAGAGCTTTGCCCTAGCGATCAGGGGGTCCTGGTTCAAGTCACAGCAAGGTCAATATCAAGTTTAGATTGTTTAAATTTATGATTTTTGATTCGAGTGTTTTATAAAAGTTCTCACCGAATTTATCTCGTATGATTTTCCAATTATTGAAAATATTGGTCAGCTGTAAAGTCAGATTTTTTTTATAAATATGAAATGTAAATACAGTAGAGTGCTGCGCCGCTATCGTTTGACGATGACTTGATGTTGAAATACCTATCAGTTATAGCACACCATTGTTTTTGAACTAAATGCATTGTTATTTCTAACCTTAATATTTAAAGGTAGCTTTACTCAACACTAAAATAATCAAATTTGAATTGTTGAGACATTGTACATTTCCATGTATTTTGTCCTTATATTACTAAAATAGTCGATCATGTCCTCATAACAACTCAATATGTGTTGAATTTGCTTATCGACTATAAATTATTTGTTACAATATAAATGTCATAGGATAAAAATACAAAGTATTTAGTTCCAGAAAATTTTTATTCGGTAGTTGATAGCTATTTCCGCTTTGCGCCATCGTCAGAACTAGATATAAACTAGTCAGAAATAGATAGTTCTGACGATGGCGTAAAGCCGAAATAGTTATCAACTACCTAATAAAATTTTTGTATAACTAAATTCTTTGTTATTTTATCCTATTATAATCGATTTCTACCAAGAAAATACCAATTCAATCAATATAAATGTCAAAAATAATAACCTTTTATGAGAATCGTAAAATTTGTAAAAAATCAAAAGATTGACCGGAAAATTATCCATCATTTAAAATTGTCAAACTTGAAACAGTGAAATTATTCTCATATCATAGGTTTCACAAGAAGTATGCCAAAAAGGAAAAGAAAAGTGTCAAATAAACTAATATAAGCCATGGGCGAAAGCAGGTAAAAATTACTAGTTATTTTTAAAGTTGCGTTATGGAATTTTTTTGTTATAAGACAAAGTCTGACACTTAACATTCATGAACATTGATGACGATAATATCGTGTCACAAACGGATGACCTTTCTCCCAAAAAGTCGAAAAAACTTAGAGAAAGCTTAAATATCGATCAGTCAACCGTTTTGAGATAGTTCTATAATATTTCAAGGGCTTGGAGTAATATCAAATCTCACACATTAAATCACCGTTTTTGATTATTTCATATTACATTTTAAAACGAATTTTCAATTGCTCTACTGACGCCGCGATATTCACTATTATTATACTTTCCCGAGGCTTCCTCGTCACTTTGGACAGTGGGGGCTTGTTGGACAGATGGTGAGTTTACTAATGGCCTTGTTTGTTACTGGTTTCTGTCCAAATTGTATTCCCTTACGTGAACGCATCGATTTGTAAGTATATCCAGGAATATGCTAAGCGATATTTTTGTTTTCGGCACCAACATGCGATCCAAGTTTGATTTTATCAAAATAAAAATTTTAAACGTACCTATTTAAATATTGCCATAATGTTTATTTATAAATAAGTACCTACTTATTATGGAAGCGTCATTTAAGACATATTATTGTATTATATTAAATAATACTCATTACGTTTTGACTTTCTTTTTATCAATGTCCACACCCAACTTGGAGCATATGCTTGAGAACTGCTTGTTAATCAGTTGCTCTACCTGTCTTTTTTTTTGAAGAGATTAGGGATATAAGGATAGAGCTAGGACAGGACTAGTGGTTATCTAATCGCTCTCGCTACGCCCCGTGAGGATTGGATGGGTGGGAGGTAGTTTTAGACATCACAAACACTCAGACTAAGAACAGAAATACATAAATTGATTGAAAGATCAATTAATGAAAACCGTCCGCACCGGGAATTGAACCCAAAACATCCGTAACCGTAGCCAACGACGCTACCAACTGCACCACGGACGCCGACAATAAATGATTACCGGCACATAATATCTCAATATATTATATATTGTATGTATTATGAGAATAGCCCTGTCATTAAAAGCGAATGGATTGCTTACGTTTTAGATAAGAGCGAAAAATGCTCCCATATATTTTTAGTTTGTGGACACATCTACTCAATTATTAATTGTTTAATTAATATTTGAGTAAATTTGGATTATTGAGATTTTGTACACTTCGATGTATTTTGTCACTAACGACCAGGGTTTCAGTTCGAGTCCATTCGTGTGCTCGAATGCCTGAAGATGCCGAAAGGCGAAACCCGGGTCGTTAGTGGCAAAATACATGGAAGTGTACAAAGTCTCAATAGTCCAAATTTGATATCGAAATTCTATCAAGCACCCTCAGTCGATGTCTTAAATTATATTAATATTTGAGGAGATGTGTCCACCTAATCGACATATCTCAACAGTAGTTTTTTTATGAGAGATAGGAAGATAGGGCTACGACAGGATTAGTGGATAGCTAATCGCTCCAGCTACGCCCCATTTTTATGATCAGATGGGTGAGAGGGAATTTTAGACATCATAAACATCCATGTCTTCGAGCATAAATCCATAAATCGATTGAAAAATCAATTAATGAAACTGTCCCTCATGGAATTCGAGCCTGTAAGTTCCGTAACCGATACCGACGATGTTGACCACTGAACCACGCCATAATTTTTATCGACTAATTAAATAACAATAATTTAGTCAGATAGCAATTAGTTTTATTAGCCTTCATTTGTGGGTCTAGTAATCAATACTTTCTACGATACATTTTAATCATCAGGAAATAGCTATTTGTCAATAATGATAACATCCTTAATAAAACATAAGGAGTGCTATATCCTAAATTGTGTCCTTTTATTTTCTCCTCTTCGTATCCTTACCTTCTCTAAAAGGATAAATTGATTGAGTGACTTTCAATTAGAAATAATCTATTCCGGATACATATAGCTATGCATTTTTTTTTAAAATCATTCAATCATTGCAAGCATTTTAAAAATATTCAAGAAATGCTTGTGAACAAAGAAATAGATTCTGATTGTTTGATTTAATTATGGAATTGAACAATATTTTATCAATATAATTTCTGACAGATAACACCGTAAAAATGGTAATATAATATAATTAATATGTTGGGAGGGGATAAGATGAACTATTTTTTCAGATAATCAAAAAAACTGTATTTAACTGACATATGCAGTTAAATAATTCTGAATATAATAAATTTTTGGTTGGAAACCTGTGGTAACACACGGTCCACCGGCCAAATAATCTGTCAGCTTACGGGCCTGCCAGCCATTGGAAAATGGCGAAAGGTATTTTAGGAAAATTTTCCTTTATTTTATTGGTCTGCTGTTTCTTTGAAGTGGCATTTGAAAGTCAAAAATTTGAGCGGGAATTCGGCTGCAGATAAAAGGAAGTAATCTCATTTGTTATTTATTTAAATTTAATCAAATTCTGAAAGCTCAAATTAATTCCAGTAATGATTGGCATTGGACATATTAGACAAATAAATATACTCTATTTATCGATGTGTTGTTTACAATATTTTTTTTAAATACCTTTAGATAAAGTTAGGTCAAAAAATCTTGCTTTAAAATTATCGACTTTTAAAAAATCATAAAATTGAAGTATTTCTTGTTGCATACCTTCACCGTTATTTTGATCTAATCACTTTTTGGGGTCGAGTAATCATTTCGGCGTCCGTGGTGCAGTTGGTAGCGTCGCTGGTTACGGTTACGGATGTCTCGGGTTCGATTCCCGGTGCGGACGGTAGATTGATCTTTCAATCGATTTATGGATTTCTGTTCGTAGTTGAGTCCTCCCTCCCTCCTACCCATCCAATCCTCACGGGGCGTAGCGAGAGCGATTAGCTAACCACTAGTTCTCTCATAGCCCTATCCTTCTATCCCTACTCTCTTTGGAAAAAAAAGAGAGGTTGAGCAACTGAGTAACAAGCAGTTCTCGTAGAAAAAGTCTGTTAAGATACCTCCATTGGGAGACATATGCTCCACATTGGGAGCGGACATGGAAAAAAAATCATTTAAAAATTAGATTTAATTATAAGTAATTCTTTTTTATACAAATATTAATTACAGTTTTTTGCTTATAGTTGATTAGTTCACATAATGTAAAAAATAGTTGTAATATGGCTAAGCATGTTTTGTTCAGACTATAGACCGTCCTAAAGTCTATCGTACTGCACACATAACTCAAAACAGCCGATTTTTAATTTATCGCCTTCTGCCACTATGCCGACTATATAAGGTAATATATCTTGATACTTACTGGGAGTAAAGTGACGTTGACACTGCAATATGTCGTATGTCAAAAATAGTGCAAACGATATTAATGATATTAAGTTCAGCAAGTAGTGTAAACGCAGCAAAACATCATTTGAAATCTCAATAATGTACTTAATAGTAAATAAATAGCTACATTTTACTGTGGGGTTTCATAAAATACGACCTTTTGTAGTATTGACAATGATAGATTAAAATAATATTTGCATTATTAGATCATGTCATATCTTATTTACCTGCTATAGAGACATTAATTTTGCGAGAGTGATACTTTTTTCAAAATCTACTATATTTATTAGTGTTTAACAGAAATATGTTTTTTCGCCATGGTACATAAGTAACAGTTCCGTCTGCCGACCTGTGATCTGACATTCGATTTTTTAATACAAATATTATATAATATGCACTCAAAAAATTGATATATACATGACAATATCCCAGTGTATTTATATGTCTTTAATATGTAGCAAATATTCTTTCGTAACGCACACCAAACAGATCCGATTGGCTGACGTCTTGCCTCTTTCAACCACATCTTTCTACCTTCAACGTTAATTTGTGAAAACCGAAGTTGAGTGATTTATTAACAAACATACCTAATTAAAATCACTGTTTTTAAAGTTGTCCCGAATGAATGTTACAGAATAAAGGAATATTTGTTCAAATGTAGTGTATTATTATCTCTATATTCTTAGTTGTTCGTCATATTCAGTTACGGTATCCATGGATTTGAATCACCATATGGTCAATTTCAGTGTACGTAAGGAAAAGGGAGTGAAGTGTTAAAAGATGAAAGATGAATTGAATATGCTAAAATAACTACAATGAATATATGCATATAAGAGAAAAACAACGAGTCAAATCAATGCTGTTGAATTAGTTAAATTCACGTGTAATTATCACATTTTTCATAAAAATGCAAATCTTATTTTGGCTCTCCTGAAAAGTACCAATTTTATACATTACGCCGTTTTCCTTTCGCACTCAGAATTATTTTTCAAATGTGTTTCAAGAGAAAGGATAAGCTAACCAATATTCCTGTCCTAACCACATCCTTCTGTGCTTACATTCGTTACCCTTTCTGAAAAGGAGAGGTTGAGTAAAGGAATAGTTCTTGTAAAAAGAATCATTAAAAAGTTCATACACATACGGTTGACAAATAAAGAAAGCCCGTAGTTTGAAGTATTTGTAATTCCTATAGAATATTATCGGCATCCGTGGCGCAGTTGGTTTCGTCGCTGGCTACGGTTACGGATGTCTCGGGTTCAATTCCCGGTGCGGACGGTTTTCATAGATTGATCTTTCAATCGATTTATGGATTTCTGTTCGTAGTCTGAGTCCTCTCTCCCACCAATCCCATCCTCACGGGGCGTAACGAGAGCGATTAGCTAACCACTAGTCCTGTCATAGCCCTATCCTTCTATCCCTACTCTCTTCGAAAAAGAAAAGAGAGGTTGAGCAACTGAGTGACAAGCAGTTCTCGTAGAAAAATTCTGTCAAGATACCTCCATTAGGAGACCATATGCTCCACATTGGGAGCGGACATGGAAAAAAAAAAAAAAAAAATAGAATATTATAAAATTAGTTAGTTAAAAAATAGAATGCTTGGTTTGACGATCTTGGCGAAGGACAGAAAGCAAGAGAATTAGTTTTGCTTTTTGAAAATTTATTATAATTATTAAAATTAGCATGCACCTACTTCGAGGAAGTCCATTATAGAAATATATTAGGAATAGATGTACCAATTTAACTAGGCGGCAAGTGAAGGTGCCACCGTCACGTTAGGAATCTTGCCGTACTCAACCAGAACTGAATTTTCAATAAATACCAAAAGTGATATTTCAGCGACGGTTATTAAAAGTAAACAAGATATTAATTATACATACAATGACAATTGGAGAACTTTATTCTAGACTGACAATTCTAGTTTCAAATTTAGTGCCGACCAAGTAACTATTTAGTTCAGCAGAAACAATTTAATAAAGCTGATTTACTGAAGCTATTTTGACATCTACAAAGGTGGTCATTCTGTAATGCGGGACGCTGAAATAGCGATCAAATGTATTTCATAATTCTTATTGAAGCAATTGTAATTACATTAATTATTTAATAATTAAACCTTCTGGATACATCGATCAGGCAATGTTGGTTTGTGTATAGTTGCCCCAACAATGTACCTTTCGCATTTTTTCTTCTCCAATTTGGAGTATTATTAAGAATTCTGTTTGCGGTCTGCGAAATCACACCCGCCTCGCTGAATCATGCAGGTGGTACGCTGTGGGCGGTTTCTAGCAAAGAACTGAAGCGAAAAGCGCAGAAAAAGCTGTACCCAGAAGCTCGTCATAATAATATATTACACTCTGTTTTGGCAATATTTTTTAATTTGTCACACAGAAAAATATTCAGCATTTTTTCAAATACAAATAGTACTTTTTTTTACAGATTCCACAATTTTATATAATTATCAGGAACCGTTTCGCTAATATAATAAGCACTTAGTTAGGAATGCTCGCGATGAATGAAACAAGTCTTGATTATTATATAAAATTGTGGAATTAGTGCAAAGAAATAAATTATAATGTTTTTTCATCAAGAATTGATAGTTCACATAATAAAAATCATTCAGCAGCTAATTTTATTTAAGGATTTACCTATAGTTTAACTCATTTATAGTATGTATGCTTTGGCGGTGGGCGTGGGAAAACACAGTTCATTTAAATGATAGACACATACACCACAATTTAAATCTGAGACTAAGCTATTAATCATAACCTTTTCTACGTACGTTATGTCGAAATACTTCTTTAACTACTGTCCAAATTGTTCAAATAAATAATGGCCATTAAGCTAAAATCTTGGAAACTCACAGTAATGTAATGATACATATCGCTGCAGAACCAGAGCATTACGTCGCGTCAGCAAAATTGATAATGGTTATTAAAGAAAGGCTTACAATTAAATGCGCTTTTGTTTAGATGATATTCACTTTCGTAAAGATAGTTTTCACTTATAACAAATACATTCAACAAAAAACAAATTATTTCACTATAAATAAAGTGATGCCACATAATAAAATATATTTAAACATTGAAGAAATATGTTGCACTTACGAAAAAATATTATCACATAGACAAAATAGTTTTCACTCAATATAAATACTCACACTTTCAAATCGATAGTTTCACAACGCTGTAATGAAATGTCACTTATTCTTTACCACTTGCAACATAGGATTTTCCACCATAGACTAGTTTACTTGTCGCAACTCTATATTAGGCCGCTTGTATTGTATTTGCTCCACGCATTAGAATTTATTCACTAGTATATTATAGGAGTGGTATTTACGAAGAAACAGGGTTCTAAGTGAACATGCAATATGTTAATATAATTTATTTCAATGTCCATAACATACAAAATTAAAATAATCCGTTTCAAAGTCAAGCTATCAAAATTAGTCTGTGGTACTTTGTTAAAAGAATCCGTTTCGAAGTGAAAACTATTAAAATCAAAGTTTGAGTGCACTAAGTCAATATTGTCTTATACAAAGTGCAAACTATCGAAATAAAAATTCAAGTGTACCAACCAAGTGAATACTAGCTTACACAAAGTGCAAACTATCGAAACGAAAGTTCAAGTGTACCAAGTGAATACTACCTAACACAAAGTGCAATTATTTATAACCCTTAAAGAAAAAGATTCCATAAATATGACACTCATATCGAGTCATCACTTGAATAACAGAGTTCCAATACGTGATAACCCTGAGTGCAAAAATAAATAAATATATGATTGTAAAAGAAAACCGTCTGCAAGCGTGAGAATTATCAAATGCGATATTTGGAAAACACAATATGACGACTAAGGTGAAATACGAATAGAAAAGATGCACAAGTGGAGAATAAAGAAAAATAAGCATCATTCTGTCGCCACTCGTCGAACGGGAAACATCTCCTCTGAACTGTATAATCGTCATCATCATCCTAATGTTTAAAGTTGTTCGCGTCAAGTATTCAAAAACATTGTAAATATATTCCTAAAGTAATCATGTCATTTTCTTAAGGAAAGATGCAAAGAAAAATGTGTAGACAAGAATTGTCGTTGAACCAGACTATAATTTTAGACCAGAAGTTAACACATTTAACACTTGATATTCTGTCAAAGCTATTTCCTAGAAGAAAAATATTAATCTGCATTCGATCTATTCTGTTACCGAGTCAGGAACTCAAATAAGAGGAAAAGACAATTTTCTGGACTAATATTCAACTAATTTATGTATTTCTATAATTTAAGACATCAACTGAGGATGGTTGATGGAATTTTAATATCAAATTTGAATTGTTGAGATTTTGTACATTTCCATGTATTTTGTCACTAACGACCAAACTGTCAATTCGAGTCTATTCGTGTGCTCGAATGCCTAAAGATGCTGACAAGAAAAACCCTGGTTGTTAGTGACAAAATACATTAAAATTATGTATTTTTCTGTAAATACATATACGTCTGTAGTATTTTAATTCCATACCACTCAACTACTATCCTAACAATATTTTTTTAACCATATTCTCTCCAAATGTGTAGCAGATGGACTCATTAATGAATCGTATGACGTTTATCTCGACAGAAGTTTTTCTACGAGATCAACTTGTTACTCAGTTTTTTTCCGATGAGATAAGTGCTAGGACAAGATCGGTGATAAGCTAATTACTTTTGCTAAGCCCCGTTTTTAGAATCGGATGGGTGGGATTAGTTTTATACATCCATGCGTTCGGACACAAATCTATAAACTATGCGTACCTCGATGACCTCTGCAACCAAAGCCAACAATGTTTACCACTCAATCATGGACCCAGTTTATCATTGTAACTTTACATAAAAAAATGCATATCTTTGAATTATGTCTTTACCGACTGTCGCAGTCTTCTGTGAGTCCCTCTACAGTCGTGCATGCTCACGATTTTGCAGATTCGATTTGTCGGGAAATGTATGCGGTTTTGGTTCGATGCACAAGGATGCTTTTACATTGGCGCCTTGTCACAGGAATGTTTGTGCTGGAAAAATATTCCACACCAAACTCAAAACTCGTACACTATTGTCCGTAAGTATCTGCATACATCAAAACGTGATTTATAAATGGGTCTTTTGTTTTACTGCGTCATAATGGACGCACTCTTAAAAAGAGAAAATGTGAAGAATACTTGTATTATGAATATTTGTTAAAATCTCTACTATATAGCTTCATATTTTTTGAAAAAAACACCGTGCTATGAACTTTTTTAAACATTCGTAATCGCGATTTTCAATTCATAGGTCAGATTTCATAAAAAATCGAAAATGTTGTATATTCTAGTCTTAAACAATCAGAAAGATTAGAAAAAAAACCTAATGATCATTACAAACAGAAAGAAAATTTGGATTATTGAGATTTTGTACACTTCCATGTATTTTGTCACTAACGACCCGGGTTTCGCCTTCGGCATCTTCAGAATCTCAATAATCCAAATTTGATATTGAAATTCCATCAAGCACCCTCAGTCGATGTCTAAAATTACAAACAAAAAGACTGTTTTAAAAAAAAAAACATGCGGAAGTAGTACAATCGAATTGTGTTTTATTTTTTTAAATATAATGTCTTTCCACCAAAAATTGACATTTAACACCTTAAAACAAAGACTCATTGCTTAAAATGTCGTCGTTGTTCTGAAAGAAGACACTGACAAATATTTGATTTGAATTGTGGAGATTTTGTACACTTCCATGTATTTTGTCACTAATGACTCGGGTTTCATCTTTTGGCATCTTCAGGCATTCGAGCACGCGAATGAACTCGAACTGCTCGAATGTTCATTTCGAGTTCATTCGTGTGCTCGAATGCCTGAAGATGCCGAAAGGCGAAACCCAGGTCGTTAGTGACAAAATACATAGAAATGTACAAAATCTCAACAATTCAAATTTGAATTTGAATTTGAATTATTGAAATTTTGTACACTTCCATGTATTTTGTCACTTACGACCCGGGTTTCGCCTTTCGACATCTTCAGGCATTTCGAGTCCATTCGTGCGCTCGAATGCCTGAAGATGCCGAAAGGCGAAACCCAGGTCATTAGTGACAAAATACATAGAAATGTACAAAATCTCAACAATTCAAATTTGATATTGAAATTCCATCAAGTACCCTCAGTTGATGTCTTAAATTACTTAAATTATATGAAAAGTATTAGGTTTTAGTAATTGAATTGTATTTTGTTTTTCTGATGTTTTTGAAATGCTATATCTTTTTCATTTAATTTGTATGCATAAAACTGTTGTTTTTCATATGGTTGTGTTAAAAATTTGGTTGTGTTAAGATTTTGATATACATAACTCAATAGGTATTTGTTTAGATTTAGTGTTTGCTTCCAGAACAGCGTCGATATTATCGTCCAAAACCTAACCAAAAACGTTTTGTAAATAATAAAGTTGCTAACTTCAAATCCCAAAGTTCTACTCTTTTATGTTTAGAAAACATCAAATGCCGGGTTTCCGCGAAATTGTTAATACCGCCTTACAGATGTCGCCCAATGGACACGCTCTGTTTTCCCATTCGAATTTTGTATGCAAATCCTCCGGTCTCCAAGCAGAGTTGCAGCATGTCCTTTCTATTGAGAACTGGTCCTTTCAGATTATACCAGTTGTACGATTTTCACAATTTTACCCAGCGAGACGAACGCTGCGCTTAAATTTCCAGGAACTCTTTCAATGTTTTCGCTTCACCGTAGTGGAAACTAAATTAAATAAAACATTGGAAGGTTTTCTTTGCCGTGTAAACGAAATGAAAATGCTACATTTGTTACATTTTGTGAATACGATTTTTTCATGCGAATAGAGCAGTGAATAAAACACATGTTTGCTTTGTATAATATTTTGCGCTAGTAAATAAATCGTACACGAGTGACTTGGATATGTATTTTTAGAGCCATTCATAAATTTTATATTGAGCATACCGGAACTTACCGGAAACCAACCCATCCAATTGCTAATTTTAAGCTCTTAAACACACACAGAATGTATTATTATATTGTAACATATTTAAAAATAAGATCATTAGACACGACATTTGCTTGCTCAAAACTTAGGGCTCGTTTTTCTCTACGTCGTACAAATAAGATTTTAAACTGCGTGTTGGAAGACCACTGATGACCATTATTTAGATATTTATTTTTATATAGAAATTTAACTTAAGCTGGCATGAATGGAAACACGAAGGCTGACCAGAAACAGAGCATGTAAAATGCATTATATGTTTGCTATATGCTCTATAAAAGGACCAGTTTGAATCAAATCCAACCAACACATCTGTCAGTTTGTAGAAACAAATTCTTTTTTTAAATATTTTTATATTTATTTTTTCCCATATCCAAATTATCACAACTCAGAATGCCAGAAACAAAATTTTGCATGCAACTTATTTGCAACGCTAATAATCAATTCGGCGTTTTAAGATCATATAAGGGCGTTTAACGTTGAATGTGTGACACGACTAAACAGTAGGTACGGATGATGATGATGATGATTATTCAGTTCAGAGGAGATGCTTCCAGTCCGTCGAGTGGTGACAAAATCTCACTCGGAAGGCAATAACAGAATGAATCTGCTCCTTCTTTCTTCGTTTATATATACAATTTTTGAATGTCTGTGTCCTACGTTCGTCTTCACGACTCGTCTTTTAGAGCGTTTACCTGTATCGCAGCGTATTCGAATCCGTGTTGTATGTATTGTAGGTCAAATAAAATATTAAATGACAATAAATAATGCCTCGTCAATAATGCTGACGAAAATTAAATGTATGTTTCGTAAATCTGTAGCGTCATGTATTACTACAGGCGAAACTACAACCATGATTAAATATAGCATTTTCATCAAAGAGTTCTGGCTAGTAAGTTATATAAAAATAGTGCATAGTAGTGTATAAATTAGTAAAACTAGTTATATCTGAATTTGAAGTTAACTCTGCATTACTCAATACGTTACTTCAACTTTTTGACAATAAAACGTTCATAAAATTATAAACAATTTTGTCGTTTTTGTCAGTTCGACGTTTTGCTCTCAATAATTTTTGTCCGTCTCTGAATAATTTTTGATTAATATTATAAAGCTGTGCGAAAAATATATGTCTTAACAAACTCAGCACGTAAGGTGAATTTGACAGAAATCTAGTGATGAATTTGACCAAAGAAGATTATTTATAAAAAGCTTTCAAAGGACCTTATTTGCTATCTTTCATCTCCGTTGTATTCAAAATAACGTCTTAGTTGATATTTTATTTTAGGCTGAATTTGTTCCCACAAAGCAACAAAACCCACTATTTAATATTGATCAAATATTTACGTATTTTTTCCTTCGGAAACATACAGCGTATCAACAGGCAGATTTCAAATAAGTACCTCGATATCAAAGAAGAATGGGAAGTGAAGAAAGAAATAAATAAGAAAAAAACTAAAACTCGAAAAGAAAAGAAGTGTTGTGTGAAAAGCCTGGGGCTCGGATCGAAAAACAGAATATTTTATATGAACAAGAGGATTGTCGAAATAATAAAAGCACTGTATATTATTTAAAACGCTTGTAAATTTCTACCTATTCATAAAAAGTCTATTGTTTGTTTTTGCTAAATGTTTTTTCTGATTTTTTCTAATACTATCGAACGTTTTTTTTTTAATTTTTCTCTAACACTCACTCTAGAAACATGGCTATTTAAATTTTGTATTTTGTAGGCTGTTTTGATTGAGATATTCGAGCACACGAATGAACTCGAACTCGAACACTCGTGTGGTCAAATGCCTGAAGATGCCAAAGGGCCAAACCCGGGTCGTTATTGATGTATAAAATTTGATGTTGAAATTCCATCAAGCACCCTCAGTCGATATCTTAAATTACATTAAATTATTTAGATTTTATTTAATTATTTTCAGGCCTAGTTTCACTCAGCGTATAAGCAATCTTTTTCTAACGAATCAGGAGCATATAATAATTTAAAAAATAAAATGATATTATACGTAGTACGAACTGTAAATATGTTTTTATTATTTTAATAAATAAAATGACAGCTTTAAAAAAGCCAGACTTTAAATCCAACCATAAATATATTGATATTTATTTATCAAAACTGCGGTAATTATAATACTGTATCCGAACAAGTCAGTTTTATGTGAATTGTTATAGAATATATTAATATAATTCAAGTAATTAAATTTAATGATTTTGTAATGGACAGAGGCGAGTTTGCATGTAAACGCAATTTATTAAATCATTTTTAATGGTTTTCTAGGGATATTGCATTTTAAGTTGTATATATACATGCATTAGAATATGAAGAATATCTGTGCATTTATAATATATTTATTTCTTGACATTTTGTGGACAGTGGCGTTTTTGCTTGTAAACAACTCAATTGTAAAGAAAGTTATTTGTTATTTTAATTTAAGTAACATTTATTATTTATTGTGTGATAATCATTATGTTTGGTCGAAAACAAGCTAATTTTGTGTTAATCCAAAGTAACCGAGACAGGGGTGCAAAATTGTTGTCATGTCGAAGAAAATGTTGCGAAGCGCTGACTTCAATTATCATTATGATAAATCTTCCATTTTGGAGTCTTGGCACGGAAACTGCAAACAAACGCATCAGGATTTTTCGACAGAGGTGATTTCCTTTGTTTGTGACATATCAGATATGCGTGCGCAGTTAACTGAAAAATAACCTTACAAAACGTCTACCAGAGTTATACAGGGGCAATCTCTATTTACTACCATATAAATAATTCCGCAGCTCACAGGAACAGCATCAAAATTAAACAAACGATTGTAATAATATTTAATAGCTATAAATTATAGAATTATTCAGTATCATATGTATATATGTTTCGTTTCCACTAATCTATTAAATTAATAATTCCAGTTCATCTATTTTTCATGATTTGTAAGGAATTGATTATAAAACAAAGAGAATTGTGAGGACTTATTTTAAGATCAGTCATCCATTTCTCTGAAATAGTATTTGATATCGCATTTAGATTCCTAACAAAGATAGAATACAATTCCGTTTGTATCTTACGTTCTATTGAAACAATATTGACAATTGAACAATATTTCAACAAAAAATTGATTGTTACTCTATCCCTCGATCAATTTTTTTTCAGAGATTATTAAAAAACTTTGACTGTAAAAAAACGAGTCCCTAGTTGTAACTCAATGCGGGAAATGAAATTACTGTAGACATATGCAATCAATATTTTAAAAAACCATGCCTATTATACATCTAATAAGCATAAAATATTTATTAATGTAATAAAATTGTGCGACTAAGAAATTTTTATTTCATTTTTACAAAACAGTAATTTTCCCTTATGTACCCAGTGGGTCCATATGGACCCACCTGTTATCTTGTAATTCTCAGTAGATATAAAAATGTTTTATAAAAATAGCTGTTTACTAGCACATAAATATGTGTAATTGTAGAAGTAAATAATAAAAAAATATAGTAAAAAAAAATACCTGAGCACTTAGCAGTGGAAATTTATTGATCCGTATGGACCTCGGGGACACTAATGAGATAATAGTAAAATAAGTGAATAAAATAAAATTTATTTATTTATAGAGTTACGTTAGTCCGGTATTGAATCGAAGATAAATTTGCTAAGGGAGAAAGTTTTTTGCCGAGTAGAAAAACATTTCACGTGTCTTGTGAAAAATAAATAAGATTTTTACTCCACTCAAAATATCTCCCATTGTTTGTTTAGTTTCTGGTATATGACGTGTAATAGAAAAAGTGAAAAATAAATCCAAACTTTCGCGAGGGCAATACCCCCCATAAAATGGCGTCTATTATTACAGCTCAAGGTGTACGAGTTTACGGGGAATTTTCTTTGTTTGAAACTTTTCATTTTTTAAATTATTCGATGTCACCAATGCGTATGACAGAACCTCTAGTTAACGATGTAGATAATCTAAGAGAATAATATCTAGGCTTAGTTTGTATAGTACGGGATTACGTTGCACAGTATTTAATACGAAGACAGAGTTGACAGTCGCAGCTTAATATTCTAAGCCAGTAATCCGCAACCAATATACCACGGTACACCGGTGCGCCGCGAGATGACCCCAAGTGTGCCGCGGCGCAATGAGGTATAAATGACATGAAATCGATAATTTTACATTAGAAAAAAATACATAATCATTCGGTTGCTAAGATCTTCGTTAATTCTTCGTATCAATTATTCTCGTTGAAACAAATATTGTATTATTTGAATATTTAATGGAATAACTGTATTAGTGTTTGCACAGATAGTGCAATTGAAGTGATAAGAAATAAAATGGGATATGTCTCGTTCGCAAGATAAAAAAATACGCATTTTTGCATCTATTGGGTAAATTGGTGATATTTTTTTTCCAGTGAAATTATTACAAACAATGGATAAATGTATCAAAATAACAATCAATACATTACCAAATCAAAAGGCTAAAATATTTAGTTTTTTGAAAAAAATATTAATCTAGATTCTTTCAAACAGACATATGTTGGTTGTCTCGAGGCAAAGTTTTGTTAAAATTATTTGAACTTTGCTATGGGACTATTTATTTTTTACTTTTTCAAACCGGGCCATAACTTTATCAACTCTTTTAAAATAATCATTGGATACATTGCTGGCATCTTTGAGCATTTGAGTAGGTGAAACAAAAAATTAGTGGCCGAATTTAATCAAATAAAAACAAAGTAAAAAATTGTAATTTTTTGTCGGCTTCCGTGGCGCAGTTAGTAGCGTCGCTGGTTTCGGCTAAGGATGTCTCGGACTCAACTCCCTGTGCGGTCAGTTTTCATAGATTGACCTTTCAATCGATTTATGGATTTCTGTTCGTAGTCTGAATCTTCCCTTCCACCCATCCCAACGGGCGTATCAAGAGCGATTAGCTAACCACAAGTCCTGTCCTAGCCTTATTCTTCTATTCCTATTCTATTCGAAAAAAAGAGAGCTTGAGTAACAAGCAGTTCTCGTAGAAAAGTCCTGTTAAGATACCTCCATTAGGAGACAATATGCTCCACATTGGGAGCAGATATGGAAAAAAAGTTTTGTGATGAAATTTACATATTTTGGCTTATGGTGTGCCGCGAAATATTAGTAAGTGCTTAGGTGCGCCGTGGGTGAGAAAAGGTTTCGGAGCACTGTTCTAAGCGACAGTGCAACATGCAAACAGACCCTTCATATTTATCATCCCTCGGCTGATAAGGGGAGTGAATGTTTGCAAAAAACGAAATTACTTGTTTTTATTAAGAAAACCGGTTCCGTTGAATTTTTGTCAAATATTAAACTTTAAGATATCAAACTCAAGAGGAAACAATATGATTGGTAGGTGACAAATTGTATTTGTAGTCACATCGTTTTGATATTTACAATTTACTGGCGCATTGGCCATGTCATGTCAAATACAGTGAAAGCTTCTATAACATGTTTTTAGCAATATTTTTTTAACATTTCCACTTCCTATGTGAAGAATATAGCCTGCCAATTGAGGTATGTCTACAGACGTTTTCTGCGAGAACTGCTTGTTTCTCAGTTGTACAACCCCTCGTCGAAAAAGTGAGGTTGAGCAACTGAGTAATAGTAGGACAGGACTAGTGGTTAGCTAATCGCTCTCGCTGTACTCCGTTTTTAGGATTGGATGGGTGGGAAAAAATATTAGATATTACAAACATTCATGCCTACAAGCAGAAATCGATTCAAAAACCAATTTCCTCCTTCCTTTCCAAGTCCTTACCGGAATTTAAGCCCGATACATCCGTAACCGTAGCCAACGACGTTGACCACTGCATCACGGAGCCAGCCAATATTAGAGAAGTTAATGTTCCAAACAAAACATATCTAATAAAAAGGTGCAGGAAAATAATATATGAAACAGCGTTTTTAATAGAAAATGTTTATTATGTAAAATCAAACTTTACAATTTTGTCATTCAGGCTGAAGATGCTTCTCAAAGAAGTGGAACACGTGTCACCTTTAGTAACACAGCCAGTGGAATAACAATGTTATAAATTTAAATTTTTTTATGTTCAAAATGAAATTTAAAACATTACCACAGAATCCATCGAAAGATTATCAATGTTTAGATATGCATTTTTAGTTTCTTGATTTTGTGTAATGTGACTTTTAATTTCTATAACGAGGAACTAGTCTCTTTGTTATATAAGGGTTGGCTGTCTATAATATGGTTAAATTTGTAAATATCTGACCAAACATTTGATATCCTTTTTCTTAGTCATCGCTTATCCCTCTTCAACATTGAATCACTGTCACTGGAGTATTATAACAGTATGTAAACTAAATAAATATTTTTATAATGTCTCAGAAGTAGAGCATTTCTTGTATGCTAGTTTCATGGGAATAGTTTCACAGTAATTATGGACAAAAGCTCCGTAGGTAATGTTACGTAGAATTGCATATCCCCGGATTGTTGCAATCTTCGCATAAATTCAGACTGTACTTTCTGTTCAGTCTTGTTCCATGTTTGAATTAAAAAAAAATGTTGCCAATACCAAAAGCGAGCGATTGATATTTAAAAATAAATTTATAAACGGTTTTTGAATTGTAATCTGGATGAAGATTGCGAAATGTGTATTATTTTAATCTAAAACATGACTTAAGACCAAGACACCACTTACAATTTTTCAGACCAATAGTAGTCAATACTTAACGACATTTAAGTATTGATAGATAAAGTCGTTGACGTGCCCGTCTTGACTACAGATCAATGGAGTTGATGCCAAAATATAATGAAATAAATTTTCATAGTTAAGACAGGTACACTTCAAACAATTAAGTATATAAGCTGCTAAACTCATCGAATGTGAGATAGAAAATGCTGTATCAAATTTCAAAAAAAATTTATTCGGGATTTTTTTTTTGACAAGATTAGTATTAATGGATATTTATAGATTTTTTTTACCATATTAGCTCCCATTGTGGAGCATATGGCCTGCTAACGGAAGTATCTCAATAGGAGTTTTTCTACGAGAACCGCTCGTTACTCAGTTTCTAAACTTCTCTTTTTCAGAGAGATAGATGGATAGGGCTAAAGGAGAACTAATGGTTAGCTAATCGCTCTCACTACGCCCCGTTTTTACGAACGGATGGGTGCGAGAGAAATTCTAGACATCACAAAAACCCATGTCTATAGGAACAGACATCTGTCCACACCGGAGCATGAACCCGAGACATCAGTAACCGTAGTCAACGACGTTGACCATTGTACCATAGACACGACGGGAAGTCATTATATCTCACTAATAAAATGACATTAAGCTTTTCTTAATACCACCTGAACTAGGGTGTGATGATACTACGGCGTTGGAATGGATTAAACGCGACCGGCTGTGCAATATTCCTCTGATGTGTGTCTTTTATCGCCTTTTATTATAAATTTAACATATTTGCAATATCAAAAGTTTGCATAAACTAGCTAGAACTTTTCAAAATAAAATATGTTTTTTATTATATATTACATATTATTGAATAATTTTGAATGCAGCTTTGTGAGGTTACGGGCGTTACGACTAATTTAATGCAGCATACCAACAAAAAAGTTCCCTACACCTGCATTAGATTCATTACATTTGAATTAAACTGACAGAGTATATAAGTTATTACATTATCAATATATTCTGTATTAGTATAATATCTGTGATGTGATGGCAGAAGTCGTGTGTAATTTTTTTGATATATTGGTTTTATTCTCACGATTGTGGTGGCACTTTATAAGTATGCCATTATCCATTCAAAAGACATTTGGTTTGAAAAAATACGTCAATTTATTCAAAATAATAAGAAGCCTAGAACGATACGTAAAGAAAGGTAGAATTGACATGTCAACCTCTGCCATAACGTCACAGATATAATATAAACTAACAGAAATCCGTTTAATCACAGTCATGACAATAACGTGAGACTGAAATAGCTATTAACTTTAATATTAGACAATCATTAATGAACTAGATACGCTTATTTTGTTTATTTATTTTAAATAATGATTCATATTATACCATTTCGCAGTTGGACTATTATCTACATAGACGCAATCCCCAAAGAGCTGAACTGTCTATACTCTTTTATTCAAAAGCAATACAAGAAAAGCTTTTGAAAGAGAACAGTAGCGAGGTGCACCGGTTTTACTATTTTCTGTCTCGAGCTGCACTCAAGAAGACGTAGTTGCAGGTACTGGAAGACGTCTGTTAGAGTCTTTTTCACTGAAGAACGAGTGGGCTTCTAAAGCTGGCACATATCTTTGCAGAAAGCATCTCAAATGGACAATGTCTTTTGTTACATGTATTTTGTAAAATACTAAAGTATCAACTCAATGTGAGCCTGTATTTTTTCATTTGAATGTTTTTAAACATGTCCACTCCCAATGTAGAGCAAAAGGTTTTCTAATGGATGTATCTCAACAAACGTTTTTCTACGAGAATTTTTTGTTGCTCAGTTGCTTCACCTGTCTTTTTCGAAGAGAGTTCGGATATAGGTATAGGGCTAGGGCAGGAATAGTTTATTATTCATGATTTGCATTACAGCTGACAAAATCCAATGTGTCAGATATTTTAATTGTTAAAATCACATCAGATCATCTCGAGGAGAAAAAACATCTCAATTGCTCGATTAGTTAGAAAAATTTAAATATTATATTGAAATTGCTGGGGAACCAACACCCATCTGATTGCTATGGTTATAGTTCATACCACTAGACCACAGAGGCCAAATGTATTATTTATATTAAATCTATCTATATTCTAGGGCTTGTAGGCCGTTCATCTTAATCGATTTTAGTGTTCACGGGTTCAAAAAAGAAAGATTTGAGCGGCTATAACGTATATACTATTATTTGTATAACCGACTCTTATTGAGATTTTTGATGGATTCGGCGGTAACATTGTGGAAATTCCGTAATTTCTTTTTTTAATGGCACTTTCTTTTATATATAAACTTCTTTTAGAATCTTTAACTTTTATTGTACTCTCTTGAAAAATCATCTTTTTGGACTTAAACTCATAAACCCATCTTAAATATAGAGGCATTAACAACAGGCATTTATTTTTAGATATGTGTACGAAACATCGATTTACAAATAAATGTTTTAAATCGATTTACTATATTTTTAAAATAAAACACAAATTGTTTGTACTACTTCCATATGTTTATAATGATCAGGATCGGAATCAGCAACATTATAAGTTGATAATAAATGTCTTTCCACCAAGAATTAACAGTTAACACCTTAAAAACGATATATTATAATCTAATATTTTTAATAAATGATATTCTTGCACTATATTTTGATTTTTGTTTCTGTTAAGAAGAAAGAAACGGATATTTTAAACGTCAGTTGAAAGCTATTTTTTCATTTATTCGTTCTTCAATTTACAAAAAATCGAGGACCAACATGTAGATTTGATCGGTAAAGAAAACAATATCTACATTAAAACAGAATAAAATAACAACGTATTTAGTTCTACAAAATTATATTGCTTAGTTGATAGCTATTTCAACTTTGGGTCAGTAATTAATCAAAAAGGTCAGTGATTAATTCGATAAATGGTCAGTATACACGTGGTCAGTTAATAAAATAAACGGTCAGTAATTTATATAAAATGGTCAGTTATTAAATTAAACCTAACGAAAATTTTATTTACTTCGCAATTGGTGCATGTTTATTGAAATCATAAATAAAATAAACATTTCTTAATGTACAATTATAAAACAGTTTAATTGTTTCCCACTCAAAATGGTTTAATGAAATTCGCACGTATATAACCTACATCAGATTTATTAATTTATCTTTTTTACTTAGTTAACCTAACCTAACCTAACCTTCCTTTAATATTTACTGACCGTTTCTTTAATATTTACTAACCGTTAATTGAATTAGATACTGACCAAATAATAAGTTGCCTATATCAATAATCTCTACTTTATTCGCGAATAGCACATATATCCTATGGTTACGTGAGTCAGTTTGTCAAAGGTCTGAATTGAAACAAATTGTCTTGTGATTCGGGTAGGATTTTAACTCTAAAAAATGATGGCTTCTTTTTTCATCACTGTCAGCTTTTAATATAAAGCATATTTATAGAGAATCTCATTATAAATGGTCGCTCAATCTCTTTGCTTATTGAAGGGTAAGGATAGAAAGATGACAATCAAAGCACTTGTTGTTAATCAGTCGCACTCTCTATAGCTCGTTTTTAAAATAAGGTGGGAAGTAATTAAGCAAATCAAATCGATTGAAATATCAATGTAGAAAATTGCTCGTGTAGGTATCGAAACAACAGAATAGGACGATCGTTCAAGAGCGTTGGTCACACAGCTACAGCACCAGCTTACTATAGGATCGTTGTACACAGACAGCAATTGTAGTGTTTAAAAGTTGATATAGTGAAGTATTTTTAAGAAAGCAGAATCTGGCGTCTTTTCATTGAATTTTAATTATAGAAAATGCTCACTTAAAAAAACTGGAGCTAATTTCGAGCGCGGCCCAACACGTTTTTTGTTTACTGCCAAGACCCTTACAGAAATCCTTTTATTTCGTTAAAAAATCTCGTTTTATTCCAAGCAAATAAAAATTAAGTCATTTTTGTAAAAGGTTTCGAGTCTGACATTTTTGTGACGGAAGTTGGGATCTTAAAGCGGATGTGACGGGTGGCGACATCTCTGGGACAGCAGTTCCCAAAATATTTTCTTTATCGAAGCTGTCACTTACACGATAACATGCCTAAAAGTTTATTTTTAAATCTTCAAAGGACCTTCAATAAGGAAAAATATTATGTATATTCTTTTATTAAAATAGAATATACGTAACAGTTATTGGTAAAAATATTTGATAACGTAACTAAAAAAATATTCGGATATTGGGGTCCTCTTCTTCATAGGGTGCTCAAAAGTTATTGTGTTGATTGATTGTAAAACTTTTCACCATCTGTTTCTACTCTTCCCCTATATAGTTTGTCACAAGTATAAATTGAAGGAAAATGAAAGGGAAGAATCATTCGAGTCAGTTCGACTAATGATACAACCAGCCGGCCACACCAACTCGGTAGATACGAAAGCGAATTGATTACTGTTTAGCGCCATATGGAGAGCGAGCGTCCGTGGCGCAGTTGGTGCGGACAGTGTCATAAATTGATCTTTCAATTGATCTATGGATTTCTGTTCGAAGTCTGAGTGTTTGTGATGTCTAAAACTCCTCCCTCCCACCCATCTGATCCTCGCGGAACGTAGCGAGGGCGATTAGCCAAGCACTAGTCTTGTCCTAGCCCTGTAACTCTATCTCTACTATCTTCGAAAAAAGAGAAGTTGAGCAACTGAGTAACAAACAGTTATCATAGAAAAATTCTGTTAAGGTACCTCCATTAGAAGACCATATGCTGCATGTTGGGAACGGACATGAACAAAAAAATGTGATATATCTAGATGCATAGTGACCACGTCTAATAATGTCTCCCCAGACACTCAACGCAACTTTATCGATTGAAAGTCTTTTACGATGGTGCGTAATGAAATTCTCTGTATGTTTTCTTTTCTCAAGCAGAAAAGCAAGATTCACAGTGCTAGTTTTGGCATATCTCAATGACCACTGGTATGACAGGAAGCTACCTAGTCCATTCCTTAAGGACCGAATTCTGAGAAGCCACCCTATCTGCAATATCCGACGCAAGTTAATAGTGTCAAAGCTCAATATACAGTTTTTCTTAACCAGTTGATATGATTCGCCAACGTAAAGTTAGAATGCAAGCGTTGACTAAATGGCATTTTGATAAAAATAGCTTACGGAGCTTAAGAGGTTACAGTAGACTTTTTTTCCATATTGCGAAAATTGTTAATCGTTTACCAACACATAAATCTTACACACTATAGCATTTTTTTCCACGGAAATGGTAAAGTTTTCAAGCCCATCTCTCAAAGAGTTGTCAAGTGTTTTTCAGATATGTTTTGCTTTACGCAGTGACTACTTTAGAATTATTTTATCCGATTACTTTAGAATTTATTGAAAGTTACCGAGATACTATAACCTCTCAAGAAGAGCGCGACTTAGTTGGATGAATGGAGTTTCATAAGACAGCAATTTGCGTAGGAAGTTTGAAGACCGAGTGGTGGATGGAAATCGATTGAGTTGGCTAAGGCTTAACCCAAACTTATGCGACAAAAAAGGAGAAAGAACTGTTGCTTAATCGCCTTTATCTAATCCAAGAACGTTATTTGAATCCACTGCAATGTGAAGAGACAGCACTAATCGAAATTTCTCATTTTTAATCAAATTCTAATTCAAATTAAGAATCCCTCCAAGGATTTAGAACGACTGATTATTGCAATAACAAAAGTACATGCGCGCCCTAGGACTACGCCGCTTTTGCGGAATCGAAATCCGTTTCCGTTTTGTTTATTCTCCGACGTCATCAGGCTGTGTTATTGTATTGGGCGAAAAGCGCGGGAAAACCGAAGCTCGGGTAAAAAAAAGTCAAAAACACTGCGCTCCCCGGCTCCGGTTGACGAAAGTAAATAAAGAAACACTGAGCGCATGAAAAAACATCTGATTAATGGTCGGTTTTTCTTTTTTTTTTTGCAAAAACGCCGTCAATTTATATATCACTCAGACGGTAAGCTGAGCTTGCTATGTTATTTAAATCTCCTTTTAAAAAGATATATTTTAGGCTTTTTAGTAGATTTAATGCGGTGCGGATTTGGGTCTATTGTCAAGAACCTACGTACTTTTTCGTTGATTAATTTTAAACATCCTGATTCTTAAATATTAAAAATATTCATTTGGAATATTTAAACATCAGGTAGATCAATTTGTGGCCATAAAAATTACCACTAACTATTTTCTATGGATTCATCGGAAACTTTGTGGAAGGTCATTTTTTATATATAATTAAAATTGACGACTTAGTTATTCCACTTAGTTTATGACCAACGTTTTGCCTCTTTAAGATGCATCTTCAGAATAACTTGCTTGCTTAAGTTATCAATTTTAATTTTATGTTAAATTTTTTAAATATGAAATGCGCTTCGTTCTAAAAGAAGAAATCGACTCAAATACATTAATATAGAATGCACAGGAAACAAACAGCCTACAATAAAGCTATATTTAACATGGTAAATATTATGAAAATTACTACCAGTTGACAGTGCCACCTCTCAGTATAGCTTAATACGCTTTATGCGAACAATACGCAGCCCGAGAGGGAATGTGTGTGTGTGTATTAAAACTGTACGTTAAAGGTTCACCCAACACTTCAACTCACATACTAATTCTATTACTGTGCATTGATTGACAGAGAGAGCGAGAGTGTGACTGCGTGGGCTGCGTTGCAGACAGGAAGATAAATCAAGACAAATATATACTGTCGGGTCTGTGGTGCAATGGTCAACTTCGTTGGCCACGGTTGAGGATGTCTCGGACTCAATTCCTGGTACGGAAAGTTTCATAAATTGTTTTTTTCAATAGATTTATGGATTTCTGTTTGTAGAATGGATGTTTGTGATGTATACGATTCCATCACACTCTTCGTACCCTTAAAAACTGGGCTTAAAGAGAGCGGTTAGTTGACCACTAGTCCTGTCGTAGCCCTATCCTTTTATCTACACTCTCTTCGCATAAAAGAGTTTGAGCAACTGAGTAACAAGCAGTTCTGGTAGAAAACTTCTGTTAAGATACCTCCATTAGGAGACCATATGTTCCACACTTTGGTACTTTATTTTGACGTTTTAGTGAGACAATATGTTAAATGCGTATAACCTTGATCAAACGATAATGCTTAATGCTACATTTTGATTGCTATTTTGTCATATGTTTCACATTAGGAGCAGACGTGATGAAAAAAACATATAATGTAATGAATGGTATGCCAGGAATATTTTTAAAATAAAGACTAGGTTCTCAGAAACGTAAAATAAAATAATAATATAATATAATAAAATAAAAAAATACTGTCTATGTAGAATTAAGAAAAAAACAAAAAATCTTAACACCATTGATTGTGATGGATATTGATTGGAAAAATAACTAATTATAAATAATGAGAGGTTTGTAAAAAAACCAGTCATGCAATAATTGAAATTTCTGTGAGTCTATTAACATCGGCAAAGGTGTCGCAGTATTGTTGTTACGTCACCTTACGTCATCTGACAAGAGAAATTAAAGTTAAATATACAAAAAAAAATCTTTTTTGTTTAAATATAATTCGACATTTACAAAAACATAATTAATTTATTCCAGAGCCACATTTTAATTAGACCTGTTTGTATATTTAAAACCGCTTGCTACAGATCTGGGCCTGCAAGTAGGTGCGTGCTTTTACTTTATTAAAACATATTTAAAAAGCTGGCACGCGCTGGTTGGCACGCCGCCGCAAAAAGCTCTGGCGGAGGCTTTTTTTAAATCCATTAAAAGCTCTGTTTTGTTTACCGGGCGAAAAACACACAGCCAATACACAGGGTGATGAGCGTACGTATTTTCATATAACTGATATAAATCACGATGTGAAAAATATTTATTAAAAATTTTAATTAGCGCCTACAGTCAATAGTGAATAGCCAATAGGTTTAGTGATTGATATTGAAATACTTTTTAGATTTATAAATTCTATAAGAAATAATCAATCATGAGTATAATAAAATAAAAATTTTATAATTATAAAAAAAAAGCTGACGCATAAACAATGAGTAATAATACGCTCAAGCGTTTTTACCCTTCTTGTTTGTGAGGTCAAGGTTTCAATTTCCAGGATGAACGGTTTCACATATTAATTTTTCAGTAGAGAGTCACCTGATGCATTTTTTACCATTTCCGCTCTCAATGTGAAGTATATGATACTTTTCGAGAAATCTCAACAGACGTTTTTCTTGTAGAACTGCTTGGTACTCAGTTTCTCAACCTTTTTTTTTCGAAAAAGAGTAGGGATAGAAGGATAGAACTAGGGCAGGATTAGTGGTTTTCTAATCGCTCTCGCTACTTTGCGTTATTAAGATCGGATGAGTTGGTTGAATTACGTTTATTACAAATATCCATACCGTCGAACAGAAATCCAGGAATTGATTGAAAAATCAATTTATGAAACTGTCCGTACTGGGATTCGATCAGGTACCGGAGTCAACGACGTTGAACACTGCACCACTGACTTGTCAATGATGGTCTAATATTCCTAGTCGTTGAATAAATTTATTTGATCAAAAAAAAATCAATGGACATATTATGAGTCGCTGAGTCGCTAAATACGCTCCCGAAGGAATTGCTATGAGCAGTATGATAGCTTTGAGTATAATTTAAGTTATTTTGTGTCGTCCAGTGTATAATGAATTGTAGAATATTCTTTTACAAAAGTGTAAAACGTAGATCGAGGTGGTGTAAAAAAACAACATTTTTAAGTTTGAAAAATTTTTACATTTCGAACAGGGACGAAATAGGAAGAAATTTTAGACTTGCTACTGGAAAAATTGATAGATCCTATCGATAGAGCACATTCATACATTAAAAACTTTTTTATTGAAAAATCGCCAGGATATAGCGACACAAATAAGAAATAAGCTAAAACAGTTCAATTCGATTCTATTAAAAATCTCTTAATATGGCACGAGAAACTTTGAACGAAAAAAATTTAAAAAGTTTGACAAAAATATCAAGCTTTTAAAATAAATTTTAGTTTAGCCACTCGATGATATATTCTGACTTTAGTAAGTGAGCTTTTTGATATAAAGTGTAGCAAAAACATTTCACTGTATGAAATTTATTAAAAAAGTCTGGTAAACAGAAATGGAAGCCTTCCATTAAAACACATACCAAAATAACTGACCGAAACTTCTATGAAATTTACTCATACAATATTAATGCCATATGTAGGCATATTCTTTATGTTTATAATATATGAACATTTCACAATACATACACCAGTGTCTGGTATTTAAAAAATAAATATATTTGGAACAAAAAAGTCTTATAGCGAAACATTCTTCGGGTTTGAATCGCAGTGTGGTCACTTTCATAAATTAACTTTTCAATCGATTTAAAAATTTGCATTTCAAATCATCAATGTCTGTCATGTCTATATTCCTCCCCAATTGTATAATTATACATAGCAAGAGCGCTTAGCTAAGTCCTGGTCTAGCTTCCTTCTGAATATCAATCATTTCGCATAAAACAACTTCAGTTGAGGTGCTGTATGAAGAGTCCATATGCAGTACTCCGGGAGCGAAAAAAACAGTTTTTATGAATGAACCATGAACGTTTGCAGTCTCAATATAATTATCAATAAATTTAAAATAGAAAATGCAAATAGGATTATTAATTTTAAATTATTATTTAAATAGCATTCATATTATTTTTTCTCGAAATAACCAAATAAAAAATGAAATGAATGCTGTGCTTAATTGAAAGTAAATTGATTGTGTTCATTAAAGTATTTACGATAAAATAAAATTAATCAAAACAGCGTTTGAATGAGAGTTATTAATATTATATTTGACATATATATAAATCGGATTTTATTTGATTGAAAACAATTATAAATATAAGACACAGATACAGATTTAGAGAAAATTGAAATAATTCATGTAGCATAAATAAATTTGTTATGCTCTAAAAATTCCTGGGTTACATAATCAAACATTTAATTTTTATAAATGAGAGAAAACAATTGAACTGATTTTAATTAGTTCAGCGAGAACTTTAATAATAAATGATCAGTAACTTTTCAATAAAACATTGTAGTTGCTATTTTTTTTTATTTTATTTAATTTTTGAATTGCATATATTCAATATACGTGAAGTTGATCTCGTTAAATTGTGGTAATCAATACAAAAGGACATTAAAAAAATGCTTTCTGCACGCAAACACGTCGAGGACATAATAAATTTGTCCTGAACGTTTATATAAATAAATTATTTTCAATATGGACTCACCTATATAGGTTTGCATAGAGAGCGCTCCCCACGAACCCCACTGCCGATTTCGGCTCATGCAGGAATCTGACTTCGAGAGGAGTGATTCCCTGCTCTCCAAGGTCTATCGTCTGGATCAGCTCGCGCTTTGACCAGCTGTAGAAGTTCAGAGACTGGCCGTAGAGCCCAGGTGGGCCATCTAATTGGAAGCCTCTGAAAATAATTAAAGCTTAGTATTATAACTACATACATATAACTGATTACGATTTTACTTTTAATAACAGAACTACTCAAATAACAGAACAACAAAGCCCAATAGAATGCTGGAAATATCTCAATTTATTAATGACTAGTCATTCCACTGTTAGTCTAAGCGTCAGGTCTGTTGGATCTAAATTAGACTTTAGAGTGATTAGTATTTTTCAATGCTATACTAATAGATTTCTAATACTGTGATTGTGTATAGACTGAAAAATGGATACAGATGGAATATTCATATGTTTATTGACAAATTGTCATATTTTGTAACCCAGTAATAACGTAGTTTACCGATTGGATAGCTTATACGTTGATTTCCCAATTGATTTATTGATTTTTATAAAGCACAGCCCTTTCCATAGTTAAAGATTTGGGCGTATGGAACGATCAACTAACTACTTTTGCTTTTCGATGCTCTATACATCTATTCATACCGATGGCCTAGTTTCATAGATATAAACTAATTCGTAGTTTTGAGATATGGCCGATCAACTCTGATGACTCATCTAAACAGACTCGTAAAAAGTGATCGCTTATTATTTGTATTCATTTTTCATTCAAATACTTGGTCGATAGTTTATGGTTTCATGATTAAAGGTTGTTTCTTTATGCAATGCCACGATTAACAAAAATGTATTTCCGCAGTACGATATTTTGATATGTATAGATATGTAACCGAGAAATTATTTAATTTTACTGATTTCCATATACAAATATCTGCCTTTTGAGAGAAAACCTGTATATTTTACAAACTGTACTTTTTTGGAACTGCTGAAGAGCTGTATTCGAATATAATGGCTAACTTAAATTAAAATATATTAAATTTTTGACTTATCGTCCTATGGAATTGGGCCATCGATACATTATGGTTTACGATGAGATCATTGAAACATTATATATTGAAATGCTCTTCTAAATGTTCAAACCCTTTAAGTTCGGAAAATATGGCATAAACAAATCGACTAGAACTGTAAAGAAGCATAGAATGGAATGAAAATCTCTTAACGGACACATTTCATTAATTTCTGTTTACAAAATTAATTATGACGTTGAGAATTTAATTTTTCGTTAAATTTGAATTAAAAAAAACCGTTAATCTTTCGTTCACAGCATTAAGATTAACTTAACGTTGTATTCTAAAGTGAACAAAAAGCCTTGGAAATTAAAAAAAGAGCAACTGAAAAAGAAATTAAATCCTTGAACAATTGAATAAAGAGTGAAGAGTGTCCTTCTACAAAACGCCCTATTATGATTGATGACGTGAAAATAATCGCACTTCTTTCTCATTTGTTCTGCCATCTTTATTTTGCTTCTTTCTCTGCCTTTTCTCTGGTTCTTTTGTCTTCAATTAGCTTAACTCATGCCTGGAGAGTGATGTATGAATAAATAAATATAATACATGTAATCAAATATATTTTTTAATATTAGTAGAATATTGGGTATGCGTTATCACATGCTTACGTATCACATGTTTGGAATCAAACCTCTATCAATTTTTAATGAGTACAAATTTTAGTAAATGATTTCAATTTCTATTCCGTAAATTAAAAAATTAGAATGTCAGTTTTCAATTAGTTCAAAGTAAATTAATTACAGTTTTATTGTACTAGTACACAATTTGTCTGTCGTAAAGTTAAAAAAAAAGGAAGAAGATTATGATATGAATTCATTTTTTTTTTGACTAATTTTGAAAATTAATTAACAGTCTTAAATTAAGTATATACGGAAAAATGTTTTTTTTTTGCTTATTTGTGTATTCCAGCAAATGCGTTGAGAAAAAATATATACGGTAAATTCCCGATTGTCCAGGCTAATGGTGTGGAGAAGCGGCAAGGATTAACGAAAAACACAGATAGTTCGAGCTATGGTATTTTCTTTTTTAAATACTACATATACATTTCTAAAGCAGTAAATTATTTTTAAATGTTTGGTACTCATTATTTATTAGGAAAATCTTTGATTTCGTAAGACGCGTAAACATGAAAGCGAGCAATTTTTAAAATTTAAATTCATGCACTGTAATCGGGAGTCAGCTGTATATTAAAATTGAATATTTTTTGTTCCATGTTCGCTCTCAATATGGAAAATTTAACAGTGTTTTAAGCAAATATCGCAAAAAAATAGATGCCGAGAGTGAAAAGTACTTAATGCATATGAATCTATGTTAACTGAAAAATGTTCAAAATTGCATAGATTTTGTATTTCATTAAAAATATACTATTTCGGTTTTATTGAGCATGTTATTTAAAACAAAATCTCAGTTTCAATGAATTTGATTTCTTTGCCAAATTTTTTCTATATCTGTCAATTTTGGCAATTTCATTTTGCATTTTAGCGTTTTAGGCCATTAAAAATGTACAATTTAAGCGTAAATTTAGCATCCATTTTTATTAAGAGTTTAATTTCAAATAACAAACAATTTCAAAGAATAAAATTATTTAATATACAATTCAAAGACAACACAACAATTAAAAAATAATAAAAAAACTCAAAAATATTTTGTAAGTATATAAAATATAAAAATAAAATACAAAGACAAAAATATTACTATGAAAATACAAATCAAATTAAAATTATACTCTTTATATATAATTTGGGCGCAGTGGCGTTGTCAACGTAATAATACGGATATTACCCTAAAGAGATTGACCATAGACAAAATTGTTATCATAAAAAAAAAAATTTCATTTGTTTGTTATTTTAGCATCTATTTTGTGAACATCTATATCATTCGCTCACCTTTCGTATTTCAATCTATAACGTAATACTACGCTAACGCTAAGAAGAACAAAGCCAAGCCTGAGTGATTATAATTTGAATGGCAATTAAGCTGTCAATAAAATTTATTCCATAAATACCTACTTCGCATATTATTCCCGGCTTATGCTTCGAGTTTTATAGGGCTCTTATAAAGCAGTAATTTTAATAGAATTGTTCTGATATTGCCTGGATAATTTATTGCTCATATTTGCGACATTAACAGCCATTTTATTGTGTTCCATATAGATTATCCATAAATCATTGCTAATTGCATCATTTCTGTAACTATCATAATAATATGAGAAAAGTAATGAAAGCATATTTATTTAAGTACATAATCGTACATATTGTAAGAAAAATTTAAATAACTTTTACTCTTTTTACCGAACGGAAATTTACACCTGCATGATCATATCGATTGTGCTTTGGCCGATTGATGTAGAACTCAAAAATACGAAAATGAGTTAATGATTTGTTCTCTAACGTTCCCGTTTCCATGCTAAAAAATCCCTTGGGATCTCATGCAGTCACATTGCGTTACCGTATGGGTTTTGTCATAAAAACGCATTTATAAAGCGAAATGACAATTTCACAAAAAGTAAAATATGGTGTAGAAATAAGTAATTATTTTACATCATATTTTAAGTGTAAAACCTGAAAAACATATCAAACTTTGCGAAATAATCGAAAGAAGCAAGAATCGAAATTCTTCATAGTAGAACAGGCTCGAGATGTGTTTCAGTGCCGTTTGAAACAAAACGGTTTCATACGGTATGGTCAGGCATCTCGGATCGTTACTATATAATACTAATTATTACTATACTATATTTAAGATTAAACTATACTATGATGTTGTCTTTTTCGATGGTAGAATTGACGAGGTTTTCAAATTCTGATTAATTATACAAAGAAGACGTAAGCAGTAATGTATTTTTAATTATATGTAGAACTATTTTATTTACAAATAGCAATATTTTCAACTTTTTGTATGACCTATTTCACACATAATTTAAAGGTTTAAAGGCCGAAGTAACGCATTCTTAGTAAAATAAAGTACAAGTAAAGGTTAAAGACGACAGAGCAGGCCCCGGCCAATTGATATGAATCAGAAAAAATAAATTTACCACTTTTTGGAAGGGAAAAGTAATTTAACGTAGGTTTAAGGTTCAAAAATTCTGATCCTGCCGCTTGATGTAAGCCACTATTATATCGACACTACGATAAAAACAGTTTTTATTCTCTCCTGCACAATTTCAATTTTGAGGGTTACATCAATTGACCAGAACACCGTCAATCTGTATATTCAATACATACATGATAGTCAGTGTATTTTTTGGAAAATGGTATTAGAAGTACACCCGATTCTTTCTTTGCACGGAGGAAGAAAACGAAACAATTATTTTTTTATATTGATTTTTTGTTTTTACACGGTTATAAAAGTTTTATTAAATGCAGTACATAAAAAAATATATTTAAAAACACTTCATTTTTGTTATTTGGCAAATTTTAAGATGCAGGTGTTAATGACTCATGCATGACTTGTTATTGTTGTGATACATTTATGTTGCTCTTCTATGTTTCGATTTTATTCCCTTTCTGGTTTTTATTTTTCAATGTCTATTTTCCGAATTATTGTCTTTCTTGTCATGTAAAAGAATTGTTTACAGATAAGTGCAGTCGTATCTTTATATACAAATAAAAAAAATATTCGAGAGTTTTATATTTTGAATGATTTTTTTTTCATGTCCGCTTTCACTGTATATAGCATATGGTCTCCTAACGGAGGTATCTTAATAAAAAAATTCTACGATAACTGCTTGTTAATCAGTTGCTCAACTCTCTGAGTTTTCAATCAAATTATGGATTTTTATTCGAAGGAATAGATGTCTGTGTTGTCTAAAATTGAATCTCATAAACCAGGTTCTGAAAACAGGGCATAGCAAGAGCGTTTAGACATTCACAAGTCCTGTCCTGTCTCTATCCTTTTATCTCTTTTTTTTTTTGTTCCATGTCCGCTCCCAATATGGAGCATATGGTCTCCTAATGGAGGTATCTTAACAGAATTTTTCTACGAGAACTGCTTGTTACTCAGTTGCTCAACCTCTCTTTTTTTTAAGAGAGTAGGGATAGAAGGATAAGGCTATGACATCACCAGTGGTTAGCTAATCGCTCTCGCTACGCCCCGTGAGGATGGGATGGGTGTGAGGGAGGACTCAGACTACGAACAGAAATCCATAAATCGATTGAAAGATCAATCTATAAATACCTTCCGCACCGGGAATTGAATCCGAGACATCCGTAACCGTAGCCCACGAAGCTACCAACTGCGCCACAGACGCCGACAAATACATATATGTTACCGTACTAAAAACAGTTACTACATATAGATTTAGAGCAAATGCGAGTAGTTAGTCAACACGTTTTGTCATTCTTAACGCAGGTCAAGGCTCCTTGATTAAAATATATTTTAAATGCCGATGATAGGTGTTTCCGACATAAAATACCTATTTTTTTATATATATGTTATTTATATCGGTTTGTATTGTTCTAGGAAAGAAAAACATGCGTATTTAATGAGTAACTAAGTGAGTGGGTGATGCCGAAACAGCTATCAACTATATAACTTTCCTATTGTATACTATAGATGTACCAATTTAATTTGGCCATTAATGAGAATGCAACCGTCGCTTTAGGAATGATACCATCCATACTCAACCAGAACTGAAATTTCAATAAATTCTAAAACTGATATTTTAGAGACGGTTATTAAAAGTAGACAGGATATTTATTTTGTATAAAATTGCAATTGGAGAAATTCAGTTCCAAATGCGGCGGCGGGCAAGTAATGTTGGTAATAATATAGAAACTCTTCTTTTTTACTGTATTGTGATGGAGTTCTTCTAGTTGAAGTATATTATGTCAATTTAATCGATACAAGTATAAATTGGAAACTTACTTCTTGAAAGCTTTCGGGGCTCCCCATTCCGATGAAACCATCACATCATGATATGGCTGATACCAGAAATCGTAACCAAACTTGGCTTGCTCTCCATTGGTCCATGTTCCTGAAAGATAAGGAGAAATGTTATTTTAGTGAATTATGTTTTAATAAAATTAAATAAAGGATAATACATAAATAAAATTTAATAACAAAACAACGACAATAATAAACAGATGCTTTCACGTTAGCAAAAGCAATTACCAATTATTTATTCTTTCAATAAATATATTTTTTGAGACATCTCTCATATAAATAAGTGTGCAAAAAGAATATAACAAACCGAATAGAAAAGCATGAAATAAAATATATATCTGCTACATGTATGTTTTTATTTATGTCCGCTCCCAATGTGGAGCATAATCTGTAGTATAATATGGTCTCCAAATGGAGGTATCTTTACAGATTTTTTCTTTAAGAACTGCTTGTAACTCAGTTGCTCAACCTCTCTTTTTTCCGAAGAGTGTAGGGATAGAAAAATAAGGCTAGGACAGGACTAGTTGTTAGCTAATCGCTCTCGCTACACCCCGTGAGGATGGGATGGGTGGGAGAGAGGACTCAGACTACGAACAGAAATCCATAAATCGATTGAAAAATCAATTTATGAAAACCGCCCGCATCGGGATTTGAACCCGAGACATCCGTGGCCGTAGCCAACGACGCTACCAACTGCGCAACGGACGCCGACAAATTTTTTGAATGATCGATTCAAAAATTGTACATCTGACGTAGTAACAAAATTTATAAATGAAACGCTGATGAATATTTTAAGACCTAGCAAATTTAATCATAGATTTATTTTTAAGCGATAAATAGTTATAGTTTGTTCGATAGATTATTGAGCTTTAAAATATTTTACGTATTATGGGGATTCCCAGATAAGATACTCTTGTGAGAAACGTTAAAATTATATTTTTAAGAAAGTACTTAACCGTGTCTTATTTTTTTTTATTTCATTCAATATTAAATTTATAGGTAGAACGGTGTAACGCTTTCGAGAAAGATTTTTTGTTGAATTGAATTTTAAAGACATGCTTGTTACAAAGTTGGACACATATTTAAATATATAAAATAAATCTTTACAGAAACGACAGAGTTTTATTGTCTGATTACTCAAGTCTTTTTTGATGATTGAGCAGGTAAGAACCAAAAGCAACTTACTTATTGGATAGTGGATTTTTATTCTAATTTTTTATCACCAAAAAGTGGCGAAGTAACCTTAGTAAATAAGCGCGCACTAAAAAGTATAACGTCATTACAAGAGCGTAAGCTAATAACGCTACTGAGTCAGGATGAATTACTCTATATATATTACTATGTCCACCCCCAATATTGAGCATATAGTCTCCTAATGGAGGTATCTCAATAGTTTTATACGAGTTGCTCAACCTCTGTTTTCGAAGAGAATAGGGATAGAAGGATAGAGCTAGGACAGTGGTTAGATTATCGCACTCGCTACGCCTCGTCTTTAGGATCGGGTGAATGGGAGGGAATTTTAGAATAATATGTAAATATAATAAAGTAATAGCCGGGTGCGTAAAGCAGTTGTCAATGTTGTTGGCTTTGGCTACGGTGCTCACGGGCTCAAATTCCAGTACTAACAGTTTATTAATTGATTTTTTAATCGATTTATGGATTTATATTTGAAAGCATGGATGTTTGCAATGTGTAAAAATTCCCTTAACACCGTGCGTCTAAAGCCGCGTACTGACTTGTACAAATTTACACGCACGACGTGTTGCGCGAGCAAAAATGCTCAAGTCAGTTCAGGCCTTTATAACCGATGGCGTATTAAAATTGAGAATGCGGTTTATATTCTAGAAGATGAAGCTTTGTTTTTGTTTGCCTGTTGTCTTCGATTTCTGATTTACACGAAGAACAAAAGCGACAGATTTAGACTCAATTTAGAGAGAATGCTTATACTCCGAAGTCTCACAATGTAATATCCAATATCACTCAATGTAAGCTTAGACGAACAATTGCCATTGTGAAGCACAGACGCGTCGGTTTCCGATATCAATTTCTCTATGCCCTCGGGTAGAATATATTGAAAAGGGCATTCTGATATTCTTGTACTATATACATGGCTATATCTGAGCCACAAACTTACGAATGAATTTTATAAAAATACGTATTAAAGTTGCAATACCAGTGTTTTTATATTTATAACCAGTACCGCAAATATCGATACCGGTATTCCAAAAATATAACATACAAGTGAGTACCCTGCATGCGTTGCAATGCCACTCAAAGAAAGAAAGTGTTTGTGTTTTAATTATGTTTATTGAAGTGCTTTTGGACAAACAATATTTTTTGTTTTTTACTGTCTGGTGCGTACATGAATAAATCAGAAGGTTTTCTGAGATGTTGCTATTTGTACGAATTTGATTCTTTTTTTTAGATTTTAGATATATCTGGATTGTGAGATATTTTTATATAAAATAAGACCGACTGTAAGTTAAAAATTAAAAAGTGGAGAGTTGGGCTCGGACCGGGCCGGGCCTGAGTGTACTTTGCCTATATCCTTCGAGCAAGTGCAAGCAATAACTTAACGACGGAATCAGATGAACGGTGTGGCAGTGCGAAGATACGAACAAACAAACATTGATTTTTATATATTAGATAAGACCTACTGTAAGTTAAAAATTAAAAACGTTGAGAGTCTGACTCGGGTAGGGCTGGGCCTAATTGTACTATTCCTATGTTCTTTGCGCAAGTGCAAGTAACAACTTGACAATCTTTATTGGAATTGGATGAACGGTATAACAGTGGATAAGACGCGAACAAATAAAAATTGATTTTTATATATTAGATGATTATGAGTAAACAATTAGGGACGAATAAGAATACCGGTATTTTAATATTTCACGACGGGTGGAGTGGTCAACGTATTTGGCTTTGGTTGCGGTGCTCAAGGGCTCAAACTACAGTACGGACAATTTCATACATTGATTTTTCATACATTGATTTATGGATTTCTGTTCAAAAGTATGGGTGTTTGACGCGTACAAAATTCCCTCTCAAAAAAAGAGGATTGAGCAAATAAGTAACAGAGAGTTCTCGTCGCAGATAAATTTCTGGTTGAGATACCTCCATTATTTGTCAATATATTTCACATTGGGAGAAACACGATTAAAAAAAATAGACCTGAATTAATCACTACCGGTATTTTGATATTTTATATTAAATGCCGATATATTTCGTATACAATAGCCCAGATCGCTCTGTAGACGTTTTATTATTATCACATATCATGACCTAAGCGATTATGTAAAATAAAATGTTATGCAATGCACACACAGTTCCAACGTACTAGCTTCTTAAGACATTCAGTATTTCCAATGACGGGTACTGTTATACTAGTATCTATGTAAATATATACGGCTAACTTAAAGCAACTGTTCAGCATAAATAAGTCTTCAACAAATGCCATGTTTTAGAAAGTACAGGAAGCCTTTAATTTATATGAACTAGACAGAATAAAAAATTGTAATCATTAACAAACAAAAAAATGTGCGGAACACTACCGTGCTTCTATAACGGATGTAAAATATTATTGTACGGGCCCAATGCCATTTCATAATGAAAAATGCTCAAGGCATGTCAAAAAACATGTGTTTAAACGGAAAACCTCTATAAAAGTAAGTAAAAGAAAAAGCCCTTGTCATATAATGTAATGGGACAACATACGATGAGCTAAATTATGTATATAAAAAAGTAACATCGTTATCTGTCAAAAACAAATAACCTGCCATCTTGTTTTCTTGCTGCTGAGAACTTGTTACTCACTTCACGCGTCACGTGATACGGGCTTGTTTGCTCCAGTCCTTTTTCAACTTTGAGGTTTCAATTACGGTTACAGGAAGTTATGTTATGTTTCCGCGACTTTCCATTATTATGGTTGTGATAATATTTTCACGTATTACATGGAAGAGAGATATTATAGCATGTTTTGATATTACCCGATCGTCTCTGGATAACAATATTGATTTTGAAACTTTTGTTCGTATACGTGGAGTTGAATTACGTTTTGTTGATAGGATGAAAGTTTCCAAATGTACGGTTAAAATGATTTCTACTACGCCGGAGCAAAGTAATATCTATTATTATTTAATTTTTTTCTAAATTCCAATGAATATGTATGTATCCAAAGGAATTCATGTGATTTTTACATTAATTTACCCTACCACCAGTATTGAAATTCTTTAATAGTAAATGGAACTAGGCCATACTTTGATAACTTTAATTGAATCATATTGTATTACATATCGAAGAAAGCTGCTTGGCAAATATGAAATATTTTAAAAAATAAAACACAATTCATTTGTACTACTTCCACACGTTTATAATGGTATATTTTTTATATAGAACAGTAAGTTCAGCCGTAATCGCTTCACTTGTCACTTTTAAGTTGTTAACTATCAATTTTTTGTGGAAAGGCAATTTATTTTAAAAAATAATACACAAAGAACGTGAAGCGGTAACGGCTTAACTTACCGTCCTATATAAAAAGTATCATTATAAACATGTGGAAGTAATACAAATGAATTATGTTGTGAAAAGTGAAATATGAAATAAGAAATATTCACAGTTGACTTCTTATTGAGAATATCATTAATCACTTTTATGGTGTTAACTGTCAATGTATTATATTTTTAAAATGAAACACAATTTGTTTGCACATGTTTATACCGGTTTCGCTCATCGCGAGAATTATCAACTGAGTTAACAGTGATAAGTTATCATTAAAAATCTTTCATATTTTAAATACCACTTTGGATTATTACTGAAGTGAGTGTTATACTATAATTATGCGAAATATAACTGATGAGATCCATAAATGGTATGAAGATACTTGTCTAAGCTGTTATACTCCATATAGATAATTTCAAGTAAAATATTCGCTGTTTTACAAATTACAGCCATGAACAAATTACTAAAACGGTGAATAAAAGGATGTCCTAATATGAATCATATAGAAATTTGGATTATTGAGATTTTGTACACTTCCATGTATTTTGTCACTTACGACCCGGGTTTCGCCTTTCGGCATCTTCAGGCATTCGAGCACACGAATGGACTCGAACTGACAGACAGTAAACAGTGTCTAACGTTTATATAGAATATACAAATACGACAAATATTATTTACGAGGTAAGATATTATACTTCTGAGAGCCACACTGATACCTGAGTTAAAATTTCGAGAATCGCCTTAATCCTTATTTTGTAAACACCATATTTAACAGAGTGGCGAATTGCCGCTTTTCAACTTCTTTTAGAAATACCAGTGATTTTACAATTATAATAGTATTGTGGGTTTTGACGGGATGCAATTCGACGAAAGGCTAAATATATACAATCATTCCACATTTAGTGACAGGTGTTTCAACGTATAGGATATAATAGCGGAGAATTAGGAAGATTCAGCTGCTCATTCAAAATTGGCAAGGAATTTAACTGGGCTCTATTAATTTCCAAAATTTCTTGATAAAATAATTGATGATCCCCCATGTTTTTATGCAACAGTTTAACCCCATCATCCGCATTAAACGTATGGTTCCATCCAAATTTGATATTGAAATTCCATCATGCACCCTCAGTCGATGTCTCAAATTATAAAATGAATCATATAGACTCTTGTAAAACTTGCATAAAGTGGATGACACCTAGAGATTCCAACTATTCGGATATCAAATAGTAAAATTGAAACTATTCGAAGAGTTTCTGACGTAGGAAAAAATACAAAAAATTTGATTGTAATAATTAATAACATATCATTATATATACTAAAATAATAATTTATTAGTACATTAAAATTTGTAAGAAAACGAACTCAATTATAATAAATATCACATTTATTCAAATTTTTAATCACTGATATACATTTTAGTAATGATGAGATATCTACATCTTATATTAATTTACGACTATATCTTTTTCCACTTGTGCCAACTTCTCTAGATATAGACAGTATAAATACAATACCGTTCAATTATATCACAATATTTAAAATCTGCAGCTACGTCGGATTACACCAATTGTATTTCTTCAATTACTAAAAGTACGGCACGTTTAAAAGGTTTTTAAACCCCGAGTAATTTGTCAAACTCAGGTATTAGATGATAAGATACTGAATGCGCCCAAGTTGGGTGAAGACAACAAAAAACCGCTACTTGGGGTAATCATTATTGTTTTTAAAATCTGGATAAATTTTAATGTGATCTTTCGCCAACATCGTAATATATTCCATTAAAAACTATTACGAATAGTTGCCCAAATACTCGAATATCGAATAGTTAAAAAAGCGCCGAATATATTCGGATATCAAATATTTGAGCTAAAATCTCTAGACGCAACCTCTCTTGTCCGAGAGAGTAATGACAGAGAGGTGGGGTAAGAAAAAGTAATGCTAATAAGGAAACACATTTTTTTAAAAGCCCCGATTTGTGAAGCAGATAGGTCGAGTGAAAAAGGCTGAATAAATCACTCATATGGTTGATTCAGAAATAAAACACCTGTTGTGTTAAAAATTTATTGATTTAGTACATCTCTTTAAATCAGGAATAGTCACACTATTTTTTTATAATTGACTAGGTAGTTGATACAATTATTGATGGCGATCACCTAATATCGCTTATAATTATATCATAGAAACCCAATTTTTATAATTCAAAGACATATTTTATTCGAGGTCGATCAAAAGTACATTCACGATCTACGTACTGGCCATCCCTGCTCTAGATCACTCATTAGTTTTAGATGTAACAGATTTCTCGGTGATTATCTATTCTAACGTAATATGTATTAAGGTTGATTAAAAACATTGAAAGCACTGATTTAAATTTCGTGTTTAAAAGTGTTGCTAGCCTCTATTCGCATTTCCAATATTGCAGAAAAACAATATGTTTGGTGATACAACACAGCACAGCTGTAAACACTGTCACATAAATATAGCTAGCTACCTATAACTTTAGCGATAATGGATCGTTTTCCAGGATCGCAAAACACATTTTATACATAGGATCATTTCGCGTTATAATAAAAAATAAGATGATATTAAGTGTGCGATAAAAAAATGTATCAAAATACCCCACGAGGACCTCAATAAAGGCGCCTTGTATTCAATAAAAAAATATGACAGTTTGTTCTTAAACAGGGTGTTTAAGCACCTTTGATATCAAACGTCGTTGTATAGCGGAAAAAACAGATAAAAAAGCGATATTTTTTTATGTTTACCGTCTATTGTTTAACGTGTAAAACAAGAAATTTTCTCAAAATCAGAAAGATTCGTAGATATAACGTAATTTATTGACTTTTCTAAGAAATTATACGGATAGAAATATTAAGTAAGAAGAGGACTGGTTGCTAGCTACTCACTATATATACCGTGTTCAGAAATGGATATGGTAGGAAGGTTAAAATTAAATATTCGGAAATTTGGTCTGCGGGTCGCAAAATCGAATCATGACACGGAATCTTTAGAGCATTACCTCAACTACTCAGCCATGACCAAAATACATTAATACATAACTCATTAGAATTAACTAAAATTATAGAATCTAAATAATTCAAATTTGATATTGAAATTCCATCAAGCACCTTCAGTCGATGTCTTAAATTATATCAATATTTCTAGTACAGCAAGATTGACTGAACTCTACAGTAAATTAGTAGTTAGTTCGAGTTCCTCGTGCTCTCGAATGCCTGAAGATGCCAAAAGGCGAAACCCGGGTTGTTAGTGACAAAATACATGGAAATGTACAAAATCTCAATAAATCAAATTTGATATTGAAATTCCATCAAGGACCCTTAGTCGATGTCTTAAATTATAGAATATATTTTTTTATATATTATTAGAACAATCTTTTATGTCCAACTGTATTGAAATAAGGGTAAAAATATTATAATAGCTACTTATTAATAATTATATCCTGCAATTGTTTTATAAGTAAATATTTTGATGATCTTGATTTTAATTTTGAAAATTAAACACCATTTGTTTTGTACCGATACGGCCCGTTTTTGGATCGGACAGGTGAGAGGGAATTCTAGACATCACAAACATCCATGCCTACAAACATAAATCTATAAATCAATTGAAAAATAAATTTATGATACTCTCCATACCGGCATTCAAGCCCGAGACGTCCGTAACCCAAGCCAATGACGCGTTGACCAATGCACCACGGACGGGTAAAAAAATGTTTTGTTTTACTACTTTCATGATGAGTGAAAACGGTCCTGATTTTATAAAAAATGTGTAAGTACAACACAAATTAAGTATGTAATAATAATGCCTTACCACCAAGAATTGACAGTTAACACCTTAAAAGTAGATATTTTTTTATTTAGTTTGTCCATCTGATGTTGAGCTGTGATTATTTTAAAACCTATTTCCAGCTTTTTCTCATATATTCATATTCTAAATAAAGCCTGTTGCAATAGTTAATCCGTGTCCCCAGCAAATATTCCATGTGTTCTCTATGCAGAGATAAAACAAAATAGCAACGAAAAAGTATAGTAATCAAGTAGCTTTAAAAAGTAGGCGACTAAGTAACTGAAAGTTCCAAGAAAACCTCGCCAAACACCCAGTATAAGCTAACCGAAAAGGACAGAATAATTTTTCGCAGTAAACTTTTATCTCAGCCGGTTTTACGGTAGCTTTTCCTGTTTCAGAGCTTTGGGAAACATTGGTCAGAGGGACTTTTAACGAAAGGATAAGCTAGTTTTCGCGCCAAAAGGATCTAAAAGTTTTGACCAACTTTTGTAAAAGTCCTTGCTGGTTCGCGCACTTTAATTTAGATATCGTCAGCCTTGTTAGCTTCTTTAGAAAATAATTACTGAAGATCCTTGACGAAGAATTATTGAAAAGATTTAAATTTGGTTTAGTTTAATTTGGCATAAAATGAATATCATTTAACAGTTAAAATTGATAACTTAGTTATTCCACTGGCTGTGTTACTAAATGTGACAGGTTTCGCTTCTTCAAGAAGTATCTACTTAATTTCATATTCAAATTTATTTCCCCTGTGATTTTCACCCCCAAGTACTAGTAATTAATTTTGTAATTAGTACTATTATTGTTTGTGTCTTACTCCCTCTCCACGTCTAGTAGAAGGAAATTAACCTACACCACCCTTGATTTTTAAGTTGAGAATTAGAATCATTCTTTACGTTAGAAATAAATAACCTTGCGGTATAGTTATTCTGAAGATGTTTCTTAAAGAAGCGAAACATGTGTCACATTTAGTAACACAGCTAGTAAAATAACAGTTTTAATCAGTTTTAATTTTATATTAAAAAAATATTTCCACAAAACTACCGCCAAATCCATCCAGAATATGATTAAAAGGTTAAAGGCATCAAATAAAAGTGAAAATTGGTCAGAAATGACAATAACTTATAGAGAGTATCAAGAGTACGTTTCGACAATCCCTACGTATAATCACGTAAGTGCAAAATATGTGATTATACATGTTTTGCATTTTCATTGTCCACGCACTCAGTTCTATCGGTAGTAGGGCATCAATGCCGAACCCTTTTTCTGATCGTAGGATTTCGGGATTGACATTTTTTCAATCCCGGGATTGAAAAAAAGCCTGGTTTTCATGTTTGAAATCGTCAAAAAAATTTTTTTGTAGATTATATGTACCACAATAAGTCGTGTAAATGAACCCACGGAAAAAAATATTACAAATGTTCAAAAAAACCAAGTGAAAAAGCTTTTGTAGTTCATACAAAACACGATGTCAATAATATTTTATTAAACTTATTACATTTACACAGAAAAGAGTTTTGTAAATACAAAGAGAGCTGGTATTATAACGAATAGAGATTTAAGTTAATCAAATACTAGGTAGGTATATCACAAATACTTTTATTTACATACAAAATTATTTTAATATGTGAATACAAATATTTTGCATTCAAACATTTTAGAAGTCACTTTATTATTTAGTAAAATAAACACTTACTTATCTTGTAATTATGTCGTTTTAAAATATTGTTTAAAATTATAAATGCTTAGATATTATACTATATTATATTTATAAATTGAATTCATCTGAACATGAATACCTTCAGCAGATCTACCTTTTGTTTTTAATTCTCACTTTTTACACTCCCTTTATTGTCCATCTGTTTCTCGCAAAAATTATTTCAAAACAGAATATTCATAGTAAATTGCGCGTTTTTTGTCGTCGAAAGTTTTTGTATTTCAAACTTTATTAGAGACAGTTTTAATTATTCAAAATTGAATTACAGGAAGATCACCACGTATACGTTCAGATGGCCGTATAAAAAATGATTCCAACTGTTGTTTGTGAATAATGTCGCAAAAACAATAAATCGTCTGTTCCTGTCTATAGCTGATTGGAAATATGAGAGTAAGGGAGAGCACAAAACAAATATTAATTATGTATACCTATGTAGAGTAAAAAATGATGTACGTACATAAATCAAAATAAGTTACACTGGAAACGTTTTTTATTTGAATAGTCCATCGAGTAAGCATTGACAGTTTAAATATGAATTAATTTTTGATATTTTTCAGCGAATCCCGAAATCCCGGGATTCGTATTAATTCAATCCCGGGATTGGTAGGCCTAATCGGTAGGCATCAAAAAACAAGAAAAATTAGATTTAAAATAGTACCACAGTCATAATTTTGAAGAAAATACTTGTAACCGATACTTTGCAATTACGACATGAATTTTTGAAATGCTCCTCTGTAAAATCTGATGTTTGCAGGTACGGAAGTATATGTAGGGAATGGATTTAAAAAATGAAAAGCAGATATAATTTTCAGACTTTTTACTAGTTGATTTAGACAAGGTAGTGGTTGAATCCCAGATTTCTCCCTTTTTACTTGTTCTGAAATACTTGTGATACAAAACATACAATCCTGAGATATTCAGGATGAAATATTGTAAAATCTTTAAAATCCAAAACAGACGAAGCGTAAAATGGCTCAATGTTTGTTTTGTTTACCATGCCCGCTCCCAATGCGGAGAATATGAATTCTTAGTAGAGCTTATCTCGACAGAAAATTTTCTGCAAGAGTTTCTTTTTACTCAATTGTTAAAACTCTTTTTTCAGTGGCCGGTGGTACAAGACGAGTGATAAACTAATCGCTCTTGTTAAACTCCGTTTTTAGGATTGTATTAAAGGACATTTTAGATGTCACATATTATATCCCATTTGAAAATAAATCAATTTGTGGAACTGTCCGTACTGGAATTCGAAGCCGTGAGTACAACAACTGAGGCGAACGACGTTTAAGGCTCTACCACGGACCCGGTTTGTTTTTAGAAACTTAGCAAATACAAAATATAATATTATTATGAATGGCGGTAAAGGGCCAACTCGCTTGTAACAACGATCTATTAAATAATTCTTTTCACGTAAATCAGCTCTATTCTAGGCTGTTAATGTCATAGAAACTAGCGGTAAAAATACGTAAAAAATTCATGCAACAATTTTACGAGTTTTGTAATATCACCCATAGGATTTCAACAGAAGGTACGGCCGAACTTTTATCACATTACATTCTACCGAGTATCACTACTAATCTCATGAAATTGCTATTTAATTGCTGATATATGTTTCTCCGCCAAAAAAATGTTTAGAAATATGCCATAATTTACGATTGGATGAATATTTTATTTATATACTTCAAACCATAAAGGTAATACACAATTATTTTTTTATTTGTATCTGAACCAGGGGTAGTTGATCATTTCCTTTCGGAAGACCATATTCATTTATTTTAAATCAAATAAGGCCGCATTTGAAAAATTCATGAAAATATATCTACGTAATTTTGCAAATAAAGTAAAATAATGAAATTTATTTACACATTTTAAAAATTTAAATATTCAAATTTAGTCAAAAGGCCGCACTTGAGACTCTAAAAGGCCATAGTTTCATGACTACTGGTCTTACCTCACCCCACGCTCAGGAAAAAGACAAATTTTTGTCTTCATTTTATTACTTACAAGCTAAGCATTAGAGTCAATGTCTAAAGATGCTTCTCACAGAGTCGAAACACGCATCACGTCTAGTAACACAAGCAGTTAAATAACAAGATTATTGATTTTAATCCGGTATTGACATTTTTTTTCTGTTGATTTTTCTTTTTAATTTCAATATGAAAGTGATATTTCTTAATTTTGATTATATCCGAAATGTACAGAATCAATTTTTTTGGGAAATACAAATATAATAATTATGATTATTGATTGAGTTGGAATTTTATTACCTAGGTATTTTAATATAGAAAACTAAGACAATGTATTTTGTCCTAAGGTTTGTTAAACATTGTATTATTAGCTTATATGTAAATTATAATGTTTGTGACGTGATGAATTGAATATATTTATTATAAAAATTTTGCCTTGCCAATTAAAGATTATCTTTATTCTTTAATAGCATTTTGATACGTCTCCGACATCTTTGTTTACTTCTTCGATGTGGCAAGTACAATGAGAATCTACTATTGTGACGTATCCTTTTGTCAAATCTAGGATTGTATAGTCAAATCATGTGCTGGCTGAAACGACAATACAAAGCTCCGTTACTAAGAACGGCACCACAACAAACTGTCCGATGCACCGCTATCCTGGCTGCATTGTGAGGAAGGTTCATAATACATGTCAGAGGTGTGCGGTGGAATAGTTTTTTTTTGTCATGAAATTACAACACAATTCAACAATTTTATAGAGTGCTCCGGACATTTTCAGCAGACCACTTATTCGTCCATCAACCGATCACAATAATAATCTTAATACTACCGAGCACCGGCCGTGCAGCCGAGAGGCTAACGCTCTTAAACTTTTTACTCCCTTTTGGGTTCAAAGAGATTATTAAATTTTCAAAAGGAATCCCACCCTCTATCTAATAATACTGTTACATCTAACTACTGGTATTTTCCTAGCCTCATCTATCTTTCCTTACCCTCTCCAAAGAATGATATTGAGTGAATGCGTCACAACCAGTTTTCGCATAATATTTTATACAAAAATATTCCCAATTCTTAGAAGCCTATATGCTCTATACTATTGTGGACATGTTTTTTTATAAAATAGTAAACAGTTGTTTATGAAATTACGATAATAAAAAAAAAACATTATCGCATATTTCACTTGTATTACGGAAGTTTTTATTACCTACTTAAAAGGTCTTCGTTGACTAAGGTACATGCAGAAAAGAGGTATTTAGACACAATCTGTACCCACCTTACAAATAAAAATAGCCCGGAAACTGAGAGCCCGTTTCCAAGCTCCAGATAGATTCAGTGGGTAGGCAAAGAATTGGTATGAAAAAAACAAGAGTCGCATACTGTTAAATGATAAGTGATCTTAGAGATAAATTTTAAATAGTTTATATGAACATTTTCTTTAAATATTTATGGTTTGTCATATCAACTAGCGTATTGAATAAATATTTATTTATTAAAATTATTGCTTTCCAGCATAAGTTGAAGTTGAAAATCGTTCGAGCATGAAAGAAAAATGTTTCTCGCGCAAGTTTTCAGAGATTTGGGAGATATATGCATGTGCTTTTTGAGATAAACAGTTTTTTGTTTCGCTTGGAACGCCACTGCTGTAAACATAACTTCGAAGAAAATTTATTTCAGGCACGTGTCCAGCGGCGTACATACAATATACAAGCCTGAAATAAATGAAATATTGCTTGGACGTAAAATTGCTAGCAACTTTTCCCGTTGTACCAGACTGTTCTCAGTACCCAGTAGTTACCCGCTGGGTTGCAAAGTTTGTTAATTTAGAGGATTTGCTGAGATAGATAGTTCCGTACTTCGCCGCAGCGGCATTCTTTGTCGCGGCGGTCACAACTTTTCTTGAGTGAGTGGGTTTTATGGAAGGTATCATGGAAAGTTTGATACTCACTGGTTATATCACATAAACTATTTTTAAATTGATATACTGTATAATCGATTAAGCGTTGCGCAGAATTACAGTGAAATATACAACTGATTATTAATAATAACGTATAATTCACACAGATTGTCTCATACTTTTAAAATCATCGCAATCTGATCAGGATATCCTAGATATCAATAAACAAATACCCCATAATATTTGTTTTCTTCTATTTTTTGGGCGAGATTCACGATGCTTATTTCTGGCTAATAAGATCATGATTAAACCGATGACAATAAAATGAATGAAGGTGGACTCGCTTTCATAGACGATTGAAAATTAATATTTAAATTAATGCAGTGCATAATATTATACGGGCTAATTTAATGTACAATAATTGTGAGAAACTTCTTTCTACTCAAAAAAGCATATTTATATTTTAAGTTGAGCGATCAATTCTGAAAGATGTATGGAGAACATTGATTCATTTTTTTAATTAAACTCAACGTCTTAGCAACAATCATGCTCATCAAGAGAACTCCATGATAACAAACTAATATGGTTACTTAATGGATCTTTATGGACTTTTAGAAATTCAATTTCAACTGATGTACAGTTAAAGAGATTACTATATTTATGTATAGGATGGTATTTAAAATTCCGATTATGTGAATACAGAGAGATGTTTTCAATTCGGGGCGCGACGACAGAAAGTAGGTCGGGCTGTATCGGGCTGTACTGTTTTTTGCATCAGTCATCACTTGAATTGCTGACTGCTTTGCAGGGGCGTTAAACTTTATGAATATTATGTAGAATTTGCATCGTCTATATTGTTTAGACGCCAGAAACTTGCTATAGTTTTCTCAGATAATTTATATTTACTTTGGCTTATTTTTTTATTTCAGATAAGTATTTATTGATTTTTAAGAGTTCCATAACATTTTAATTGTAGACAACTTAATTTCGTTTGATAACCTGTAAAATTTCGTCATGGTTCTCGAACCTTGTATCGAATCTTGAAATTGTTTGATATACCTTGTAATTATTAACATTCAATTGTATATAAATATCCTTGTTATGAATTATATTTTATCAGTCGATAACGCTTGCGATGAGCGAACACGATCCTGATAAATATGTGGAAGTAGTACAAAATATAATGCGTTTCCAACATGAATTGAGAATGAACACCTTAAAAGCGAGTATACACTCATGCCAGAATAAAATAGAATTAAACGATAATATCAAGTTAAAAAAATAATTTTGAATTCACTTGCAAATGGACGTTATATCTCTTGCAAGATTAACTTTTCTGGACTTAAGTCGTTTTAATGAATGTCGTTTCCTTCACGTGTTTAGTTGGGCGCAAACTCCCGAGCTGCGATAATAATTAATTGCATTACTTTGCAAAACTAACGAAGCGTGGGCACGGAGCTGAAAAAATGGCAGCGTCCTCCGACAGGGACCTGAAGATGGGAAGCAATTATGAGAGAAGCACGTCTAGCACGGTCTTAGCGCGTCATCTCGCGGTAATTGACGGGAGGGTGAATTTTAACCCTTTTCAACACTGCCATAATTATGTTTAAATTACCTCTGAAAACGATTGAAAATGTAATATATTTATGATATGAATCGCTGAGTTGCTAAACAGGCTCCTGAAAATTTTTCAATAACACAAGATTGTAATGTACGTATCGATAGAAATTTGAAATTTAATATTTTTCCAAATTTAAAAATGTTGTTTTTGTAGAAGATTTTGTGCTCCGAGAAAACGATAGTGTAAAAGAATATTTTGTTTTTCCTTATACACCGGAAGACACAACATAACTTAAATTATACTGAGCGTGTTTCACGACCAGAAATTCATATAACCTGATAAAGGAATTTTCGATAAACCAGTGCACACGTTTATACAAAACAAACTGTAGATTGGTGATAACGTTCTGTAGTTTGTTTTATGACTGACATTTCCAATTCCTAAGCAAGTTTTCATATTGCTAGAAAAGGGTTAATACGCTATAAAGTTTAAAGCTTTTTTGGGATATAATATAAAAATAAATTGACTCGAATTATTTGTGTTTGGTGAATTTGGTAGATTAAAGTTGTAGACATGTTTCAGATTTTCAAAATAATATTTCATATACTACTTATTCTTCCGTGGAGAAAGTCTACTCCTAAAGAAGCATTTTCAACATATTTTTTTTTCTTAGATAACTGGTCGTAAATCAGTTGGTATATAATTTATGGTAGTGTCTTTAAGCCAGACGATATATCGATCGTCCAGTTCATTACTCGGACATCTCCAAATTTCCCATAATATTGAGATAATAAGAAAAGCAATATTATTATTTTTTACCTCTAGAAGGAAACAAACCCACTCAACCCCTCATTTTTTAGTTGAAAATCATTGTTTGCCTTAGAAATAAATAAAATTGTGATATAATTAGTCTAAAGATGCTCCTTAAAGTGGGATAACTAAGTTCAATTTTAATTTTATATTAAAAATCAATTTCCACATTAGTTACCGCCAAATCCATCGAAAATAGTAATATTTAAATAATCACCATAAATCAAATATTATTGATTTGTACCCGAGTGTTATAGATTGTATAAAAATGTGTTTTAATATTAAGTACTTTCTGAGTATAATTAGAAGTACCTTTTTACTGAGCCAGAAATATCAACATTTTATTTGATTCTTTAGAAAGTTATCTGCCGTAGCATTTTTAATGGAATTTTTGAGCGATCGGAGTACTGAATCAGATATAAAGCAAAATTTTACTCCAATTTTATTTTTTGGAGTTGTCCGACTAATGAACTGAATGATCGTTTATTATCAAAAATATAAAAATCTATGTTTATTTCTTCGTATCTTATGCACTGCCATACCGTTCATCCGATTCCGATAAAACTGTGTCTAGTTATTGCTTCCACTTGCGCAAAGGATATAGGCATAGTACAATTAGGCCCGGTCCGAGTCCGACTAACAACATTTTAATTTTTAACTTACAGTAGGTCTTATCTAATACATAAAAATCAATGTGAGTTTGTTCGTATCTTATGCACTACCGTTACGTTCATCCGATTCCGTTAAAACTTTGTCCAGTTATTGCTTGCACTTGCGCGAAGGATATAGGCATAGTACAATCATGCCCAGCCCTGCCCAAGCCCGACTCTCAACATTTTAATTTTGAATAGGTCTTGTTATATATAAAAATAAATCTCACAATCCAGATATATCTAGAATATAAAAAAAAATCTTAAATAAAGAATTAAATTCGTACACATAGCCACGCCACATCTCAGAAAACCTTCTGATTTATTCGTGTACGCACCAGACAGGAGAACAAAGAAAATTGTGTGTCCAAAAGCACTTCTATAAACAGAATTAAAACACAAACACTTTCTTTCTTTGAGTGGCATTACAACGCATGCCGGGACTCACTAGTGTCAAATAAAAATATCATGTATAAGAATGATCTTATGAATAAGAATCTGAGATTTAACAATTTATAATTATTTTCAACTAATCTCTCAATATGAAGCATTTCAATATATTTAAGGTGTTTTACAAAAACTGTTCAGCTATATTATAGTCGAATACAAATCGAGAATGATAACGTATTATTTAAAATATAATATAATAATACGAAATAATTCATATTTACTATATTTCGTATTTTCGGTACAGCGTTACCAAAGAAATCAACTACGGCAATTAGTATGAAGTTTTTTTCGTCCGAAATCAATAAAGTACGATCCTTCAATAATTTAGCGCAGTGCCGCCAATTCGCATATTTGCATTTTTTTACAAAAACTTTGATAATTATCAATATTGCGAGTCTAGTTTTTCAATTTGAAAAAAAGCTCAAAAGGGTTGAGAATATTGCTGTGCTACAACTCTGAAAAGTCACATTACAAAGCTTTGTTTTTCAATTACCGTCACTAATAAAGATTTTTAAATTGAAAAGCGTGACATTAATTTTAATTTCATACTCTAGTATCAAGAAACTTAATTTAAGGGAATACACAAAGAATTTATGTTTTAAGAATGATAACTTTGGTAACTTTTTCTTTATGTTGCAAAATGGTCCTTCAATTATGCATTTTTTTATTTTTACATAGTACGTATTCTTTATATAGGAACAGGAAACAGATTATTCACGATTCTATTAAAATTTTGGTTGATTGTAGAATGCAGTCATATGTAGAAGTATATATTATATAACGTCAAATAATGTTTTTGTTTACAAAATTTATTTATTTTCGGGATAGGGGGCCGTGGCTTACTTTTTGCGAAATTTGTGGGCAGTGGAATGAAAAATTTTGGGAAGCACTGATCTATATGATAGAGCTTGTTGATCTTGTATCCAAATATCGGTCGTGGCAAGTTCAACGGTAAACTATTTGGGGTGGGTAAGTTGGTTGAAAGGCCGGATTGCACTTCTGGACACAACCATTAGGACGCTAATCACATTCTGTCGGACTGCCCCGAGATGAATGCCGAACGAGCAGAGCTGTTTGCTGTGGTCCCTCCTCATACGGGTCCAATAGGCCACGCTGACTTGATTTCAACCAAGCCCAACTTTGAGGCATTCGATATAAATTTGCGAATCATATGAGCAGCGGGATATTCTCGATTCCTCTTTAGATTCAACGGGGTGAAGATTAAACTCTCACCTCTATCGCTACAGTGGATTCTCAGTATACGGGTACACACGATACTTAATGTCGCTTAAAGTAAGTGACTGAGTAAGTCACATTTTCTTTTTTTTCTTTCTATCTTTTGTTTTCTTAAACACAATAGTGCGTGGTTAAAAGATCGGTCACGTGTAGCTCTGCATCGGGCCAAGAATATGAGGAGTAAATTCGTTTCTTTTCTTGATAGTTATTGCGTTATGAAAGGCGGCCGTGAAACAGCGGCTGCATACACATAACGGGTGGATGTGGGGCAACCAACTTGTATCTAAATATTCAACGTTGCTGGGCTATCATACAATTAAGTCCCGGACAGGAAACTGTCGTATGAAGTGCTTAGTTTCAAAGCTTGCTAAAACGGTCTTTAATAGTTTCAAGAAAAGTGGTGAAAAGTCATATCTAGTAATTAGTAAGCATTGTGTATTATGGTGGGATTGTGTCCCTTTTAAACGTGCTTTAGTAAAATATATATTAAAACCCGAATCAATTGTATGTCAACGAAAGCGGTGATTGGATTATTCATTGTGAGAGGAATTGAGATTGACACGTCTATTATTTAAGGTGGTTTCAAAATAAACCTTAATTTTTAATCAGAAATATTTCGCATTTTTAATTACTTAAAGATTGGCCATTGCAGAGTAGGGAAAAATCGTCTCTGTAAATATAATTATGTGTAGGCCGCTAAAACCATTTAGGTCGGTTTTGAAGCTAGGCGCTTGATATATTTATGGATTTTTATCCAAAGCGATTATGTTTCCGATTTTTTCAAACCCAATCACCCCTTTCTCCCCATATCTTATTATTTAACAGGGCATAGAGAGTGCGACTATTTATTTACTAACCATTTCTTAAACAGTTTTCTCTTCTTACTTTCTCTGAAGAAGCAGATTAAGCGACTGAATGGCAAGCAATTCTCTTTAAAACTACTTCTATTGAGATGATCGATTAGGATTCAAAATGTTACACATTGCCAGTGGACTGAAATTAAATAAATTTTAGAAGTTAAGTGAGCAGACTTATTCTTAATATTCATTAAATTAATTATTTTACCATGTCCGCTCCCAGTGGAGAGCATATGGCATCTTAACGGAGGTATCTCAGCAGAGGTTTTTTTTCTATGAAAGCTGTTTTTTACTCAGTTGCTCAACCTCTCTTTTTCGAAGAGAGTAAGAATAAAAGGATATGGCTAGGACAGAACTAGTGGTTAGCTAATCGCTTTCGCTATGCCCCGTTTTTAGGATCGGATGGGTGGGAAGGAATTTTAGACATTACAAACATTCATGACTAAGAACAGAAATCCATAAATCGATTGAAACTGTCTTCACCGGGAATTGAAACCAAGACATCCGCGACCGTAGCCAACAACGTTAGCCACGGAGTCGACATATAAATATTGATTATTACTAATGCATAAATTGAGTGTTTTATTTAAGGTCACATCAGTCAATGTCAGAAGTTCTTTTAAAGTAAAATGATTTTACGTATATTTTTTTATTTCATCACAATTTTTGAGTTTTTGAATCAGGAAATTTTCATTTTATAATCTGAGGATCGTATATGATAAGCCCTTGTTTGTAAAAAAATGAATCTACATTAATTCTTTATTATAAAAGAGCATATAAAGACTTATAGACTCTCATTTACTTAAATTAAGAACTGGACATGGCTTAAAGAAAATAAGGGTGATAAAGCTCCATTGATCCTTACTTACCGATCTTATATTTTCACAATTTATTATATCCGCCTACCACAGTCTGCGCTAAGCCGCCTAGCGGAAAACTTTTCCTCGAATAACTACTTTTTAATGCAATCTTACTCCACTCTCCCGGCAAAACTATATAACAAGCCGAGAGAAAATCTCCAATTTTATAAATAAGACCCTGCAGCTACAAAAGCTCCAATGGATATCGTAGGAATTCTGTTTATCCAACGTTTAGCGGATTAACTTTCCAGGGTAAGTAATATTTCTTTGAAAAGTTAGCCTTTCAATAGTTACATAGCGTTTTTTTTTTTAGTATTTTCCGCTTAAAATAAATGTGTTCACAATTGCTTTGTAATACATTTTCAAAAATACTGTGTAGAATGTACTCTATAGAAATGTTAATTAACTGACTGGATACCCGATACCCTAAGATAGCATTGCTAGAATGCAAGTATTGAATAAATTGCCTTTTTGATTTAGCAAGTACATGTGGGTTTCCTCGGCAGAAAGGATTAGATATTTTTTTTGTTATATGCGTTCGTTTTAATTTTCTGTGTAGAGATTTAATGAAAAAATAAATATTAGTGGACAGAACTTTAGAAATACAAGACGCTGCTTATCGGTGAAATGTGATATTTCAAGTGCTTGTGCAACGTAGATGTTGAGTCATCATTTCACACAATAACAGTTATGAGCTATAATATTATTGAGTGCAAGCGTGAGATGCCACATTTGGAAAGCGCTATACACGCGAGCGAAAAATATAGAAAAAGAATCAGTAGTCTTTTACCAACCTCATCATCCGTCGTCAGTTCTAATCACGTCAAGCAACATACAAAATAGGAAGCACAATATTTCTAAAGAACTACATATTTATCCGATGTTTCTCCCTCATATCTCGTATTCTAGCTTTTGCAAGATTTGTCTGGCGTGTATATATAAAGTGACAGCACACAATTGCTTACTTGTCATCAATGAGTTTTACTGTTTTTCATCCCTCTGGTTATTATATTGAAACGAGTGACAGACTTTATAAACAAAATGTCGATCACGTGATCAATTAAATCAATAAATTTATTTGAAGAAGATACGATTTAAAAATAAAATTGACAAACGGCAACTTTTTATATAATTTAAGACATCGACTGAGGGTGCTTGATGGAATTTCAATATCAAATTTGAATTATTGAGATTTTGTACACTTCCATGTATTTTGTCACTAACGACCCGGGTTTCGCCTTTCGGCATCTTCAGGCATTCGAGCACACGGATGGACTCGAACTGACAGACAGTAAACAGTGTCTAACGTTTATATAGAAGATACAAATACGACAAATATTATTTACGAGGTAAGATATTATACTTCTGAGAGCCACACTGATACCTGAGTTAAAATTTCGAGAATCGCCCTAATCCTTATTTTGTAAACACCATATTTAACAGAGTGGCGAATTGCCGCTTTTCAACTTCTTTTAGAAATACCAGTGATTTTACAATTATAATAGTATTGTGGGTTTTGACGGGATACAATTCGACGAAAGGCTAAATATATACAATCATTCCACATTTAGTGACAGGTGTTTCAACGTATAGGATATAATAGCGGAGAATTAGGAAGGTTCAGCTGCTCATTCAAAAATCGAGTTCGAGTCCATCCGTGTGCTCGAATGCCTGAAGATGCCGAAAGGCAAAACCCGGGTCGTTAGTGACAAAATACATGGAAGTGTACAAAATCTCAATAATTCAAATAGCAACTTTTTATCTTGATTTGATTTTTTCGTTCAATCCAGTTCTCGCTAAACTGCTCATGCTATCTATATCTTGTCTAATATGGTATATATCTGTGTTAGTGAAACTGTTTACACTCCCAATGTAGAGCACGTTTACTAATAGTAATATGCACTTAAGCAGGAGTTGTTAAATGAAAATTGAATAAAAAGTATGCTTAATATGACGTTAGAGACGAATTTATACGGCACAGATACCTTCATGCTTTTGGATAAGCATATATCTATCTTCATTGAACATATTTGCACCGTATGTGCAGCAATATGGACACCACGCATCACCTCCATGATTCACCCACCAATCGCTTTACTTCCTCCCACGACAGTCCCTCAACTCCGCCGAGTACATATTGTGAATAGTACAAGACGTTCATCCAGAACGCTGGAATACCACCGGTCGGAAGAAGAGGCACGCAGGATTGAGGGTCTCCAGAGGTATCCGCAGACGGTTTCAATGTCTCTCCATGACGACTGACGTAACAGGGCGCTGCCTGGCACCTTCCTTAATATACATAGACTAATTAAAAAATCAATATTAGAAAATTTACTTCCATAAGAGCTCTTACCACTCACTTAAGGTCAACAAATAAAGAGATAATCTCATTTTTTTTTATTTTTAATGGAAATATAATAGATATTATTGATTTTTTTAATGCTGACAACTATTTTATTGTAATTCATTAATAGCTCGAAATTCCTGTATTTGTCAGGTATCAATACGGGTAACATAGTCAAACAATTCCAAGCGAGAAAGTTGTTCGCTGTATGTTCATTGGTATGTATTAAACCTTATATGATAGAAAAATCCACTTAAGTGTAAATTGGAACACGTCTCACCACTCTCACCGGAAGAGGATTAAAAAACTTTTGTAAAAGTTCTACTTTTTAATGCCTAAGTCCTGCGGGGCCGTGGCGGAAACTCCGATGAAATAATTCCTCAACAAAAATGGAAAAAAATCTAACTGCTAAGAAATATGACCGATACGAGTGAGGTAGGGATGGTGGACGTTTTTCCCCACTTTTAGAAGGAGGCTTAAGGATGGTCGTGTTCTCATTTATCAAGAGCGATGCAATTTTTCTTTTGTCAGAGGCTTTGCAGCGGATGCTTTTAGCTTTTACATTTCAAGTTTGTTGGAATTTTATAAATAGTATTTACAGACATACGTTTTACATTGCGCTCATTTTTTTCCCTTTTTTTACTTCATACGTAATAATATACAAGGAGTGAAGACGTACAATTTATATACATTTTTTGCCATTTCGTATTAAGAGGAAAGAATATGTTTTTCTCTCATTTCAATGAGAGATATAATCCAACGAAGAAATAACGAGTATTTTGTAGAGGCAGACAACAAACACCGACTAAATCACAACAGAAAGTAATAAATATTTATCCCCGAAAAATGATTACTATTTATTACTTTTATTAATTTTTTGAGATTTTTTGTTAAAAAAACGAACATAATATTGAATCTATTGTTGCTCTATTTAAAAAAATATATATATTCAGTATAATTTTACTTTAAATATCAGTCTGAAAAAGTGCGAGAAAACGGACTCTTTAGTTTATTTCAAAAATCTTTATAGAATCGTTATATTCAATAAATTGCAAAGTCCATTTTTTTTCCATGTCCGCTCCCAATGTGAAGCATATGGTCTACTAATGAAGGTGTCTTGACAGAATTTTTTCTACGAGAACTGCTTGTCACTCAGTTGCTCAACTTCTCTTTTCTTTTTCGAAGAGAGTAGGTATAGAAGGATATGGCTAGGACAGGACTAGTGGTTAGCTAATCGCTGTCGTTACGCCCCGTGAGGATGGGATTGGTGGAGGGAGGACTCAGACTACGAACAGAAATCCATAAATCGATTGAAAGATCAATCTATGAAAACCGTCCGTACCGGGAATTGAACCCGAGACATCCGTAACCGTAGCCAGCGACGAAACCAACTGCGCCACGGACGCCGACTGCATCACTTTCTTATAAATATTTTGTTCTACGATTTTGTCTTATACATCAAATCTCGATAACCTACAATAAACCCTAATCTAGTCAAGGCGTAAAGCAACTAAAAGCATTTCTGAAAAACAAGTGTCAACTCTTAGCAAGACAGGTTTGTAAACTTTACTATTTCCATTTAAATAAACATGCTATAGTGTAAACAAATACTTTGAGAGTGCAATTATTAAAAGAAAAAAAAGACTTCGACGTTTCATATTTTTTAGGCGACGGAAAACGATTAACGATTTTCGCGAAATGAGAATAAAACCTCCTTATTCACCTGAACACCGTCATTTTAACAGGGTTTTTGTGTAGCGTAATCGATATGACAATTATCTTTAATACCTGAATACTAGCTTAACAAATTTGAAACATATATATATATCTAATCTTTACATGTAGGGTGTATAATATTTTTGTTTTGAATATAGTACGTTTGAGTTTTATAATATTAAACGTTTAAAATGAAATCACAGTTATCAGAAAGACACGCTAAGAATTAAGTGTTACGCAAGTAATGATACGTCGTCTGAAACATATAAAATGTATTTGTTTTTCAAAAATATCTTGAGCCGTCATACAAAATCTTTCAAGTATATTGTTTATAGATTGCAGTTTTACAGGTCTTTGAAAATCAAAATATACGACAATTTTTTGATAGGCTTGAATTTCAATTGACTTTTTAGTACGCACAGTTTACATGTATCGTTCAATTTCATCCATTTTGTAAGCATTAATTCTAATCTATCAAAAATATTATTAATAAAAATTCATAATTCTAGAATTTCACTCTTGACAATGTGTACAAAAAGTAAAGGATACAATCATGATCTATAATACAACAAATTTTAAAGGGGAGAATTACTAAATTATCTGTAAGAATAAAATTCCAATGTTGTATAATTAACGAGATACAACTTTAAGTATAGGATGGTATTTTAAAGTGACGATTATGTGGATCTAGGGAGATATTTTCAGTTCGGAGCGCGACGACAGAATATAGATCCATCTATATGGTTTTCCATATATATTTTCATTGGGCTGTATTGTTTTAAACATTAGTCATCACTTGAATTGATGACTACTCTACACGGGCCATAACCTTTATAAATATTATGTTGAACTTGCATCGTCTATATTGATTGTCGGCTCAGTGGCGCAGTTGGTAACGTCGTTGGCTACGGTTACGGATGTATAGGGTTCAAATCCCGGTGCGGACAGTTTCATAAATTGATCTTTCAATCAATTTATGAATTTCTGTTCGTAGTCATGAATGTTTGTTATGTCTAAAACTTCCACCCACCCATCCGATCGTCTTAAACTATCCCCTATCCTTCTATCTCTACTGTCTTCGCAAAAAGAGAGGTTGAGCAACTGAATAACAAGCAGTTTTCGTAAAAAACTTCTGTTGAGATAACTCCATTATGTGGCCATATGCTCCACGTTGGGAGCGGATATGGTAAAAAAATAAATATTAATTACTCGTCACATCGTTTCTACGACATTATTTTTCTATTGATCTAATATATATCATAAAGTTTATTATACAATATATATTAAAAGTGGTTTTTTAATTTTATACAAGAATTTATTTAGCAATCATTTCTTTAATGTGAACTATTTAAGACATATCTCTTTTACCGCGTCTGTTCTTGATAAAAAAATCACCGTTAAAACAAGAAAACTATCATGAGGACTGTGGTGATGTCATAAACTGCAGTAAATTGCTTTCTCTTGAATTGAATACGCCAGATATAATTTAATAACTGCATTCTCCTGGCTTGTCACCACCGACTGTGACGTCTTCTAACGTCACTGGTGCTCTATAAAACTTTTCGAATGACAATCTAGGTCTGCTTTACGGAAATTTTGAATTCCGAGAGAATGCAGTTTATTGGATTTAGAATTTTTGACATAAATTATTAAGAGCTACAGTTAAGTTATGGTCTGCACTAGAAGCCTTCGTCAACTCAATCAAAACGTCATTTTTCATCTCATTAGCGTATAGTAAACACTCCTCGGCTTACGATGGAGTTCTGTTCTTCCACTTATGTCGAGATTAGTAGAACTTCGTTAAATAATTATAATAAACATACTAAAACATCAAATGTATGATTAAATTTGGATTATTGAGATTTTGTACACTTCCATGTATTTTAGCTCATCTCAAATCCTCAAAATCATCAAAATCTCAATAATCCAAATTTAATATTGAAATTCCATCAAGCACCCTCAGTCGATGTCTTAAATGTATGATTGTAAAAAACTTTATTACTGTTGTCTTTTTTATCGTAAACTAACTAACTACTGCCACAATAATTGAAACACTATTCTAAAGTCGTTAAAAGAAAACTGTTTTTAGCTTTTGCTGACATTGCGTATCTACCGATCGCTTCAATACAATAATATGCGTGTGCAATTAGATTTGGGAAATGAGTCAATTATTGGCGGCTCGCGAATCGAGTCAATTGGTCACGGCAATCGCTCATTCGAGTCTCCTTATTGCGTCAATGTACCAATTTTTTTTATATCTACGCATCCGTAACCGAAGTTCGGTTCGCGAACGATAATAAATCTTGTCAATTATTACTTCTCATACACCAGTGGCTGCAAAACATATAGCTGATGATGTTTATTATCGTTCATCAATATACAACTCTGATTTGTGAGTCGGGATCCCGAGTGGTCTTAGTCTGATAAAATTCGTTTAAACGGTTCTTCTGATCCTCGATTCGTTTATTAACGATGCATGTCTAGTAGAGGTCTGCACGGGCCGAAATTCGGTGAAATTACCCGGCCCGAGCCCGAGCCCGTTCACCTCAGGCCCACAGGCCAAGCCCGGCCCGTGCAGACCTCTAATGTCTAGTGTGCATCAATAATAAATCGACAAGCGATATTATACATAGAATAGCAAATAATGTAATGATGGAATATTTATTGAAATGTTTTATGACCCTTTCGAATAATTCAAATAAGCAATGTATACTAAGTCTTTACTGTTACGTTACTAGACAAGAATGAAATTACGCGAATAAAATGGTTAAGTGTTCACTTTTTCTCAATAGAGATAACACTGATTCAAAAGGATAAGTTCTACTTTTTATTTGTTACAAGATCAACCCGTGTGAAAAGAATTTATTGTATACATCGACAGTGGTAGTGATTTTATTGAAACCAATGAATTCAGATAACGTTAAAAAGGAATTTAGAATTCGGGGAAATAAATTTGCTGGTTTCGTATACGAAACTTACGATAAATAAGCGATAGACCAAATAGCACATTGCAATTGTCGTCATTATATTTTAAAACTCAGTTTATAAATAGTATTTCTATATATTCCAAGGCTGTGATTGAGTGGTAAAAGACGTTGGCTTTAGTTGCGGTACTAATGGGTTTGAATAACAGTACAGACAGTTTATCAAGTTGATTTTTCAATCAAATTATGGATTTTTATTCGAAGGAATAGATGTATGTGATGTCTAAAATTGAATCCCATAAACCAGGTTCTGAAAACAGGGTATAGCAAGAGCGCTTAGACATTCACAAGTCCTGTCTTGTCCCTATCCTTTTATCTCAACAACTAGGAAAAGAGAAATTGAGCAACTGAATAGCAGTTTTCGTAGAAAAACATCCGTTAAGATAAACTCCATTAGGAGTGGACGAAGAAAAAAAAATAGGAGTGAACTTAGTAAAAACAAAGGGAATTATGGATTTTTATTCGAAGGCATGGATATCTGTGATGTCTACAATTGAATCCCACCAACTCGATCCTGAAAACAAGGCTTAGCGAGAGCGATTAACCAATGACAAGTCCGTCCTATCCTTCTATCCCTACTATATTGGAAAACGAGAGATTGAGCAACGGTTTTTGTAGAAAAATATCCGTTGACATAAACTCCATTAGGAGTACATATGTTCCATATTAAAAGTGGACGTGGTAAAAACAGAACGAATTGTGTTTTATTTTTAAAAAGATAAAGCCTTACCACCAAGAATTGATAATATGTTTGACAAAAGATGGAATTAGTATAAAACAATTCAATCGATAAGACAGCTCCAAATGATCTAAAAAGACGTTTGAACACTTTTATTTTTTTGTGAAAATTGTTAAACTGAAATACGCTATCGTTCCTGTTGCCTTGAGCCTTGTATACTATGGCTTTATTGCTGACAACCAACTCAAGTGTGAAATTCACGCGTCGTACTAAATCGAGCTCATTTTTCAAAATAAAAATATTTTTTACCAACATAAAATAAATGAAAAATGTACAAGCTTAGCCACGGTAGTTGGTAAGATTTATAAGTTATTCAATACACAGCGGATCATCCTCTTATTTTCATTAAGTTTTTAAAAGTAATTACTATAATCAGTATATATTCTTTTGAAAAAAGTGAAGGGCTGACAACTGAAGAAATAAAAATACTCCTCAGATAGTAGGTCGATAATTAATATGTCATGGATTCGTGAAAACAAAAATAAATATATGAGGAAATAGAACTTCACTTACAATAGAGTCTAAGTTTTCTTGTAGTTCTATGAAAGTTTTTTTCTTGCATGAAGTACAGTGCATGAGTGTTGAGCTTACAACTTTCAAAAGTAATCATTTTTCAGTTAAGTAGTTTATGCTCAAAGTTTATATTGAAAGGTTTTTAAGAAAATTGATTTTTAAAGATCATTATTATGATATAAATAGGTATTATAATTGTAACAAGCTGTAATGTCACGTATTTTTATTTACAAATAATTAAATAAATATTGAATGATAATAGTAAAAATTTATCAAATATTTTCATATTAAATTAATGGATTCATGTATAATATTGGGTCCGTAATGCAGTGGTCAACGTCGTTTGCTTCAATCACGGGCTTGAATCCCAGTACAGACAGTTTCATAAACTGATTTTTCAATCGATTTAGAGATTTCTGTTCGAAGGAATGGTTGTTTGCGGTGCCTAAAATGCCATCCCACCCATCCGATCCTAAAAATGGGCGTAGCGAGAGCGATTCGTTCTATAATTATATTCTACTATTTCTACTCTCTTCGAATAAGAGATGGCGAGCAACTGGGTAACAAGCGGTTCTCGTACAAAATCTTCTGATAAGATACTTCCGCGAGGAGGCCATATGCTACACATTGGGGCTAATAAAATGGATTCATAAAAAAAATATTCCAACACTTTAATAACATGACAGCATTAGACCAAAATACTTAATACCAATGATGCTCAGACAGAGACGGATAGATTAAGAGGAAGAGCTATGCATTCGAAATTCTCTTAACACTTGTACACACGTTATAGCTCTGCGCATGATATAACGAATGATGTGTGTATGTGTGTGCCTCGTTACAGATATATTAAGAAGATAAATTAAGAAGTCTGATTCCTCAAATTCAATTTTTTTTTTTTTATAAATCTGAATACCATTCCCATTCCATAACCAGGTACTCCACTGGTTGTTATTAAATTTATTAACATTTAAGAATCAATATATTCAACTCTTTTATAATATATGTCTTTAATGTAAATAATAACAGCTTTTTAAAATAAGTCTAATGGCCTCAATAGTAAAAATAACTTTAGTTATAGAGCAATCATTGTTTTGATAAATAAACTTCGTAGGCATATTCGCAGCAAGAGAATAAATATTAATGAAATATATTTTCGGCATCGAAATTTTCAATTAGGATCTTTATAATTTACGCACAGAAATTTAAGAAAATAAAACCAGTAAACGAAGATTAAATAGAGCCTAAAGATTGATTTGGAGTTGAGTCGTTATTTATAAATTACTGTCATTTTGTTATGATGGCATATATATTATAATATTTGCTGATGATTTATTTTAATAGGATAAAATAACAAAGTATTTAGTTCTACAAAATCTTATTAGGTATTTGATAGCGATTTCGGCTTGACGCCATCGTCAGAACTAAGTGAGACACAAGTTTGACTTCTTCAACAAGCATCTATTCTACTTTCATAGTAATTTACATCATTTCCATCAATTTGGGTAAGTTTGCCCTTCGGTCTAAGAATGCTCCACCACGTGGAAAAGGTGCTGTCATAATAGCATGATAATACATTACTAATGCCAAATGAATATTTTTTAGTTAAGTAAAGGTATTGAATAGCCCCTGGTGGTAAAAATATGAATTAATGTGCAACATAATTTGTCTTATTGTTGAGTCAGCTTGGAATGATAAAACACATTTTAAAAACTTAACTTGAAATAAATTGGATTAGCCATATTTACCAAATGCTGTATATTTTTTCCATCTCAATTATGCACAAAATAGATGAAATCATAAAGAAAAGTTGCCAAGACTTTGAAATCACTGAATTTTTAGTAATTATAGTGATTATTTGTATTGTGGGCCAAAGTTACCCGATTTAGATGACAGTTTTGTCCATCTTATTTTATCCATATTTATATATCAATTATAACAATAAATATATTTATGTTAATTAAATTTCATCTTAAGACATTAGTTCATTTCTATGTAGAACAATACCAGATATAAATGCAATGGCGAACCATAAAAGTACAAAAACCGCCAGAACTAGACCAAAGTTACCCAGATTGACCGTAATTGAATTGTTTTTATAAATTGTGTTATAAATCTGTGGGGTTATGACACAAGTTGATATGTCGGTTTTTATCGTATTAGGTTTACTCTCATAATATCATATTCCTCAGTATGTGGTGGCCAAAAAGGTAGGCTAATCATTATCAATAAAGAAGATCGATTGAATAAATGTATTATTCATTAGGAATTGTCCATTTAATTTCAACTTTTAATACCCTACCAAAATTTAAATTTATTCTATTTTAAACTAAGACGAAATTGACTTATCAACTTGTAAACTTATGCCATTACAACACAGAAATGTAAATAAATGAATACCACAGGCTTAAATTCTAAAAATCATGTCGTGAAGAGTATAAAAAAGCTTTGACTTAAATTCCTAAAATAGTAACTGTCTAAAGTAATTTTTCTAAGCTGAACTATGCAATACCCTTACAGCGCGAGCCTTTTTCGCAAGAATTTATTTTCAGTCAATTTATCTGTTAAACGCTCACTATGACTAAACATAGATCAATTTCATCATTAAAAAATGGATAATTATGTGAAATAGTTATCTCAAATACATTACGAAGTAAACTAATCTCGTCGCATTCTCGCTAAAAGTGGCTGGGGTCAGTTTTCATATACACCGCCAACACGCACACAAGCAAGCGCGTAGCCGCATACGTATGTGTAATACAGGGCTGACGATTAATGCTGCTTATCGGCAGTTCAAAGCTGAAATTCGGAAGACTGAATATCGAGAGCTCTTTTCAAAAATATATTTCATTGTGTTCTACTTGACATTTTCATGTTCAATTGCCTAATTTCTCTACCTAAAGGTTGGAACTATTTTTATATATCCACAAGTGTTACCTTCTAGTTTGGCTGGAAATACGAGATAAAGTCTTGGAAGTATAAACATGTTCAGCGCGTTCATTGGGAAAACAGTAAACGTGTTAATACACATATTTTTTTTTCCATGTCCGCTCCCAATGTGGAGCATATGGTCTCCTAATGGAGGGATCTTGACAGAATTTTTCTACGAGAACTGCTTGTCACTCGCTTTCGTTACGCCCCTTGAGGATGGGATTGGTGGGAGGGAGGACTCAGACTACGAACAGAAATCCATAAATCGATTGAAAGATCAATCTATGAAAACCGTCTGCACCGGGAATTGAACCCGAGACATCCGTAACCGTAGCCAGCGACGAAACCAACTGCGCCACGGACGCCGACATATACATATATGAATATTATATTCTTCTGTCTATATAAACCATAAGTTTCTACTTTGATTTATTTTTGTGCTTGCGAGTACAACTGACGTGTGCGATATGTCGAGATAAGTACAAAATAAAGCAGACAAAAAAAACGTTTTAAGCGATTTGTTTCGCGAAAAGTTGTCACGTATAAGTTATTGTATTTAGACTGTTTACGATACAAAATTACAAAATAAATTGGCTTGTGGATTTTTCGTAGGAAGCTAATCTTGGTCAAACGATTGTACGTACTTGCTGAATTTGATTTTCGATTAAATATACTTTGTATGGTGTGTTCTGTATTATTTGTAGCAGCCTTCAACGCTTTTCAAGTTATAATAATACTTTCATTTTATAAATTTTTATGTCGGGAAATTTATAAATCTTTTATCCACACCGTTGTAAGTGAGACTAAGCACCCTACTCCACAAAATATTAAAAACAGCAATCAAGGTAAACTGATAGATTATTCAAAAACTTTACATCCCCCAGCAAGGCAATGTGTTAATTTCTACGGCCAACTTTTTGTTTATGAGTATTATGTTTGGACAAGTAAGTACATAGCTTGTTGGAATATTTAACAGTATTTTTCTACTATCTGCCTGCCTTCCAACAGAAGTGAACGCATTTGAATAACATAATAGACATTCGTAAATAAAATAATATTTTACAGCTACATTTAACAGAAACAAGTTCCAATTATTCAACGCATGCACTCTGACAATGCTGCTTTACGGTTTAGAATCATGAAACCTCACTAAAACACAGGGTTACCGTATACTGTCCTTGGAAATAGATGCTTGCGGCGAATACTAGGGGTACGGGGACTTTGTCAGGAACTTGGAAGTAAGAGAGTGGATGGACCAGCCTCTCAGCACGTCCAAAATAAAAAAGCGACGATGGACCTGGCATGGAAATGTACTGCGGATGCCCAAAGGGTGTCTAAATCCTTACTGTCGCTTATATTAAACAGTTTGATTCCGTTGCTCTGTAAGTCCGTTGATGACCGTCCAAAGGATTTACTCGGTGGAGCTACGGGACGCTGGGATGTCTTGGAAGGAAGCAAGTAGACTGACGAGCGACAGAGAAACTTAGAAGACCATTGTGGTGGCCATATGTTCCGAGCAAGGAGCGGATATGGTTAAAAAATATCATTTTGCTTAAGTAGATGTTAGATGTAATTTTTTTCGTTCGCTTTCAACGTAGAGCATATGGTCTCCTAATTGAGGTATCTTAACAGAGTTTTTCTATGAGAACTGCTTGTTACTCAGCTACTCAACTTCTCTATTTTTCAAAGAGAGTAGAGATAGAAGGATAGGGGTTGGGCAGGACTAGTGGTTAGCTAATCACTCTTACTACACCGCATGAGGATCGGATGGGTGGGAGGAGGGAGTTTTAGACATCACAAACACTCAAATTACAAATAAATCCATAAATCAATTTATGATAACCCGGTGTGGACACCGGGAATTGAACCCGAAACATCCGTAATCGTAGCCAACGACGCTACCAACTGCGCCACGGACGCCTATGTCGTCGAGATGTAAATGATTTATATGGAAAAAACGAACTCAAACTCATATATAGAGATAGCTCATAAAATTGTTACGTTTTACACAGTAATCAATCTCAATTTGAACGTTAAAGAAATGGTGACTGAATAAAAAACAAATACGACTATAATTACAAAACAAAGGAAAAGATAAAACCACTGCGAAATCTGTTAATAGAGGCGCTGCCCTACTGCGGCCAAGTTGCCAAGTTACGGCCAAAGTTCCGTAATTGGTTCCAGTGCCAACTTCCGGCGGCCACTCTGGCCCTTCAGTTGTAAATAGGAAACTTCCGGAAGTGGCCCGTCGCCGCACAGGATGCGAGATTTAGGGACTTTCTTTGTATAATACTTCAAGCCCTGCAACAGCAGTACAAAGCTCCGGCTTTAGTATCTACGACTAGGATCGCGGGAAACTTTTTCGAAATTTAAACGCTTATGTTTCTGTTTATCCGCGACAATCTTTTTGTTGATTTTGCAAGCTTGGTTTTAGATTAAGATTCAGATATTTTTTATCGTAAATAAAAAATATTTGAAAACAAAACTTTTAAGCTACGTATTTAATATATCAATTCATAAAATACAGGCTTGAAGAAATGGAAATTGTTAATTAAAAAAAATAAAAATAAAAGAATAATCATTAATATTAATAATTTAAGGTTTACTGAAAAAATATTGATCAATTCTTTAATTTCTTTAAGTCCATTAAAAAGAATTGACGGTACCATTGTGGAAAAAAGTGTACTTGTATTACATTATTTTGATTGAATGCATTTAAAAAAATCTGGTAACGGAATAGCAGCTAATGATTGACAATTATGTAGAGAAAAATTTTTACTTACTATTGGTTTGAATTCCATATCAGATTAGTAATGAGTAAAACAGGAGGAGTGATTTAAAAAATCATTTTACAGAGAGAACGAAGAGCTCATAAGTTTTATAATCACTTTTTTATTTAATATAGCCAATCAGTTCCTAAGATTTTTTGTCTACTGTAGTGGTCCTTTTTATTATTTTTTTTATTTTATCGGATATTGCCGATGACCTTGTGTGGATAAACGCAATACGAGCTACGGATATAAGTACAGAACGTGGCAGTTTTAGACAATTGACCAATAATATCAACGTTTAATATTTTAATTAAGTGAAAAGCGGAGTTTTATTTACCAAAATCTTAAGAGGGCTTTCACGTTGTGTATTTATATGTGCCACTGTTTTGAGGTCTCTCTTTTTAAATTGTTTGAGAGGATTAAATTCGATGGGGAGGTGGAGCATCAACACACTTTTACTGCCCAAGCTCCAGCGTGCTGATAAGGATGATTCACAGGTTCCTTTGTCTTCTATTAAAACTCGCCCGTCAGTTAACTTTCTCTTTATTTGCAGTTAGTTTCTAATAATAAATTCCTTGAAGGCAGTAACAGATTCAAAAACAGAGTTTAAAGTACATGATTTGAAATAAAAAGGCAGCAAGTGGTTTTACGATAGGGTCGCAATTTCGACCCTAAGCCGCTGTTGCCTTGCGGGCAAAGTTCAGCCCCTCGGATCAGCCGAGTGCGAAGTGACCATTTCTTTAGACGTCGCACACTTTTTGTTTACTGCTGACGGTAAACAAACAAATATGACAAATTATTTTTGAGCAGTAAAAATACTAGGGTACATATTTGCAAAAAGATGTGAATTATGTAAATTATTAATAACAATGAACGTAATGCACAATAATGATTACTTATTGCCTTAGCAGAGACATTACATATTAAATTTTCATTAATAGGAAGAGTCTGTAGACGGGTTTTGAATCGCTGGAAGACCGCTGTCATAATACGTGTGGTATAAAATAATCGTTTACAGCTTTGATCGACAGCATGTAGTAATTCGATACAATTGAGGCAGAGACAAAATATTTAAACCAAAAACAAATTAAAAGCGATTATTTGATTAAAATATGAAAGATTTAACATTATTATAAATATGTACACTAAATGAATCATTGAGGAGGCATGATCTTTGGTGTGATACAAAAAAGTTCATCGAATTAAAAAAAGAAAAAAAAGATTTAGCATTAATAATTATGCGTTTCGTCGATACAAGCAAATGTGTAACAGATTGAATGATAAACATTTTTTTTCTAAATGAATCGCTGAGTCACTTAGCACGCTCTCGAAGATTTTTAGAGTTTTGAGTAAATCACGAACAACTGTTATGAGCGGTATGATTAGTTTAAAGTATAATTTAAATTATTTCCGGTGTATAAGGAAATTATTATGTTTTCCGGTGTATAAGAAAAATTAAATATTCTTTTACACTCTTATTTTTTTGGAGCGCGTCGACCGTGTGAGACGAGAATCGATATTGTGTAAAAAAAAAACGAAATTTTTATGTTTAGAAACATTGAAAGAGCACATACGTACATTAAAAACTTATTTTATTGAAAAATAGCCAGGAGCGTGTTTAGCGACTCAGCTATACAAATAATGTCTCATCTATATACTCCAATAATGTGCTAAGTCGGACAGATTGTAATTAATTATGTCTACTGGTGTTTATTAAAGAAATAACAATTTAAAAATAACATGTGTTCGTAAAATAAAGAGGTATCAGAAAAACGCTTTCACTGTTAGAGGAAAAGGGTCTTAATAACTTCCTAGAACAGCGTATATAAGTATAATCCTTTATTTTATCCGAATAACATTCACTCCGATGATTTCTACCTGTGGTGTATTTATTTTCCGGCCCCGGATGGTTTCTAAACTTACCTGAGAAGAGTTTCTTATCTCCAATAAAAAAGCGTTCAGAGAAAAACGGAAAACTCTTAACTTACAAGAGTAATAGTGCAATAGTCCGAGCGGAAAATGCTTTTCTCGAGACGGTCTTCGCCATAAAAACGGATAAAAAGAAAACTCATTTATCTCAACTAATTCATCAAAATTGAGCAAATAAACTTGATAAAAATTATTAGGGGTATTCCGTTTTGTATATTTTATACTCGGCGATACTTCTATGTCGGCGTCCGTGACGCAGTTGGTAGCGTCGCTGGCTACGGTTACGGATGTCTCGGGTTCAATTCCCGGTGCGGACGGTTTTCATAGATTGATCTTTCAATCGATTTATGGATTTCTGTTCGTAGTCTGAGTCCTCCCTCTCACCCATCCCATCCCAACGGGGCGTAGCGACAGCGATTAGCTAACCACTAGTCCTGTCCTAGCCCTATCCTTCTATCCCTACTCTCTTCGAAAAAAGAGAGGTTGAGCAACTGAGTAACAAGCAATTCTTGTAGAAAAAATCCTGTTAAGATACCTCCATTAGGAGACCATATGCTTCAAATTGGGAGCGGACATGGAAAAAAAAATATTTTATACTTTTTAAAATAACTGTCGTACTTGAGCAATGCTTCACCAATTTTGTAACGATCTATGCAAATATTTTACATAGAAATTTAATCAATTAAAAAAATACATATGTGGGTTGTTTATAAGCGATAATTATGTCTAAAATTCCCTACCACCCATCCGTTCCTAAAGACGGGACATAGCGAAAGTGATTAGCTAACCACTTCTCTTGTTAGGACAGGACAAATGGTCCACAATCGATCGTAGTGTGGAGGCAGACGACGGACTCTGACTTCATCACAATGGAAGGTTATAAAAACATTTCCCCGTAAAATGATTACTATTTCTTATTCTTACTAATTTTTATTAGATTTTTTTGTTGAAAGACGTATATAATAGAGTTTATTACTCTACTTTAAAAAATATATATATTCAGTATAATTCTACTTTAAATATCAGTCAGAAAAAGTAAGAGAAAACGAACTCTTTGATACAATCATTTCAAAAACTTTTATAGAATCCTTATATTCAATAAATTGCAAATTCTGTAACGACCGTTTTCTTAAAATACTTTGTTCCACGATTTTGTCTCAAAAATCAAACCTCGATAACCTGCAATAAGCCGTAATCTAGTCACCGCGTAAAGCAAATAAAATCATTTCTAAAAAACAGGTGTCAACTTTTTGTCAGACAGGCTTGAAAACTTTACTATTTCCATTTAAATAAAAGTGCAATAATGTAAACAAATACTTTGACAGTGCAATTGTTAAAAGAAGATTTTTTATTTAAACGTTTCATATTTTTTACACCACGGAAAACGATTAACGATTTTCGCGAAATGAGAATAAAACCTACTTATTCGCCTTAACACCGTCATTAACAGGGTTTTTGTAAAGCGTAATCGATATGACAATTATCTTTAACACCTGAATACTAATTTAACAAATTTGAAATTTAAATATGTATTTCATCTTTACATATGTGGGGGATAAGATTTTTGTTTTTAATGTAGTATGTTTGAGTTTTATAATATTAAACGTTTAAAATGAAAACACTATTATCAGAAAGACACACTAAGAATTAAGTGTGACACAAAGTAATGATACGCTGTCTGAAGCATATGAAATGAAAAAATGATTTCGACGTTTTATTTTTTTTAGGCGATGGAAAACAATTAACGATTTTCGCGAAATGATAGAAAAACCTACTAATTCCTCTTAAACACCGAATGTTGACGATTGTTGGCATATCAAATAACACGACGAAAACATTACTTATATGTGACGCAAGTCTTTTTTAATTATATATATTTCCAGTATTGGAATCAAAACGTTTATTTGTTTCAAAAAATATTTAATCAGAGTCTGTATCAACCTAGAACGCATTACTTCTCAATATCAGTTATAAACTCAATAATAATATAGTCAAATGGTAGTTTGAACAGAAAGCGGCAGTTGCGCAAGTAAAACTTAGTTAAGTAACACTTCACCACCAGATTATTAAGCAAATCAATAATCAGGTAATTAAGCGAACTTGCTCCTAGACCCTGAGGTGCTCCCGAAAGGGTTTGCGGTGACAATATAGACGCACGCTTTGGTTAAGATTATGTGGGAAAACTGTGGAGAATGAAAGCGATAAGGATACGTATCAAACCGAAATGAGAGAAGAAAAACAACGCTTCAAAACAAACTTTTCATTCTAACAAAAGAACAATACCTTTTTAAGTTATATCTCATCGAAAAAACAATGTATTCTTTAAAGTAACAATTCTTTTAACTTAATTGTAAAAACTATGTAAATTTTTATTCTATCCAATGATTAGAAATACCACTGTTAAAACTTTTATGAGAGACTCACATAGCTCCAAATAATTACTAGGCGTACATTTATTGGGTTAGTAACTATTTAAATTTTTGGTCAGTAAGAAATAATAAATGATTTCTAAGGTTTTAACTGTCAATTCTTGGTGGAAAGACATTATATTACAAAAAAATAAAACACAAATTATTTGTACTACTTCCACATGTTTATAATGATCAGAATCAGTTTCATTCATCCCAAGCATTATCAACTGATAAAAATACAAACATAACAGGCCTATTTATATAAATTTGAGTGTAAAAATGAAGGTATATAAAACTGCTGGTTCATGCAACCAAGACAAGAAACTACTGATTAGCAAACAAATTATACATAAATCAAATAAAATAGTCTACAATTAAAACGTCATGGACCTCTTACAAATCAATAAATACTTATCTGAAATCACAAATATAGCTACATTAAAAGTTCATTAAGCTGAGCAACTATATTTGTGATTTCAGTTACGTCGATCCCGGGATTACGGGATTGACTAATTGCTCGGGAACCCGGGAGTGGAAACCTTAATCGCGACTATGTCCAAAACGTATCACCTGTAATCAACGGGGGGTCACCTTCATTCGTGTTGATCGGTCAGTGACGGGACTAAACAATCGTGATAACAAGTACAAAATCAAAAAGCTTACATTATCTACGAAATCCTTTTTGCTTTTATATTGCTTAATACACTACCGTAACGAAAACTTTGTTTGCAAACTCGAACGATAGAGGGTGAAGTTTCGTATTATGTAAACAACCCGATCCTAAGTTGTAGTAAATTTGCGCACTTGATATTACGTTTGTTGGCGAATTCAAATGAAAAAATCTTTGCCTGAATAGGAAACGCTAGACATTATTAATGATAAATTGCCTGGCGTTAATTAATATTCAAAAGTTAAAAGGGAACAACAATTTATACCAAGTAAAACCTATTTTCAGCTGTCGATAAATTATTATAAAATGTTGAAGATGTGTTTTAGAACGGTGTGTATTTTTATTAATTAATGATGCACTGAATTTAAAAATTGAGAATTAGTTGTTTTTTTTGTATTAAAATAGATTCAAAGTATCTTGAACCAATTATTTTTAGAGGGTAAGTTCATATAGATATGAACCAGGCCGTGACAGAATTTAAAACAATTACCATCAATTTGGGTAATTGGCAAACATCGGTCTAAGATTTTCCCACTACATGAAAAAATGTGCTGTTATAATACCATGATAATACTAATGCCATATGAATATTTTTTAGCTAGGCAAAGGGATTGAGTAGCCTCTGGTGTTAAAAATATGAAATAATGGTCAACATAATTTGTTTTATTGTTGAATTTGTAGGCTGTCAGCTTGTAATGATAAAACACAATTTAAAATCTCCTGTTCTAGTCATATTCTTATATCCCTTGACACACCCTGGTTTTTCTTAAGTATAAGTGTCATTAGTGTCCTGAACTGAAATCGGCCTGCGGCAAACAGCAATATTTCGCAGTATAGGTTTTTTTCTTGTTGCCAGGCTTAAATAAGCCCCCGGCTTCGGCCGCTGGACGAGTCCATTTTTACTGAAAAGGGTAGCTCCAACTTTGCACGGAGTTTTTTTAATTTTTGTAGACAGTCGATTACGATCCGCCGAGCGGGACGAGCTGCGTTCTCGTGGCGGTGGAGGTGACATGTGAACTGTTTGTTTTTGTGTTTTGATTTGCGTTGGATTTAATTTAAATTCGTTGTGTTATTTGTATTATAACTTAAAGTAAATTCAGTTGCTAAGTAAATGTAAATGTAGAATCAATTTTATGTGTTAAGATTTATATATTTGTGTAATATTAAACCACTGCATCTTGAATGGAAAATAAATAAGTTTTTAACCGGATCTGAAATGGTGTTTGTCTGAGACTCTTCGATATCCCTACTGTCTTCGGAAAATAGAGGTTAAGCAACTGAGTAAAAAGAAGTTCTATTAGAAAGACGTTCTGTTGAGATACCTCTATTAAGAGCCATTAAGAATAATTGTTAATATTATGAAAATATAATGATTCGTCAACTCCGTGGCACAGTTGGTAACGTCGTTGACTACGGTTAAGGATGTCTCAGGTTCAAGTCCCGGAGCAGAGAGTTTGATAAATTGATTTTTGAATTGATTTATGCATTTCTGTTCGTAGGCATGGTGAGCGATTAGTAAACCACTAATACAGTCCTAGTCCTATTCTTATAGCCCTACTCTCTTCGAAAAAGTGAAGCCAACTGAATAACAATAATTTTTAGTGTTATGAAAATAGTACCTATGATTTCTGATGTCCTGAATATAAGTTAATCATAAATATTATGCGTCGTATTTTCATGCTGTGATTAACTATGACTGACGTTGTCTCATGATTGAAAATAAAAAATACGACAGAAAAATATGAATCGCTTTATTAAAAGAAAAAATGTTGACAGTTGGAATGATTTTCTTTTTGTCTACGATTGACTCCAGATTCAATCCAATATCAGACATAGAATAGACAAAGCGCAAAAAACTTTATGATTTGAGAAATGTTTTTCTTTTTTTTGAAAAGAATTTGCCAACATCGATCAAACCACTCGAGATAACAAAGCAACACAAAGATGGAAAAAAATGGGCAGAAAAAATGAAAGCGTAATATTGTATGATAGTCGAAAAGTTGATATGTTCTCAGACCGACCGACAGCAGCTGATACACTGTGTACGAAAATGCCTGATGAAAAAGAAGGTGTACGTTTATCGTAGTATAAATGAACTAGAGGATTTATTTATTAATTAATATTATCCATAAATAAATGTTGCACACAACGAAAAAAGATTACCAATAAAGTAAATTACCTTTTCCATTTAAGATTTAAGCAGCGTTAACTCTCACCTATTCATTTAATAAGTTTTCTTGCATTATTGTTATCCTTTTCTTATGCCCTACGTTTTCATAAAGTGTTATAAATATTCGATACTTTGCTTAACATATCCAAATAGTTGAACTCAATATCAGCAATATAATTTGAAAAAAAATGATTTAATTATTTGATTTCAAGCACAATTGAACGTGCCCACATACATTCTGCCAATTTTCGGTTTTAAATTCATCAAAGAGGCATTTTGGAGGTGTTTAGAAGCGTGCTGTGCTCTCAAAAATGCTCAGATGCGTACGGAACATTATGCTGCTTTGAACAGTATCTCCAGAAAAAAAACTGCCATTAGATGACCCAATGCCGTACCTCTCTAAGTTTTTTCTATACATCTCGGTTCACGGTAATTCGCTGCTGTGTACGTTCACAGAACGTGAAAATGTGTGACTTCTTTTAGTATCACTAGAGTTCTTAAATTTTGCTAGAAATAATAGCCTGTTTTTCTAGCAGTTTCAAGTGGGTACATATATTTAAATATATATTGACATATTTATGACAATAACATCAGACATGAGTTTCTATTTAGGTTTTACTCAATATAACTTTTAATGTGTCAACGTCAACTTTTAGTGGAATGATATAATATTTTAAAATAAAACACTATTTGTTTTTACTACTTCCATATGTTAATAATGATCAGGAACAGTTTTGTTCATCGCGAGGATTGCCGATAAAAATAAAAATAATAAGAAGCCTATTATTATAAAACATCATCAATTGAAAAAATTACATATTGAATTAGTTGTACCAAAATGTTGTTTATTTCGAAAAGGGTATAGCATTTTCAATAAGTGAAAAACTTCAAAGTCCAATTTCTCAAAACTATTATTCAGTTTAAGACATCGACTGAGGGTGCTTGATGGAATTTCAATATCAAATTTGGATTATTGAGATTTTGTACACTTCCATGTATTTTGTAACTAACGACCCGGGTTTCGCCTTTTGGCATCTTCAGGCATTCTAGCACACGAATGCCTGAAGATGCCGAAAGGCGAAACCCGGGTGGTTAGTGACAAAATACATGGAAGCGTACAAAATCTCAATAATCCAAATTTATTATTCAGTTAGTGTCTTATTCCAGAACAACGACGATATATTGTATAAATAGCCTTGTTATAATTTTTATTTTTATCGGTTGATAATGCTCGCGATGAGCAAAACCGGTACTATAAACCGGGTTATTATCATGTGAAAATAGTACAAAAAATTGTGTTTTATTTTTTAAATAATTTACTCAATATATTCAAAATTCAAAATTTCTTTTGTATATTTTTTAACAAAAATAAAGCATGTCTTGTTTGTCAGTACAAATATCTTTTGACCTTTTATTTATATAATATTAAATCGCATTTGTATAGTGAAATCGCTGAATCTTTTTTGATATAAAAATATTATTTAAAATAAAACTGAATAATCGTGTTCATCCTGTGTATGAACAAAAAAGTTTCGAAAAGTTGAGCTCTCCAAGGAGGTTGGATCAATTGATTGACGGCGAATGATAGCGACAAATAAATAAAATACACCCACTCGCGATACAGCGGTAACAAAAAACATTCGTATATGTCAAAGGAGAGCAGCTGCATTGAGACAAATATGAAATGGGAGTTATAGACGTAGATAAAAATGAATGTTTTTATTTGTTTTAATGTGGGCTTTTATTGTCAATTTAAAGTTGTTGGATATAAATTATTTTATACTTGAAAAATTCAGATTCATTTTTCATAATACTGTCATACTTTGACTACGTTTTGACATGATAACCAAGACAGACGTAAATATATTTACTCAAAATCATTTATTATTCGCGTGAATTTGTATATTTATTTATTGTAGAAGTTCTGTATACTTTCTAAAACTTTCAAAAATATCCATAATATTCTATACTTAATTTTTACATTATGTATGGCTTTTAGAGGGCATCCAATCCCGGACCTTTTTACAATCCCGGGATTTCGGGATTTAGAATTTTTTCAATCCCAGGATCCGGGATTGGTCATTAAGTTTAATTTCATGTGTTAAATTGTACATTTAAAATTTAATTTGTGTCCATTATTACTTCAATTGGAATTTATATATGATTAAATATTTTTTTGGGCATTGGAATGTTTTTTTGTTGATTTAAAATCGGACTGTCATTTACAAAAAAAGAGAAAAATATTTGAAAAACGACATAATGATCAAAATAATTTTATTTTATTTATTGCATTATTATGGTAGGTTTTACCAAATTTATCCAAAAAGAGGACGTGTCCTTCAATTTGAGATATTGCCCTCCATTCATTTAAGAAGCGGTCTTAATTTTTCTTCCATTTAAAACGATTTAAAAACGGCTGTTAGGAAATATGAGAAGGAAGGAGACTTCAATAAATTCATTTTAATTCTATAGGTTTTTTAAAGAAACTATCTATGGATCTGAAAAAACTTTAGATTTGATAAATGTTTTTTTAGCATTTACAGTGAATCCCGAAATCCCGGGATTATGGAATTGAATTATTGAGCGGGATTGGAAGCCCTAGTCTGCACGAGTCTATTTTTTCTAAAATTTCCCGGTCCGAGTCCAACATCTTTAAGCCCAGCCCGGCTCGAACCCGAGTCTCAATATCACACGTGTTACCCGAACACGACCCAAAACCCAAACTTATTTTCCTCAGCCGGAAAAATGCCCGATGTTTTTGACAATACAGAAATTCCACATTTCCAACGATATTCATAAGACGCGGGAAAAAATATTTAAGCTATGAATAGTATTGCCTTATGGCTGACTCATGCCCTAAACATAGTCAGAAATATTTACCCCTTCAATTTTACCTATTTTACCCACCCAAACCCAACCCACGATCCGGGCCGGGTAAATGCCTGCGGGCCAAACCCTTGCAGAGGTCTAATAACTATATAACCTGAAAATTGTTCATATTTGAAAAAGGTGTTTCAATAAATACTCTTAATCGCCAATAAAAGATATTTTTTTGGCGATTGGCGAAGACACAAAATAATGTAGTGACCATATAATTTAAAAAATTTTTTGAGACACCATACAAAACTTTGAATCGGGGTTTCACTATGCATTTCTAGCGTATTGGTTTCACTAATATAGCAAAAAAGCAAGAATCTTCGTGTAGCTGAACTCCTACTGTTTCAAGTTTTTCTGAACATAAGAGTTTATGCAAAATTCTCCATTTTGTATAGGGAAATCTCCTCGAACTTTTGTTTTCTCCGTGAAACAAAAATATATCGAAAACGAAAGATAGCGCATTGTTACAGGATACTTGATTCTTGAAAATCAGTGGCGCTCAACAGAGTTTAAATATTTTAGCGGACTCCTAACGTGGAGCATGTGGCCTCCAAATGGAAGTATCTCAACAGAAGTTTGCTTGCTCAACCTTTATTTTTCGAAAAGAGTAGGAGTAAAAGAAAATGGCTAGGACAAGACTAGTGGTCAACTAATCGCTCTCGTTTTTTTATATCGGATGAGTGAAGAAGAATTTTAGGCATCACAAAAATCCATACTGTCAAACAAAAAACCATAAATCGATTGAAAAATCAATTTATGAAACTGTCCTCGAATTTGAACCCGTGAGATCCGTAACTAAAGCCAACGACATTAACCACTGTGCTATGGACCCAACAATAAATTTAAATATACAGTGAAGAAAAAATCGTTTACAAAAGAACCCAAAAATCACTGAAAATGCATTTGACCACTGAGTTAATAATAATCTTTAAAAGTGTATGAACGATTCAAACTGGATCAAAATACAGAAAAAAGCAACATATTTTGCTCTACGAAAATCGCTAAATATTATCGATGAGTATTTGAAAACCGATTTTAAAACTGAAAAGATTTATATCGTTGCTATATTGGAAGAAGTCAAAAAAACCTTGTTTTGAGACAATCAAGAAAATCATGAAATTGAAGTCTTTCTATTTACATATTTACTTTAACCATTCTTTGTTAAGCTTACCACTTGATGATATTCATTAATCCTTTACAAGTTCGATTTAAGAATTAGTAATTGTTTTTTACAGCAATATTAATTACACTTTTTTGCCACAGACAACTGTGAACGAAATTAACTTAATTAATAATGGTTTCCTCAAATTTCGCAAACAATAAATGGAATATGGCTGAGCTTACATTGACGATAAACCGTCTTAAAATCTATCATCGTCGGGATCCATGGCGCAGTTGGTAGCGTCTTCGGCTACGGTTATGGTTGTCTCAAGTTTAATTCCCGGTGTGGACAGTTTCATAAGTTGATTTTTTAATCGATTTATGGATTTCTGTTCGAAGTCATGAATGTTTGTGGTGTCTAAAACTCTCTCCCAAGAAACCCATCTTCGTAGCGAGAGCAATTAGCTAAACACTAATACTGTCCTAACCCTATTTTTCTATCCCTACTAAAAATAAGAGAGGTTGAGCAACTGAGTAACAAGCAGTTTTCATAGAAAACTTTTGTTGAGATACCTCCATTAGGAAGCCATACGGTCCACTTTGGGAGCGGACATGATAAAAAATCATATTGCATTCATAACTCAAAACAGCCGATTTTTGACTAACAGCTTTCTGCAACTATGCTGACGATTATTAAAAATGTTTGTGCAGTGTTCACAAATCGATTTTAAAAATCATGCCCTTTGTTAAGATGTATCATAGTGAATATTTAATCGAGCAGAATTGTCTAAGAACCGACAAAATAACGATGATAGATTAAAAAATATGTTTAATGATTTTTTAAATTGAAGGTTTCCCAATTATTATACTACACATTTGAAGATATTTAATGCAATGAAAAAGTCTCGCTCAATATAACTTTGAGAATAAACGTTTTTCCCTTGAAGCGTTTTCTTCGCAAAATGCATCCGATTTTCCGCTTTTATTTACGTCTTACCTGTCGCCACGTTTGCGCGAATACAGGGTTTAAATGCAAATTGCTTTTTCATAAATTTACTTCAAACTCTTCGATCATTAATGGAATTATGAGGAAATTAACTATCTGCATAACGAACGATGAAAAACGAAATAAAAATCTGTGAATACGCTTAAGGTGAGCTTGGATTATGAATATTCATGTCGAATAAAATTATTGCTGAAACAGCAGATTTTTCAGTTATTGCTGTTTTGAATTGCATATTCGCTATTTGGTTTTTTGCTAATCAAATAAAATCTATATATATATTTTTAAAGTGATGAAGAATATAATACAGAATACGTATTATGATCATATATAATTTTCAGCCGGGATCGATTCACTACTGGATGAAGGCTTCCCCCAGCTCCCTCCACTCTTCTCGGTTACTAGCTTTGCGCTACCACATGCTTCCATTGCACCTGACAAGTTCTTCAATTCAGCGGGTTTTGGGACGCTTAGTGCCCCTCAGGTACCACTGAATGACTGCATTCGTCCGGCCCTCCGCCATTTCATCAATTTGATGTCCTTTATCACATATCTCACTCTTGTTTGCTTCCTTATCCATTGGTTTCGTCTGCGGTTATACCCAACATGCACCTTTCCATGCCACGTTGCGCCACTCTTCAAGTTTTTGACCTCTCGTGTATTTGGAGTCCATGTTTCGCAAGCATACGTTAACACTGGTAGCAAACATCGGTTGAATACTTTACGCTTCAGGCATAAGGGAAGGCATAATGATCATATATAATATACATATATTTTAATAATAATTAGGACTACAGCCCGGGTATAGTCACAAAGCTCTCAAACATTTTTTTCTCATTCTTCTTTTTCTTTGTTTTGGTTTGCTGATTTGACATCAACGTCAGATCTATAGTACAGTGGTCAACGTCGTTAACTTCGGTTACTCATCTCACAGGCTTGAATCCCAATGAGTTCGACAATTCGATTTTTGGATTTTTTTTAATGGGTGTTTGTGATATTTAAAAAATACCCTTATACCCATCCGATCCTACAATAAATGTGTAGCGAAAGCGATTGGCTAACTAATAGCGCTGTTCTAGCTCTATCAATCTATCCATACACTCTTTGAGGTTGAGTAACTAAGTAACAAGCGGTTCTCGTAGAAAAACTTCAGTTGAGATACCTCCATTAGGAAGCCAAATAACATACAGTGGAAGTCCGCTTCTACGGTTAATACATCTATATTTAAACTTTGGTGAGCGGCACTGTGAAAACGTCTGTTAAGATACCTTCATTAGTAATCCATATGCTCAACATTGGGAGCGGACATAGTTTAAAAAAATCGACAATAATCTGTCACACCATCGGAAAAAGTGATTAAGCAGTAACTCTTTGTTGGTGGTCCATCTTTTTTTTCTTCTAAATGTACTTGGATCCTTACAGACGTCATGACTTTAAGATCATCACAGTAACTCAAGAGTTCGTTCCCCTTCAATTCTGAGCTTAAACTTGACATTATAATGAATGAAACATTTTTTTTACGTCGTATAAACGTTCATGTAGTTCCATGCATATTATGTAAAAGGAAAACCTTAGTTTATAATGAAATTCGCGATAAAAAGATAAATTTACTCCAAAAGGTAACATTTTTTAATAATATACCTATGTAAATTTCCTTTCAAAATAATAAAAAAATACCCTTCTAAGAAAACGGATACATCTTAAAATGACCTCTTATAACCTTCCATATTAACTTTAGTAAAATATGCTTTCAATGATGTAATATCATATCACAGAAAACCGTTTTTTTACGGTACAGTAGGTATGATATCACAACGAAAGAAGCTCTTAACTACCGACCGGGATAATAATATAAAAGCCCTTTCGCTCACCCTTGACTTCGAGAGACTGCCCGTCGACCAGGATGAATTCCCCTTTGGCATTTCCTTCCACGTCTCCCATGGTCGATATCATCACCTCCCCGCTCGCCAGACAGTGGGTAGTGTGGGGGGTGGAGCAATTCAACGCCTTCATCTCAGTGCCTTCGATCACCTGTTAAAAAAAGCAATAATCTAATATATAAAAATCAATGTGGGTTTGTTCGTATCTTATGCATTGCCATACCGTTCATCCGATTCCGATAAAACTTTATCAAGTTATTGATTTCACTTGCGCAACAAAAAAAATAGGCATAGTACAATTAGGTCCGGCCCAGCCCGAGTCCGATTCTCAACGTTTTAATTTTTAACTTACAGTAGGTCTTATCTAATATATAAAAATCAATGTGCATTTTTCGTATTTTATGCACTGCCATACCGTTCATTCGATTCCGATAAAACTTTTTTTAAGTTATTGCTTGTACTTGATCGAAGGATATAGGCATAGTACAATCAGGCCCGGCCTGGCCGAGCCTGACCCTCAACTTTTTAATTTTTAACTTAGAGTAGGTCTTATTATATATATATATATAAATCAATCTGACAGTTCAGATATATCTAAAATCTAAAATAAAGAATCAAATTCGTACAGATAGCGACATCTCGGAAAACTTTATGATTTGTTCGTGTACGCACCAGACAGTAAAACAAAAAATATTGTGTGTCCAAAAGCACTTCAGTAAACAGAATTAAAGCACAAACATTTTCTTCGTGAGTGGCATTGCAACGCATACCGAAAGAAAAAATAATTGAAAAAAAATCAACTAACTTATCCACTCAAATAAACTTGATGTTAAGTATCTTGTGTATATTTTATAGCGATCCCCGAATAAATTAGTAAATTTTTCAAAGGCCGTGAAGTAAGATTTGGTTGCAATCAAGTTGGCGTGATCAATTGAACCCGTGGGAACACAAATCGCAAACATTTCTGCTCGCCCGGAATTCATTTCATGGTAGTCCCACAGAGCGTGATTAGCGTCGTCTTCGGCACGACTGAAAAGATCTCGTAGAAAAATCCCGTTCACATAAGCTCAGTGTTATACCTCTATTAAAAGTTCATACACTCAAAACTGGAAGCGGACATGTTAAAAGAACATTTGAGATAAACTCTAGGAGAATATTTACAATGTCACTTGACGTCAACTGGACATTATAAGACATTTTAGACAACCATACCCAAGATCTAAATTGTTACATTATAAAAAAACGCCAAAAGTTGTATCCGAAATCTTCTCATTGTCAAGCGGATCGTTTATCGCCAGGCTACAGGAACACTATTCGAATGAATAAATTTAATCAATAATATCATTGTTTATCAGTAATGAATAAAATATGTTGACATAAACTGTCACAGTTATTTAAAAATTTATTGCTAGTGAAAAGGTGTAGTGATACGATATTTTTTAATACACATTTAGATTTATTTAATAGTCGTTATTTTAAAAGCGTTGCAAAGAAAGAGTTATATATTAGCTTCTAGATTAAGCTCTCCTAAGATTAACCTCATATCTTCATGCAACTCACTAATCAATTAGAAATCTTAATGTGCCATGTTGGGAATTAAAAGAACAATGGAAATCAATTTTCACTATTCGACAATTACAAAATAACCTTACAAAAGTAATAGGAAGTCATTAATAGTTGAAAAAAACCTTTATGACAAGAAAAAAATCTTTTTACCGTAAGTATTTAAAGTCAAAGATTACAAAACATCCTGAAATACTTTAAGGCTTAAGACAATCGCTAACGTTATAGGAAAACCCTTTTCAGATCACGTCAACTGAAATACAGCTAGATGTCTTTAACAAAGAAAATCTATCCATTCAGTGAAGGATTATCCTTAAGGATTGATAAAAAAACCAGGGAAAGGGTTCAGTAAAACCTTTTCGCGTAAAAAAAAAACATATATCCGACATCAATCAATCAGCATATTTTATTTTTTGATGTTTTATATGCCTTTTTATTTTAGATGTAAGGATCTATTCATTATTTTTCGCATTATAGAGTAAAATAAAATACTTTTACTCTAAGTGTTTTCTGAATATGATGGCGACTTCTTTATTAGACTATATGAATTCTATGTTTTTATTCAAATCAATTTTTTTAAGGAAACTGGTTTGTGAAACTGTTGTGCCAACATTTTATTTTGAGACCGTATAGTACTATTAGGTTTTCATCAAGCTTACGGGTCCGTAAAGTCTTCATCCACCCATGTCTTCGATTAAAAAATCAATTCATTAAATCTCCCATTCAGTGCAGTGAAAAACGTAATATGTATTTATGATGCTAAATGTCGAAATTTACTTAGCATTCAAAAAATTAATTAAATAAAAAAATTGCAACAGTTCGTTTATTTATCATTTAAAATTTATCTTAAATAATTAATAAGACATCGACTGGGGGGGCTTGATGAAATTTCCATATCAAATTGATCTCGTCAACAATGCAAATTTATATTAATATTAGAATTCAAATTTGTAAAAGACAATTTAAGACTTTGTGGCTGTTAATAAATGTCTCTTGACGTAAGCAACATCATGACGTCATTTCCTGTCAAACCATTACCCCAAATACACGTGTTAAAACATTTCCAAGTGCCAACACGTGTGAAAGAGACATTCCCACGATTATTGTGATCCTCTCAGACGCTGAGAGCAAACATGACTCCCAAACGAGCTTATTAGAGCCATTCTGAATCGTTGGGAGTCTTGTGGCACGGCATAATATAAACGCAGTGACACTTCCAGTGAGTCATATTGCATGCTGTTATATAAATCACCAGTCACTTTGCGAAATTGCTCCGTCTAAGATACACGAAGCTTCGAGTCACCGAATCATCTGTTGATTCAAACAAAGTGACTCGAACGAACACTCATCTTACTACTTCCGTAAGAATAAGGAAAACATTTTTTTTTACGTATAGGTTTATTTTGAATTGTTTATCGTATTGTTCTTAACATAATATTATTATTAGCATTGAAACACGGAAGTACTCCTAAAATTGTATATAAAAAGATCACATTAAAATGTAACTGACAAAACTGATTGATACTTGAATTGTTGGTCTCCAAATTTTTTGCAGTCGGAGACGTGTACAATAGACCATTACATATACAATATTCTGAGTGGCAATCGAATATTGGCTGTGGCAGTAACACACAAAAAATTATAATCATAATGGTGTATATCAAGGGATCTCTACCTCAAGGATGGATTAAAGAAAGGACTAGTTGTTGGCTAGTTGTACTTGTCGTTAGAAAGGAGACGTTATCGATTACTTTTGAACGCAAATTTTATATAATTTTCCGTAATGTGATTCGAACCCGTGGACACCGCAATCGAGAATGATGTCTAGCGTCCAAGAACGTCAGACATTCGGCTACGGGACCGGAAATAGATAAATAAAAGAAGATTGTTTCGATTTTATGGGAAATAATAATTCTGCATTAAATTTAATGCGTTCACTTATCCATGTAATTTCAAAACGAATAGTTTTTGTGCCTTTTTCAACCTTTAACGACGGCTTTCCTACATTGCGATTTCACCCTTTACGCTCTTCTATTCAGTGGTAAAAGATTGTTTTTTTTTGTTCAGACATTCTTTTTATTACATTGAAGTTTTACGATCCGATTTCAAGGACTTTTAACTACGCATCGAGCCCGAGGCGGCGCTTTTCTGTATCACCAAGGCAACGTGTCATTGTTGATGTTGTCATGGGAACAGTTACGCTGGAAAAAAACACTAGCAAAAAAATCAGTGACTTGACATCATCTATTATAAAAAAAACTCATTTATAGGGTAAGTAATAAATAAAAAATATTCATATGTTGCAGTATGTAGAATATTAATTTGATTGATAATTTATTTGTTGTTTATACAAAATCAAAATTATTTCACTGGTTGTGTTACTATATGTGACTCGTGTTTCGCTTCTCTGAGAAGTGAAATATAAGAAGAAAGACAATACAGTTATATTAATTATATATGTATTATAAAAATATGTAGATGAAAAAACCCGAGGTACACGTTGTAATTAATTTAGAAATATTTGAACTTCTTATCTAAATATCAATACCGGAAATACGGGATTGAATAATTGGCCGGTAACCCTGGATTTCGGGATTAGAAACCCTAGTTCTGATGAAAGCGTGATGCTATCTAAATACCAACAATATTTAGAATGCTATTTACTGGCTTAATATAATAGAGTTGTTTCAATTCAAAATAATTCATTTGTACTACTTTCACATATTATAAATATGTGGAAGTAGCACAAATGAATTGTGTTTTATTTTTTAAAATATAATGTCTTTCCACCAAGAATTGACAGTTAACACCTTAAAAGTGACACTATGAAAATGACTACTCTGAGAAACCTTTGATCAATAAATGTAATTAGACCCAATGTCTGACATTTTTCATACCATAAATGATTATTTACATGGTAAATAAATAGTAAGTTCTTGTTTTTTATATGATTTTTAGTAATAGTATTGTTGATAACGTTAAAACTATCTGCTCAAGTAGAAGTCAAACCGCCATCACCAATATTTGCTACGTCTGTTTTGAAACATGAGGAAATAATAATTAAATTTATAGCCAGAATGTAAGCTTGTAAGATGTTATGACGTTTCTATGTTGGGAATATTTCGAATTAATTTCGTCTTGTCATTTCAATTTATTGACAAAAGGTTTACCTTTAAAACTGAAATTTGATAGTCAGGTTCGTAATAAGGGTAAAGAGCATGGTACAACATGGGTAAAGGGTACATGTCTCCTTCTCAGTAGGTAAACAAAAATAGCCCTGTATTTTAAATGCTTATAAATTACAAGTATTTTTTACCCTGCGTACCCCTAGATGTGGGTCACTTATTTAATACTCATTTCTTCCTTTTGGCCATACTTGTTGTAAAACCCACGAAATTAAGATTTCACTGTTTTAAGCTTTATAATTTTAAATGATGAATAATTTATGGCTCAATCTTTTCATTTTTTACAAATTTTACGATTCGCACGAAGAGTTATTATTTGTGACATTTATATTTTAACATATTTATAGTCGCTAAACAAATTCAACACATTGTTATCTTACTTTGAAATGGTTCTAATTGTACTTGATCGTGTTTTGAGATATGAGCGTGTGAAGTTTTGACTGATCATATTTTGTATTTTGAAGGAAAAAATGTTTAATTAGTGAGTTATCATATATATAAAAAATTTACTTGTTTTTTTTTTAAATACAATTCATTTAAAATAAAACTTATATATTAGAGAATAATGAGTATCTAAAGCTTTAATTAGAGCTCACAACAATAGTTTGTTGAAAAAGATTTTATCCGATATCTCAATTTTATCAAACAAAATGTTCTGATTTCTGAGATATTAATTAATATTATGTAAGGTAACGACATATTGAGCTGTTATGACGGATTATTTCTGTATGGAGTGTTGCTAAGCAACTATTTGCTATTATTTTTTCTGTTGTTTTTTATTGAGACGCCAAAAATATAGCGTTTTCAGTTTAAAATTCAAAGTTAAAAGTTTAAAATAGCAGTCAGAATGACATGTGAAAATTACGCATCGCTACTGTACACCGTTTGGGAGGAATTTTTGTGACTGACAGTCATATATACAAATATACTGATTTCTACATGTATTTTATGCTATAAAGTACAGATTTTAGAAAAGCTTATTACAAATAGTTATAATATATAATTTCTAAGCTACATTTAATTAAAATATTTATTCATCTTAATTTGTCTGTCTATCTGACGCATTTTTGTTTTTTTTTATAAAACCCTGAAGTGTATACAGCCACTGTTTCACGGCCGCCTTCCATAACACAATAACAATATCAAGAATACGAATTTATTCTTCATGTTCTTAGCACGACACAGAGCTGCAATATACCGATTTTTTAACGTCGAATAAAAGCAGAATTTTTAGTTAGATTACCTATATTGTTTTACATTACAGAATGTAAAATGTGAACCAATAAAACAGGTCATAGCAAGACGACAGTAACAGAAATATTATACTTAATTATAGTTTTTTTTATACTAATATTTCTTAAGAAATTTAATTGAAATAATTTAATAATTTTTATTTATTTTATTATTAAAGTAAGTGTTATATTGTTAGTCCAATACCAGAGATTTACAAACTAATTTTTACTTTGAAACTTGACTGTGTTTGTCGTTTTCTATCGTTTTTAATCACCGTGCAAAATTATGAAAACTTATTATTTGGTTAGTAAGTAATTCCATAAATGGTCAGTTTATTTTGGTCAGTAAATAATTTCCAAATAAATAAAGATTATATTTAGGTTAGGTTTCATTAAAACAATTGACAGTTTAATTTAGTAACTGAATATTTTACATAAATTACTGATCGTTTATTTCATAAACTAATCACGTTTATACTGACCATTTATTATTTCTTACTGACCAACAATTGTTGCTTTCATTCTTAGATTTTTCGTCTCTTTATTTACATAAATATAGTGAAGTATTTCGTATATCGATAATCACGCACTGTTAACTTTTTATTTACCCAAGGTTTTAACCATTAATCAAAAAAAGATTTTAGTCGTAAACATAGAAAAATTACATTTCATAATATCGTCATAAAACGATTTCTTGCCTAAAAAAATGGGTACTTAGATTGGATCTTCAATAAAACCACGAAACATCTACTATAAATGTGTTTCTTCGTATACTTTATAATGTTTCATTTATTTACGTGTTTATATTTATTTATGTTTGTTTATCGCTCGAAATACTTTTCGAATGCTCGATCCCGTCTCAAGAGATTTGTTTTTGTTTCCCATAGAATTTGAATAGTGTTTTTCTGCAATCTATTTCGTATATTTTTATTTCAAGAAGAAAAGATATTATTTTTCCTGTTTTATACTTTTTATTTCATCTTTTCTTCACTTCGTTTTATTTAATGTTACTGGAAAATTGGAGAAAACCACAGCAACTACAAACGGACAGACTACACCAAAAATTCCATAGCCTTTATGTAATTTTTACCAATGAACATGGAAATAATAATATATAATCGTTTTATTATGTTTACAGATCTAGTTTTAAGTATAATGAGATATTAAAAAGACATGAATCGAAATCACAATATCAGTGGGTAGGAGATATTGAGAGATGTTCATTCTTAAGATTCGGTAATACTTCATTATATTACTTTTAAGGTGTTAACTGTCAATTCTTGGTGGAAAGACATTACATTTAAAAAATATTACACAATTCATTTGTACTACTTCCACATATGTATAATGATCAGGACCGGTTTCGCTCATCACGAGCATTATCAACTGATAAAAATACATACAAATCAGGCTTATTTATATAAAATTGAATATAAAAAATAAAGGTTTATAACTGATGGTTCATGAACTAAGACAAAAAATACTGATTAGCAAACAAATTATACATAAATCAAATAAAAGAGTCTACAATTAAAATGTTATGGACCTCTTACAAATCAATACATACTAATCTGAAATCACAAATTTAGCTACATTAAAAGTCCATTAGCTGAGAAAATATTTTTAATGACATTACTAATGCAATAAGCAATAAATAAAAAAACATAATTTAATAATATTAAAGGAATGCAAAAAGATTGAAAATATGACAAGATGAATCATGGGTGATAAGCGGAGAAAATTCGGCGGAAGTACGTGATTGAGATAAATCAAAGATTGAGTTGTTGAATAAGCAGTTTTAACTATGGCGATTCTCAACGTGGAGCATAAAAACTATCACAATTGAATGTTAACTAGTAGTTTAGTGAAGTTAGTATTCAACGAGAAACGGTTTTAAAAACACCCACTCAACGTCTTCTTCAAGAGACCAATGGAAGAATTACGTAAAAATATGTTAATTGTTTGATAGAAAAATAGCAATCAAAATGCAGCATTAAGCGTTATCATTTAATCAAAGTAATACGCATTTAACATATTTTCTCACTATAACGTCAAAATAAATTACCAAAGTGTGGAGCATATTTTCTCCTTATGGAGGTATCTTGACAGAATTTTTCTGAGAGAACTGTTTGTTAGTCAGTTGCTCAACCTCTCGTTATCGAAGAGAGTAGGGATAGAAGGATAGAGCTAGGACAGGAATAGTGGTTAGCTAATCGCTCTCGCTACGCCCCGTGAGGATCGGATGGGTGGGTGACGAAGTATGTTTTAGACAACACACACATACAGTCACAGACTACGAACAAAAATCCATAAATCGATTGAAATATCAATTTATGAACACTGTCCGCACCGTGAAATGAACCCGAGACATCCGTAGCCTACCAAACAAACCAAACAAACCTGTGTAACCAAAGTGTTTAGTTACACAAATTATAACACAGTCTCGATAACTATTTCGGCTTCACATCGTCGTCACAACTAGCGTGAAGTATTTCTGACGATATTTAATGGAACTTAATACTTTGGTTTTAATTTTACTTCATTGTTTAGTTATATCAAGTAAATGCCAAACTAATAATAAGATTATTTAAATAATCAATTTCAAATATAAGCATTAATTTACAATTAAATTTTGTACAAAGACTAACTGTGAATCAATCAAATGTCCTTCTTGATTTTCTGGTAATTTAATATTATAAAAGAATCACGTATACCAGTAAATAATTAAGGTTTGAAAATCCATAAATTTTAATGTATATAGTTTACTATCTAACAGCAAATATCCTCTAATTTTATCTCTAGTTTAAGCCAACTTTTGTTGTACTTGTATTGTTAAATTTATTATAACCATATGTAAAATGTTTCAGGGAGATGTATTCTGATAATCAAGAAGGCTCATCTGATATTGTCTGGTAAGTTATGACCGCCGACCGCAGCGTCCATCATGTTGGGCATTCCTCTCCCTCACATACAAAATCTCACTTCTGAATCCTTCCTACAGGGTTCTTGCACTGACTTAACCATTCCCGAGAAGCTTGTTGTTGCGCTGCTATGCTAAATCTTTTTAAGGTATATAATTTTTAATTATAATATCAAATACATATATATCGTAAGCCTAGAGTGCAAATATTATAACTCAATTATTTATAATTTAATTTAAGACATCGACATCGACGTACAAAATCTCAATAATTCAAGTTCAATTATTTATAATTTTATAATGTTTTTGATGTGTATTGTGTTTTTAAATACTAAACATATTCTTTAATTTTTATGTGTTAACCACGTTCGTACTAGTTGAAATATAATTCTAGTTTTAGAATGAAAAATATATTTTAAAAAAAGCTTCAACTTGGCATTTATTTGGTATTTTGGTGGATAAATTTTTGCAAACAGCAAATTTTGGTAATATTTTTATCTGAATGGTAGCACTATATGACATCCATCTTAATTAGTTTCACGCTCGACTGCTGGATAAGACGCTTGTAAATTTGATGAATTGATTATTCAGCCATTTTAAAAATTGCATTTAATTTAATAGTTGTTGTAACATTTATCTTATACAGATAGCCCAGACCATGGTGTAGACGTTTTATTATTATCACATATCGCACGTAGGTATGAAATGAGGTTTCTCATTAGGTTAACGCTTGCGGTGTATATAAAATAAAATGTAATGCAATTCACACACAGTTTCGACACAGATCGACTTTAGAAATTCAGTATTTATATTTCAATAGCGTCATCTACCGGATATACTAGTAATTTAATGAACGTCACCACCTGTTCTCATTAAAATCGATCTTTCAATACAAAAACAACCACATCTACATTTTTACAGTTTAGAGTTTAGAGGAAATTCCTTTTGAAGTTTTTTAAATATAAATTATAAATAGAATACCGCATTTTTTCCGACTTAGTCTGAAGTGTCGCTACTTAAATAAGTGCAAAAGGAACGCATTTGTGACTTAGGCTAGTTTTACATTATAAATATTTTAAATTCATCAATATATTTATAATCACACATTTAATATAGCGATAAAATTATATAGCTCACTAATGTCATGTTCACATTAAAATGATATGAAATTCTTATATTTTTTTATACTAAAAACTCGAAAACGTGATCTTAGCATTTTTCGTTTTGCAATGGATAATCAATATACTTCCGTAAAAATACTTCATTGGTTATAGAGAATGCCCGTTTAGATACCAGACACTTTAATTTTTCAATGGAGTTATGGAGTTTTGTTAAAACATATTCATATACATATATTATGATGTTCAAATTCTTCCCCCACCCTTCCAACTCTAATAACGGGGCGTAATGAGAATAATAAACTAACTACTCGCTTTTTCGTAGCCCCATTATTCTACTTTTTCCCTCTGACTAAACAAATCGTCGCTTCCATTGCAAAATTGTATATCTGCAAAATATTTATGTTTCAAAAAACCGTAAAAATAACTTTATATAACGAATTAAAAATATAATAAAAAAACACGTAATTAATATCAAATAATATGACAAAATATCATTATTAGTTAGTTGATAGCTATTTCGGCTTCACGCCATCTTCAGAACCTGATAAGGTAATAAAATTTCATAGAGCTGAATACTTTGATGTTTTATGTCCAACCTTTCAATTAAATTAATAATATTTATATATAGCTATTTTTTGTTTTTTTGGACGTATTACATGTCCCTGGTTTTTATCACTGCAAAAGTGCATAATTAATCAAGACATCGCAGTATTAATACTAGGAACCGCTTCGTTTGAAGCTGGAGCCACGGAATTTCCGCAACCCGTCGACCAGTACTTAATGTACTAAAGTGAGATGCGTTCTGTACACTCGGTTTTATTTATTACTTCAGTTTTGTTTTACATCGCGAAATGTAATCTTGTAAGTGGATGACATTTTTCGTCATCGGGGGGGAGTCCACTGACAGTAGACTCGTTTAACAGACACGTTACTTATGAGTATAGGTAAAATAGTTTCGTGAATATATTCTTTCTGTAAAATCATAAGATTTGTGGGAAATGCGTTTAAAAATATTTTATATGAGACGCTGAGTCGTTAAAAAAGCTCCCAACAGTTTTTAGAGTTTTGAGTAAATCACGAAAAACTGTTAAGGGCAGTATGATAGTTTTATGTATAATTTAAGCTATTTTGTGTTTTCTGGTATATAAATAAAAGTAAAATATTCTTTTACTCTGTCCTTTTTTTCGGAGCATCGACATTTCGACTGTGTAGAATGAGGATCGAGATCGTGTAAAAAACAACATTTTTTAGTTTTTGAAAAATGTTTAATTTCTAACAGATGACGAAATGGAAAGTAATTTTAGACTTCCAACGTGAAAAATTGATCGATCTATCAATAGAGCACATACGTATGATAAAAACTTTATTCGTTGAAAATTCGCCAGGAGCATGTTTAGCGACTCATCGACTCATATTGTCGTTTACATTGCAAAATTGTATATCTACATTTACGTTTTTAACTTTTTGTATTTTTTATACTGAAAAAATCACCCTTAAGTGCATGAAAAATAACTCAACTGACAATAATTATGGTAAAGTATATATATCGGCTTCGTGGTGTAGGGGTCAACGTCATTGGCTAAGGTTACAGATGTGTTATGTTCAAGTCCCGGTATGGAAAGTTACATAAATTGATTTTTCAATCGATTTATGGATTTATGTTCTCATTTGATCCTAAATAATGGGCCGTAGTGAAAGCGATTAGCTAACCACTAGTCGTATCCTTGCCTTATTCTTCTATCCCTACTCTTTTCGATGCTCTCGCTTAAAAAAATTAGATGCTCAGTTAGGTAAAGAAAATATTTTTTTTTCAGTACAACCAATAATTGCCAAGGCGCCGAATATTTTGAAATTTGAATTTTTGTATTCAAAGTCACTCAACATCATCTCGGGGAGAAACGAAATCACAAACACCCATATCCAAGATTTAAAATTAAAATTTAATACTGAAAATGCCGTGACTTGAACCCAAACCAATCTGCTATTGCTAGCGAAAAGCTTGTACCACTGCACTACACAAGCTGACTGATTATGATTTAATACGGAAGCGGCCATGGTTAAAATATAAATTTTCATGTTATTATTTTAATATCAAAAGTCGATGTTATACAAAACGTCAGGCGCCGGAAGTAGTTGGTAAGATTACTGTTAATTTGTTAGTATATCTCTTGACCTGCGTGCCAGATTCCAATTGTATGATAAGGCATATTACATTACCTGCTAGGACTTAGGGGTAGTTTAACCAAAGACGCAATGATCCCTTCCAAACCAGTACATTGTAACAAGGAAGTGACATGATACCGCCCACTGTACACATCTAATGCGATCAAATCATTTCAATAATGCACCTACCGTAATAACACTTCCGACAATGGACATTCCTGGACATCAAACTAACAATCTAATTAAGCCTGGATTATAGTTGAACTGCTGGATTAATGTATTTTGATTAATTTAATCTACATGGGGATTGTTCAATATCACATAACTTTGTACAGTCCATACTCTTCTGTAGAGTTTTTGTTTATATTTTAATTTTTCATATTATTTATATGAATATTTGATTGACAAAAAATTAATAGTTCAAAATGACACATTCTCACATTTTTTTCGACCATACCCCATGCCTCAATGTAGGGTAAATGAACTTCTAATAAAAAATTCAAAACTATTTGTTCTTAAGTCACTTAATCTTTTGAACCACCCGTTATGGCTTCACACTCCGATGTATTATGTAACGTAACAATGTTGTCCGTGTTTCACATTTTTGCCAGAATGTCCGAGGAGTAGTTCCTTAAGAATTGCTTGCATGCACTCAAGTGTGTGGGAATTTAACTAATATCGTTTAAAATAGGGTTTATTATTATAGGGATTGCGTTCTATTCGGTTTCCATAAGACGCAAAAGAACAAGAAAAGAATTTTTTCTCATTCATTGTCCGGACATTGCGAAAGGACGTGATCATCCTGAATCATACTACCGCATTTACATAATGAACTATCTATCAACCGGCCAAGCTGGAAGAGCTTAGCTGTGAATTGACTATGGCCAGTTATAAATTTGGTTATGTCCATTCACTTTTTTTTTGGAAAAGATTTGTAAGTTTTACCTGGTTTTAGACGATTTATTTCAATTTTTAGTCAGTTGCTCAATTTTTTTTTTCGAAGAGAGTAGAGATAGGAGGATAGGTCTAGGAGAGGACAAGCGGTTAGCTTATCGCTTTTAGACGTCACAAAAATGCATGCATTCGAACAGAAATCCATTTCCATTCGGCGATTTGAACCCATAGTCACCGCAACTGAATAGAACGAACGTCCAAGGACATTAACCACTCGGCTACTACAGTATTAGCCTTCCATTAATTTGGTATATAAATATACGTCTTCCTGTAAAACGTATACTAAAATGAGCAATTCAGTCCATATCTATTAAGCAACCATAAATTTGGCGATTAAGTAAAATTATCCCATATGCAGCGTTTAGAAAGATAGTAAATTTCCCGCGTCTGATGATTTATATTTAATCTATCTATTTTAAAATTTAAAATTCGTTGGCAGTTAAATAACATCACGGTTGGATTAAGCATGTTATAGAATAACCAGATGAGATGATTACCACTTATTCACAAATATCCTATCTCCGCTCCCATATTTAATTCATTAATTATTTTAATAATTAAATTCAACATATTATCTTCATGTCACTTGAAGTTATAACTAATTCCTTAACTCATAATATCTGTAGGGTACTTTATACGCTTTGAGATCTACGTATACCTACGTCCGCGCTAATACGTGGGAGCAAATTGTATGTTTTTGTTTTAATACGTTATTATACGTTATGCGGGTTTGAAACCCTCCTCTGCGTTTAATGCAAACGCTATAATATAGCTGCCGTATTCAAATGTATATCTCGTATAAACAAAGAGGCTTAACGTCTGGCTGTAATTGGTTTATAAATTACGCGGTTATAATTCGGGAAACTGCGATTTGTATGCGTAGGTAATACAAATTATTATCATTTAAATTGTGCTGAATTCAAAGGAGTGTAATGTTTCTGCTGTATTGAGACTTTCGTTCCGCCGCCATTGTTAATCTCATTGAATACTTTGAAATGTTTTAGATTTCCGTACAAAACCGACGCGGATATTATATTCGCATTGTATACTGTCCACAGTAGAGGAATTTAACTAACAACGAATGTATCATCTTCCATCAGGTGGCTGTTACATAGCTTTTTTTTATGTCAATATCATAATACAATTTACCAATAACGACTGCTCCGCATAAAGAAGTATCTCAAAATAGTTTTTAGAGAAATGGCTATTATTAGTTAACAACCCTACACCAACCACTGTTCTCTCATCCGCTAATTTCATATTGAAGTATCCAGTAGCGCAGCAAACATTAAGCATATCTACAGTGTTTTTTCCTACAACCAAGAGTGTTTTACGAGTAACTGCCCAAGATTTGATCGGGAAAATCAATCCATCTGGATGAACGAAAAGCTAATAGTTAAGTAGATTTCTACTCGCTATCCGTGTGACACCGCAAATTTTTATTGAAAGGAGTGCGTGGTGCAGTGGTCAACATCCTTAGCTTCAGTTACGGGTTACATTCTGAGTACTGACAGCTTCCTAAATTGATTTTTAAATAGGTTTATGAATTTCTGTACGAAAGCATGAACGTATGTGATGTCTAAAAATTTTCTACCACACATCCGATTCTAAAAACGGTGTAGTCAGAATGATAAGTCAACCACTAGTACTGTGCTAGACTTTTCCTTCTATCCCTATTCTCTTCGAAAAAGAGAAGTTGAGCAACTGAGTAACAAGCATTTATTATAGAAAAATTTCTTTTGATATATCTTTATTAGGAGGCCAAATCGTATACTTCACATTACGAGCGGACATGGTTTAAAAAAATTTAAGCGTAATATGGATATATATAAAACATACAATTTTTAATTTCATTTATGTACCACTTTTTATATTTCATTTCATAACCTAAAAAAGTATAATCATATACTACTTGTATAATATAAATTTTGTTGATTCATAAATAACCTTGAATTTGTGTTTTTTTAAGAGTGAAAATTGATCATTCGTTTAACGAAATTTTACTTAATCAAACGTAAAATTATTGCAAATGTGCGTGAGAGAGAAAAACTATCGTATTCTTTTAAATCTTTCTTTAAACTAGTGTTCCCCAACCTTTTTAATCTGCGGACCGGTAATAAAAGGACAATTATTCGCGGACCACTAATACTGAAATAAAAATGGTTTTTATGAAATATTTTCTTTAATCTTATATTCTGAATTGTGACAGATATACGTAACCAGTGACGTAGCTAGGGTTTGTGCCACCCGGAGTGGTCCTTGAATTTACCCCCCTCCCCTCCAGCTTTTCTCCAAAATTTTTTGTAATCGTCACGACGATTTTTAATAATCTGTAATTCATTTAAATAAATTTTGTATTTATTATTAATATGGAAGTACCAAATTATTTATGTAAAATACATTAATGGGTATATATTCTGCATAAAAATGAATAAAATTTTTGAATTGATTTAGAACAAGGTATTCAGCAGATATTACTAAAATAACATTTTAAAAATTTAATAAATTTATTTTTCCTCGCTTTGCTCTTAGCAAAATCGTTAGCAACATTATCAATATCTGTTTTATCTGCCAGTTGGTGTGCTATTGAAAGTATTTTTTTAACCGCAACTTGCTCACTGTTGATATAAATTGTTTTTTTTTATTAATTTAGTTTTCGGAAAACTTCTTTCACAGTTAGCAGCGCAATAGCGGGAAAATAAATTAAAAGCATTTCAAAATTTGATACATTGAGGCTTCATGATTGTTCTTAGATCTTTCAGAAAAGAAATATATTTTGGCAGCGAATCACAAGGCATAAAAATTCTTATTTGTTTATTACCGACATAATTTCTACTCATGTCACCGATAGAAAGGTATGTTTTGTCAGCGAGTCACACATTAGACAGAAGAAGACATGAATAATTGAATATAACTTGCACTGATTATGTAAATATATCGGAAATGCCGCCTCCTAAAATGTGCCGCACAGGGTGGACCGCCCCCCCCCCTTCCCTTGATACGCCACTGGATGTAACTATAACTAAGAAAAATATATATGAATTTCTCGGAAACATATTTAGGTAGGGTTTGGCATCTGGGTTCTCTACTCAAGAGAAAATATTTTCGTTCTCCCTGGGTGTACATGAAAAGATTAATGACTGTCGATTCTGACAAAAACCAGTGACCATTGGAAGCATCATCTTGCCAATTATTATTTAATAATAACTAGAAATACAAAAAAACGTGTAAGCGAAAAAAATCTTATATTAAATATTTTTACATGGCGAATTTCTTGAAATTTGGCATACTGCTTGCGGCCCGGCGCTGGGCCGCGGACCATTAGTTGGAGAACACTGTTTTAAACCGCATAAAAGTGCTACAGATTTTCTGACAATACGAAATAGTTAAAAAGCCCTTCGCGAGGAAAATTATAAAATTACCTTTAATTAGTCGGTTTCCTAAGTGTAGAAAACTAATAATATACCCTTAAAACCTTAATTATTTCAACAGGTAAAATCTAAACAGACCTTGTTGACGTTAATTATAATACCTGCCTATATACACTGTGAATTAAAATAATGTATGTATATTCCTGACACTTTAAAGATACTTCAAAAGATAAGAAAATAATTCACCCTCATAACTGTCATATAAGGGAAAATTCCAAAAGCAAAGCCAGTTTGAAATTCTTTGTTATAAATCCCGCATAGGGACCACAATTATAGCGTCCCGGCGTTTTGGTGCTGTCCTGAAATACCCGGGATTTGAACGGCGAGATCAAAAAATTTTCAGAATTAAAATCAGTACAACAATAGTGCTATATATTTTTTTTATTTCACTTCGACTTTTTAATGAGTAAGAATATTATCATGAAAGAGTTCATAAATGAAGTTTTTCTTTATGAAAAATGAGGTTACAAGAATGTGTTATTACCTAATTGCTTTGTGAACCAGAATAGTCAACTAATTATTATGTTTTTTTCAAAATATTTAACAAAAAAATCATACTTTCTTTTATATCCTAACATTCCGTATGGATTCGTTGTGATTTTTTCAACACTTACTTTGTAATTAACTTGTTTACAATATATGAATAAAAACCTGATAATTAACTAGAACAGGAGCGACGAACCTTTTCCTGTTAGAAGGCCGCATTCTTATATATTAAAATCAAGTAAAGCCACATTTAAAAAACACACATACAAATGTATATTTGTAAATCATTTTGTTAGTGAAGGAAAACGATGAAATTTATTTATTTATTTATTTGTTTATTTCAGTCAAAAGTTAGAACTTGAGACCCTATAAGGCCGCAGGTTCGTCACCCTTGAACTAGAACATCCACTTCACTTTGAAAGCATGTGGTTGATAATCGAAGCATAAATGGTCGTGAAAACATTTTTTAAATAACTATTTTTCCCACAGATGCGCTTAATTACGCTTTTTTTTTTAGTTTAGTGATAAAATGTCTGCTCAGCAATCAGAATTTAGGAGTATGGTAAACAACTAGATCATTTTTTTTTATTATCCTAAGACTTTATTATTAATCGTCACTAACAGCTTATTCACCATGGAAATCTTCAAACACTATGCGCATTGGGATATGGTGCACATCTAATATTGTACAGCAAAGAAAATATAATATGTAATCAATGAACTCTTCCACATACAAATCCACCACACCTATTGTGATGAATATTTAGTTATTAGAAGTTAATAGAAATGGTATTAAAATCCCGGGTAAGACAAAACAATATTTCCAACCCCTATATCCAGCGATAAGCATTCCGTGGAAATAGTGAATGTTTTTAGCGAAACTATTCGCCATTTTAGCCCCTCCAAAACCATAATCGAACCCTAACGTTGTTCCCCTTATAATCATTGTCTTAATCACCCTTTGCCCTTCTGTTAGGCTTCGATTTTCTGCAAGCCTTACAGGGCTGAACCTCCAATCCAGTAAACCACAAACTTTCGAAATAACCTGAAACATATTTTTTATTTGTAAATTATTTAAAATATATTTTACTATGAATCCTTGATGGGAAGAAATAATAAGATCCAAAGAAAAAATATGTGTCGTATATATTCAGAACTCTTATATAATTACAGGAACGGTTTTACTCAGCAACTCAGCATTATCAACTGAATCAGCTTAAACTTATCATTATTGTTACTCACTAAATTAATTTTGTTTTAGTTTATAATGGATAAAGTCATTTTTTAATACCAATAAACAAAGTCTTTATTCAAAAATTTTATTTAGGAATGTCTGTTTGGAAACATTCAATCAAAAAATCCAGATCAAAGGTTTTAAGTTATTTTATCAGATTTCGTTGAATATAACCGGTATGTTATTTTTCGACAGGTTCAGCACATTGATAATCGTAGTTATAACATATAAAACATTTCGTAATTATTACATAGCACTATATCGTCTGCATAGTGATTGGCATAAGGCGTTAAGTAAAAAAGCGAGTTTTGAGATAATCTACTTTTAAGAAAATCGTGACATTTAAGTCTTTATATAATATATATATATATATATCTTAACCATTATTTATTAAACTAACCACTTTATTGGATTCATTAATCATTTACAAATTGATTTAATTATTAATAATTCTTTTTTACAGTAATATTAATTATGGTTTTTTAGCCACTAATAACTGTGAATGAGATTGACCTAATTCATATTATTTTCTTCAAGTAACTTAAAAAAATTTTCAGACGATAGACCGTCATTAAGTCTATCGTACTGCATTCATAACTCAAAACGGCTGATTTTCGACCATTCGTCTTCTACCTTCACTATTTATTATGTCAACGATATATATTTCGATTTATCTGTCTATATAATATCAATGATGTGCACAGCACAGCACAGTACACGGCAGCACACCCACCCTCTCAATATCATCGTGCGCATCAAGTGCATTGAGTAAATGTTGATATGTGTAACTGAAACATGTTACAAAGATGCTAGTTAATTGATTAAAAATTAGAAATAAATGTTAACTCTTTCATAATTATATAACAGTCTGCGTGTGAGTATTTTAGTTAACTTCTCGTCGAAGCGGATCGTTAAATTTACATGGCATACGTACAGCTTTACAAGTCTGCCGTGTCTACTGGATACATTAATTCTCGTTTCCCCACACAAATGATGAATAATTATCAATATAACTCAGCGTCGAAGGGAAATTGGCTATCAATACAAATGCAGTTCCGATGTGTGTAGTTGCGCCACAGACGTAAGATTGATAAGTGTGCTTTATCAGCGTGCAGATAAATTGAAATCAGTGATGTGGAATATGTTTTCCACTACTCCAACATTCCACAAAGATTACGGAAGAGAACCCCGTGCAGTCGAACGAAGTACACTGTATAAAAGATATTTAAAAAGAAAAAAAATGATTAATTTATTTCTTATTGATATGATTACCGACCGCATGGCTCAGTGGATTACTTCCTAGACATTGTGATTTCATTGTTATTTAATAATGTGTAAAATTGGTTTCAACTGAATTTTTATTTAAGCTCGAAGAAGTACAGATGGCTATCAAATAATATATCGTCACCGTAATGGCAGAAGTTGATAAGTAACACAATTGACGGAATCTGGATAAGTGCATTATGAGTTTCTTGGATATCAATTCTTTGCCTCAAAATGTGTATGATTTATACCAGTTTTGAAAAACACAGCAATTTATTTTATCAGTAAGTATAGTATTGCAGATTTTTAAGCAAACGATTGTCCTTGTTTTTTGATTCGTGTTAGATTAGCATAAAACCTTCTATATTTTGATATAAAATACCAAGACGCGAGACTTTATTCTACGAGTTAAAATTGTATTTGCTGATTACTCAGAACTGTTAATAATTTACCAACTTCTGCCAGTACAGTACGGTGACGATATATGGTTATCTAATCTTTTAAGTCGAAAAAATAATCTATGTATTTATCGTCAAATACGCTTAATTTTTAGTATCGGAAAAAAAAACTAATAGATGAATTTTACATTAATTGCTGTCGATTGCGGTAAATTGAACCTACAACTGATGGTATCAAAGAATGATATCGGTTTGCGTAAGAGTGAAGTATCTTGAATATTTAGTTCGTTTTTTACAACAAAGCATATTTCTTTAGAAGTCAACCAAAGAAAATTTTCAATGATGAAAACTAGTATTTATTAGGACAGGCAAGCATCATTAGTCAGTAGCACGCAAGCTTTAAGTGAAACCTGTCCTAAAGCTTACAAAAAAAATAAAATGCGGTTTTTTTCCTGGTCTGCCTTAAAATGTTTTAATTAAAATAAAAACAATATACCTCCTGTTTAGCATCGTATAATAATTTTTGAATGATTTTTTTTTATTTTATGTAAGCCATTAAACGTTATTATAACTCATTTAATAAAAATAATTAAACGAGCAAACGTTAAAAAAATCGCGTTTTTTATTTTATACCCTCATTTGGTCACTTTTTATTACGGCACCCTAATTAGCACAAAAAAACAGTTAACCCTGAACAGTCATATTAAAATAACAACCGGAAGGCCTCTAACGGTTTGGATAATAAAACACGTTTTTCCGGTTGAGCCGAACTTCTGGCAAACCCGCGCAGCCTTCAGGGCTAAACCCACCCCGATTCCGATAATGGCAATAGGGACATAAAAATATCTTAACGTCAGTGGCGTGCGCCAAAGAAAGGAAGCATACTGAAATGGGTAGCTTTGTTTCAATATTTATCCGATATAAATATAACATTGTAAAGTTCCGACGCTTTTCTGGAAGTGTGAATTTATTTTTTACCAGGCATTTTTTTTTGTTTTTATATTTCAAAGCAAATTTGTAAACGCATGATATTGAGATACGACATTTTTAGGTGGCATATGTATCTCTAAATGGCAAAATTGTAATTTTATGCCCAGACACAAATGTCTTTTTTGTTGTTTACCGCGTCCGCTTCCAATGTGGAGCATATCTACTCCTAATAGAGGTTGCTCCAGTTGCTCCACCTCTCTTTTTCAAAGAGAGTAGAGATACACGGATAGAACAAGGACGGGACTAGTGGTACAGGCTAATCGCTCTCAGTACTTTCCGTTTTTAAGCATTGATGTTTGTGATATCTAAAATTCCTTCTTACAAATCTGATCTGACAAAAGAGGGCATAGCAAGGGTGATAAACTAATCACTTATCACTAGTCCTGTTCTAGCCCTAGCCCTATTCTTGTATCCCTACTCCCTTCCAAAAAAAAGAGAGGTTGAGCAACTGAGTAACAAGCAGTTCTCGTAGACAACCTCTGTTGAGATCCACTCTGGGAGCGGACATTTATATATATATATGTATCTCTCAAATAATCACTTCTTACTACAATAATTATGTATCGTCATACTGAATTGGAATACGCTGTATTCAATAGGAAATAGATATGGATTTACCTCTGTATTCAGCACGCTACTGACTACCACCCCATATATTTTTTCCTCTCGTGTTGTGTTTGCGGGACATAACTTTATTTCATAACACAAATACTGCAAGGGAAAGATATCTCGGTTCAATACTTCGATTTGTAGGGCTATTGTGTGCTCTTACAGAATGAACGGTTTATTTTCCTTTCTTTTTTTATACGGTAGAAATAAGTGTATTTTTTCCGAATATAGCTTAATTTAATACGAGATTCTCCTAAGTAGTTTCGCTCACAATGTCTTTTGACCGTAATAATACAATGAAATAAACGTTTTATTTTAATGAAAACAACGCAGTTAGCTTTTCCTTTTTTTAAAGCATTGCTTTGAACATTCAGCTAGCAATTTTGTTTAAAATTTCTTAATATACAAAACCAACCACTCCAACTAAATTAAAACATTGAATAAAATACTTTCGAGTGATTATAGTACATATGTGTACCTGAGAGACTAATGATTGTATTTCCATTTTACAGGAGAAGCAAAGATGTGTTTCTAAAACGTTTTTTATTTTATATAACTATAGCATAGTTTTTCCTCTTAATGTTTTCGTTCTTTCGCAGTTGGATAGATAAAGGGCTTGGAAAGTTTTATTTACATGTTTTTTAAGGGATTAAGTAGACATAGGATTGTGTTCCCTATAAATGCAGTGTCACAAAGAACTGAATTTGTATATAGTTTTTTGGTAACCAGCCCACTTACGCCAAAGTTTGATTTACCCATCTATAGATGTTAAAATTCCAAATAATGTGGTATTTATAATTCTACTTCGCTATTTTTGTACAAAGGACTATTAGCCTCTGAAGAACAGATACTTATTAACATAAATAATAATTTGAAGAACTTTTTCACACTAAAATCAAACATCATTATTTTACTAGAATTTCGATTTTTGCAAGCAGCATCGATAAAAGTTGCATCCTTTTTTGATTGTTGAAATTGATTAAGAGATAAAAACTTCCCACTCTAGATGCACTGCGACAGCAAATTAATGTCTGAATAGTGATTGCTCTTGGGTTTGTATCCTAATCTGTTGAAAATTCGAAATTTCAACGAGGTTTTCTAGTAGACAATGATTTATTGATTAATTTAAATATGTGTATAAAATGGTGAATCTTGTTTATTGAAAGCTTAAGTTTAATGACATTTTTAAATTAATTTACACTTTATTCAATTTTACTTCTTAAAGAATAAAATACTTTTGCATCCGGCATTTACTTAGCTCCCTTCGCTTGTATTGTACTTTATGACTTGTTTAATACCAAAACGCATTTAACTCATTTATTTCGAAAATATCAGTTGGATTACTTCACTTATCATTAGCTCAATTTTACTACAATAATAAAGGACTATTATATTGTGAAATGGACGTCTTGAGTTTAAAAAAAATGTTTTGAAACAGAAGTTGATCAAAACCTTTTTGAATTTACTAACATTATGCGACTAAAGTATTTTTTAATGCAAAATATTACATTGAAGTATATAAAATTTTAAATTTTGTTAATTAACATTTGATTAAAAATTACATCCGTCTCATCGATCAAAGTCACAACATTATTTATTATTAATATGAAAAGCATTTAAAAATGTCAAATGTACGGCTCATTATGTTGCCAACTTGATTTACCTGTAATTAACTTAATGGAATTTTAGCGTATAAATGCCAATTTAATCAATATCAATGTGATGATTTAAGATCCCAATCAATCAAATGTATATATACACTAATGTTATTCCATAATAACAATACATATAAACAAATCAGGATCGGTTTCCCCTAGCAAATAAGAGTATAATCAGGCGTGTCATTCTTCCTCCTAATAATTATAACCACGGGTGCGAAATAAACAATATTAATATTATTCCGCAAATTTATTTGGGCCATTTAGAATTTAATAAAGTAATTACGATTTTACGCTCTCCTGTAAAATTTTAATTTATAACGATGTTAAATTATTCATTAGACCTATAATTAAAAACTAGATTTATTACTTTTTAATTGTAATATTTTATATATAAAAAATAACTCCACCTTCGTAAAAAGATTTCTCGTATAATATCTATATTTTATTACCAATTTTACTGTTGAACGATATTAGCTTTAACAGATCATTTAATGTTTGGCTAAACTCGGAAGATAAAAAATAAATAGAAGCCAACCGACCATTCATTTTTTTCTGGATGACAGATATAAATTTGTCTTGTATCTTCAAATTCTGTTTCTAGAAAACGTTCTAGAAAATGTAAAAAAATCAAACATCAATTTTTTATTCGATACCCATATTTGATAAATTGTGAAGATTCAAAAAATATCATATTATGTAAGAATTTATTTACTTAAAGTTATTCTTCACAATCTACCCTTATTATATTGATATACTCAGTGCGTATAAATAGCGTATCACAATATTCCAACATTAAACAAAAAAAAAACAAAATGCTTTTTCGGTTAATAATAAATTGTAAATTTTAATTTTAATTTATTTAGCCTTTTCTGATCCACGTTACGGTACAATACGGGTATATGTTAAAGCGTACAAATATGGGTGTTAATAAAGGGTATACGATATCGTACAAATAGTGCGTTAACGTATACCCTTCAACTATTTACAGCACTCAATACATGCCTCATACAAATAAATCAAAAGTAGATTTAAAAAACAAAAAGAAATCAAATTATTGAATACGTATCAATGCTAAAGATATACATAAAGAATTTAAGTACAAAAATAATATGTTTACAGTATTGCCATCTAGAAGCTTTAGTTTTCATGCAATGTCCTTGTTTACGTTAATGACAACCACAAGTAGTATTTGAAAAAAAGATATGAATGTTTTTTAAAAAAACATACATATCAAATTTGGATTATTGAGATTTTGTACACTTCCATGTATTTTGTCACTAACGACCCGGGTTTCCACTTTCGGCATCTTCAGGCATTCGAGCTCACGAATGGACTCGAACTGACAGACAGTAAACAGTGTCTAACGTTTATATAGAAGATACAAATACGATAAATATTATTTACGAGGTATAATATTATACGTCTGAGAGCCACACTGATACCTGAGTTAACATTTCGAGAATTGCCTTAATCCTTATTTTGTAAAGAACACATTAGCAGAGTGGCGAATTGCCGCTTTCCAACTTCTTTAGAAATACCAGTGATTTTACAATTATAATAGCATTGTGGGTTTCGACGGGATGCAATTCGACGACAGGGTAAATATATACAATCATTCCACGTTTAGTGACATCTGTTAGGTGTTTCAACGAATAGGATATAATAACGGAGAATTAGGAAGGTTCAGCTGCTCATTCAAAATTGGCAAGGAATTTAACTGGGCTCTATTAATTTCCAAAATTTCTTGATAAAATAATTTATGATCCCCCATGTTTTTATGCAACAGTTTGCTCATCCGCATTGAACGTATGGTTCTCCATTAGCAAGTGATTTGCGAGTGTCGAAGTTTCTTTTTTTAATCTAAAGGCAGCTAAATGTTTTGATACCCTGTCTGACAAGCATCCTCAGTCGATGTCTTAAATTATAAACATACATATTTTTTATAATGTAATGCGATATACGTTGGCCTTCCATTTTTTTTGAGTTAGCAAAAATCAGGTCACGGTTAATCCGTGACATTGGATTAATAGCTATCAGTAATATTTGGAGTAGATTAATCTAAAAAATCTAGCGCTACGGCGGATTCTCAGTATACGAATACACAGGATACTTAATATCGCTCAAACGAAGTGGCTGAGAAAGTTACATTTTTTTTTCTGTCTCTTCTTTTCTTAAGCACAATAGTGCTTGGTTAAAAGATCGGTCCCGTGCAGGTCTGCATCGGGCCTAGAATATGATTAGTAAATTCGTTTCTTTTCTTGATCATTATTACGTTACGGATAGTGGTTGGAGGCGTACCAACCAACTTTTATCCTTATAGAACTTACTTATACTTGATACGCGATTGGCTCAGTAGATATTGAGACTGGACGAGATTTATACCGAACAATATCAAAATAAAACATAAAGTGGACATAAAAATCTTGCAATGTTATTGCGCAGTAAATCGACCGTAAACATTATCAAATTTTAAATAAAAAAAATTGTAATTATTACCTTATAAATTTCAGGTGCCCTCTGGTTCTTGCCAACGTCAACAACGTAAATCCTGTCTGAATGAAGTGCTGGAAGAATGAGCTTGTCTCTCTTGGCTTTAGCGTCTCCGTGGCAGCTGGAGCAGGCATTCCATCCACTGTGGTGAATCTCGTCACCAACGTGGAGCATGTGCGTTCGGTGGATCACCTGGAGACAAAAAATGGTAATTTTAGTAAGTATTACTAAACAGATCGATGGTTCAAAAAAAAAATAAGGCACAGAACAAAATAAAAATAGTTATTTCTACATTTACACAAATAATATTTGATGGTATAAGAGCCAGTTCGGCCCAAAGAGTGAAAATTTTATATTCAGAAGTTCAGGCACCTTGGTTGAAAATGCTCATCTTTTAATGTTTTAATATGAAATCTAATTACCATTTATAGATTTACTGTCATAATTGACATATAAATATAGATGAAACAAGATGAATAAAATTTTCATCCAAATCGGGTAAGTTTGGCCCACGATACAAATAATCACTGTTATTATTATATATTCAGCGATTTTAAAGTCTTGGCAACTTTTCTTTATGCTTTCATATATTCTGTTCATATTTAAGATGGGAAAAAATATACAGCATTTGGTTTACAGATTAGTGATACAAATTGAAAATATGGTTAATCCAATTTATTTCAAGAAAAGTTTTTTAACTGTGTATTATCATTCCAAGCTGACAGCTTACAATTTCAACAAAAAAAATAATGTTACACATTGATTTATAGTTTTACCACCAGAGGGTACTCAATACCTGTGCTTAACTAAAAAATATTCATATGGCATTATTATTATAACAGCGTCTTTCCCATGTAATGGGTCGATCTTAGACCGATGGGCAAACATACCCAAATTGATGGTAATTAAACACTTAATTATTTAATTTAAGACATCGACTGAGGGTGCTTGATGGAATTTCAATATCAAATTTGGATTATTGAGATTTTGTACACTTCCATGTATTTTGTCACTAACGACCCGGGTTTCGCCTTTCGGCATCTTCAGGCATTCGTGTGCTTGAATGCCTGAAGATGCCGAAAGGCGAAACCCGGGTCGTTAGTGACAAAATACATGGAAGTGTACAAAATCTCAATAATCCAAACTTAATTATTTATTGAAATATCTCTTATTGAAGCATCATGAAATACATTGATATTTTCGTTATTGTTATGATAATTATAATAACCGTAATCTGATTGTTAATAGAATGCTTTATTATACATACTTAAAAAATTAAACATCTTTTTCGTGACTGCAAATTAATATATGCAATATATTATATATCAAAAAATGGATGTTTTCTCCGTTGGTCGAAAATTTCCTTCAAAAGAACCATTGACAAAGGTCGCTTGATGTTAACTTTATTAAATGAGCACTGCAAAGCAACCCTGTCGAGATAAAGGGTTTTAAACCATCACACTTTATAATAATATGTTAAATTAAAAGGTTCTTTTTGGGGTCTGTTATGAGCTAGAAAATTGCATTCCTAATTTTAAATGCTTCGTAAATATATTTAAATACCTCGTATAATATTTGAATGGCTTTTGTATTATGGTGCGTATGATTGTGTTATTAATTAAGGGAGTGGGAGTGGAGAACTCTCTATAGAGAATTTCAATTATTTTTTTAAAAACGATACTATGCTAATTTTATTTTTGCTCCACATTTAAAAAACTCTGATTTACATTAATATTTCCATTATAATATAATAATACATCTTCTAATATTAAGAAAGGTTGGCGTTCATTTTTGCTTCGAATTTCGCATCGTCACTTATTCTGGCTGGCGTGTCAGTAACTAATTCGATAAATTGCCAGTAATAAATAATAAATGGTCGATCAATAATTATGTCTGTTCAGCAAATAATTGCCAAATAAATAAAGGTTATGTGAGGTTTAATTAAAAATCTGACAATTTAATTTAATAACTGACCATGTTACGTAAATTTCTGACCAGTCAGTTAGTCTGAAGATGCTTCTTCGTCTGAAGAGGCGAAACACGTTACGTTAGTGACAAAACCAGTGGAATAACAAAGTTATCAATTTTAATTTCATATTGAGTATTTATTAAATTTCCTTACCAAAAGTTGAAATAGTTACTGACCCAATAAATGCACGCCCTAAAAATAATTCACGAACATTCCGCGTTTATCGTTTTCCCCCTGGGTCCCTTAAAAAACGAAGAATCGAGGTATTGGTTAAATTTAATTATGTATCTTATCTTTGATACGTATTTTTTATTTTTCCTGTCAGCTGATGATTTAAACTTTGGCGAAATCTTCTGTTACATCGAAAAATTAATTTCTGCCCTAACTTTAGATTTTAACAAGCCCGGAAATTAGAATTTGCCTCAAATTCACTTCTCTGTCATTGGTATGTCAAAAATGTTATTTATCAGTGAAATCTTAATTAAAATAGTAAACTGTTAACATTTAAGGGACAAATTATGGAATTTAAAACGGCTCGACAAAAACAAATGGCGACATATTTTACGCCGAGACATAATTAGCTTAATTAATAATTATTTTTGAGGGCGGCTCATTTTTATAATATACTATATTATGCAAAGAAAACGCTTTTAAGAACACAAACGAAAATTAAAGTCACAATTAAAGTGTATTTATGAGACATCTTAATAATATGGGCTAAGCATATAAATAATAACAATGTATACTTAGGTATTCAAATTAAACTTTTCGAGAATTTTCGTTGCTACAGTCTGAATTTATAACTCAATTATTAATTTGTAGAATATATTTGAAGCAAAATTAACTGTATTCAAAATTGTGGATTTTAAAAAGCGATTTTGTTGGTATGAATTTCATCAAACTAATAAAATCCTTTGTATTCATTGATTGATTTGGCATTTACTTGGAAGAACTCCATTTTAATAGGAAAAGAAAAACAAAGTATTCAGTTCAACAAGTTTTTATGCTATTTTTCGTATTCATTGATCTTTTCAATCATTTCCGCACCCAATTACGATCATACCCCCACAACAAGAGCTGTTTTTACAAGAAAAACTTATTTTTCCCCCAGGGTGGTAAGAGTAGAACGCTGGGTGTAAGAAAAGGCTCATTTTTAGCTTAGTTATCTCTCATATTTATACAGTATTGAGATAACAACATATGTAGTAAGCCAGTTTTAGCTACAATACCGTTGGTTAAAGGATATAACCATTTAATCTGTACTAAGGATTCCATCTTTAATATTCAAATATTCAATATCCGAGTATATTTGGCCCTTTTATAACTATTCGATATTCGAATATTTGGGCGACTATTTGAATATTATTCGTAATCATTTTTAATGATATATTTTACCAAATCTACAAAAGGTCACATCACAAATTTTCCAGATTTCAAGAAAAATAATGAATACCATAGGTAGCGAATTTTTTGCCTTCACGCAGCTCGGGCGCTTTCGATATCTTATATACATACACATGTAGGTATGAAATTTTCTCATGACCTAAGCGTCCGCGTTGGATATAAACAATACACACAGTTCCGACGTGACTTAAATGCAGAGGAAAGCAAACAACAATCAGTCGGTTAGTATGGAAACTAAAGAACAGCTACTGGTATTCAGTACTTCAATTTCGATACTGTCATCTATGACGGACGTTCCCACTTGTCTTGTCATTGTACTTGAGTTTGACGAATGACTTGGAACTAAAAAAATTTAAACATCGCGTAATTTCATTAATTGAAGAAATGCCGTTGTAATAAACCGACACATCTGCAAATTTTAAATATTGTAATACAATGTAACGGTATTGCAACGACTATTTAAATAATGTTATTTTACTAATTATTGAATTCGGATTTATATACTACTTTCATAGTTTTCAGTTTTACTATTCAATATTTGAATATTTGATAATGACGAATAGCTTAAAACCCCTAGTCTGTACCAACCCTAAAAATAAATTGTCCAGAAATCTGAGGGTCCGCTTCGTAGGATCCTAATAGTAACAATGTGTATATATAATTATTAAAAAGGTCATCATAATGCTCTGCAAATTTTATGCGTTGTTATACTTGATTGAACATTCGCGCAACATCTAAATTGGTTGTTGTAAAGCTACATAACCGGATTTATAGAGCGCATTTGCACATAAATCCTCTTCATTAATAAAACAAACTGACTCTAGTCCTACATTTGGTAAGCGTAAGCGAATTATTCACGTCGTGATTTTCACGTACGTAGCTGTGACTTGTCTCAAACGCTGCTAGCACTTCCGCTTTCAGCCTGCGACGGAGTTAATTCGATTTTCCCCGACAAGCCCCCTCGCTGAAAATCCCTGAAAAGTCAATTTTTGACATGGCAACGGAAAGGTTAAAGCTTGTTAACAAGTGGTGAATTATACTATTCTGTACGCCGTTTTCACAGGGAATATACTGCAATGCAAGCAGAACAAGTGCAGTTTCGAATGCATATCTAATACTAATCAACACTATGTATTTACTAATGGTCACTGATTTCGACATATAAGGATAAGAATTTGCACCACCTCATGATTTATATTCTTATTCTAATATACCTTATACCATATTTATTATTACATACATTTATGTTTTATCAAAACATTGAACTATCGTAACGATGAGCTAATATACTAGTTTTGAGAAATTGCATTTTGAAGGTTTTCAAATGTTTGAAATGCTATACTTTTTTTATTTAGTTTGTTTATTCCAATAAGTGTGTTCTTTTCTACGGTAGAGTTTCAAATAAAGAAAATTTTGGTATAATTAACTGAATATTATGTAATTTTTTCGTTTTGGTGTTTTCTTCCAAAACCAGCGACAATATATTAAATAATTTTGATACGTGTACTCATAATCGAGTATTTTATTATAATTGGTTGTAAATCAGCCAGTCTTTAAATCGACAGAAACTAATTATAAATAGCATATTAAAGAAACTATATTTACATACTAGAGGTCCTCAAAATCTTATTTGTGGAATATATGAATATTTTATTTAATACTTTGTATGCTTATCGGTAAATTGTTGTCGCCAAATGATTTGTATTACATGCCATTAATCACACTTAATATTATAAATACAACCATGTCTGAATTTATTTTTCATGTGTTGAAAATGCTCACGATGACTGTTACCGGTTCTGATAATTGTAAACAATTGTGGAATCAAAACAATTACTAATGTTTTATTTTAATAAATGTAACGCCTTTACACCAAAAATTGGTAGCGAAGACCTTAAAGATGAGATTATAATTAGTAATCAAATAGTCTACTCAATGGCCAGTTTCCAGTATTAGATAAAATGGAAGCGATGTCGTAATTTAATTATTAGCATCCTTATTCCATGCATTTAAATACATATCCAGAACCGGTTTCGCTCATCACGAGCACTATCAACCGATAAAATACAAACATAACAGGCTTATTTATATAAAATTAAGTGTAAAAATGAAATGGTTTATGAACTAAGACAAGAAAATACTGAATAGCAAACAAATTATATATAAATCAAGCAAGAGTCTACAATTAAAACGATATGGTCCTATTACAAATCAATAAATACTAATCTGAAATCACAAATACAGCTACATTAAAAGTCCATTAGCCGAGGATAAATTTTTAATGACATTACTAATGCAATATGCAAAAGTGAATTATAAGAAAATTATAAGAAAAAAATTATCATTATAAATATGTGAAAATAGTACAATTAAATTGTGTTTTCTTTTTTAAAATATAATGTCTTTCCACCGAGAATTAACAGTTAGCACCTTAAAAGTGGCATTTCCAGAAATCGATTTCAAAACCAGTATTTATTTAGCAGTATAGTAAGAACAAATAATTCTTAACCGTGAAACCGGCCAAGACGAAAATCTAAAAACAAAGGAACTAAGCTGTTAGTTAAAGAAAACCAAAATAAATGAGCATACATAATAGATTTAATAGACTTGGTTCTACCTGGTGGGTTCCTTAAATTTCAAATTTATCATGGAGTCAAACCAACTCATTATCAATGTCCAACACAAGCATCTATTTTGAAAACTCTGTACAAGATATTTCAGACTCTACGTCAAATGCCATGATAGATAAGCGTTAAAATAATAGCATTTCATTTTAATTGGCAACGATTCTATTACAAATCTGTTCATAGGAAGCCTTCAGATATAAAAATAACTATTAAACTGTCAACAGACTTTTGTTATAAATATTTCTATTAATTTAATCTCTTTTTAAACCACAAAGAATGTTTTTCTTTCCACTACTTCGAGTCCATTGAGAAAAGAAAAAACGACATAAGCGGACTAAAATGGCGAGAGTTTTCGTTAATTTTTAAAACGTCCCAGAAAATAAAAAAAGTTTTAACGTAATATCTCTGCTAAGTCAAGGAAAGAAAAAGTTTTAACGCTTTTTGGAACATTTAAATTATTAATGTGATACAGCGATTTTTATTGGAGTGTTTAAACGACAATGGTATAAACTGTCAAATCTTGCTGGTAAAATATTATTCTTCTGTAAAAATTTAGCTCCAACTAATCTTTACACAATTTTATATAAAAATCAAGACGGATCTTTCTCAGCATTTGCAACTAATGAAAGATAATAATTCAATATCGCTATTTATAAAAATTATTTTAAACTCTTTGAAAGGTACATAAAAAAATCTTTACTACTATGAAATGAACTTTTATACCTTTATACAACGAATAACAAAGAAATGAGGATCATTAAAAAAAAGATGCTGAACTTCTTTGTATCAATAACCGTATATTCAACAGAAAAACAAGCAGATAGAGAGGTTTAACAATATTTAATTTTTAGATTAAATATTTACTTCAATAGACTTAAAAAATAAGAGAATATCAAAGTCCTAACGAGAATTACTCTTGAAGCGCGATGCTAAAATACTATTGTTTTACGTATGTGGCCAACCTTTTCAGAAGCCGGATTAGATTTTGGAAGATTTTGCCGGGTCACAGTCTTCACAATCAATTTTTACATTTATGCAAAGCAAACAAAAATACATCATTCGTATAATGGCAAAAGACGTTCTTGTAAAACTAATGTAATTGCTATATCTACTTAATTAAATGTGTTTTTGATTTGAATACGTATTGGCTGAGCGAAACTGGAAAGATTGTGGATTTTTGATGAGAAACAGTTTTGATGTTAATTAAAAAAAAACGTATAGAACAAATATTCAATTCGCTTGTTTTTTAATTTATCTCACTTTGTTTAATTTTGATATGACATATAGATAATTGATGCAGTTAACTTATAACTGAGATTATTAACTCATAAAATTAAACTGTTTTTAATTATTAAAAATGGATCGCATGTCCAAGTGCATTAAGCACAAGCATTATTAAAAGTATAAATAATCAAGTATTAAATATTTATAAACATATACATACATTTTTTAAAAAATAAAACACAATTAATTTGTACTACTTCCACATATTTATAATGATCAGGACCGGTTTCGCTCATCACGAGCATTATCAACTGATAAAAATACGAACATAACAGGCTTATTTATGTAAAATTGAGTGTAAAAATGAAGGTATATAAAACTGATGGTTCATGAACTGAGACAAGAAAATACTGATTAACAAACAAATTATACATAAATCAAATGAAAGAGTCAACAATTAAAATGTTATGGACCTCTTGCAAATCATTAAATACTAATCTGAAATCACAAATATAGCTACATTAAAAGTCCATTTAGCTGAACAAAATTATTAATGACGTTACTGATATAATATAACGGCGAAATATAATATAACGAGCGAAACCGGTCCTGATCATTATAAATATGTGGAAGTAGTACAAATTAATTGTGTTTTATTTTTTAAAATATAATGTCTTTCCACCAAGAATTGACAGTTAACACCTTAAAAGTGATATACATACATCATAAAGCAAATCCTTTTAGACACTCAAAAGTATCAAACGCGATGTAAAAACTCTCTATTGTGGTTAAGTAGTTTTGCATACTACTTGCTTCTAAAAGGATAATTTAGTTTCTGAATTCCTAATAAAAAGTTTCAACTATATGTTGAATTCCATTAATTCGATCAGGAATTTTATCTGACTTAAATTCCGTCTAACTTTTCGACAAACCGTTCGACGACTGTGAGATTATAAGTTAAATGTGCCACAATAATATTTCGTTGTCTGATTATTTTTTGTGCTTAGAAAAGTTTCATTAATAAAGTTTTATATTTAATTCATGCTGAAAATAAAAAAATATTTTTTTACACCAAAATTAATTCTCATAGTAAAAATTCTATTGAAATAAGCTCAATAAGGTTTCCAAATCTTCTAAATTTTGTTAGGTTAGGTGGTGCGTCACATCAACTTCGTTGGCTTCGGTTACGGATGTCACAGGTTCAAATCGTAGTACGGACCGTTTCCTAAATTGATTTTTCAATCGATTTACGGATTTTCGTTCTAATTCATGGATGATTATGATGTCTAAAATTACCCTCCACATCATCCGATTCTAAAAACGAGATGTAGTAAGAGCGATTAAGTGACCACTAGCCATATTCTTCTATCCTTACTGTCTTTGAAAAAGAGACGTCGGGCAACTTAGTAACTATCAGTTCTCATAGAAAAATATCTGATGAAATTAGTTCCATTAGGAAGCCATAAGCTCCACATTACTTCTCATTGTTTTGCCAACATTACTCCAGGCTGATTTTCGGTTGAATAAATGTTTAATTTTTTCAATATTCTTTTTGCCATTTAAAAATCTCATTTGTTTTTCCGTTCTCCATTATAAGGTAAAACAAACAGTTATTACAAATTCCCATCGCAAAATTTTTATAAATTGTATGGAATCACTATATAAACCGAGATAAACTGTTAATCTAAAGTCAGTAGCTGAGCTAGTCAGTACAAATAAGCTATTTGTATTTATACTTATTCATCTGGAATAACAATTTTCTCGTATATTTCATTCAATTGCCCTGGCATTACCAAGGAATTCAGCATTTCTCAAATGAAAAGGATGGCCTCGTTTTCATAACTGTAAGTTATTGGTTGAAAATATTTCGATAACTTAAGTAAAAAAATGTTACTCTACATTGAAAACAAATATATGGAAGGGAAATGAAGCGAAATTAAAGCTCAACAACTATAATATTTATGAAACTTCAACAATAAATCGTTAAATTCTTTGTGATTAAAACACATAACGCAACTCATTTTTACTAATAATTAAATTGTATTTCTGACTATTTTTTCCGAGAATAACAACGGTATTATGGATTCAATTAAAATACATGCACAGAATGAAGTACGAGTGTACGCAAAAGTATTAAATGATTTTTCAACGCATACACACATGCACACTCTCTCTACGAAGCGAATGCTAACAGATGTTACTGGCATTTGGTGATAATTCCTAGTTTTAAATTATATTTTCAATTAAAATGCTATGTGCTGAGTATATATCGACGGCGTTTTGGACAATTGACGTAACATTCAAAATTGAAATTGTTCAGGAGAGAGTAAAAACTGTTTCTATCGAAAACATTACATGGTGAGTTGCGTTATGAATCGTTGAAATGCACCCCCGTAAATTCTCATGTTTGCAGACACGGGATTATACGTAGCGAGTGTCGATATAATAGTGGCTTACATCAAGTGGCCGGGGTAGAATTTTTAAACCTATGTAGAATGATGTTTCTCTTCCAAAAAGGGGTCAATTTATTTTTTGTAATTTACATCATTTGGTCAAGACCTGCTCTGTCGTCTTTAAAATGAGATCCAATCATTAACTCATTTTCGTATTCTTTGAGAGTTACATCAATTGGCCAAAATGCCATCGATATTATCATTCTGCATAGGAAAAATTGTAAGATATGTATTGATATTAAAAGAATCGATGTTTAGTTGTATCAGCATCACAAATAAAAAATGTTTTCTCTGTGAACAATTTTCTTGACTATTATTTTTGTCATTCATCCCTGGACGGTAAAGATTACTGATTATCTGGTTGCTGTTTTAATTTTTTCAACCTCGCGTGTTTAGAACATCAAATCCCGGACCCCCTTTCTGATCCTGGGATTTCGAAATTGAACAAAAGCCAAGTTTTCATGTTAGAAATTGTCAAATAAATATAAATCTTGCGCCGTTCACGAGTCCGTCATTAAAAGTGTCAAAAAAAATAATTCCGTTCGTTACAAAAGTCCGTTACAACACGGCGGGAACGGTTTTCACAACACGGGAACACGGAGGGCCGGGTAAGACCACCGCGGGCCAGATACGGAATTCAATTTTCTAAAAAAATTGTGTTTCAAATATTCATGTTTGAAATTGTGACAAAAATATTTTGCTCTTCAAAAAATTCGATTTTCAGTGTTTCAAAGGATTGGCTTATTGCTCGGTTTACACCTTCTTCGTCGTTGGAAATACGTACATGAAGAATTGAGGACTTATCAAATAAATTGACTGTCAAATGTAACCTTCATGATGTTTGTGAAAGTTTTTTTAATATCTCGTTAAAACCAACTAAAATCAAAGTAAAATGTTGTAGAAGCGCAGAAAAATAAGCTATTTCCAAGGCAGCGGCGAAAGCAGTTCAGTCAATTTGGAGAACGTTTCAAACCCGATGCGATATACATTTTTATGTATGTATATCTACATAAACGAATTCAACAAAATTTTAATTAACTCTTTCAGAAATATGCCCGCCGTGCTTGGTTATTTTTCTCTTTTGCTATTTCCCATCGGCAAAAGTAAACAGTTCTTATTTTCATACAAAATAGTACTGCGGAATATTAATTTTTTGACGTCCCAATCTAAGTTTTTACTTAGCAAATTCGTTTTGATTCCGTAATTTAAGAAATATGCGTTTGACAGTTGCTATTTGTTTGATAGCCATGCTGAACTCTTAGATGCCCAAAAAGTTTTAAATTATGGAAACTGCCACTGTCAGTGTTATTTTAAAGTTAAAAATTAAACATAATTAATGTACTTTTACAACTTGATTTTTTTAAATAAGCCAATTTGGTATAATAAACAAACCAAGTTTTAATGATTAAATTATAACTTTTGTATTTTAACACGACTTGCCAAGGATTTTAATTTGTCCTGCTATTTATTCTACCGAACTTTACCTAGAAACGATACCCAAGAGAAAAGACTTACAATTAATTATAATAATTGTAACCACTGATAGGTATATGGATGAAAAATTTGCTTCTTTGTATTATTTATTTATTTCTCTGACAAATCCTACACAAAACATACGGATTGTGTATTTGGCTGGACGTATTAAGAATGCACAAGCGCGTAAAATAGTCGAGGAAAACAATAAAGTTAGCAAACACACAATTTATTTGTTTGGATTTTATTTGCTAGAAAACATCATATATTATTATTTCTTATTAGAAAAAAAAATGAAAAAGATTTTATTATATTAGTCATATTGCTTAAGTTATTAATGATGAGTTTGTTGAAAAACTCAATTCATATAGTACCAAATATTTTAAATCGATTGAGATAAATTCAAAGAGAAATTTAAAAATATCAACAAATATACATAATTTAGTTTTGACCTTTTCAGGACTATAACGCAAAACCTTAATTTTTCTAAGCGTACCTTTTACCGCTCAGCTAGTAAAACTTAGTAAAACTTATACTAACGTAATAAATTTTAAAGATTTTCCATACAATTTAATCTATAAAAAATAATCTCTAATAATGCATGAACGGAAAACATTACGAAATTGAAATAAATGAACAAAAGATATTTTTTAAAATTACAGAAATACAACTTTCAAAAGTGAAAGAAATCGAGTTTTAGGCTTCAGTTCTATCAAACAATTTTTTCCATGAACAACAATTATTCAACTATTATTAACACCCTTCTGATTTAAATAATATCAACAATTTGGCTTAACATATGGTAAAAGTAAACGTGATTGAGCTTAGTTTTATTTATTTATTTTTTTCCATGTCCGCTCCCAATGTGGAGCATATGGTCTCCTAATGGAGGTATCTTAACAATTTTTTATATGAGAACTGCTTGTTAGTAAGTTGCTAAACCTCTCTTTTTTAGAAGAGAGTAGGGATAGAAGGATAGGGCTAGAACAGGACTAGTGGATAGCTAATCGCTCTCGCTACGCTCCGTGAGGATCGGATGGGTGGGAGGGAGTTTTTAGAGCCCTTTCATCTCAATTAATTGTTGATAACTTGAGAATCACTTAATTTTATATGTTGAAATAACTTTTTCATTATCGTAAATAATGTATAATATTTTATTTGCGACCCACCATTTATTTAAATTCCTAATGCATCCCCTCAGACAAAAAAGTTTGCCTAGACCTGATGCAGAGGGATTATCAATATCATAGGATACTTATTTTGAAAAGTAGCAATTAATTTTATATTCGGCGTCCGTGGCGCAGTTGGTAGCGTCGCTGGCTACGGTTACGGATGTCTCGGGTTCAATTCCCGGTGCGGACGGTTTTCATAGATTGATCTTTCAATCGATTTATGGATTTCTGTTTGTAGTCTGAGTCGTCCCTCCCACCCATCCCACCCTCACGGGGTGTAGCGAGAGCGATTAGCTAACCACTAGTCCTGTCATAGCCGCATCTTTCTATCCCTACTCTCATCGAAAAAAGAGTGGTTGAGCAACTGAATAACAAGCAGTTCTCGTAGAAAAAATCTGTTAAGATACCTCCATTAGGAGACCATGTGCTCCACATTGGGAGCGGATATGGATTTTTTTTTTATATTTACCACACTTGCCGTTTGAAACATTATAAAAAGATTTATTATAACTTTTTACAAAATAAACCTACATTTTCACAAAACGTTTTTTTTACCATGTCCGCTTCCAAGGTGGAGTATTTATGACCTTCTAATGAAGGTATCTCAATGCTTGTTACTCAGTTGCTCCACCTTGCTATTTTTCGAAGAGAGTAAGGATAGAAGGATAGGGCTAGGATAATACTAATGGTTAGCTAATCGCTCTTGCTACGCTCCGTTTTTTAGGATCCGAATGCGTGGGAGGGAGTTTTAGGTATCACGAACATTCATAACGACAAACAAAAATCCATAAGTCGATTGAAAGATCAATTTATGAAACTGTCCGCACCGTTACTTGAACACGAGACATCCGTAAGCGTAGCCAACGACGTTACGCCGTTACGTTGTCTGTAAATTCCTTCGATATTTTTAATTACTATTCATTTTTGTAAACTCCTTAAATATTCATTACAAATCATAATATTCAAGATTATCTCAGTATTTCCAGCGATAAATTAAAACACTTGTCGTTAACTCCCCCGTCGTAACGCTGCGCTAGTTTCGCTAATACGAACGCCTTTTTTGTCCACCATCGGCGTGCTCGAAATTAGAGATGTTTTAAATTATTAGTTAAATTAACCAATCCGAACTCCGTATTCATGGTGTAACAATGTGTTAATTCGGCCTTTGAACCTTTAAATTATCTGTGAAATAGATAATACAAAATATTTTAAATTTTGGCTATTTGTAAATAAAATAGTTTTACGTTTAAATGAAAATTAAAAATACGTTATAGTTTACGTCTTCTTTGTATAATTAATTTGAAAACCTCGTTAATTTTACCATCGAAAAATATAAAATTATGCTTAGTACAGTGTATTATAATAACAATTAGAATAGTATAGTAACAATCCGACCTGCATGACGTACCGTATGCAACCGTTTTGTTTCAAACGGCACTGAAACACGTATCGAGACTGTTCTGCTATGAAGAATTTTGATTCCTGCGTCTTTAGATAGCTTTGCATAGTTTGATAAGTATTTCAGATTACACACACAAAATATGACGTAAATTAAATTACCTAATACTACATAAAATATTTCACTTTTCGAAATTTTAATTTCTCTTTATATATGCGTTTATATGACAAAACTTACAAGGTAACGAAATGTGACTGCATGAGATCCGAAGGGATTTTTTTAGCTTAAAAACGGGAATGTTAATCTATTTACAAATGAAACAATGACTGAATTTAAAGTAATTATCTACTTAACTTGATAATCGTAAAAGAGAAAGTCTTCTTAAGCTTTGCTTTTACAAAATTAATAAATTTTACAGAAACGACGTTTATAAAAAAATCTGTCATACGGAATGTGCAATGGAATGTTAATAAAAAAGACAAGAAGGAGTATTTCAACTACCTATAAAATTAAATTCGATCATGAAAGTGAAAATACAGATAATGATTCACGGGAATAACTTTCTTAATGACCAAACCAATATCAATGCATCATGACTTCTTAAACCAGAAGTATGTACCAAAAATCTCATTTAATTTCACTTAATAATTAAAAATGAAATAGATCTGTTTTACTTGTTTTTTTTCTACGACTACTTATAGCAGAGTTATCAAATTAAATAAATTACTTCGAAATATAACTATTATATATTTATATAAATATATGTTAGTAAGCATGTTGATTTAGTATATATATCTATGTCCATTTTAAATATATTCTAGATAATTACATAGGGGTAAACAATCTCTTAAACTGAAACCGTATGCTGAGTTCCGGGATTAGATGCTTGCGTTGGATACTGGGAATGAAGTGGTTTGACTTTGTGAGGAACTCGGAGATTAAGGAACGGACCTGGCGACACCACATCGGCGGTCAGGAAGAAACGTTGGAATTGGATCGCTCACGTGCTGCAGATGCCTCCGGAGAGCCGCAATCCTGCTAACCTCTTCTTTCGACCTGTAGGATTTCACATCCTAGAAGACTATCTGTTACTATCCATAGGATGTACTCGGCGGAGCTGAGGGACTCTGGTATGGGAGAAAGCAAAGCGATTGACGGGCTACAGGGAATCATGGAGGCACCGTCTGGTAACCATACGCTCCACATATGGAGTGAATATAGTCGAAGAAGAAAGAAGAAACAAACTTTTTAATCATACAAGTTTAATAGCCCGAACAGCTTCAGATTTGACAGATTATTAATTGGTCAAAAATCATTTAGCTTTGTGCATAAATCATTAATTAATAGTTTTTTAATCTTATTTCAATGAGTAAAGTTTTTAACTATATTACATAATTCTTGTGGAACTGAATACTTTTATATTTTTAACGTTATTTAGTACATGTGTGAATTTTTGTATTTTCATACAACATTTAGTAGGTCTCTAAACTCTTATACTATAAGTATGATTATTTATTGTGATACCCATCCTTATTCGTAGCGAATTGAAGTAACTAAGTACGCCCTACAAAGTGTCTCGCCAGACGTCTGCATCCTTGTCGGTTCTTCGACGCCTTCCCTGCTCATTGTCTTCCAGGCTTAATTGCTTGAAGCTTCAGCTGTAGCGAGCGGTTTAGCCTTTGGAGTTAGTCTGATCCCATTGTTTCTAACCTTTCTACAGTGTGATGCAAGCTAAAAACAGGATATGTCCTTTGTTCATAGGAGCATTATGAATAGTTAATTTGCAAAGTATGCAATTCGAATACTGTAAAATGAAAAAACTAGTTAACACATTAAAGGCTTTAAACATTCCATGAGATTATTATAGTGTTAATATATTTTTTTTGTTTATTCTTTTAACATGGCCACAGTTTACAATAACACGCTTAACGGTATCTTATGAACCTTAGTTTTTATAGATATACACTACCATGGACTTTAAAGTAATCTAGAAAGAATTCTTTTTAAATCCAAATTTTTTCTGATGATTTTAGATAAATAGATAATTTAATATTGCACGTCATCTTTATCAGTCGACTGTATTTTTATATTCTATACTAGTTCTTTAATTTAACTGTCAGCAATAGGATAAATTAGTTTTTATTTGCAGAAAAATAACACTTTTTCACACGCATACTTGTTGAATCATTGTTAAGAATATCATCATTCATAATTTTCAGCCAGGATTGATCCACTACTGGATGAAGGCCTGCCCTAACATTCATCACTCTTCTTGGTTCCTAGCTTTACGCTGCCACGTACTTCTACCGAACCTCACAAGTTCATCAATCCAGCGGGTTTTGGGACGCCCCTAGGGCTGATTAGTGCCCCTCGGATACCACTGAATGACTGCATTTGTCCAGCGGTTGTCTGTTTGCCGAGTGACATATCCGGCCCACCACAATTTTATCAATTTAGTGACCTCTATCACATCTCTCACTCTTGTTTAATTCCTTATCCATTGTTGTCATTTACGGTCCTTACGCTTTATGCTCAACATGCGCCTTTCCATACCACGTTGCGCCACTCTTAGTTTTTGGACCTCTCGTGTATTGAAAGTCATACGTTAACACTGGTAGCACACATTGGTTGAACACTTTACGCTTCAGGCATAATGGAAGGTCGCTTTTGAAGATATTACCTAAGCGTCCGAATGCAATTCCTGCTAGCTTGGCTCTCCGAGCGATCTCGTCATCTAAGCCTCCATATACAGACATTTGCCATCTGAGGTAGACATAGCTGTTGACTCTTTCGATTTGAGGAGAATATACTTAATAAAAAAAATCTGGTTTAAAATCATTTAAATTTAAAAAATAATTCCAATTTCAATTCACGCATTACTAATTTATTATCAGCTTCTAATTCAGAATTCTTCATTTATTTTATTAAAAATTGACTTATTATATATCTCTTAAAAAATAATCTACTACTAAGAGGAATTTGTGATCAAATCTGTGAGAGCAAAAGCTTTAAACTCTAACATTTTTTATTTCATCCTATGTTTTAAATAAATCAAACATAGTATTACAATTTGTTTCAACTATTCTTGTGGGTGTGCTAATATAGTCTCGTTGGTAATGGATTTACCATAAACTGAGAGGGGATAGGCAAATCATTATTTGATTGCATTTGTGGGACCATTATTTTTTTATTTTTCGTTAACAGGAAATTGTTCAGGAGAAAGTAAAAACTGTTTTTATTGAAAACATTATATGAATCTTTGAAATGCTGTAAACTTTCATGTTTTCAGATACGGGATAATACGTAGAGAGTGTCGATATAATAGAGGCTTAAATCAAGTGGCTGGGTAAGAATTTTTATACCTAAAACCAAAGTAAAATGATGTTTCCCTTCCAAAAAGTGATTAATTTATTTTTAAATTTACATCATTTGGCCGAGACCGGATCTGTCGTCATTAAAATGAAATCCAATCATTAACTTATTTTCGTTTTTTTTTTGAGTTACATCAATCGGCCAAAATACCGTCGATATTATAAATATACAAACAATTATGCATAATATGTTTTCTAAAAGATACTATAGAATTTTGTAATTTTTTTACAGCATCACGAAAAATAGTTTTAAAATGCTTCTTTCAGTTGCATAATATATTTTTCCCCAGCGATATTATGACACTGGTGCTTTCCCGGGTTCCCCTGAGGACGTCTGGACTGGAGTTTCCGGTCTCGAGCCAAGGATGTGTCTGTCGTCAGGCACTCCCGAAGGTAAGTTCATACAATGCTCGGCCGAGTGAGATATTGCCCACTTATGGAGCCAGCGACGGCGGGGGCTCCCTGGGCGGATTTATAGAGCGGTGATTGCGGGGGCGGCGTTGCAGCCACGGTGCAGCGAACGAGCATTGTGATATCAGGTGAGGTTTTTCCGCCGGCAGAGGTATTTCACGTTAGATAAGTTTCAGTTTCAACAAATTAACGTTTTATTATATTTTCGTCATACAGGAGAAATCACTGTTTTCTGTATGACAACAATTTATTCGATCCAAGTTTAATAAAGTAAAATATTTGAGGGAACTATTTAAACATCTATAATTAATTTAGAAAATACCTCATTTTGCATTCAAGCTTCTGATATGTTTGGACGTAAGTATCGAGTCCATGTTGCAGTGGTAAAAGTCGTTGGCTACGGTTACTGATGTCTTGAGTTCAATTCCCTGTACGGACAGTTGTCATAAATTGGTTTTTCAATAGATTTTTGAATTTCAATTCATAGGTATGGATGTTTGTGACGTCTAAAAATTCTTCCCACCCATCCGATTTTAAAAATTGGGCAATTAGCTAACTATTATTCCTATCCTAGCCCTATTCTTTAATCCATATTCGTTTCGAAAAAGAGAGGTTGAGCAACTGAGCAATAAACAGTTCTTCTCAGTTGAAATACCTTTACTAGGAGGTTATATCCTTCACAGTGGGAGCGAACACGGTAAAAAAATATGTTATTTTGGATATTTTTCCATGCAATTACTATGTTCCTAAGACGTCAAGTAGTTATTTACTCCATTTTTGTGAAAAATGCAGATGGTCATTTTATCATTTATGGCGACGAAATATTTAAAAACATTAATTATAGTTCTACTCATTTATATTTTTGTAAATAGTAATAGTTTTGACAATTGCGTGATTGACAGATATTACTGTCGTGCGGCTTCATCTGTGGAGCATATGGATTCCTGATGGAGGATCTCAAGAATAACTGTACATAATTCACGGACTCACAACGGTTAAGTTAATGGTTCGAATAGTTTTTGGATAGTAGAAAAGAACAAGTAGTTAGTGCCTTTTTAACATCTCCCAGGTTCAGATTTAACGTAAGAGAATCAAAGCACCTGTCATAAAAATCCATGTCTTTAAATACAACTCCGTAAATCCAATGAAAGATAAATCTATGAATGTTTCCAAGCGCTTATTTGAGCACATAAATAATTCTTGAGTAATGACCACGCATAATCTTGTAGGCCATGTATACTCTTATTATTATAATATAATACATCATCTGCATACCCTGTCAAGGTTATACATGTTTAGGTCCAAGAGTCATCGCTCGTAAGCAATAGTATGTATATGGTTAATAATTTGACGTGTTCTCATGCATATCAAGTTCACCAAATCAAATAAAATAAATAAAAAAATTTTACGAAGTAAAACTGTCTCTTAAAAAATATCATGATTTACATGTTTCTAAATATGTACGCACTCTAATTACGTCGTTGTTCAGGAAAAAGACACTAACTGAAAAATATTAGTTTTGAGTAATAGGAATAATGTTCTTTTATGCCGTAGAGATTAAAATAAGGAACATTTTGATATAAATAACTCAATATGTCATTTATTCGATTTAGTGTTTTCTTCCAGAACAAGGACGATTTGTTCATGTATGTATTGAAAGTGTAACAATAGTTTCTTTAATTATAATTTTTTTGAAACAATGGTTAATACCAGAAAACACAAATTTTCTCATTCAATTTAAAGATAAGGCTTTATAGTGATTATTCGCACTTTTTAAAAACTGCGTAATAAAATATTTAAATAGTAAGTAATGCATTATTGTAGCTTATTTACTATGCCTTTACTAACTTAACGTTACACTCAGCCCCAATTTGTAGAGGGATTTTATACAGCAAGATAATCAAATTTCACCACCTTTCATTTCTTGTTTTTTTTTTATCCCAATTGCCAAGTTAATTTAATTTCATTTTAAGTTTGGATAAAAAGCATGCCCATCTCGACAAAAAGTCTCTCTCGAAGCACATTACAGTCACCATGCCAACAGGGTGGAGGCCTTTTTTCTATGTGCACGAAGTGGCAAGTTCTTTTTTCCGACACTCGAAAGTTCTCAGAATTAAATCGTACCCAGTTTTCCCTTCACTCAAATGGCATAATATTCTTTAATTTCTTAATTTTTCCCTTATTAGTATTCGCCTTTTTTTATATATCGTTATAAAATTAAATAAAACAGTAAAAAATATAATTATTTCATCAAAAGATTTTTTCAGTAATAGTAAAAAAGATCAAAGGTTTAATTCAGTTTTTTTTTGTTTCTAAAGTTTTAATTAAAAATATTCAAATTACTTTTAGTTTAAAAGAAAATGTTCATTTTAATTTTTGAAAGGGTAGATTATTATTTCGTGGATGGTCAAATATATAAGTGCTCCGAAACCTTTTCTCACCCACGGCACACCTAAGAATTCATTAACATTTTGCAGCACACCACAAGTCAAGATATGTAAATTTCATGAACAAAATTTACAATTCGTTAATTAGTTTTTATTTGGTGAATTTAAAATTGTCGTAATAATGATTGATATTTTTTCAAAAACATTGCGCATCTTACACCCTTGATTTAGCAATGTATATAATTTTGATACAGTCGTTAATTAAAAATTCTTCAGGGCAATGTTTCGCCATAAATACTTCCCAACATTTATGCAGCAATGTATAATTTTTACGGTAGAATTTTTTTTGTTTTACCCACGAGACAAGTCTCATTTTATTCATCGATGCAAACGCTAATACAATTATTACATTAATATCAAAATAATACTATATTTATTTCATCGAGAACAATTTAACCGGAGATCTTAGTAATCGATTGTCTTTAATTGTTTCTGATACAATAATACTAGATTTTTCTCATTTTGGATGCACTGCACCGCGGCACACCTGAAATCATCATGCAGTGCACTGGTGAGCTGCGGCACACTGGTTGCGGAGAACTGAAATGTATAACCAAAACTTATACAAGGTTTTTATAAATTTAAAAACGAAGCAGAAACAAGCTTTAGAGAAAGAAACTTATTATCTTCAGGATTAATAATGAGTTTCCAAATGAATTTCTACAACGAGGACATATTGAGTCTTTAAAACTTCAAACATTTAGATGCATTGAGATAAAAAAATGTATTTGTTGAAGAACCATTTAATACCACTCCGTTGTACAGCATCTTAAAACTCCAGCCATTAGACCACTGGCAAGTAAGCTCGCAATAATAAAGGTACAAAAACTAAAACATTAAATAATCATAATTTTACTAATTCAAAAAGAAAATAATTTTAATGTTTAGCCAGTTTTTCAAATGTCAGCATGCAATTTTACGAAAGAAGCAGTATTTACAAGAAAACAAACTAATTCACGATAATTTGCATTAGCAAAATAGGCTTAGTTTCTCTGTTGAAGCAGATTCGCTTGTAAAGCTTTTTCCGCAGAGATACGTGCCAGAGTATTCAGCTTGCATCGAAACGGCCACCTACCCTCTACAGACTTTTCCTCAAACACCACCTTACTTCACCACCCGAGCCCCATTCAATAAAGCGCACTGCAGGGGGTAAATTCCGGTAATGTCGTCATAATGCTCGGCCCACCGGTTATAAAGTGGACTCGTGGAATTGACTGCAGTGTAAGAGTTACGTTTACACGTTGAGGAATTTAAAATACACAGTACAAATAATATATAAACATTGAAAAATGTAAAAGTACAGTTAAAAGTAAATAAAGAAATATTTCTCCTTGGTTATTCTATCGTTGTTATTATTAATAGTGGTTTAGTGACTTTTTTTAAGCTATGTCGGCTCCTAATTTGGCAGGTATCTCAACAGAAGTATTTCGATGAGAACTGCTTGTTACTCAGTTGGTCAACCTCTCTTTTTTGAGAAGGATGGCTATGAAAGGGTTAGGATCGAATGAGTGAGAGTATATTTTAAACATCAAAAACATCCATGCCTTCGAACAGAAATCTGCAAAATCAGTTTATAAAACTGTCCGTACTTAGATTCGAACCATTGAGATTCGAAACTGAAGCTAACGACGGTGACCACTGCACGATGGACTAGGCTTATGATTTATGGGTACAAAACAAATGCACGCATGAGAACTGAAAGTAATTGCAGATGACATCCGTGATGCGCAGATAAAGACATGTACATCAGGACAAACATTTTTTTGTTTGTCCTTTATGCATTACTCTACCATTCATCCGATTTCGATCAAAGTTTGGTGAGTTGTTGTGCGCACACCCGTGAAGGTTTATGAAGAAAATAATTTAAAATTTAAACATAAAAAAAAAGAATTAAAATACGTACAACTAGCGACATCTCTGAACCAAACGAAAAAACAAAAAAATATTGTATTTCCGAAATAAAGGTCTGCACGAGCCAGGGCTTGGCTCGCGGACCTTTACCTGGCCCGGCCCGTAGGCCGGGTTTGGGTGGATAAAGACAATTCAGATTCGGGCTCGGGCCGGGCCTAGGCAAGGAATTCAAATTTAAGAAAAATATTTCATGGAATTAAGCTTTATTGGCACTCGTTCACATTAAAATTATTCACTAGAATGATGACAGGTGGCACTATTACATGGTTTTTAATAAATAGCATTGAACTGAATGTTTTAACAGCACTTTTATTAGCGTCCTTGGTGTTCAAACACGACTGCTCCACAACAAGGAATAAATGTAAAATTTAACATATGAAATTATACTTAATCACCAATCCTGGAATCCAGAAATCTCGGTATTGTGAAATTCTGAATCTCGAAATACCAGAATCGTTAAACGGGTCCGGGATTGGATGCTCTATTCACAACACCATTATTGTAAAAACACTTGTTGAATGGATGAATAAACATTTTTGTTCACAAATTTTCTCAAATATTGAAAAAGAAAAGATATAATAATGACCCTTTTTTTCTTTACATCGCCGGTAAACGAAAAGTTTCACGAAAACCTAATATTATTTAGTAAAAAAAAATGATGATTTGATGCCTTCATCCAGCGGTATTTATTTTAAGGATTTTGATGATTGTTATAAAAAAGACTATTTTTATAATGTAAACGCAGAGATCATAAAATATTCATTTGAACATAATTTCTCCCTGACATTCTTGTCGACACGTAAACATATGATTACAAAGTGTGTTGTTTATTTAACGTAACCCCTTTCCATCAAGAATTGACAGTCAGCACCTTAAAAGTGGTTTACGCTAAAATGGACTGTCCAGTTTCGTTTATAAGCAAATATGAGATAAAATGAGATACAATTTGTTATTGAAAAAATAATAAATATAACTTTACTTAGCTGTCAATGTGTCACACATTTCAACCGAAGGCAACATATTTGAAAATAACAATCGATGTTCATTTGCTTATATTTATTTTTGATAGCTTTATAAGGTTTTATACGGCGTCTTTCTCTGTATATTTTCACCAAACTACTATCACCTCGTGGTACGTGACGTGACTTAAGGATGACTACGATTATTTTTTAGTCAGTATTTTTAAAAATGGTAAAAATCTCAACCTTACTGATAATCTGTTATTTTTAAATAAAAGATGCAAAATACGAGTTCAGTTTTTAGAACACTAAGGTAAACATACCAGTAGTTGACCGTTTAAAAGAAAAATTCAACAAAAATAACGATTAACGTTTAGCATTAGACCTAATGATGACAAAACAAGTGTATTCATAATGGATCAAAGATTTTAATTAATATGATAAGACAAAAATTAGGAAAGGGTATGTTACAACCATAACAACCATATTTTTGTGTTAGTAGTTGACCATCTAAAAAATTAAAAGTTACAGTAGTTAACCACTTTTTTTCAGTAGTTGACCATGTCTAATAAGATGGTTTCATGAAAACCTTTCATCAGAGCTTCCTGTAAGACCACGCTTGGCGGAATCAAGCGGCATATGCTTTCATTCACTGATATCCACGACAATTCTCTTAAGAAATGCAAAATAAAATAGTAACTGCATAGGGTGTTGTTTTTAAATGGCCACTATTACACCTCAATGACATATATAGTAACGTGTTAGTTCGTCGATCCGACAAAATTTCTGATGGTTTCACTTGTATGAACTCTAAAATTTAAGAGCAATCCTGCGTATACGTTTCTTATTTTGAGCAGTTTTATTGAAAAGGGTCAACTACTGGTACATTTACCTTATTTGTTCATATTTGAATTGATTTTCCTATTAAAGTAATGCTCGTTCTTATACAAGTGAATACAAAGAGCTAAATTCGTTCAAAATTCATACCGAGGCCATCCATAGTAGAGTATACGCTTTATAACTTTGCACGTTTTACTAAACTTACAAGCTTTGTGTATAATACACAGAGCATGTCAATGTATTAGTATGTATAGATCTCGTGATTGGTTGACGTACAGTACAGATCAGTTGGGTACATTCAGTACGTAAATGACTCTTAAAGAGGACACACGCTTGTTTATTTATTGATAAAAAAATCACCTTAACGTCTGAAACCCCATCAAAAACCCGTAAATTACTATGACGACATGAATTACTTATTCCCAATTTAGAAGCTAGCTCTGTGGTGGTCATTGATAATATTTCATACCGCAATAAAATCAATAATCCTACGCCGACATCAAATTCCATGAAGACCGATATGATTCAATGGCTGACACTTATTGATATGTTTATATTTATATAAATACGCTTTGGAAATAGAACGATATTAATATTTTACATCTCTAATCAAACAACATCGTGCGACAAAGAACGTTGATGTAAAGGAAACTAATTTAAATAATTATCGAACATTTGTCAACCATGTTATGCTAACAACTTTAATATGAAAATAAAAAAAGTGTGTCAAATAAATACATTATATATCTAGTGAGCACCCGCGAGCACATGCGCTACAATGCCACTCGAAGAAAAAAGGGTTTGTGTTTTAATTCTGTTTACTGAAGTGCTTTTGAAATTTTTGGATAAACAATATTTTTTTGTTTTTCGTCTGATGCGTACACGAATAAATCAGAAAGTTTTTCTTAGATCTCGCTGTTTGTACGTATTTGATTCTGTTTTTTTATTTTAGATTTTAGAATTTAAACCTTCTCGGGTGTGCGAACAATAACTTACCAAAGTTTGATCGAAATCGGATGAATGGTAAAGGAGCGCATAGAGGACAAATAAACAAACAAAAGAACATTCATTTTTATATATATATACAAATATAAATATGTAAAAAAATATTATTATTTACGTGGTTTTTATTTTTACTTACACTTAAAAACTAAATCAAATGATATTCACTTGTTTTAATATATGTATATAGTAATAAATAAATAAACAATTTATGTGTACAAAGTTATCCAGCGTATACTATACATAATTACCATCTTTTTTTTTTACTTACGAGTACAGTTTTCTCATCAACGTTACTTATTTTATTATTTTTATCCGATACAAATATTTATTTGTAAAAACTCTGTTACTTTGTTTGATTCTTTATATTTCTTCTCAATACCGCATTTGTGATATTGCGTTTTGTATTCATGACTTATCCCAAATAGCAGCACAAATTTAACATATCTTATAACGCCATGTTGTAAAAATACAGAAAAAGGTAGCCACTAGTGTATACTTCGTTTCCCGTACAAATTTTACAAGCCAAAACGAAATATGTTTGACGCAAAAAAATAAATTCGTTTTCTCGTGCAAGTTACTTCTCATTGTAAATTCCCCGAAGGTAGGCCTGAGTACGTTCAGTCGAAGAATGCCAAAGAGGGCCAGGTAAGTGATATATTAAAACTCCGGAATGTACTGAATAGGGATTATTAACAAGATCGTGACATTTGCGAAAGGGAAAGACTCCGATAAGCGGGAGTCCTTTTTAAATTGGCAAACTGAGTTACATTTTTCGATAAACGAAAGTAACTAAATTTAAGACCCCAAAAAGATATTACCTTTTATTATGTATGCATAATTTACCGTGGTTTAATTCTTTAAGCCTAAAGATTAACGTGTATTTCTTTCAACATTTAGTAAATATGCTTTACATCATGCTACTGTTTTTCTGCCTGAAAAATTATTTAATACTGCTAAATACAATGCCATTCTGTATGATATTTAAACATCGGAACCAAGAAAACTAATAAATTAATATAAATACTACAAATATTCCCCACAATATTTCAAAATTTGTTCTATGATTATAGATTGACATATAATGGTGACTTATACATAGTGATATTATGTTCGTATTTCCCTGTTCACCATGTTTGATAATTTTTCATTTTTATATTAGTAATTAAATTTCCTAAATAACTGCATTCTTATAAGTGGCATTTAGGAAAAACAGAAGGATGTTGTAAATCATATTAACCCAGCATTTAAATTTACCGTTATTTTAAAAATGAACAGATTTTCTTGTTTATTTGTTTCGTCTGCTACCAAATGGACTATTTATGGAGTTTCTCTACAGAAAACTGGGTTTTAAAAATAGATGGTTGTTATTAGATTACTCAACCTTTCTTTTTTGAGAAAGGGTAATGATTGAAGGATGGGGCTACAAAAAGACGTCTAGTTAGGTAATCGCTCTTTCTACGGGTCGTTTTTAGGATTGTATGGGTGGAAGGAGGAAAGTGATGGCGTTAGATAACTCCAAGCCTCTTTCCACGATAATTTTGTTAATTGTTATCTTTTCCATCACCGCTAAACAAAAAATTAGTAATCCACGCTGAAGCCAGATCACTAGATCAAATTAGGCTTTCTTTAGTGTCGCAAAGGCAAAAATTTTACTGTGAAAGTGGGAACTATTTTCAGCCTTAGACGATTAGTAGGGATTGTCTCGATATAATTACGCAGGTAAAAAATGTTGGCTTATTTTTATGGTAATGGCATTTCTCTCTGTAAATGTTTTGGTTTATCTCAATTTTTCATTATTAAAATAATTTCAATAATCTCAATGACTGATTATCAATACTTCATTTCTGCAATGTTAATCGAAACTTTGTTTTACCCCAACAACATTCCTTAGGGACTCAAATTGCCTTGTATGTTATTTAAATTTATCATAGCATAGTTTATTAAAATTTACACTACTAAAGGGAATTTATAAAAGATGAGTTCTTTTAGTTGTAAAAGTTATGAAAACTTATTTTCATATAATTTTACTTGACTTTGAAAATAAGTCTAGACTGGCAAGTGCTATAAACTAGGTTATGTTAAAAGTCATATTTTAAATTAATGAAATACATTTTGCAAATGATGATACCAAAAGAATATTCTTAAATTATAATACCGCTGTATTAAAAATGAGCCCAACTCTTCGCTTGTTAGTTTGTTACGTAAAGTCAATGAAATGTAAAACAATTCGTTCTCGTAGCCAGTAAGACCACAAGGCTTTAATGATGTTTTCTTTTTGTTTTAATTTCAAGTTTTTCATTTTCCGATGATGATATCTTCATATAGTTTCTTTACTATTGAAAGATCAACATACATGGCCGATCGGAGATAGCTTAAAAATTGGTTATAAGTCTTCATCAGTAGATTTCGCATATTCGTTGGCTAGTTATCCATCCTCTACAAAACCTTTCTTGTCTTCAAAAGAAGAAAGTTTCCAGTGTAAAAAGGTATTAAAAGGTAACGTGGCAAAGAAACTGTTAAATGTTGGGATACAATAGCTCGATTATATATTGCCTAAATGATTTCTTTAAAGCTCCGCTTCCAGCAAATATTTTTCTTAAAAGATTCCGATCTGACCATACAAATTATGTCTAGGTGATATTGATGGTGTTATGGCCAATTGACCCTTAAAAAATGATAAGATCTCATTTAAATGACGACAGAGCAGTTCTCGACCAAATGATGTAAATAAGAAAAATAAATTAATCACGTTTTGGAAGGAAAACATCATTTTAAATTGGTTTTAAGTTTCGGATTGGATCGACACTCCTTACGTATAGTCCTGTATCTGAAAACATGAGTATTTACAGGAGTAACTACATTTCAAATATTCATAACACAACTCACCATATTTACAATGTTTTCAATAAAAACAATTCTTGCTGTCTCCTGAACAATTTCAATGTTGAGGGTTACCTCAATTAGCCAAAACACATATATAAGTGCGCTGTCAAACTGTTTTCTCTTCACAAGCATAAATTAATAAATTCGCACGAAAGTGGCGATTTTGATTGGCTGCAACCTCTGTCTCTATTTCGGAGAAAATTTAGTCATTCACTTACACCACATTCTATTTATAGACCTTATACACTAGACCAGTGTTTCTTGAACATTTTACGTCTGCGTTTCACTAAAAATAGAAGAAATATTTTGCGGGCCACCAACTTAAGAATACAGTATATTATTTATATCGTAAGAGTTGGATTTATTGACGTTTATCTGATGGATAAAAGTAAAAAATTGAAAGACATAACTTCAAATTCGAAATAAATAAATTTAGTTTTTAAATACTTAAGAACCATAAATTAAGAAAAAGTTCTCTTGATCTCATACTGAAATTTGTAATTATAATCCAATATTTTTGCACACATAGAACTTAATATGCTTTTGTTTTCTGTTATAATATTGGTTTTATTCAGATATCACAGAATTACGTGTATTTAATATAATATTTAATTCTAAGCTTTATTTAATAATATATTATAAACACGAAAGCTGTTATATTCGAAGGTATAACATACAAATGCGCTCTCAAATATCAATTATCTCATATTACAAAAGATTTTCTGAGAGAAAAGGTAAATTGTAACTTAATTTTAAAAAATTATCAAATACCGTAGACAGTACATTTATTAAGGGTTTTTTTATGTTGTCTGACTGGTTGCAAACATTTAAAAATATAGGTAAATTACGGATTTATTTAATAAATGATTTCCCATCTTTAATGTACGCTACAATTGTTTGGAAACTGTCAACTTTAATTCATTAATTTTTATTGTATATCGTTGAAAGAAACATAAAATAATGGTTTACTTAACCTCAACCATATTTATAAACATCAGCTGGATTGGTGTCAATTAACGCTCTAGGATTAGTTCCTGAAACGCCCGTTTGGTGGAAAATGTATATTTAAATGCAGTTTGTTTATTTCTTGTAAAACGCAAACACAAAAATCATCAAAGTTAATGCGAATTTTTACTGTACAGAAATAAAATGTAATTTTTTTAATAATAAACGCAAGATTTTGATTGATTGAATTGGCATTTACTTGGTACTATAATAGGGTAACTCTATTATAATAGGGTAAAAAATCAAATTATTTAGTTACACAATATTTTATTATGTAGTTGATAGCTATTTCTGATTAACACCATCGTCAGAACTATGCCTCAACTTCTTTTAGTTTAGCTATATATCACTTTTAAAGTGTTAACTGTCAATTCTTGGTGGAAAAGCATTATTACAATATCAACTCAGTTGATAATGCTCGTGATGAGTGAAACCGGTCCTGATCATTATAAACATGTGGAAGAAGTACAAACAAATTGTGTTTTATTTTTTAAAATTAGCTATATATACTGTTTAGAAAAGATAGACAATATCATGTCATCTCACGTTATTAATTATCATCAAAATAATTTTATTAATTTATCATCAACATAAATGCATTTAAATTTTATTAATTATGCTGAATTACATGAGCTTCTTGTAATGGTTTAATTAAAGGTGATGAATTAATGTTTGTTTGGTCAGTAAGGAACTTATTGTCTTGATTATATCTATTAATTTCCAGTTATTCTAAAACATTTAATCTGAGGCTTCTATCAAGCAAATGTAGACATACCGGAGATGAATTAGAAGTTATATTGTGTGATTCTTTTAAGAGGTAGTTAGCGAACCACATGAGACGACATAATACATGGACGACATAATATGGCGTTAAGCCGAAATAGCTATTAACTACGTAATAAAATTTTGTAGAAGCAAGATTTTTATTTCAATTCTTTGATTTGACATAAACAAACTCTGTGTAACTGAGAGTTGGTGCGTTGAACAAAGAAATACAAATGAGATCATTAATTTCTAGCAAAAAACATATTTCAAAAAAGTCAGAGACACTTCTCGATAAAATAATAGTATTTGGCAATACATAAATGAGGTTTTTAGACAAAGTGCCTTATTCGGAAAGCGGAAGTGATCATATATAGTGTTTAATAGTTAACCTTATTTAACGAAATATATATGAATATAAAATATAGCCAAGAATCGAAATTATTAAAAAAAACAAAAACTGAAACATTTTCATTTAAACTTTTCTTCATTTAATTCTTCAAATTGAACAACTTTTAAATATATTTGTACTGTAACTAAATAAGTACTAATGTTTATAAAAATATCATTTTTAAGAAGAAGATCAAAATGTAAACGAAAGTCAAAATCTCATTAATATTTTTTTCGCAAAGTATTTTTGGACGAAATTGCGTTTCTTATTCATGGATAGCTTATAAAAATAATTATAATTAAAAAAAGCAATTACCTACTGAAAACGCACCTCGCAAAGTAATTTTGGGCAGAGAAGATATAAAAAAAAACACGTCTTGAAAACGGATCTAAAGAGGAAAAGAAAAAAAAGGAACAACAGCTTATTAAAGATTGTCATTCAAAAATGTTCTGGCAATTAAAAGTTTTTTTTCGTAGTATGGAAGCTTAGGCGATGACGAAAATTACGTGGAATAATGCTTTTAATATCTTTAAATAATACTTACTAAAGATAAATATTTTTTTCATCTTAAACACAAACAATTTTTCTCAACGATATAAGTAGCTACAGAATATACCGCCGTGGCGTAGCGTCGTAGAAGCTTAGAGGGATAATATTACTATCTAAGTTTTTCCCTTCATAGAGAAGTATTCGATTTTTAGTTGGCATTACTACATTAACAGACTTTTGTTTATTATGACCAGTTCCGACTGGCTAAAAACTTTTTTCTATTATGGCATTTATTTTTTAAGCCATATCCACTCATAATGTGAAATACGCGGATTCCTAATAGAATTATCTTAACAGAAGTCTTATTACGAGAACTGCTTGGTACTCCGTTGCTCACCCTACATTTTTCTAAAAGAGAAAAAAATTCAAAAAGAAATGATAAGCAACTGAGGAACAAACAGTTGTCTTAGAAAACTTCTGTTGAGAAACCTCCATTACGAGACCACATGCTCCACATTAGAAACAGACATGAAAAAAAAAAACATAAATAAATAATTTTAACACAGTATAAGTCTGTGGTGCAGTGGTCAACGTCGTTGGCTATGGTTACATGCGTCTCAGGTTCAAGTATTGGTACGGACAGTTTCATAAATTGATGATTTTTTAAAATCAATTTATGGATTTATGTCCTTAGACATGGATGTTTGTGAAGTTTAGAACTCACTCCCATCAATCAGACCCTAAATACAGGGCGTAGAGAGAGCGATTAGCTAACCACTAGTACTGTCCAAGTCCTATCTTTATATGTCTACTTTCTTTGAACAAGCAGTGTTCATTAAAGGGTTTACATGTCTCGATTAGAAGACCATGCTCCCCATTGAGAGCGAACATGATGAAAAAACTTTGCTTTAGAACTAACTATATGTCAGCGTCCGTGGCGCGACATAGATAGTAAATAACCAGACACTTCTTGAAAGACTCATACATTTGGAATTGAATTCCTAAAAAGTATTATAATTCATACTTTAGTCAGTGTCCGTGGCGCAGTTGGTAGCATCGTTGGCTACGGTTACGGATGTCTCGGGTTCAATAATTGATACAGTTTTCATAAATTGATCTTTCGATCGTTTTATGGATTTTTGTTCGTAGTCTGAGTGTTCGTGATGTCTAAAAAAACTCCTCCCACCAATCCGATCCTCACGGGGTGTAGCGAGAGTGATTAGCTAACCATTAGCTCTGTCCTAGCTCTATGCTTCTATCACTGCCCTCTTCGAAAACATAAAGATTGAGCAGCTGAGTAACAAGCAGTTCTCATAGAAAAAATATCTGATTATATACATCCACTAGGAGACCATCTGCTCCACATTGGGAGTGGACATGGAAAAAAATAGCTGAGAAAATAACACATATTATGAAATCTCATGGGTTTTTTTTTTCTCAACTCGAGGGAAAAAAAGGCATGTTTAAGATCTCGAATATATGATTTAAAAAAATTTTAATTTTTTATTGACTTTCCCAAGAAATGAGCCTAAATACATTTTATCGCCAGTGTAAAAGCTTTTACCACTAGATCACAGAGGTCGTCATTGTTGGTGACTATTAGGGTCATCACTATGCATTATTTTTGCGGTATTTTGTATTTTAGCTGTTATTCAAAATAATTAAACAATCGATGATATTAGAACAATTTTAATTATATTTCTAGTACAAACAAACTGACGAAGAGTAGACTCGTACAAAGTCATAGAGTACAAATGTAATTATGTGTAAACACAAAGGAATGACGAAAATTCTCTCTCAGGAAAAGTGAAATTTTATCACCATTTTCAATTTGGCCGTAATTGCGTTTGTCCTCAGCTATGCGAGAATTTAATTCAAGGAGGAATTTGAAAAGAGGCGTGGGGAATTTGCGAGAAACAAGTGGATTACCTATATACCTATTCAGCGCTACGCGGCATCTTTCTTCTGTGCATTTCGAACCCATTTGATTTCGTTTTACATTTTCTTTTATTTTATAAACGATAGCTTGAATACTTCAAAACAAGAACAACTTTTTTACACAACAACAATTCAACAACAAAGAACTATGATATCAAGAATCATTTCTTAAAAAACGATTAACATGACGATTGCATTTTTTTTCAATGTAAATCCCTTATGAGATTGGTATTATCGTTTTTATTTGACTTATTTTCGGTTGGGGAATGTTGTATTTTTTCACAAGTTTCAGTATTTCAGCATTGGGAAAATTCATTGATAATCATTGACTGTAAATCAAAGGAATTTGCTGTAGTTAAAAAGAAGTTATCAATCGGAATTGATTATTTTTAATATATTTTTTATTGTAAATATTACAATGCAATCTAAATAAACTATGGCGGGTCGGATACCATGCATATCCGGTTCACTACTACGTACCAATTTGGTGGTAGATTGGAGACCTCTGATCTATACTCACCTGATTTTGTAGATGTTTGGTATGCTTTCGTTTAAATAAGATATATAATTATAAATTGCACCTAAAAACATAATATTTTCTAATATCATTTATTATAAAAAGGGTTGTAAATAATTGCGTTTTGTGTTAGATAATAATATTCATTTGATACACTCAAACTTTAATTTTAATAGTTTCCACTTAGTCACGGATTCTTTTAACAAAGTGAATTGAGTTGTAGTAGGTTATGTTAGGGTTGGTCTAGCTATGTGAAAATATGTTTTCGTAACTGTAATATATTACTTCAATGTTAAAATGTATTTTTATGTGGGATCACTTTATTTTTAGTGAAAGAATTTAATTGTAAGCCTTATAAAAATATATCGAACGCAAATAAACACCACTTTAATGTAATATATAAAAAAATGCTTGAAATTGTTATAAAATATAATATTAAATAATTCTACATATCATATGTAATGAAATTAACTAGAATATTTTTCTGTCTAAAGCATAGCATCTAAAAGATTAAGGTATTTTTGTCAAATCTAGTATTATACCTAAAACAACGATAACACTAAAGTATTATCAGAAAAACAAAAAGCTTACGTAAGTACCGTTTTTTATTTCCAGGAGCTAAGCTCACTAGGCTTAGCACCATTCGTTTCGAAGATTCCTAACATCTCCAGATTAACTGGATCTCTCCAACAGACAGAAACGGACTCCTAATGCCAAAGTTTCGCACATAAGAAGTATTATTCATTATCGGTAATTTCAGCAGTTCGCAACCTTTTGACGAAACGCTCGGTCCCACATTTTCAGATAAATGTTTTATTATTAGCATGATACGTTTTTTACAACAATAATTTATTCCAAAGATAGTTTCTTTGCGTGGATGGAAAACGGCGTTAAGTCTTAAATCTTGGAAAATCAATATAATGTGCCAAAATAACTTTTTTTCTATATCCGCTCCCAATGTAGAGCATATGGTCTTCTAATGAAGGTATCTTGACAGAACTTTTCTACGATAACTGCTTGTTACTCAGTTGCTGAGTCTCTCTTTTTTTCGAAGAGTATAGGGATAGAAGGATAGGGCTAGGACAGGACTAGTGGTTAGCTAATCGCTCTCGCTACGCCCCGTGAGGATGGAATGGGTGGGAAGGAGGACTCAGACTACGAGCAGAAATTCATAAATCGATTGAAAGGTCAATCTATGAAAACCATCCGCACGGGGAATTGAGCCCGAGACATTCGTAACCGTAGCCAGCGACGCTACCAACTGCACCACTGACGCTGACAAAATAAATATTAGTGAAAAAGAACCATTCGAATCATCGCTGCTGGATTAGTAAATATTACTTAATCTGTTTACTCAAGTGAAACCAATGTCAAGTGAAACCAATGTCAAGTGAAACAAGATTTACGAAACATTATGTTTGTCATTTTCGTAAGCATTATTGACGAGGCTAATTGGCAAATAATATTTTATTTGACCGATATACGATACGGATTCTGCATACATTGCGATAAGGCAAGTCATGATGAATAAAGTAGGACACAGACACTCAACGACAGTATATATGAACAAAGAAGGAAGCACCTGATTCATTCTGTAATAGTCGTTCAAAAGCCTCAAAGCTGCATATTCGTCATCATCATCATTCATCCTACTGTTTAATCGCGTTAATCATTCAACATTGGAAATATATTCTTAAAACAATGGCTACTGGTCCGAAAAAAGCCGTGCGTAGCAAGAGCAATTAGCTGACCACTAATCCTGTTCTAGCCCTCTCTCCAAAAAAATAGAGGTTGAACGACTCAGTAACAATCGGAAACTGTTTGCTACGATCACACATGTCCAATAAGCTACGCTGATTTGAATTAAGCCAAGGGCTAACATCACTTCATTCGAACAATTTGATAATATATTTGGGGATCTCGTGCAGCTCTATTCGGGCCATAAATATGAGGAGTAAACTTATTTTTTTCTTTCGCTAGCGTTGTGAAAGGCGGGCATGAAACATTTGCTGCACATACCAAAATTAACTTGACTGAGAATGAGATATAACTTCTGTTTAGATAAACTTTATAATAAGTCTATGCTTAATATATGCTTAATATCGGGAATAGACATGGTAACTTGAAATAATAAATCGAAAAAAATTTAAATAAATCTTCTTGTTGCAGAAGTCATACATTACGTATCGCTATCCCTTGGGAGTTTTTGTGAGTGAAGCGATTTGAGATAAAAGCTTCGATGCGGCCATGTTCTTCGCTAATTATTTCTGCCGATTCCTTGAAAAAATCTTCGACTCCTAATTTTTTTTATTTGTTACCTAACTTCCAATAATCAGATGGCAAACGTTGTTATAAAATTAAGCCGCAAAAAGTAACACGGTTTTACACTTTACTAATCATCGAATGGTTTGCCAAAGATATTAAGGTTGCAAATAGTAGTATCACAAAACTGTATTCATACACTTTTTTGTTACTTTAAATGATCATTAAGAGATTTATTATCGTATTGAAATATTAGTGTTGGTCACTCTAATTTTTAAGCTTTAAATAGCTATTTCCTACAAATATGTAATTTGTTTCTGCCAGAGAATTTGCTATTGTATCAATGTATACAAATACGTTAATATGAATACTGTATTCAACTTGCAATCCACAACTTTTTCACACGTGTCAGTTTTTTTCGTGATGGTATTGCTCAAGATGGCTTGCTGATTGTCTTTAGTTTAAGAAATGACGTGGCGTTATCTGTATATATGTGTTCGCCACCCGTATGATGCTGCAAATTTGTATTCAACTTTTCAATAATTATGATCATCAAGACATATTTTAGTTAAATGACTTTTACCACCTTAAGTAAGATAAAATTTTTCAAGCCATGCCCTCTCCCGAGTGAAGCATAAATAATGACAACTTAAAAGCAAACGTTTGCACAAATACTAATTATGTCTCATTAAAAATTGTAATGTACTTTGTTAGACCAAAAATGTAAAGTTAATTGAGGATATACTGACAGACTGACTGTCTTTAAAACCAGTTCTGAGATAATCACTTTTGAAGCATTTTTTTGCTAAATACACTATCTGGCTAATACAATTATTATTGATTGTAATTTAAAAAGATTTTTTGCATTGTATAAAGAATAATCTTTTTGGCATATAAATCATAAGATTTGGTATCGATGAGTTGTAGACATATCATGCTTTCTGCCAGCATAAAAAAATAACAATATGACTATACCGTTTATATTTCAAAGTCATTATATCATATGACTTAACGCGTTCTGCCAGTACGTAGAGGTTGTAGAGCGTTAAATTGCCTGCATTTTGACATTAATAAAACTGACTTAATGCGTTTTGTCGGTATATTTTCGAAATCATAATAGTTGACCTATTTCAGCATTTTATTTGCTATTGTTTTAAACTTTATCATAATTTAATAGTTAAACGGATTTTAGTGTTCGAAAATAAATACCCTTGCGTTCTGATTTATTTAAAAGGGTGGGTTATCAACGAAACTAAAATATTTTTTCTCAATATGCTGTCTGAAAGTGTTGCTCATTTTCCAACGTCAAATAACAGTTTTTTTAAAAATTATTTTTATATTATCCTTAAATTTGAAATTATTAATGTTGGAACTTTAAAAATTAATTAATAATATATTGTTAAACCGAAATTGTATTGAAATATTAAATCAGCTGCTTTAAAGTATGTTAATTCATTTCCACGAATCGGTTCGACATCAAACGTATCTCTTTTCAAAGTAAAATTATGAAAACATAATTTCAGATTTTAATAGGAGAATTTCGGAATCCCATAAATGCTAATTAGGACCGCTCCGGCCCGCCTGCGCAAGATTTTCAAATGGTTTTTATTAAAATAACATCTGTGCGAATGAAATGGAGTCCTGGCCATTATGCATAGCGGATTGTAAATATTTGGATGTTGCGAAAATCTAAAATTAAACCTTTTGGGTTGCGGATAAATATGCCTAATACAGATGTAACTACTTGCAAGGTATGTTGATATACTCGATTTTGAACATCCGGATATTTGGGTGTTATTTTTAACCATTTTCGTTTCTGAAATGGAGTAGGAGATATCCGAAGTTCCACGGTTGCGAAGTTGAATAAAAATGCGAAAAAATAGTATATAATTAGATAAGAACAGACGTAAAGTAGTTTTTTACCTTATTCACTCCCAATCAGTTGACTCAGACACGAAGATTTCAAGAGTATTATTATTTATTCAATTGAACATCACTGCCTAAGTCAATTTTCTATGGCAAACGAATTAGACACATCGAATAATCAATTAATAATGTATATATATATATATGAATTGACCATATGCATTAAAACATAATACGATAATAAAATAAGGATACTACCTGTAAAAGAGTATAGACTTTTAAAATAGAGAGCTTTAAAGATATTTAAAAAAATAAAACACAATTTTTGTACTACTTAAAAAATGGACAGTTAATGGATTAAAATTTAATAAAACAAAGTATGTACAAAAAGGACAAATAAATCAAAAAGGATTAAATTAGACTTGAGGAAGTATTTCGTCAACTTATATTTTTTAATTAAGTAGGAATGGAATGATAAGGTTTATAAAAACCAATTTATGAATAGGTCTATTCGAGGATTCAAGTCTTAAACTACGATAAAATATCATTACCACCAGGCTGCGAAATGGTGATTCTGCTACTCATTATTGAAGTTTGTACGTTCGAATGTATTTATGTCAATAATAGTAATAATTCAATCAATATATTTATATCAATATTAACCATCAATTTAAAGATTGTTTGATTGAATCCTAGCTCTATAAATTTACCTGGCCATATATTTATGTTGGTTTATACGAGGCAAAGTCAGAACTATACCATTCTTAATTATGTCAAATTTTATGTTGCTGAATACTTGAACAGTTTTGTACATATATTGTTTGTCTGACGAACACAGAACCAACCTCCACAAGTATACACATTTCTCGGTTAGCACGGTTTTCATTTTGGATTTTTTTTTTTATTAAATCTTGCGTTGTAGTATCAGTGCGCGTGTCAGTTTGAAAAAAAATCAATATTCGAGATTGTCTTAATGTAATCGCATCAGCAATTACCGATATTTAAAAATCAACTTTAAATGCATGTTGGAAAGCAATCTGCCTCAGCCTAGTTTTGATTAATAATCATATTGAAACGAGGGAACATATAAATTTGAAAATTATTAATATTGCACATTCAATAGAAAGTGAGGGATTGAAGGATTTAGCTATCAATGAAATTGATGAATTATTAGAAGAACGAGAGTTAAATGAAGAAGATTTGATTGGTATGGCTACAACAGTTTCTTCTGAAAGCAATTGTGATACCGAAAGTCCAATTTCAACTATTACTACAAAAAAAAAAAAAGTTTCTTTACAAAATGGCAAGAAATATAGAAATACATTTTCTAAATAATAATGCATAGTTAGATGATGGCCGACGGAAAATGACGGAAATACAATCGAAGGAATTGACATTCAGCCAAAAACAAAAAACAACCCCCCCCATGATAATTTCTAGTGATAGTGAGATCAAATAATATTTTTTTGTATCACAAATATTTCTATAAACTTCGAAAAGTAATTTGTATTCATTTTATTAATGTCTCTAAAAAAGAACCTATTCCCTCTTTTACATACATTTGTTAGTCTCGCTTTACACGGTGATCTAACGGAAACTATCTTCCGTGTTAAACGAGGGATGTGTGTACTTCTACTGGAGCATATTCCGCAGTTTCTCACATTTGGATACGAAACGTTACGACTCTATCTGTATGGTCAGGTTATCTTTCAGGCGTTTCAAATATTTTTTGCCAAAAATGTTTTTATTAAACAAATTTATCCACAGTCAAATACCGGATACACGATTCTAGAGTTGTCATCCTTAGTAAGTTATCCAAAAGGGCAATCTTACATAAAATATTTGTAATGTTTAATTCATTACTTAAGTCATTTTTTAATTCATATTATTTGGGAAATACTTAGAAATAGAAGAAATTAATTTCAATATTATTTTAATCCCAACATACTAATGTAAATATATAAAAATAACCATAAAAATATTTGTTTTTTTTTTATTAAATAAATATGAAAGTATACTATGTAAATCAATTGGAATGAGATTTTTTAAGTTATAAATATAATTGTATCAAAACGAAACAAAAGTGCATGTAACACGAATAGCGAAAAGATTTTAAATCATAACAGCATTTCATTGCACAATGTCATTTTTAATGTTGAGTTCACTCAACGAAAACTTTGATTATTGCTCCTGCGACACTTTAATCAATCACTTGAAAGCGCTACACGCTGCCGTTTTACGGAATGCCTAGTCAATCCATGGCAGGTGGCGACAAGTACAAAGTATGGCACAATCGTAAGATATAGAGCTGTTAGTTCGATTTTTGACACTTGCATAAAATGTTCATAATATAACTTGGCTAATACAAAGTGTTTTTCATAACAAAGTGTCCTCACCAAAACAAATTTTCGCTTTTATTCTATCTTTTAAAGTAGAAAACAACACTTCCAGGGAGATAAATACTAATTCACTTCTTGCCTAGGGAGGGAGAAGCGCTGCATTATTAATAATATAAAGTGGTTATCTTTATTTACCTCGGGCACTTTTACCCCTCTTTGAGATTTAAACGAGTGCGACAATGTTTACCCAAGTCAAATTATCTAGTTAGCTTTTTTTGTATTAGCAGTATATACATTTTTTTTCTTTACTATCATTCTACTACTAAGATTGAATGTCTATAAAAAAAAAATAAACATTTTTTTACTAATGCCACAATTAATGTAATTATCGGTACCATTTGACCGGCTAAAAATGCGGGCGATGAGGAAAACAGATCCTGATTATTATATCTGGGGCTAATGCTACAAGTGCCTATGTCATATTTATCAATTGTTCAGTATAGGCCATTGTATATTTCTTAATAAGCATATATATCATGATCTTTCACATTACTGTTGCCAAATACTGTGTTAATTTTTTGTGCTAGAGTTGCCCATGTGAAAATAGACAATTCTTCTTGTAATAGTAAATTCCAACAACAGAATTGCATATATCAACATAGGCATTGGCGTAAAATATGCTGACACATTATTTTGACATACACTATAGAATTTATCGTATTTTATTCATTTTAAATCGGCCGATAGAGGAATTTCTACAATTAAAATAATGAAAATTTAAAAGTACTTTCTGATACTTAAGTTAATATGGTCAGAATCTGATATAGGTACATCTATTATTAAGCAGATATACAATTAATACAAAAAAGAATCGGTAGATAAATTTGTTTAAATATAATTTCTTTCTACGAAAACTTGACAGTAAAGTTAGCACAGTAAGCAGTGGTTATGATTTATGCATCCAAAAATCTACACCTACCCCAGGGAGGATGTGATCTCACGACGAAGCATGGACACTCTAAGTGTAAAGCCACAGAACAAAAACGTTTGTCACCATTCATTGGCCAAAAATTCAAGATTTGAAAAACGAAGAAAATTTTACACGATTTTTATTTGACTCGTTTATTTTTATGTTTGAAATAAATACTGCGTAATAATTTATTAACAGCATATTTTTATAGTAAGGAGCGACTAGACGTAAACTTGAATCTGATTACTAAATGTTAAATAATAATTCAAGATTTCATTCACGTTCGAAATTGAATTTCCATCATACCTATTCAGTCAATACTATTTATATAATGCGAAAAAAGAAATATCTTTTAAGGAGTAGAAATTTGAATACAAATCAAATTTAAGTGTTTTCCACCTGAATTTAATATTATTTCTACGAAATTTACAAATCTATAACTACATTCCATAGCTACAAAATGAACCAATGGATATCATAAATAAAATAAAACATTATTATGCATCGTACTTATTCTGGAATTTTTATTAACTAACATAAAACGGGTTTTTTTGGTAAAATCTCCAAGTTATAAAAGTTCAGGGAAATAAGCTTGTTATTCGACATTATCGATGATATTATGTAATAATTAAAAACAAAAACGTTTATAATGGAGATATCTAGAAAAATAAATTTACGAGAGCTAAAACTCAGCTGCTCAAACTTACTTTTTCGAAAAGAGTATGGAAAGAAAGATGGTCATCACAGAATAAATAGTTAGCTAATATCTCTCGCTGGGCCACGTTTTTAGAGTACTCATTAAACTAATGCGTCTATTTTTATCAAATGGTGAGACAAAGAGACAAGCAAGAGAGAAAAAAGGATAACACGAAGATAACTTTCGTTATGAATTAATAATAAAACATATGGAACTGTAGCCGAGTAATCAACGTCGCTGTCTTTGGTTGCAGTTTCCACGGGTTCGAATCTGATCAAAAATGATTGGTGCATCGATTTGTGCCTAAGGGCGCGGATTTTGGTGTTTTATGCATCACTGATCAGATAATACGTATTAAAAAAACTACATTTATCTTTTTAGCAGTCTTATACTATCCTTCTATTCTACTCCCACCCTCTATGTAAAAGAGCGATTGAGCTACTGAATGATAGGCAGTTTTCGTGAACAACTGTTGTTAAAATATTCCATTAGTAATCTAAATGCTCAACATTTGGAGAGGACATTGTTCACATAAAAGGAAAAATAACCGCATTAATACGATATTAAAATTAGTACAAAGTTAAAATAATAAAATAAGGATTACATTTGATTTGTTTTTCTATATAATTATATTATTTTTAATATCAGATTTCCTATAAATTTCATGTCTATACGCTTAGAAATATGTGGGATATGTATGATATATTTCCACCTAAGATTAAGAGTAAATACTATTCAATTTATCAAAAGATATCATTCATAATGGAATGTAAAATGGCTGAAACCGAGATAAAGCATACCACTATCTATATTTAGGGTTGATAATTTTACCCTCATCACATCGCTCATTCTTCTCCTGTATAATAGCGGACACTCCATTGCATTGTGCATCCATTAAAGGCCACGTGGACTTGTAATGTTCGTGACACGTGTAATCGGATATGTTACGTAGAGATTTGTAATTGTGTTGATACACTTGTTTTAGTTCATTATGACATAGTATAATATATAATGCTAATGGTCGTGATTTTTCTTGAATAGTGTACTTACAAACTGAATGAAGAAGTCTATCTGCGATATTATTCATTACGTAAAGGGTTTTTTACTTTTTATTTAAGGCTTTATCTACACAATAATAGACTATCGATTTTTTTATCTTGTCAGTTTGTAATAAAGAGCATATCGACGGTGTTTTGGCCAATTGATGTAACCCTCAAAAAATACCAAATTGAGTTAATGATTGGATCTCATTTTAAAGACGACAGAGCAGGTCTCGACCAAATGATGTAAATTATAAAAAATAAATTGACCACTCTTTGGAAGGAAAACATAATTTTACATTTGTTTTAGGTTTAAAAATTTTGACACGGTCACTTGATGCAAGTCACTATTATATAAAAAAAACTCCCTACGTATAATCCGGTATCCTACAAACATGAATATTTAGAGTGCATTTCAAAGATTCATAACGCAAGTTACCATATAATGTTTTCGATAATAACAGTTTTTACTCTGAACAATTACATCAATTAGCTAAAACCCCGTCGACATGGTCTGTGATGGGTTATCGTAGTAGATTTTTATTTTACTTAGAACTGGTTGCCAGTAGCTTAAATTCTCTTTTCGACGAGAATAGATCTTTCAGTTAACCGTTCTCTTTAAGCCCCATTTTTAAAATCAGATTGTGGGTGGTGACAAGAAATGTAAACATTCCAGACATTCATGCCTTTAGTATTTTTGTTTGTTTTCAATTTGGAATGAATCATTAACGTGAACACTAATTAGCACAAAGTAGCCGACAAATGATTTTTTGTAATATGCGAGTAAATGCTTTTTGAGGATGATTGAAATATACAGCATTCGTTTTTTCTTCGTGACTATAATTATTATTTTTAAGGGGTGAACTGTCAACTCTTCGTGGAATGGCGTCATATTATTGTAAAATAAAATTCTATTTGTCTTGTACTACTTCCACATTGTTAAACAACGGTTTCGTCTGTTATAAAAATGTGGGAGTAGTACAAAAGTAATTGTATTTTAAAAATATAGTGGTCAAATATACTGATACTTCAGTTCCAAAGTGTAACAAGTATAAAAAATTGTAGTTGTAGTATGGAGAAATGCTTTGAATACCGATATCTAAGATTTCCAAAACGTAATAAGTGGTAATCTGTGGTTATTATTACTTTAGATCCACACTGTACCAACTATGAAAATCTTTTAAAAGTCTTCGATAACTCGTAGTATTAATATTAAACAAAAATAAAATTATGTTTATAATATTATAAATATATTTTTTTTGTAAGATAATCCTAGAATTTCATTAAAATCCGGAAAAAATAGATGTAGAGTAGAAGACTAAGCCTGTCCAAAATCTTGTTAATTAATTATCTCAGAGCTATGTTTTTGAGTTGTTACATTGTGGAACCGAGGTATCAATATGATAACCGATATAGTTTGGGAAGTAAAACCATTCACAATAACTATACCTGAGTAAACGTCCAAATCATAAATGCTTTTTTTCAGAAAGCGTAACATCGCAAACATCGGCCATGAAAACTAATCTATTGTACAATCTCGCTTTGATTTGTCCATGAGAACCAGAGACAACTCGTATACTTAATCTTTCAAAAATACTGCCCACGTGAAAAACACATAGTGTATATATACCCTTTGAGTATACACTCTAATCATAATAGAAACATAACGAAAACTATTTTGACTCTACATAGAGCCAGAATTTGAAAAATCTGCGTATAAAAATTCATGAATATAAAATTTATTGAATATGGCAACATTTAAAGCACGGATACACTAGTAGACAAAATGAGCAACACGCCGCGAGACATATACGTCGATGTTGCGGAAACAATGCCGGAGATCATTTTGTTTGTACGCACCAGCATTCACGTCAGTTGTCCGAGGAGGTTATGTTGGAAAATTTCTAGACAAAATGAGCTATGAATGAAATTTACGTTAAGCCTATAAAATTACACATTCTTATGAATTTGAATAATTTTGAATCAACAAAAATATATTATGAAAACGTGACATATTTGGCAAAGATTTTTATCTCTTAACTATGAAAATAGGTATGTCATTATCGCTGATACTTCACGTCACATATTTATGATAATCCCAAAATAGTAAAATGATGTATAAAATGGCATCTTGGTCATAAACGTTCGTGATATGAAAATACATCACTCTGTAAAGGCGTATATATTTCTTCATATTTAATCGATTGATAATTTTCAGGAATAAATAAATTTAAATTGAAATCACACGAACATACTCGCCAACATCTGACATGTCTCCCGTCCGCCTGCAACATATCACGCAAAAATGTCGCGTGCAACGTTGCAGCGTCGTGTATAATCTATATTGAGATACATGTTACGGGACATTTTGTCCCCTAGTGAATACATGGCTTTATATATTCTGTTGCGTTTGTGGTTTCAATGTAGCGCTGACAAAGAGCGAAGGAATCGTACGTGTAGCATTTGCTGCTTTATGGTTTTGAATAAGTATAGATTCCCAAGAAGGAAATATTGAGCCTTGGAATTATTCATTATATATTTCCAAGGAGGGAATTCAGTTCAACCTTTCTTAGTATAAATGGCAATATAAAGATTTGCATTGAACTAAGAGCAGAGAGAGTTGCTTACAATAATAATCGATGAAGTATATATATCATATCATAGCAGGTATATTCTAAGAAAGTTAAATAGGATTATTTAGACTTGTAAAGATAGTTAGAATAGGGCGAATACATTGAATTATATTTCTCTAATGGCATCTAAATAATCAATAATCACTTTATAATTATACAATTTTTGCTCGATGATTTGCTGTCACCCGATAGCTTCTTTACTTCCTCCCAAGTCATTCAAATGTCCTGTATCTTCACCAATTACATCCTAAGTATCGTCATCAGCGGCTTTCCAGGACGAAATAATGTACAAGGTTGGAAGAAGATACAGGCAAAAATCAGGTTCCCTTGTGGTATTCACAGAACAATCTGAGCCAAGTCCATCGTCACTAAGATACCATGTAGTCTACTTATTTACCTCAGAGTTACCTCTGACAAAAGACAAACAACCGTATCTCTAGTATTAGCCGCAATCGTCTTTTTCTCGAGAGACTATACACTGTTGTCTCAGTGTTATCGTAACTGGGCATGACTCGCAACCACAAAGGAGCACCGTCAGAATGAATACATTGAATAAGTGGCACTTGGTTCAGATCGAATACAACAGTGATACTAATTCACTTACAGAAGAACATCAACAGTTAATCCTCGACTTGCGACGGTTCGCACTTACGACCAAACATTTTCAAAAACATTTTTTTCTTATCGCATCACAGCGCATCATTTCCAACGGTTGATTCATATGAAAATAAAGATCAGTAACAATACTTTCAGAATTGTATATTTATTTATATAAAGACATATATGTGCTATTGGCGTGCGGTGGGTTTATATCTATCTCTATCACAGAGCCTATCTTGTGTATTAGCAAATAGGATACAAGAGCATGCAACCGCATGCCCTTGTTCCTAAAGTAAAACAATATTTTAATCAGGAAGGAATTTCAACGTAAGTCTTGCAGACATAACCTCATTTCATCCACTTGAATTATTAAGCAAATTTTAATTTTCCACTCAATTCTTTTTCCAACCACTTGTTTTACATCTGTGGGTCAATTTGCGATAATATTGTGATCGTATTTTGTGATTTGACAGCTACAATATAAGTGCAAAAAATTGGAAAGCGTACTTTAAAATGTACCCGTATTATTTTTGGTTACAGCTGAATTATTTCTACAAATGAAAGTGATGCCGCTAAAACTGACCTGAAGAGAAAAAGTATTTAATTTGGATATTTTGTATAGAGTTCGACTTACGACCAAAGTTCTGGAACGTATCTAGGTCGTGAGTCAAAGACAACCTATATAGTAAGACTGAGAATTAAATAAAAAAGTATATCCTTGAGGCATTTGCTGTGACACATTAAAAAGTCCATTGTGTAATATAATACAAAATACACCGGAAATGTGTTAGAAAAAATAATTGAATATTCCAACTTTAATCTGATAATCAATTGAAGAAATTGCCTACTGGTGGTGGCTTTAATATGGAAAAAATTATACCTAACCAGTAACTACCCATATACATGACAACATCTAAGTAAACATGCATATTTAAACTGTAAAACAAGAAAACTTGCACGACCTCTTTTGCAAGAATCAGGAATCTTTTTTTGGAAAGTTCATATTAAATGTCTACTTTATTCGCGAGAAAGGGGGAGAGTCATTTCTATAAATAATAATATCGGAAAAGTCCGCCATTCTGAAATCTCATATGAATATTTAGATTATCTCAACTAAAAGGGAACCTTTTTTTCTTGGAAAGATCTCAGAGAAGTCAAGAACTCTAGGGAATTTTATATTATCTATCTTAGAAACTCATTTCATAAGAACTTGGATATAAAATGTGCAACGAAAATTATTGCTATTGGTAATAATATTGTTGTGAAAGCAGATATTTATTGAAAGCTAGATTCGAAAAAGTCACCATAGGTGATTATATTTATGGTATTAGATTTATGATAAGTACTTAAATTTGGATTATTGAGATTTTGTACACATCCATGTATTTTGTCACTAACGACACGGGTTTCGCCTTTCGGCATCTTCAGGCATTCGAGCACACGAATGTCTGAAGATGCCGAAAGGCGAAACCCGGGTCGTAAGTGACAAAATACATGGAAGTGTACAAAATCTCAATAATCCAAATTTTATATAGAAATTCCATCAAGCACCCTCAGTCGATGTCTTAAATTATAAGTACTTAAAATCATATTATTTTGTAATTTCAGTTATTAAAAAGAGTCTCAATTTTTTACCAAATTATTCTTATCACGAATTTACTTTCGTAAGAATTTTAATATTTAATATGCATTGCGTCTATTTACCTTATATATTATAGCCCAGACCAGTCTGTAGGCGTAGATGTAGACTTTTATTATTATCACATACCACATGTTGGTATGAAATTTTCTCATGACCTAAGCGTCCGCGAGGTAAATCAGTTCATCAGTATGGAAACTAAAGAACATCTACTTTAGAAATTCAGTATTTCAATTTCAATACCATTATCTATGATGGGCGTTCCCAGTAGTGAATAATACACTGTTGATTTGTCAAAATAGTTGTTAAGTATTATTGACATGCCCCACAATTTAAGAATATGCCTTGTCCTTTTTGGAGCACCCCATTCTCTCTCTTCCGTTAAAAACACTATTATTATTATTATTATTATTATTATTATTGTAATTGTTACAGGCGAGTCGTGCGTTGACCTACATTCCTAGGCGACGCGGCTCGCCAGTCTAGTAGTCAGTCAGTAGACTCGTAGTGTTTATTACACTACAAGTGTTTTATTGACTGTGTTTTATTGATTATTTCTTACAAAAAACAATGACACCAAACAGTTCAATCAAATTTCAACAGACACACTCTTACTTTACAGTATTCATTAATAAAAACATAAATAGTTAAAAATAAAATCACATATAATATTCATTACTGTTGGATCACATTGTATCTACCAAGATTTACTCATTGATTACATTGAAATTAGTAAGACGACTGCATAATGCCAAAAAAGCTCTCAACAATATTATTACGAAACTTAAATTATTGCCATTTTAACCGTATTATAAAGATTTGTTTCCAAAGTTACTACCCCATGTATTTCTCCTTACAGAACAAAGTAAAGTGTACCGAGATTGGCAAACCTTATCCACTTCCCTGTGACAACTCTATCCTGTTTCTCCGCTGAGATTTCCATTTTTCCATATTTTGTGATTCCTCTCCTTCCCGTTAATAAGTCGCATCACTTCATTTAATTTTATTTCATTGCATTACACATTAATTATTTTATTTTCTAAAACATAACAGTGAGAAGAATTACCAACAACACGATATTCCAATTAAGTGTAAAATAATTTGAATAAAATCGTTTCAGACACCTGAAACTTCAAACCACTAAGTGGAGTCTTTCTCTGATTTAAAGAAGTCATAATCTTATAATACAAACGCTTTAATAGACTGTAGAATTGTGCAACTGATTTCTTAACCATTATTTTTATAATTCAGTCTTAATTATCAATATTTATTAAAGATTAGCGAGTACCAGGCATGCGCTGCAATGCCACTCAAAGATAGAAAGTGTTTGTGTGCGCACTCATACACCAAAAACACACTAACTGCAGCTAAACTATATAAAACACAGTTGAAACAACTCGCGCGCCAGCTATTGTAAATGGTTATAATAATTCAAAAACCCCCGGCGTGCGCACAACAAATCACCAAAGTTTCATTGCAATCGGATGAATGGTAGAGAAACGCATACGAATAGATGAAAAAGGTGGTTGTACTAATTCAGAAACCTTTGCAGGTATGCCTACAACAACTTACCAAAGTTTCATTGCAATCGGATGAATGGTATAGGAACGTGTACGAGACAAACAAAAAAATTTCATTTTATATGCATATGTATGTAAATCCATGCGATTATTTTAATAATTTCAAACATTTTTTTAATCATTTGATTTTTTATACTGATATTAAATCTGCGGGAATAATTAACGGTGCGTTATCAACATCAAGACGATAAATAAATAAATACTAAAGTCAATATTTCATAGATAAACAATTGAAAACATAATACCACCAACGGAAACCCAACGTTTGCCTCCACCAGACAATATTTACTGCAGATACATATTAAATTTGTTACACTTTTTCATACAAGAGACAGAAACATAAATACAAAACTTTTCTAGTGCCCAACTTTCACGCGCAAACGTCACCGTGGAAAGAATCCCTCGCAGCCTTCGGTTATATTAAAAACTGATTTAAAGAAGGGATGCTTTCCCCGAGTTTCTTTTTCCCCGACACTAAACTATCGTTTATTTGGCACATAACAGCAACCCCGGCACATATCTCATGCGTTATCTGCCAGTTTGTTTTTCACGCCATTTATCTTTTCGCTTATGGCTTAGATTTTTTGAGAAAGTTAAATGCATGCATTTTGGCGGAACCATGAACTCTTTAATCTGACCCTAATCATTGTTTTATGGCTTGTGATATTAGTGGTGATTCATTGTTTCCCATAAGTCAGCGGAACAATAAATAAAATACACTTTACAACGCACATATTAGCATTAAGCATCAAAATACTAAGCGGTTAGTAGGGTAAGTAGATTAGCGCTGAAAACATACCTTTTCAATACTATTTGATAACTAATTAAAAAAAATCTATTTATTTCATGTAAATAATGTTAAGTCGGTTTAAAATGTCGGCGGCAGTGACGCAGTTGGTAGCGTCGCTGGCTACGGTTACGTATGTCTCGGGTTCAATTCCCGATGCGGACGGTTTTCATAGATTGACCCTTCAATCGATTTATGGATTTCTGTTCGTAGTCTGAGTCTTCCCTTCCACCCATTCCTTCCTCACGGGGAGTAGCGAGAGCGATTAGCTAACCACTAGTCCTGTCCTAGCTCTATCCTTATATCCTACTCTCTTCGAAAAAAGAGAGGTTGAGCAACTGAGTAACAAGCAGTTCTCGTAGAAAAATTCTGTTAAGATACTTCCATTAGGAGACCATATGCTCCACATTGGGAGCGGACATGGAAAAAAATGTTTGATTGCTGTGAAAATTATCCAAATTAAATTATTTAGAAAGAATGACATTTTCATGGCCGTTATGATTAACATTTTAACGATAGAATATTTAATCATTTCAATATTTTAAAAATGAAACTCTACGCAAAAGGCATTTTAAGTACGAATGAATTGATAACCCGGGCACAGTTTCATACAATAATTTATAATATAAAATAAAAATTGATAACTTAGTTATTCCACTGTCTCTACAACTAAGTCATCAATAGTAATTTTATAACCAAAATGAATTTTCACAAAGTTACTGCCGAATCCGTCAAAAACAATAATGTATGTTCTATCTAAGCCAAGTTATCTTATACATAATAGCCCGGACCGCTCTTTAGACGTTTTATTATTTTCACATACCACATGTAGATATGAAATAAAATGTTATGCAATGCACGCACAGTTCCGACGTACTAGCTACTTTAGATATTCAATATTTCAATTTAAATACCGTCATCGACGGGCGTTCCACTAGTTTTAAAAATAAAGACTCTAAATAAAGGGTATTTCAAGTACCGATGAATTGATAGCCCAGTACAATTAAATACAATATATTATAATTTAAAATTGACAACGTAGTTATTCCACTGAGTTACTAAACTTTGTTACTAAATGTTACACAGTCAGTGGAATAACTAAGTAATCAAATTTAAATTGCTGAAATTTTGTACATTTATCATAACTACATTCACGTATTTCGTCACTCGACCCGGGAAAGGCGTAATTTTGTCATTGAAATTCCATCAAGCATCCTCAATCGATATCTTCAATGAAACTAAGTTATCAACTTTATATCAAAAATGAATTTCCATACAAAGCTACCGACGAATCCATCGAAAACAATAATTTATGTTCCAACTAGATTAAGTTATACAGGTGTCAATGCCATAACTATAACGTGTCACTTTTAAGGTGTTAACTGTCAATTCTTGGTGGAAAGACATTATATTTAAAAAAATAAAACACAATTCATTTGTACTACTTCCACATATTTATAATGATCAGGACCGGTTTCGCTCATCACGAGCATTATCAACTGATAAAAATACAAACATAACAGGATTATTTGTATAAAATTGAGTGTAAAAATGAAGGTATATAAAACTGATGGTTCATGAACTGAGACAAGAAAATACTGATTAACAAACAAATTATACATAAATCAAATGAAAGAGTCTATTAAAATGTTATGGACCTCTTGCAAATCATTAAATACTAATCTGAAATCATAAATATAGCTACATTAAAAGTCCATTTAGCTGAACAAAATTATTAATGACGTTACTAATATAATATTAAATAATGACTCAGGGAAATTATAAGTAAAAATTAATGAACCATTTAATTTTTACACTCAATTTTATATAAATAAGCCTGTTATGTTTGTATTTTTATCAGTTGATAATGCTCGTGATGAGCGAAACCGGTCCTGATCATTATAAATATGTGGAAGTAGTACAAATGAATTGTGATTTATTTTTTAAAACTATAACGTGTATTTAATTATTCTTCCGCGTTGAAATAGCTTTATATTATATGATTTAAAGTAAGACAGGTTCCACAGTTTATGAAGGAATTTAATGATCGAGCTAGCGATCCCAAGCAAAGGAGTAGAGAAATATTTTTTTAATACTTTTTCCAGAATGCATAAGTAAAAAAGTAAGCGTAATTATATGTTAAAATATTGTTTTACTTTATATTTTTAATTCATTAATTTACTGACTAGTCAATAAAACGCTGTTGAGGATGAATGAGTAGGTACACTCTATTTGGGGTTTGGAAATTGCAAAAAGGATTTATTACCAAGATACATACTTGCACCCCATTTGTAAGTTTATCCAACTGAGCTTTTCCATATCATGCCATGTCACTAGAGAGAATGTCAGAAGCTTTGAGTCGTATATCAAGTTTTAAAAGAGAAACTTGAGAAGTGTCAAGGAGAGGAAACGAAGCTACAAGTATTAAGATTATAATCCTCATATTTCAAAACAGTTTTGAACGAGCATGACATGTCATGATAGGATCGTATACACAACGTAAACAGAATACCGTAAAGTACCGTAAATTGTTGAAGGCGACTTCCTATATACTTCCTTCTTCGTTTAATATTTATGAATGATATTAATGTACTTACTTTGTGCATACAATAATTGCAGCTATAAATCTAAACTCGGTGTCGATACCGTGGTGCAGTTGGTAACTTCGTTAGCTACGGCTACGGATGTCTCGGATTCGATTCCCGGTACGGACAGTTTCATAAATTGATCTTTCAATCGATTTATGAGTGTTTTTATGCTTAAAACTCCCTCCCACCCATCCGATCCTCACAGGGCTTAACGAGAGCGATAAGCTAACCACTAGTCCTGTCCTAGCCCTATCCTTCTATCCCTACTCTCTTCGAAAAAAGAGATGTTGAGCAACTGAGTATCAAGCAGTTTTCATAGAAAATTTCTGTTAAGATACCTCCATTAGAAAACCATATGCTTACTAATATACTATTTTCAAATTTACTATACATAGTTTTTATTACATTATTTCTTTCCACCAAGGATTAATATGACAGTTAAGAGCTAAAAATTGAATTCAAATATGAGAAGTTGAAATAAATAAGAAGTTGAAGTAAATAAAAATAATAGGCAGTGCTTACAAAGATTACTGTTAGATGAGATATAATATCTCTTCGAGTTATCTTTTTCTAAATTTGATGAATCATTGTAAAATAAATAATCACGATTATAATACGAATTAAAACATAGCGCTGCTTAAATATTTGATATTTGAGAGTGCATTATCTATCTATTTGTGTAAAATAATATATTTCTTTTCTTTCGTATGCACAGAGAGTGTATGTGAGTGATGGTGAGTGTTGGGCAAATAGTGGCAGGTTAATTTATTATAGTGTTTATTAAAAAAAAAAATTGAGTAAATCAGTAATTTCCAAAATGATGAAGACTCTCCCGGTTTTACCCGCAATCGATAATTTGCGGAAGTTGAAGAAAACGGTAAAAACATTATGAATAAGTCGACATGGTTCATGATGAACATTATTACTGTCTCTTCCATCTGCAAAAAATGTGCATTTAATTACTATTTACAGTTCGAGACTACAAGTATTTTTTTTCTATGTCCGCTCCCAATGTGGAGCATATTGTTTGCTAATGGAGGTACGTCAACAGACATCAGTTGCTCAACGTCTCTTTTTTGAAGAGAGTTGCGATAGAAGTGTAGGGCTAGGGCAGGACTAGTGGATTAGCTATGCCCTCCTAACTAAAAATACATTATTTGCAGAAAATATCATAATTAAAGTGATTATGATAAAATGAAGAATGGATATTTTACGTAAGAAAACACACACACAGTAAAATTCATGTTTCGTTCCTAAAAAACGTAATTTTTTTTTGAAATTATCGAAAATCAGCTAGACTTTGTAAGTAAAAACACAGCGTTATTATGTTTGTAAGAAAAACACAGAAATTTTTGTGAAAGCGCTGTGTTTTTAAATACAATAATGTACTGTGTTTTTTATCTATGGTTTATGAATATTTTCTTTTATACTGCTTTTTGTATATGTCACTTTTTCGTTCTAGCCAAATAAAAAAATACTAGCCAATAGTAAATATAAACACATGAACAGATTGTTTTAACAGAAATGTTACTTTTCAATTCCATTATTAATTCTTAAAGAAGGCATAACTTATAGGTAAATTATCCCAAAAAACCAATGTCCAAATATAAATAATACTGTATTAAAAGGTAAGTTAAAGTGTTACGCCTGATTTTAACAAACCATTGAATTGCTATAACGGTGTTTACTAAACTTAATAACTTAACAACATATTATGTTGTAAAGTTATTAAGTTTAATGTTAAACTATATATTCATAATGTTTATGAGAATTCATCTCGTACACGAAAATCAATCTTCATGAAAATAAATAAATTGCTTTGTGATAGCACGGACGAGTCGATTTGATCAGTGATTTGCAGTCAGTCAGTATATTTCTTTATGTCAGAATAATAATGCTTTTACGCGATCAAAATATCTGTGCCGCGCATGGTTTTATGTTGATTGATCGGAAAATAAATGAAACGACGTACAACCTCACACGGGGGGTTGACAAGGGGGTCCGTAGGGTGGATATCGAGACGGGTTTTCATTTCAAAATATTTGAATTTATCACATCACGTACACTAGGTATTTGATATTTTTCTCGTCATTTTGATAGGATATATTCGATTTCAGACAAAAAACAATATCGTGATACCTTTTTATGAGCGGTTTTTTTATTGGTATATATCAGTTTATTAAAAAATGAATTTACCTCAGGATGCTGACAGTCGATCATAAATCGAGTGATATAAAACATACAGATATTTAATATATTCGAAAAAAATAGAGTTATGAGAATAGATAGTACTATTTTTGAATATTTCTATATTATTCAAAATTATCTTAAAGGAGATTTTAAAAAAAGTTGAGCTTTTGCCTTTCATTTTATTTAAATAAACGAGCTTTAATAACAAACTATTTCTTGATGCAACTTTACAAATAAAGTATAGTCCTGTACAACGTTTCGTCAAAAACAAGAGGTTTTGAGGAATCCAAAAGGCTGAACAGGCCAAACCAACAAATGCGCGGCATAATTTAAACTTTTTTGCAAACATCAATATAAATATCATGCTTAAATAATTTTTGTTTAGAAATTAGTGTTTTTTGTGTTACTTGAAATAATTAAAATTATAATTATTTATTGATTAGTACTAAAGTACATAAATTGGTAATTTGATTGTATACTTTTTTTATTAAAATTTGTATACAAATCACATAGATACTTTATTTAACAATATATATTGGAGTATGCGGAAACTCGAGGTGTTGCTGTGTGGCCACGCACGCGATTAGCTTAAAGAAGACATTATTCCTGTAACCGAGTGTTCAATGCTCTTAAATGTTAATTCTGGTGTGTTATTGTGTTCACATGATCAAATCCCCATACGGACAGTATTGTTAATTTATTATTGATTCTAAATTATAGAAGTCTGTGGTGCTAGCGTTCGTCTTTCACCCATCTGATTATTAAAACAGGGCATAGCAAGAGCGACAAGCTAACTTCCAGTCCTTACCGAACCTCATCTTTCTATCTTTATTTTTTTCTGAAAAAAGAGTTATAGCGACAGAATAAAAATCAGTTCTCGTAAAATGAACTTATTTTAAGGTGGTGTTTTTGTTTACTAGAAGAAATTAGTAGAGAAGTCTCTGTATAAACAAAGGTCGACTGAAGATATAGTTATATTAGTAAAACAAAAATAAACCGAAACATGACGATTTGTGATACGTGAATCAATTGAAAATATAAATATTTGGTGAGTGATACACAACTTTAATTTTTGATTTAACGTCTAGAAAAATTATCACACATAATACAAATAGTAATTCAATGTAGAAAAACTAACCTCAAATCATATTTCCGAATACGCCACTGGAAAGAATCAAAAGTATAAAAAACGCCTAACGAAATCAAAATTGGATTTTCTTTAATCATACTGTGTGTGTATCGATTGCAATCAGTCTTCAGTCCGTTTCAAAAACGATATAAATCATTTTTCTGTGTAAAATATAAATCGAAAAATTTTATTCCAAAGATTGTTTTCAAAAAAAATGAAAAACCTCCCTTTGAGATTTTTTTCATTTATAATAAATTGAAAAGAGAAATATATTTCGGTGTCTTTGGAGAGTAACTATAGGCTTTCGGCATTATATCTAATAACAATCAAGGCGCCAAATATTCAGCTTTCTTTATAAATCACATGAAGAAAATGTGATGTTTTTTTTTTTCAAAATCAACTCGAGAAAAAAAGACATCTAAAACGCTCATGCTTACGATCTCAAATAATTTATTGAACAAATTCAGTCTCACCTGATCGTTAGTGTTAACCATTCTACCATAGAGGCTGAGTTTAAGTCTCGTCACACTCGTTAAGAGAGAGATAGATACATGCTACAAACCTTTCTTACATCCTAATATACTTATTCTCACTGAACTCTAAAGAGAAACGGTAGGTGACTGATATTCAAATTAATTGAACAGTTCTCGTAGAACAATATTTTTGTTGAAACGCTCTATAGGAATTATATCTACACAATATTGGAAGTTGATACGGTTAAATATGAAAAATGGGTTGAATTTGGTAGTGGTGTTTTGAAATATTCAAATAATGAAATTTTAATTCATCTATCAAATTATCTGTTCTAGAAAACAGTGACTTGTATAACGTATTCATATATTTCAAAACATCTCGAATAGAAAAAGAATGAGGACGATCAATGGTTTAGAAATCTAATACTTGTTGAGAATTAACAAATTTGTTGAAAAATGAGCTGAATATTTCAATTTAAATAGATTCCAATATTTAATTCTGTATAATTAATCATTTATAAGTCGTTCAAACTTCATTTTGAGTTTATTTGAGTTACCAAAGATGATTATGAATGTCAAAGTAAGGCCGAATATTATCAATATTTAATTCATTTCAAAAGAAAGTAATCTAACAGTATTTAAAAATGTACATACATAATACGAAAATCCATTATCAAAACTTTAATCAGATTCTTAAACGAAAGAAACGCTCGTAATAAATTCATAGGGAATTTCAAAAAATATATTTTCTATCTGAGGAAAATTTTAAATCATAACGTGCTGGTCCCTAGAGAAAACTCAACTAAAATGGAGGATAAGAGAGTAAATTAAAATCTAAGGAGACGAATTAATAATGCTAGGAAAGTGATCGATTTCGATGAAATTGTTTGATTTTAGAAAATGATTTTCATATTTATTTAATAGTTCAAAATGTATTTAGCATCAACAAAATAATGAACTTCTCAAATCTCAATTAATTGCTTGTAATCTTAACTTGTTAATAATTATTCGTGAGGTGCCAGACACAGTACTGTTAAACTAGCTATAAATGAAATTTATATTATAGATTGAATAATTTTAATATAGAATTAACAGTGATAACTTTATTATTCCATTGATTGTGTAACTAACTATAACACGTATTTCGTCTCTTTCCGTCGTAAACTTTTATGTATAACGTAGACATTGATTCTAATAATTCTGAAGACATACCTGATAAAACAAAGAATGATCAATGTATTTGCATCATATTGTATATTTTCTTACCTGTTAGCACAATGCACAAATAAAATTAGAACCACATAATTGTAATGCAGTTGAAAATTCAAAATACATTTGTAAAAAAACGTTCATTGATATTGATTTTTTTAGTACAAATTTTATATTACTTTTTAGCAGTATATTTTATGAACATCACCATTTATTATTGGTTCTCTATCCCACATTACATAGCATGAAAGTAGCTTAATAAATATACATTTTTTACATGCTCACATAGAACGGTTTGTCACCATTTCCCACGGTAGCAATAATGATAATGTAAAAATAAGTCAATAGCTATTATCCGTATAAGTGAAATAAATATTGAAAGTTCTTGGATTTTTACAAAAGAATTGGTTTATTGTATAATATATACAGTTTATTGTAAATTATTATAAAAAAAACCGTTGTATTTACTTACATATACGGACATTGAATTCGATATATGTAGGAATGAATAAAGCAAACTTAATCGCAAAAAAGGTTAAAATACGGAATTAGAAATAAGCTGTATTCAAGAGAACATGGATTAATAAACAAATCTTCAATTAATTTAAGACATCGACTGAGGATGCTTGATGGAATTTCAATCTCGAATTTGGATTATTGAGATTTTGTACACTTCCATGTATTTTGTCACTAACGACCCGGGTTTCGCCTTTCGGCATCTTCGGGCATTCGAGCACACGAATCGACTCGAACTGAAAAAATACATGGAAGTGTACAAAATCTCAATAATCCAAATTTAAATCTTCAATTACTAATAAATAAATTCAAACCTTTTCATGACTTTCGCATTATAATTTCGGTAAAAATGGTGGGCGTATTATCGGTTGTAATTATTTCTGATTGAAAATTCACACGCCTTTGTTTAATTAACTGCCAACAGCCTTCCATCAATCTACAGGTAATTAAATCGAAACGCTAATTGAAATCACTGAATTTGTAATTGTTAGATCATCGCTGACAATCAACATAATTCTATGTATATCAGAATAATTGTTCTTGCATAGACAACTCTATACGTGAATAAATTTAATATTTCAATTCATATTATTTACCGATTATATAAGCGCATATTCACTATTTACATATAAATAAAATAAATATCGAGTGTAGTGTCGAGGCAGACGACAGACACCGACTTCATCACAATGGAAGGTAATAAAAACTTATCCCTGAAAAATGATTACTATACACTATTCTTATTTTATTTTTTTGAGATTTTTGCTAAAAAACGTATATAATAGAATTTCTTGTTGCTCTATTTTTTAAAAAATTTATATTCAGTATAATTCTACTCCAAATATCAGCCAGAAAAACGAACCCTTTGGTACATTTCAAAAATCTTTATAGAATCGTTATATTCAATAAATTGAAAATTCCATTACAATCACATTCTTAAAAATACTTTTTTCTACGATTTTGTCTCAGACATCAAATCTCGGTAACCTGCAATAAACCCTAATCTAGTCACGGCGTAAATCAAATTAAAGCATATCTGAAAAACAGGTGTCAACTCTTTGCTAGACAGGCTTGAAAACTTTACTATTTCCATTATACATAAAAGTGCAGTAGTGTAAAAAAATAAATGCAATTATTAAAAAAAAAAAAATTTTAACGTTTCATATTTTTTAGGTTACGGAAAACAATTAACGATGATTTTATGAAGGTCGTATTATTATTGAGTTACTAATCACCTGTTTGTAAATTTTGTATTTTCCACTTAGTTACTCACAACCCTGTTCTCTTCAGTTAGATAGAAAGTGCCAGACTATGAGTCTAAAAATCCTTCCTAAAAAGGCGAATCACGTGTGTTATGTAACCGTTACACAACCCGTGCAATAACTAAGTAAAAAATATATATTTATAATGCAATAGATGTGATTTATAAGTTAATAAAAAGCAAATTTGATTTACGTTACACAAATGATTTAATTAAAACGTTAGTTAGCACCGCAAAAGCACTTTTATTATTTATTTACTGCAAACACTAGGTGTCAAAAATATTTAAAAATATTATAATAAATGAAATTCTGTTGAAATAATTGACAAAGAGTACATATATGTTACATTGGTAGTGAATATTGTAAAAAAAAAATATGACACCGTTTTTGTTAGTATGCGTAAAATATTTTGCAAGAATTTTGTAAAATATTATTCATGTTAAATTTGTAATAAAACGATGTACGCAGTAATTGTTTTCTCTTTGAAGAAACTTTATTTATTTCAAAGGATATTCTTACACAATAGTTTTCTTATAGTAGTTCTCTTCTTTAGAGACTCCGTTGTTAATACAACAATCTTATTATGCTAATTTTTCAACTCGTGGTCGTGAAGCCGTGCGAGAAGATTATTTTATAAAGTTTTTGTAAATTATCACAACGCCATTTTTTAAATTTTAATTTATTGCAATTAATTTTACAACATTTTATTGGTATCTATGATACTTTAAGCCACTATTATATATATCATCTATGTATATATAATCCATATATATATAAATGAATGTTTGTTTGTTTGTCATCTATGCGTTCCTTTACCATTCATCCGATTTCGATGAAACTTTTGTGAGTTGTCGTGCGCACACCCGTGAAGGTGTCTGAGGAAAAAAAATCTAAAATCTAAAAAAGAATCAAATACGTACAAACAGTGAAACCTCGGAAAAACCTTTTTATTTATTCGTGTACGCACCAGACGAAAACAAAAAATATTGTACATCCAAAAGCACTTCAATAAACAAAATTAAAACACAAACTCTTTCTTTCTTTGAGTGGCATTGCAATGTATGCCGAGTCCTCAATAGTATTATATAAAAATGAACGATTTTTTGTTTGTTTGTACATTTTGTTGTCCTGTATGCTCTCCTATACTATTCATCCGATTGAGATGAAACTTTGGTGAATTGTTGCGCGTACAACCGCGAAGATTTATGAAAAAATTCATTATCTAAAAAAGAGAGAGAAAAAAACAAATAGCTACAAAAAGCGATATTTCAGTTCGTGTATGATATGTAAAGTGGTTTTTATTGCTTAATTCCAATTTCTGGTCTTAAATGGAAAATTTAAAGTAAAAAGTTGCCACGTATACCAATGTTTCCGACAGATATGTCAGTCAAATTTAAGCGTCTAAAGTTTCCAGTGCGACTAGCATTTGCAATGACCATCAAGAAAGCACAGGGACAATCGCTACAATTGTATGGACTAAATTTGTAAAAATCCATGCTTCTCACATAAACAGCTGTATGTGGCCTGCTCACGCGTCGGAACAACTTCTGATTTATTCGTGTACGCACTAGACAAAACAAAAAGTATTGTGTATCCAAAAGCACTTCAATACACATAATTAAAACACTCTCTTCTTTGGTGGCATTGCAACGCACGCCGGGTATTTGCTAGTATTTTACAAAAAAAAACCGGTAACAGTCGATTCTCGTAGTTTTATAGAAAACAGAAGAAACATTTTGATATTTTAATCTCCACGAATAATGTGTGCGAAAGCAAACCTAATTTAAGTCAAAAATTGGTACTTTTTGGCAAAACTAAAACAAGATTTACGTTTGCATGAAATTTGATGAAAAATAGTTCAGCAGCATTGATTTTAATTGTCATTTTTACATAATATGCATAACAGTTATTTTGGCATATTCAACTAATTCGAATTATTCATGAGCTAAAATTCATGATATTATGTAGACGACACAATTCCCACAGCCACGCTTAGTTTACTTTTTGGAAAACATAGATCAGGATGAGATTAGATAAGGTTAATATGATTTACTGTTTTCACTATATTTTTTACCATCTCCGCCGTCAATGTGGAATACATGGAAGTTGCTCAACCTTTCTTTTTCGAAAAGAGTTGGAATAGAAAGATATGGTGAGGACAGGGCTAGTTTCAAGCTAATCGCTCTCGCAAGGTCTCGACTACCCACTTAATGACCGTTGAATTTAGACACTGATCATTTTATACTAACTGTTCTTTAACGATTTTCGATTCGTCTTTAGATTCAACTCGGAGTAGATTAAAATCTAGCGTTACGGCGGATTCTCATACGGATACACAGGATACTTAATATCGTTTGGCTGAGCAAGTCACATTTTTTTTTCTCTCTATCTTTTCATCTTTTAAGCACAATAGTGCGCGGTTAAAAGATCGGTCAAGTGCATGACCCCAAAAACATGATGAGTAAATTCATTTCTTTACTTGATCGTTATTGCATCATGCAAGGCGGCCGTGAAATAGCGGCTGCATACACATAACGGGTGGAGTGTTTAATTTGGAGAACTTGTGTAATTCAAAAAGTTTAATGAAGCTGGCAAAAATAAATACAGGCATTCAATAAATTAGCAGCTATATTTATATTGTAGTGGAAAAATAAATCGGAACTCATCTTTGCTGATTCTCCTTCGAACAATTCATTAATTTGGAAACGGCTCGCTGTAGAATTGAACCCTTACGCAAACTGTAAGCTGTTCATATCGAGCCAAATACTCCAAGTAAGCAAGATAATACCTGCTAATCCATAATAGATTAATGCTTCCATTTGGAAACGCTGTACTGAGTATGGCGAGTATTACCCACTGTAAAATTCAAGTCTTAGATTTCACATAAGAAGCCCAATGAATCTATTCTCGCTAAATTTAATACGGGTTATATTGAAATATTGTGTTACACTAATATATAAAGTGTCTATAACAACATTGGTTATTAACATAACCATTTAGATATTATATATTTATATACTATACGTAATAAGGTACACAACTAGATATTTATAAAGTAGGTACAACCGAGTTTGGCCAAAACATTTTAGATAAATAAGACGTTAATAATTTATAAATTAGTTGTGTAGAAGCAAAAACGTCACTATCCACAATAAGTCGAAAATGAAATTAATATGAATGAACAAATTTAATATTCTTGTAATAATTTAAGATATCGACTGAGATCGATTTTAATTGTTGAGCTTTTGTACATTTCCGTATATTTTGTCACTAACGAGCCTGGTTTCACCTTTCATAATCTTCAGGCATTCGAGTACACAAATGGCCTCAAATTAACAGACAGTAGACAGTGTCATGAAACAATCAATAGAGCTCAGTTAAATTCCTTACCAATCCTGAACGAACAGCTGAATCTTGGAAAATCACCGTTGCTGTATCCTGTACGTGGATGATTTCGTAAAAAGCGTAAATTAACAATCAAAAAATATTTATATTCTCATATTAATAAACTCATCTCATAGTCACGGAACAGAACTCACAAAATTTGGAATGATTGTATGTATTTTTTCCTTTATTAGAATTGCATTTTAAAACCCACAATGTTTTTTATAAGTGTAAAATCACTGGTAATTCTAACATTAGTTGAGCACCGGCAATTCATTACTTTGTTAATGCGTTTGTTTTCTCAACAAAGATTAAAGCTATTCTTGGGATTTTTATACAGGTATCAGTGTGGGTCCTTAACTTAATATTTTATCTTATAAATAATATTTTGTCGTATTTGTATCTTGTACATAGACGTTAGACACTGTTCACTGTTTGTAAATTCGAGACCATTCATGTGCTCGAATGACTGAAGATGCCGAAAGGCGAAACTCGGGTCATTGACAAAATACGTGGAAATGCACAAAATCTCAATAATTCAAATTTTATTTTCTTATATATGTACATACATAACATAACAGATATCCCTAAAAAAGTGAAAAATGAATTTATCAATTATTGCATTTATGTACATGCAAGCATTTTCGAGATATTGCTTGCACTTGAGCAAAGGTTATAGGCATAGTACAATTAACTTACAGTAGGTTTTATTATATATGTATAAAAATGAATGAATGTTTGTTTGTCCCGTATGCGTTCCTGCACTATTCAACCGAATATCTATATTTCTAAAAAATCAATACAAACAGCAACATTTCAGTTCGTGTGTGACATAACAAGTGGTGTTAATTGTTAAATTCCAATTCCCCGTCTTAAATGGAAAGATGTGCTGCTGTCGCGCATTCCAATGATTCTGACAGATATGCCAGTCAACTTCAAACGTCTGCAGTTTCCGGTGCGACTCGCATTTGTAATGACCATCAACAAAGCTCAGAGACAATCGCTACAAGTGTGTAGACTAAATTTGAAAAATCCATGCTTCTCACATGGACTGTGGACTGCTCACGTGTGGGAAAACCTTCTGATATATTCGTGCGCGCACCAGACGGGAAACAAAAAATATTTTGTATCCAAAAGCACTTCAATAAACTGAATAAAATCGCAAACACTTTTTTTGAGTGGCATTGCAACGCATGCCGAGTATTTGCTAGTATTATATATATATATATAAACTCTTGCATATTCATGTAGGTAATTATTATCAATAATTTACTACCCAAGCCAAATGATCAGGTATCAACAACAATCAGGTGATGTATATTCTACCTTCAACTAACTGCCAAGATATTGCTACAACGAATAATAATATGTGCTACCTACTGCTAAGAGCTTTTATTCAAAACGACACCCTCAAAACTGCTTAACCATGACGATGTGACGGCGAATTGCGGGTGATACTAAGCCGTTGAAGTCTTATATTGCAGTCTATCAATTTTAAATTGAAAATTATTAGAATGTAGAATATTAACGAACGACTGATTATGTTTTTGCACGGATTCTTTTTACACGTTTTATAAATAAAACGGTCCAATTCAATGGAAACTATGTCAACTCTTACTTTTTATTCACCGTTATTAATTTATCTAATTTAACACGGGTTTAACATTGAATATAACTATACTCTATTAACACTATAGATTAACAACATATTCTTGTAAATTTAAGTATGAAACTCATCAAAAATGTATAATTATTAGGTTAAAATATCAGAGTATTTACTTTTACAAAATTTTATTAGATAGTTGATAGCTATTTTGTATTCTTAAAAATAAAGCACACTTCATTTGTACTAATTCCACATGTTTATAATGATCAAAACTGGTCCTGAAGTAGTACAAATGAATTGTGTTTTATTTTTTAAAATATAATATCTTTCCACCAAAAATTGACAGTTAACACCTTAAAAGTGATTTATGTATACAGGTAAATCTAAATATATTAAACTTGAAGTTTAGTGGATAAAATATTTGATCTGGCCAGATTAAATTTACTATAGCACCGAACAGACTACTCGAAATGACACTTGAACTAAAACAGGTTGGTCCAAGGAGTCTATGGAAACGCAAGAGCTGCGGTGAGAGGACGGCTTCGCAGAGAATTCCTATAAAATGATAGCATGGTGAAGATGTCAAGAGTTCAGACTAATTGTGTTGGTCTTGTGCCAGTGATATAACTGAATAAAAATAAATTTAAAATAAAATATGTTTATTTTTATAACTTGTACTGTAAAATTTCATTTGTCTGTGTTTAATATATATATCTTTTTTTCACATTGGTCTGTCATTTGTATCCTCAGAGCAAGAATAGAATCGGATATATAAAAAAAATATTAAATTAGAAAGCTTTCTTGAAAAAGATATCAATGAATGAACAAATGAAGAAAAAGCTCAAAGTCATAAACTTATTGATTGAGGCTGTAACACAGAAGATATTTAATCAATAAACTTTCTTTTACATTAAAGTAGTAAAAAGTAAATGAATAAAAATTGTGGAATTCATTAAAAGTTTCTCCATACGCCACCATAATACATTCAAAATAATGTTTATGACTTTACTAAAACGACGTTTCGCCATCCCTTAACCATGAACAGAACGCGACGACTAGAAGATTACATTTATGCAGCCTTCGTCTTACCAATAAACCTCCAAAACGCCAATGGGCGACCCAAAAGCCTTGGCGTAGGTGGGCAACTAACCCAGAATTCAAATGCCACCCTTATCCGAGTCAATCTGAGAGCTTTTAAAGCTGAACGCCTCTCCTAGAATCTAATGTGTGAAAACAACTTTCGGGGAATAGTCTAAACTACTTTAAAGTTTTAATTGAATAGGTACCCACCTAACAAATCTAAGAAGAACCTTATTTCCGTTTAAATAATGTTTAAAGTATTTAAGTTACATAAAAAGAACTAAATACAGACCAATCAATTAATTTAACTTTGATCGTAAAAACACGGCAGTCAATTATTGATCCCATATATAACTACAAAATTTTATACGGTAGTCATTCAAAAAATAAATTACCTTGTCTGTCGGTACATTTTGCGGTACAATTCCTGGAGAAAAAAACTAAAATAATAATATTTCAGAACAAAAATTAAGTAGTAGTTGGCTCCGTGGTGCAGTGGTCAACGTCGTTGGCTTCGGTTACGGATACGGTTACGGACAGCTTTATAAATTGATTTTTCAGTCGATTTGTGGGTTTATGTTCGTAGGCATGAATGTTTGTGATGTCTAAAATACTCTCCCATCCATTCGATTTTAAAAATGGTGCGTAATTTCTTCTCTCATCGAATAAGAGAAGTTGAGCAAATGACTAAAAAGAAATTCTCGTAGATTTCGATTCGGTGACTGCGCGTTTGCATTTGGCAATAAATTATATATTAGTTTTTTGTGATTTTTAAAACCCTCTCAATTTATCAAAAAGGTGCAATGATTCATTTTCTTAAAACGATTCATCTTTACATCGAAAAAGAGGTTAAATAACTGATTAACAACCCTCTAAGAATATAATGAAGATTGTTGAAATATACATACAGTTTTGATCACCTAGTAAAAAATATAATGTGTGGATAATATAAAAATCTATGTAATTAAACAAAATAAATTTAATGAAAACCAAGAAATCAACAAACTCAATCAACAGCATATCGCTGAGAAAATCTGTGTATCGACAGTGAACATGCAATACCTCGGAACCCTAAAAACTAGTTGGTTCAGGAAACACAAAAACCTAAATTTACATTTAGTCTTTATATCCGTAGAATGTATTCATTTTTCATTTAATTTCTTTAAGTTCCATTTAAAAAATTGTTAGGTGACGGAAGTTGTTTTGACACTTGATTTGCTAGCATGGGATACGACGTATTGTTCCCAATTTTATGCATATCGGGTTGACGAGAAATGTGTTTTTAGTTATCTACGCACGTTGTATGACACATAGTCATACAACTAATTTACCAAAACACGAGGCAGAAAATATGGAATCAGTAATAAACTGAGAATGCCTGGTCGAAGAGGGGCGAATGCTTGGTTATCACCATCCGGGATGTATAGGATCTCAATCATAACACCACTCCAGTCAGGTCAATCTCTTATTTATTGAAGATGCAGTGGTTTAATACACAAAAATTACCAGTATGCCATAAAATTGAGTTTAAATTTACGTTTACTTAACACATAAATTTACCTTTAAGTTATGATACAATTGACACAACAAACGATTTTAAATTTAAATTAAATCCAATTTCAAAACAATTTATAATTGCTGCGATTCGGCAGACGCCTCGGCCAACGCAGCCGCCAGCTAAACCTTCCAAAAACAGACTAACTGCCAAAATAATATTAAAACTTCAAACAATGTAGGCACCTCCCTCTAGTTAATGGCTTTCGTCAGGTAGACGAGGCTATTAACAACCAGCTGCTTTCTAATTTTAGCTTAGCTCGTCGGTCGGTCGGCAACCGATTTATTTTTAACGACCATAAATCGGTTCGAATACCAAGAATCATTGTCATTAAGGCTGTCCGAAAGCAGTTCTGGATCCTTTTAAAACTTAAGCTTAACAAACAAAAACCAGGGCGTGTCACAACATAACCCAAAAATCACAAAAACATGGCTTCCGAGGTAATGCATGTTCACCGTCGATATCAACGTTTTCAAAACCATGCCTTTCGAATTACTTCTTATGACACTAAGCATTCAAATTTCATGTAGAATAGTGAATTTAAAATTCTAAACTGGGCTTTCGCATAGACTTTTTAAGCAATTGCAGGATCCACTTTTTACTGGCAGCAAGTTTCTTAAATAACATTTGCACGAGTCATGTCTGAAGATAATTTATTCAAATGGGCTTCGATTGAGGCTGCTGTATAATCCGCAGAGCTTCGAATTCGATTTTGACTTTCCAACCCCTTCAATAATAAATGAAATGGGGTGACCCGCTGTATTTTATTTAACATTTTGAGTTCTTCATTTAAAAAATGTTGTTTTACTGAACATTATCATTAACTGTGATCTAAAATACTAAGTGCCTCTTGGTATGATTTGAGGATTTTAATTTTTTTGATAAATATAACACATTAAGTTTGTTATTCAAAAAAAAAGATGCTAAGGTATTCAGTTTCAATGCTATTAAAATTATAAAGTTGTTTTGATTTTTCTATCTCTATGTAACGCACAGCATAACATTACACTTGCATAATAAAAGACAGAGATAGAAAGAGAGTGTTTCAGTGTTAGTTTTGAGTGAATGTTAAAAGGTGTCACTGTCATCTAGTGTAAAATAGATATTTCAAAATAACAACGCACCAACTACATTAAATCAATGTTAAAAATAATGGATTCAAAGTTGATATAAATAATTCGTTCAGTAGATTCAGATATCGACTGAAGGTGATTGATGGAACATTTTTTTTGTATGAATTTGTATGTTAATAATATATATTGTTCTCTTTTTTATTTCATGAATTTAAAAATAATCTCTTTTTTATTATTATCGGGGAACTAATCAATACGGATAGGAAAACAGATGGGATGGCAATAGTGACAAAAGCATAGGCATTCAATAGAACGCGCACTACCATACGAACTAAAGACGTCAATATTCTTTCACTCAGAAGTCGCGTGACCCCACGAATCCATACCTTCAGACAGGTTAACTACCTGTCAAGAAGTAAATCTCTTTAATTATACAAAAGAAGGAACACGACTTCTAAACTATTATTATTTTTATATCTACTGTATAAATGCATGGCACATTGGCGTCAGCTGTAATGCAACGTATTTTTATTTTAAATTTAAAAATAAATAAGTAAAAACATCACTGTCACTTCTATAATGTTTATCACTAGCAAACCGCGTTTCATCTTTCGATATCTTCAGGCATTCAAGTGTACGGATAAACTAAAAGACCTTCTTTTATATAGCTAGATGGTTATAACTCATATTTTTGAAACCATGAAGTCATTCCATTGTTAAGAGATATATATATAGCAAGTAATATAATATTTGTGTTTATATAGTAAAGCGACACACTGGTGAAAAATGTATTGTGTGATCATCATCTCAACCTCATATCCATAAATAGAATTGAAGGTGACTATCAATCTACTGCTAAATCATTCGATTTGTCTTCAAGTAAACTTCAAAACAGTTAATAGTTTCGATGGAATCGGCTGGTGGAAATTCATGTTTAATATAAAATTAAAATTGATAATTGTATTATTCCACTGGCTGTCTTACTAACGTAACGCCTGAAGATGCTTCGTAAAGAAGCGAAAAGCGTTACATTAGTAGCACAGCCAGTGGAATAAGAAAGTTATCAATTTTAATTTTATATTGAAAATTGTTACTTACTTCTTTCTAAAAAATATACTTATACAAAAATGATGTTGCGTAATGTAATATAAAAAAGAAAAATATGCTCTTACTAGATCAGTATAGTTATCTTTGCTTGAAAGTTTTCACTTCAAGAATACGCTCATTTTTAACGTATACCAATTCATTAAAAAAATGATGTGACACTTAAGCCACTAAACAAAGTAAAAAAGATTTTATATTACGTACACAAACAAAGAACTGCTATATAAACGTTTCGGGGAGCCATTTAATTCCCATTAACGAGTTGGAGCAAACAAAATAAACGAAAAGATTTATTTGGGGTTAAAAAGCTCACGCCCTGAAGCCTAAGGGGGTATTATTCTACCATAAGGGAAATTAAAACCGTCCAATACTTCATACTGACTCTTGCTCCGTGAAATTTACGGCAACATATCTTGGCAAATTTATAATTAACTTTATGACATAATTAATAAATATATATAAATAACTTTTTGTTCGTTTTTCTAGTCTTTTCCTGCATGAACTACATGTATACTGTGAAACCACGATTTAATGTGACCATAAATTTGCTTTTTTACGTTATTTGCGTGCATATTCTGCAATCACACACCATGTTAGGATATTGAATACTCACTTGACACACCCTGGTTTTGTTTTTTTAGTTTGTTTTATTAGGGTCCATAACTGACAGCGTTAATGGCAATGATTCTTGATAGTCAAACCAAGTTATTGCCGTTAAAAGCAATCGGTTGCCTTAGAGCTATAGCTAAAAATTAGAAAGCGTCCAGCGGACGGGTCTATTATTGACAACAAGGGGAAGAACCTACAATGGTTGGAGTTTAATTTTTATTTTGGCGGGCACTCGGCTCTCGCAGGCGGCCAGCGTCTCAAGTAATTATAAATTTTGTTTGCTGTTCTGAAATTGTCAATTGCATTATAACTTAAAGGTAAATTCATGTGTTAAGTAAATGTAAATGTAGACTTAATTTTATGTGTTACTGATATTTCGTGTAATAAACCACTGCATCTTCGTTAATTAAATAAGAGATGAACTGGATTTGAAATGGTGTTTACTTGAGATCCCAAACATTCGCCTCTCTTTGATTCGGTCTTTTCACACTATTAAGTTTTTCCCTCCAATTTACGCCTGAAATATTCAAAATTCAATTGATGTACATATGACTTCAAATCTCGGGATCCTTGTCAATTATTCAATTCTGGGATTGTTTAAATATTTATCCCGGGATTCTGGATTAACTACAACGTATACTGTGATTTGCTCATGTACATAGTTTTTTTTATAATACCTTTATAATTGATATAAATGTGGTGTGGTATCCCTCCGTCTCACATTTTGTAACAGCAGAATTTTAACTATTTGAAATGGACGACAAAAGACTACTTTTGATTTTGAAAAATATTTCTATTTTTTTTCTTTTTTGTTTTGTAAATGACAGTTCGATTTTCAATTAATGAAAACCTTATTCCAAAGCCCAAATAAAACATTAAATCATTAATACATTCTAATTGAAGTTAGTAAAGGACAATTTAAAACTTATAATTACACTTTATTACCAATCCCGGGATCATAAAAAAGGTCTGGGATTGGATGCTCTGGTTGGAGTCGTATAAAGGGATAGAGTTAATAACTCACGGGCTGTTTTAGGTTGAAGATAGGTAGGTGTAAAAATTATTTTTAATTCAATCACAAAATGTTATTACATTCCAATAGTTAGTAAGTTAGATTATTTCTTGAAATCGAAAATTGAAGTGACATCAGAGAAGTGCGCTATTCATATCGTCATCATGAATTCTCTAGCTATTCATAACGAGCCATTACAATATGTGGAAATGGAAAGGGTTTCTAACACCTGTCATACGTTCTTTAATGAAAATATATTTTTTGTATAAAATTGTATACAATAAAAACCGTACAGGAAAAAATTTCGACGGTACTTTATTTTCTTTATTATATCAATACCCCCTTATACGCACTACATGTAATAAAATAAATTGAATATCTCGTTTACCATTTTAATGTGAATTTGTAAAAAATATTTTTTCCAACTAATATTGTGTACACCACTGATACAATTTATATAAATAAATGCCAGTAATTATTTTCACCTGTATATATGTTTTTTAATTAACCGTTATTTTCATAAAATATTACCGTTAATTAAAAATTCTCTTGAACTCAGGTGATTAATTGTTTCAAACAAATATAATAAGGTATAGGAAGCAATAAAAAACGTTAAGTTTTTTATTGCTTTATTAGACTCGAGACAATTAAAATTTCATGTAAACAAATTTAAATTATTATACTTTGAAATTATTCTAAACAGGTAAATGTTAATTGCCTATTGTTCCCATTAAAGATAAATACTTTAATATTACACTTGGTCATATTTAAATGCGTAGCATTTAACAAAATATAAATAAAGACTTAGGAATCTACACAAATATTTTCAAGCTGACTTAATTTTATGTTTTCTGATGTAATTGAAGACAGTTTAAAACGGTTACTTTTGTTCACTTTAATGTGATTTTTTTTTAATAGCCTTGCTTTCATTATTGTGTGTTTCTTTCACTCAAAAATAAGTTTGCAACATTGACCCAATACAAAAGAGGCGGTCAATTTCATATTAGGAATAATGTTTTTTTTTCACCATATCAGCTCCCATCTCGGAGCATATGGCCTCCTAATAGAAGTATCTCAACAGAAATTTTTCTATGAGAACTGCTTTTTACTGACTTGCTTAACCTCCCTCTATTTAAAGACAGTATGGATAAAGGATATGGCTAGAACCGGACTAGTGGTTAGCTAATGGCTCTCGTTACGCCCCGTTTTTGAGGATTGGATGGGTGGGAGGGAGTTTTTAAACATCACAAACATTCATGACTACGGACAGAAATCCATAAATCGACTGAAAGATCAAAGATAACGAGACATCCGTAACCGCAACCAGCGACGTTATCAACTGCGTCACGGAAGCCAACTTAATAATTATATGGGTCAGTAAATAACACAATTTCATTTAGTGCTACATACGAGGAGTATAAAAATTATTTTTGTCAAAATTCAACTAAAAATTCGTACATATTATACTATAAGCCATTAGCTTGCAAAATTGGACATGCAGAATCCAATAAATTCAATAGTTTCAAGGAAATGCTGACATGTGAAATTTTATTTCGCTTTAAATTTTATCATAATTAGCATTGGAATGGCTGCATTAAAATCCCGGGTTCGATATTCAGACTGTCCCAGTATTTCAGGATTCATTGTAAATTCAAATTCATATATGTACCTATAAAATTAATATAAATTGATTTAGTCTCCTTCCTTCTCATATTTCGTAACCTCCGTTCTTAACCAATTTGAAATGGATGACAAATTAGAACCGCTTTTTAAATGAATGAAGGACAATATTTTAAAGTCAAATTGAAGGAATTGTCCAATTTTCAGATATATTTGGTATAACCTAACCTCATAATGCAATAAATATCATTAAGTTTTTTTTTAATATATTTCTCTTTTTTTGTAAACGACTGTCTGTTTTTAAATCAACAAAAAAAAGCATTCCAATGATAAGAAAAATATTTAATCATATATACATTCCAATTGAAGTAATAATGGACACAAACTAAATTTTAAATGAATAATTTAACACATGAAATTACAAATGAAAACCAATCCCGGGATTGAGAAATTCTGAATCTCAACACATTGATTTTTACTTTTAAACGCCTGATATATTATCTTTTACACGAGGCGAGATCATAAAAAATCTCGTCTTTTAAAGTACAAATGATATTAAATCATTCGACAGTGTTTTGGTCAATTGATGTAAAAGACATATGAAGATGCTAGATATAATACTCTAGATCAATGACATGCTATAAAAAATACTCTAGATCAATGACAAAAAAAAATAGAAACACTAGGTTGTATTTATCAAATACCAAAATGTTTGTGACGATTTGTTTTTCAAATATGTACAAGGTATTAGCTGAAAATAGGCGAACGAAAAACACTAGGTAGACAAACTTTTCTCAGCTTTGGGTCTCGGAACAGTCGCGTATGTATGTAAATTTACTCGGGATATTGTTCTCAAACTGTACAAGCCACAAATGAAAATTCTACAACAATGCCTCATTTGAGGAGTGAGCGCCGGCACTATGAAGGGGGAAATTGCCAAGTTTTATTTTATTTAGAAAGTGCTGTCACGCGGGGAATGCGGATAAATTTCTAAATACAGAACATACACGATATACAGGTCGATTATTTTATTCAATGTTGTATATTGAAATTTTAGAATGAAGAAAATTTAATTATATAAAAGTTTTAAGCGTTAAATTTTTAAGCTCACACGTTCAATCCTAACGAAATAAAATTTACGTAGTGTGAATGCGATCATGTTCCAGAAAATTTACCAAGCTTGGCACCACCGTAAGATATTTTTGCACATCTTGTAGCTAAAATATATCAATTGTATAGCGGCAATTAATCACAACTGATTTAACTAAATCTAAAAATAAAATACTTGCTTTGTTTTAAAATATAATGTATACATGTCCAAAAGATTATTTGTGTTTTAAAAAAGGTCCGCAGGAATCGATCACTGGATTCAGTTATCGATTGTGCGGTTTATTCTTTATTAAGTAAAAATTTTGATTACAAATGGTTTTAACAAGATGAGTAAAATAATTATTTATTTTAAGAACACAGAGACAAAGGATTTGATCGATAAACAGACGTATGGAGTGTATATGTCCGGCTCTGATCTCGCTCTGAGTGTATAATTAAAGTACAGCATTATATATTGTCAAGTTTGTTTATATTTAGAGAAGATTTCCGGGTCACGCCTAGGTGGGCGCAAAAGCTATTAAATTTTACTACCTTTATGTATAACATTCGATTTTGTTATGACTAGCATAAGGTGAATGACTCTATTGATCTTTGTAATTTAGTGTAAGACGGGGTACATAACAACTTGCATACTCTGAATGCCTAAAATACTAGTCAAACCTTTTGCGATCAGTATGAAGACATATTGTCAATCGTGATAAGGTAGACGGCAGGCATATAATGATATTGAAGTAGAAAGGGTCTTTTACCTGAAACAAACAAAAGACAAACTATTAGAAGAAAAAAGATAATAATTAAAATCATTTAAAAACATGATTGTGGCGTTATTTTAATCCACTTGCAATGTGAATCATAGAGGTTTTTAATAAAACGTCTCAACAGAAGTTATTTTACAATAATTTCTTGTTTTTCAGTTGCTCAAAATATCTTTGTGGGAAAAGTAAAGGTAGAAGAATAAGGGTAGGAAAGGATTTAAAGTTAACTAGTGGGAGAGAATGTAGGCATCACAATCCATACCTATTAGTTCTGCACGTTCGCGGATTCTTACCCGGCCAGGCCCGTGGGCTGGGTTCAGGTGGGCAAAGACAATTCAGATGTGAGCTCAAGAAGGGCCCGGGTAAGGAATTTAAAAATCAGAAAAATATTTCGGACTATGTTCGGGTCAGCCATAAGGCAATAATATTCATATCATAAATAATTTATTTCACATGTGTTATGAATATTGCTGGAAATATGGAAACAATAACATATATTGTTTGAAGATTATAAATGAATTTCTATATTGAAAAACTGAGAAAAATAAATCGAGGCTCCGGGTCGAGTTCGGATAACAAGTGTGATATTGAGACCCCGGCACGAGTCGGGCCGAGCCTGAATTAAGCCCGTTAATCGATCGCATAGTTAATTTATGAAAGTGTTCGTGAAGGAATTCAAACCCGTGGATATTGTAACCGAGGAGGTTAACGTTTTCCACTCGGCTACACAACATGTCTGTATAACTGCGGGAAATCTATCTTCTATATAATATAATAAAGTATAAAATAGTCGTAATATATAGCGATGTTTATAAAATGCAATTATATCTTTGATTATTTATGGCAACGAAAAAATACCTTACCCTGTATGAAAGTGGAAAAGTTGGCAATAGTGTGTTGACGGTAGACGGCGAGAGAATTTGGCGGGAAAGGGAGAAAATGGAAGAAAAAATTGGACTTTCCCGCTTCAGTTGCGTGGCAGGGAAATTTTATTTATCTGCTGGATCTTTATCTAAATATTAGGCAAGCCATCCATTTACGGGAATATTCATTTTATTTTATACTCAAACTAAGACCTATGACTTTTTTTATAATAATAAAAAGTTGTTTTCCACCAAAAGTTAAAAAAAAAACAGAGAGCATAGATAAAACCTTGTGAGTCATGAAGTAAAAATATTATATTAGACATATAAATTTTTCTATAATATATTATAGATTTTTTTGCGCTGTCTGCTTCTTATGTGAAATTGGAATATCATATTTATATTTTAAGATATAATGAAAACACATGTATATTAATTATTTGGTCAGTATCTAATTCAATTAACGGTCAGTAAATATTAAAGAAACGGTCGGAAACAAATGCATAAAACGGTCAGTAGAAAAACAAAAATGGGAAGTGATATTAAAGATACGGTCAGTAAATATTAAAGGAAGGATATTTTTAAAAAAATAAAACACAATTCATTTGTACTACTTCCACATATTTATAATGATCAGGATCGGTTTCGCTCATCATTTTTTTTTAAATATAATGTCTTTCCACCAAAAATTGATAGTTAACACCTTAAAAGTGAAAGGAAGGTTAGGTTAGGTTAAGTAAGGTTAACTAAGTAAAAAAGATAAGATAATAAATTAGGTTTAATTTAATAACTGACCATTCATCAAATTAATTAATAACCTTTTTGATTAATTACTGACCCAATAAATTCAGTTTTTTCAAAACTACTTTCATTTGACAATCACATATTACACTACTGAATACGCTTTCTGTCAAAAGTAATTACGCCGTAATCGCCAAATTCTAACAGTGTTGACAAGGAAATAAGCATTAACCTTCAATTTTAATGATTTTGCTTTGATAAATTCTTTAATTATTGTCAGATCACAACAATAATACACTAATTTACTGGTCATCGTGCCTCCTGTAAAATGTGTTCCTCTTGTGAGGTTTACTACCTGTTGTCTAAACAGGGTTGATTGTATCAGTAAGAAATTCTTACCTATATTATATATAATAGTATAATTTATGACAGATTCACGACTTTTCTTCATAAAATTTTAAGTACTTTGCTTCTGAAACACGGGTCGTTAGTGACAAAATACATGGAAGTGTACAAAATCTCAATAATTCAAATTTGATATTGAAATTCCATCAAGCACCCTCAGTCGATGTCTTAAATTATATAATATTAATCTAATATATAAAAATCAATGTGTGTCTGTTCGTATCGTATGCACTGCCATACCGTTCATCCGATTCCGATAAAACTTTGTCAAGTTATTGCTTGGACTTGCGTAAAGGATATAGGCATAGTTCAATTAGGCCCGCCCCGGCCAAACCCCGACTCACAACGTTTTAATTTTTAACTTACAGTAGGTCTTATTATATACAAAAATCAATCTCACAATAGAGATATACCTAAAATCTAAAAAAAGAATCAAATACGCACAAACAGCGACATCTCGCAAAACCTTCTGTTTTATTCGTGTACGAACTAGATGGAAAACAAAAGATATTGTGTCTCCAAAAGCACTTAAATAAACAGAATTAAGTCACAAACACTTTCTTCCATAGAGTTGTATTGCAAACGCATGCCAGGTACTCGCTAGTAATAAAAAAATAGGAAAGTATTGCTTTATTCTCGTAAAACTAAATACTTTGCTGAGTTAACCTTATGTTAATTAACGATAATGTAATCACTACTATATGGCGGTTGACTTGACAGCGATTCGATTATTAAATTACCAATAACTCTGTAAAGTGAAAATAGGCGTAAATTAACCAACAGCACTTTTGCCACTAATGTATTAATTTACTATATTACGATATAACATTATTATCAATCGTGCAATTAACTAAATAGCATAACGTGTTATCGTTTAGTTAATGACACTATTTGGTGGTTAAATGCTAACTTTATAAAGATTATACAACATGGTAAAACCACTAACATGTTTCTATACATTTTATATACATTCCGACATTATAGCTGACACCAAATATTTTGAAAATTGGAAAATCATACGAGATATATTTGATGAGATTTTTTATAAAACACACATGTCCAAGATCATAGATTTAACTTAAAAAAATTAAGCTTCATATTGATCTTGCTGGGACATGAAAAGCTCTTATCGCTAGACCACACAGGTCGACGTTGTGATTCTGTATTTTTATAAATGAGGCACTGTTCCATTGTCTGTTATTTGTTTATTCACATTTTAAAACCATTGTGTCTTACATATTTTCCTTTTTTTTTCATTTACTTCCTAATGAGTAATGTCAACAGAAGTTATCTGTGAGAACTGCTTGTTATTTAGTTGCTCATCCTCTCTTTTTTCGATGAGAGTAGGGATATATGGATAGCGCTCGGACAGCACTAGTGGTTAGCTAATCGCTCTCGCTGCGTCCCGTTTTTGAAGATAGGATGGGTGGGAGGGTTGTAGACATCACAAATATTCATGAATATGAACAAAAAACCATAGCATAGGCACTAGCAATTCTGTTGTGATATCTCCATTAGAGGTCATATGCATTACGTTAGGAGTGGACATGGTAAAATTGAATTAACCGTATCAAACCACTAAAAATGCAACGAATGATTGAACAAGGATACAGTGAAACTGTGGGAACCTTCTTACAGTAGTGGATTAGGAGCGGCTGATAATGATAACTGATTGAAATAATTTTGAATTTACATGTCGGTGAACTACCTACAAGTTTTAATAAAATATGACTCAATCAAATTACTATTTAAATGGTAAAACAATTTTCCGCGAGTTCATCTGAGCGTTAGTTATTGAGTTAAACACGCTGCAGTGAATATACACTTAACATAAAACCTCATGTTATGTCCAATGAACGAATTTAATAAAATGTGTTGGTTTAAAATAAATACTTCATTAAATTCATATATTGGAAAATATTACGATAATTGCATAATTAAATACAATAGAATATTTAATATGCGCTTTTAGATTTATTTAACATTTATTGCGTTTTAGGTCATTATTTCCAGTAGGAAAAAATGCTTGTTTAGGCTTAATATCGCTTATGTAAACTTTAAAATCCGTATAATTTGTTTTTCCATCCACTGGACTTAAAAACTTAGAACGGGCTAGAACACTAGTTCTGTCCTATCCCTATTCTTCTATATTCTACTCTCTTTGAATAACAAGCGTTCGAGCACACAAATGAAGTCGAATTGTCGGGTCGTTAGTGACGAAATACAACAATTTAAATTCCTGTAAAATGTATTAATTTTAATTTTACAAAATAACATTTAAATCCATGGTATATCACTCATTGTATAAATTTTAAAGTATTCCTAACATCGTCTTTTGAATGAAAAATTTGATCGTTGTATGAAAAACACCAAAGATGATCAATTTTTAATTTAATTTTATATTAAAAATGAACTTCCACAAAGTTACCGCCGAATTCACAGAAAATACCAAATACGATTATTTACTTTTGACAATGAAACTTTGTGTCAGAAAATTTAAGGTGCTACTAGGAAGATTTGAAAGATTTGAAATGATACACATACTATTTTTTCCGTTCTTTTGAGATGTTTAACCAAATTAAATATTTCATTATTAAAAATTAATAACCACAAAGTAACTTCTAAGTCCTTGCCTTACTACAGTCACAAACAGTTTGGAATCATTTTTCGCGACCGTAATAATGACTTTACTGGTGTATGTGCGTGTTGTCTCATGGGCACTTTACCTATATTTATTAACTTGTAGATATGCGTGTCGCGTTGTCGGCGTCCGTGGCGCAGTAGGTAGCGTCGCTGGCTACGGCTACGGATGTCTCGGGTTCGATTCCTGGTGCGGACGGTTTTCATAGATTGACCTTTCAATCGATTTATGGATTTCTGTTCGTAGTCTGAGTCCTCCCTCCCACCCATCCCATCCTCACGGGGCGTAGCGAGAGCGATTAGCTAATCACTAGTCCTGTCCTAGCCCTATCCTTCTATCCCTACTCTCTTCGAAAAAAGAGAGGTTGAGCAACTGAGTAACAAGCAGTTCTCGTAGAAAAATTCTGTTAAGATACCTCCATTAGGAGACCATATGCTCCACATTGGGAGATATGCGTGCTGAATAGATCTCCCTGATATAACAGCATAGTTAAAATGTGCTGTAGTTATTCAGTTTTACATGTTCTTATTATATGTAATATTATTCCAAGTGTGAGTTTGACCGACTTGAGTAGTGCTTCTAAAGTAATTTATCGGTATGGAACTAGTTTAAAGTGAATTTTCACATTGACTTATCTACCGACAGCCCTTTCTTGAAGCAGATCTGTTTTGCTGTGTTCCGTTTTCATACGTGCCTCATAGGCCACAATGACTTGATCTCAACCAAGGCTAACTTTGAGACATTCGATAAATTCTCAACATCATATAGGGATCGGGATTGATTCACCCTAAGATTCGACGCGGAATAGATTAAACTCAACCACCACATAAAAGTAAATGATTAAAATATCGGTCCCGTTCAGCTTTGCATCGGACCAATAACATGAGGAGTGAATTCGTTTATTATCGTTATTGTTATCGCGTTATGGTTGGTGGCCATGAAACAGCAGCTGCATACACATAGTCGAAGTGGAGCAACCAACTTGTAACCCATACTTGAGAAATTGGAAGAGGAGAACTAACACAATCTTAATTATTTTATTCTTACCTATTTCTACATAAAAGTATTGTCACAATAGTCAATGTTTGTAAATTGCGCAGTAACTACAAAATGGAAATTTTCTCTTAAGATGCCAGGAGCTCAAAATTGGTGGTTTGTCGACCGTTGCTCTAAAACACGAATGTATAATTTAATGCGAACCTATATTTGAATTGGGAATACAGCAATTATAATTTCAAAAGGGCACTATTCTCAATCATTCCTGGGATTCCCGGTGTTGTCAGCATTCTCGCCTTTGATTAAAATTTCCCTGAATCTCATTTAATATTCATGCATTCTTTCTGTGTTTCAGGAAACAGCAACCCGCGCTCAATGGAAACAATAAGACCCAAGAAATGTTTTAGGAGACCTTTAGAGACAGACACATTATAGAATGATCGTCGAATGGCTGGCACAACGCGGGAACAATGAATAAAGGCCTCAAAAACAAATAATGAATATACATCTATTAAGGCAGAAGCGAAATTTTCATTATTTGATTCAACGCATTTTAATTATTAATGATCCGAATCCTTTTGCAGCTTCATAAATAATTGTACCATCTTTTTTAGTGAAGTAAATTAAATTTGGTATATGTATAATATAATATTTACTTAAAAATCAGCATTATTTAAAAGCAATATTGTAAATACACTACCAAAAATATTTATTTAATTTCTAGTTGTTCTGTGTCATTAATTTAGGAACACATTACATATTAGACATGCTTCATTTGCGAATAAACAAATGCAAACGACCCAATCTTTCAAGTGAACGAAAATCACACTCGTTCAAGCGAACGTTGTCAGACTAAAACCACATGGGCCTCAATTCGAGGAATCATCGTTTAAATTAACGGTATTAAATTATTTCACTAATTTAAATTTTGCAGCATATTTTCGCGACAGTGAAAATAATGTCTGTATGCTTTTTTGCTTCTCCGACTGCAGGAGCCGTCACGGCGCATCTTTTTTTTGTGTGAACTTTTTGAAGGAAACACGCTATCCTTGCCCACAAATCTACTGCTATTTCGTTTTAAATTGACCTTTGCATTAAGATAAGAATAAGTCATGTGTATGTGACAATCAAAAAATAGTATTTTTTTAATTATTGCTTCACGGGTAACCATTGGCAACGACGGATTCATACGGAAAGTAAGATGATTTAATAATGTTTTAAATTTATATTTCAATAGATCGTCATAAACATTATTGATTTGAGTTTTATCGTTCAAATTAAAATTATTATTGAGTCGGCTGAACATAATATTACTATGTTAGATGATAAATAGGCTGTCATCTTCATATATATAGTAAAATTACATTCGGTAAAATGAGGTACGACAAAAAAAAACGTTAGTTGGCAAATCGACTCAATACAGCGAATCAAATTACCGAATTTTTCCAAACGAATCGCTGTGGTCAATTGAGGAGTCGCTACTAATCTCATCAAACTCACCATAACGTCAAATTTGTGGATAGAATGTTGGCATACTTAAAAAATGTCACGCTTTTGAAATAAGTGTTACCTAATGCTAAAAATGATGTACAGTAATCAATAATATTATAATGGGTTTTATTAGTTTCCGGGAAAAAACCCAGGAATCTTCCCACCTCGCATCAGTAATTGTCTCACAAATATTTAAATTGATTTACTCGATATTCCTGCTAAAATTAACTGTTAGAACGATGATGAAGTGGTTGATTATAAGTACGTCATTGAAATTATTCACGTACGATATTTTAAATTATTTCTGGAAATTTGTTTTTAAGCTATATACGCTTTCTTGGTAGAAATATAATATCAGACTTCTTCACACTTAAAATATATATATGTCTCCAATAAGGTATTTGAATTTTCGATCATAGGTCACATTCATAACTTTAATGCGTTTTGTTTTGAAAAATTGTCTTAAGCCAAATGTAATTGACAGTTAATAAGATAGCTCTAACGATGGCATGATGTCGAAATAGTTACCAACTTTATCTTATATTTTTTGGAAGTAAATATAGTCATCAATTTCTAGTTCATTTTCAATATATTGTCAAGATTTGTATTTATTAAAACAATGGCACGTTGCTATATAAATGTCAATTCAATTTATTGATTAAAGACTATGACGAGGCAGGCCGAGCGATTGGCTATTTATTGTATTATCTTGTCTGAATGTGAGGTACTTAAATCCAGTATCATATTAATGACTTCACATTTTGAATTTAAGTGAAGTATGAAATTAGAAAAACAACTTACAAAAATATGTCGTCTATAATTTCTTTTGCAGTGTCCGCATGATTGTGTCGATATGTCATAATAAATAAATTATCATAGTTTGTTGAAAGTTTTCTTTGAGCACAAAAACGCCTCATTAATCCAAAAAACAACAGACAAACTTATAGTGTTTTGCTAACAAAAGTTTCTGTCCGAAGGGTCTCTCTCTCTGGAAATTCTATTTTTTGCCCAGTCCTAAATCTACATCCGTTACACGTGTGCAGTGTTTACATAGTCAGGACCCACCTTTACCGTAAATGGCCGTAATGCCGTCAAGTGTTAACATGTGTTTTAAATAATTTGCGTCATTTTGAATTTAAATTTTATCCTACAATCATTTTATATCTGGGAAACTCGAGCGAGGATGCTTGTTCCTGTCATGGTGAGCAAAAAATAGATGAGCTATTCATATATTTTTTAAATTAAATTTTGTTAGTTCTTAAGCATTTTAATAAATAACTTATAGAAATATAATCACAATACAAAATAACAAAAAAGAGTTAAAAACGTTTTCAGATATCATAACATAAAGAATGGATTTTATATAGAATATGCTAGCTTTACAACCCAGTAAACTTTTTAAATTCATATCTCGGAGAGGGAATGACGTAGTGAGCTGAAAATGATGTAGCTCAATTTTGGAGATTTTCTTTTGTGACGAGCAAGTTCATTTTAGATTCGAGTTTTTGTAATATTAAATATTTCATCAATTTAATCAAATTTCCCAAAATCACTTTTTATGTTCGTATTACGTTTATAGTTCAAATATTTTGAAAAAATCCAAAAAATAAACAAAATAAATGAACTTACTGACATTTTCGAAACACCAACTAAGATCTTTAATAAACCGTAAAAAGTCACCTAATTACTTCGACAGTAACTAATTATATAAATGGTCAGTAAATAATTGCCAAATAAATAAAGATTAGGTTAGGTTTTTACCATTTAGAATTAGTTAGTGACCGCTCTGATTCTTTACTGACTAGTTATTATTTCTTACTGACCAAAAATTGAAATACCTACTGACCCATAAAAATGTAGGCCCACAAAAAATACATTTAAATAGTACTGCTTTAATTATAAAGTGAAATTGGTTAAATCTGTCAGTAGACTATTGCCTAAAGCTTACATAACCACTCATGTAAGGCAGTTTAGTGATTAGTGTAGCGCTCAATTATAATGAAACGCACTACAGGGACGAATTCCGCGCGATATAGCCTAAACAAACACCTTTCCTTGACGCAGAGGTGGATTAGGAGGAATGGGGCAAATGGTGCCGGTACGCCAGTGGAGTGCATTTAAATTTGTTCATTCGTGGCACTTGAAGCATAAAATATATTCATAAATACAGATGTGAATGTAGTTTTAAAATTGAATTAAAATACGTACATGGCACGATGACATTCGGGGAATTATCGTACAAATTATTTCAGCGATGACAAAAGAACCGATTGCATATTTGGTAGATACTAACTGAAAATAAATTATATTTCTCACTAGCTACTTACTAAATGAGTAGATATAATTACCGCGAACGTAATCAAGCAACAGTACACTAGGTCAGCGGTAGCCAAAGTGGTGGTCCGCGATAAACTTTCCGTGATCCGAAGAGAAATCTGACATTATTTGAATTTTATAATCCACAGCAAACCAAACAAGAAACAAATATCTGAATCTCGTAACACGTCCTGTCTCACTCTCGATTCTTCTCGGACCCGTTTCACCACGTTCAAACCTGTCACATGACAAAATACTTCAGTTGGCGTGACAAAAGTGCGGCTTACGTTGCAACATTTTTTTGCTTAATTAATACCTTTTATTATTCAATATTCAATTATTTTATTTTATATTTTATGAACTAGGTGCATTTTTTCTTTGATCACTTTTTTTCGAAGTATAATATTTAACACAAAAGTTCTGTTAGTGGTCCGTTAGATTAAAATTATGAATGTGAGCCAAAAAGTTTACCGGCCGTTACTAGGTATTATCATTCTATTAATGAGTCAACAAAATATAATATTAATGCAATCTAACGGAAATATGTCAAAATGCGTACATATAGTTATCTTATGGTATAATAAAGATTGAATGTAATATAGACAAATATAAAAAATACCAGGTCTTTTACCAATTTAAAAAAAATTATTACATGTCACATGTCATGTAATGTCTTAGATGTAAAATCTTTTTGAAATTTTCAAAATTAATCAAGACCAACCAATACGTGGAGTATGTTAAATTAAAACAAAGTATTTAGTTGAACAACAATTATGTTATACTAGCAACCGTACCTGTCATAGATGACGGTATTTACATTGAAATACTGAATATCTAAAGTAGCTAGTACGTTGGAACTGTGTGTGTATTGCATAACATTTTATTTTGTATTATATAAACCGCGAATGCTTACGTCATGAGAAAATTTCATACCCACATGTGATATGTGCTAATAATAAAACGTCGACACTCCGCGTCAACTGGCTTCATTATGAATTGCAAACCTCTAAAGCGATCAAGCCGTTTTGTCAAAAACGACGGAAGGCAAATTAACAAAACTATAATCGTCGGCCTCTGTGGTCTAGTGGTAACTGTTTTCCCTAGCGATCAAGTGGGTCCTGGTTCAATTCCCAGCAAGGTTAATGTAAAATTTAGATTTTTTCAATTTAAATTTGTGATCTTGGACATGAATGACTTCTAAAAAATTCTCATCGAGTTTATCTCGTATGATTTTATAATTTTTAAAATATTTGGCTCATTGTCAGCTGTAATGCCAGATGTATTTTTATAAATTATTCTTTAAAATAAAATCAGATATTAAAGAGTCTAGAAGACCTCAGACACTAAAGCACCCTGGAATTGTAAGCTCCATCAAAAAACGTGAATATGACTGTATATTTGATATTTTGAGTCAATGTCGATGAATCAATTGCGAGGGTAAAATAATGACTCAGAAATATTATCGGAAAAACTTGCTTACTACGAAAACAGCCAATTTAAAAAATATTTTTTACCAAATGAACCAGCCAATAACTCAGTTTTCATAGTCAAAGGTTTTTAAACCATGACAGTGGAGTAATAAGCTTTGATTTTGTATGTATTAATTTAAAATAAGTGATTAAATGTAAGAACATTTGTTTCACTAGAATCATGATATTATTGCCATAAAAAAAGTAAAAACAGGTGACACGGCATACAAGTATTCTCTATTTAATAAAGGCTTACAATTAAATGCACATCATATTCACTTTCATAAAAATAGTTTTCACTTATAACAAATACATTCCACAAAAAACCCAATTCTTTCACTAAAAATAAAATGATCCCACATAATAAAATATATTTTAACATTTAAGAAATATGTTTACACTTACGAAAACATATTTTCACATAGATAAAATAGTTTTCACTCAATATAAACACTCACACTTTTAAATCGATAGTTGCACGAAGCTTTAATGAAATATCACTTATTCTTCTGCCCTATATTAGGCCGTCTATATTGTCAATGCTTCCACGCATTAGAATACATTACACAAACCAAACCAACCCTAACATAACCTACTACAACTTAACTCACTTTGTTAAAATAATCCGTGACTAAGTACAAACTATTAAAATCAAAGTTCAAGTGTACCAAGCGAATACTACCTGACACTAAACGCAATTATTTATAACCCTGTAATAAATACTCCTGTTATTAGCAATAAATACATATAAAGCAGCGTAGCGGTCTAGTTTTTCATCTTATCTACGTTTGAACTGAAAACCATTAGTGAATAGAGGGGTAGCATCTTTTACTACCAAGATGTCAACAGCGCCCGCTTCGTTGCCAGTGTTTACGGGTTTGAACCCAATTTCGGAGAGTTTTATTGATTGATATTTCAATCGATTTCTGGATTTGAGTTCGAACTGCTCTCTCTTTTTCAAGGATAGTGAGGATAGACAAGATTATTGGTTAAGTAATCGTTTTCATTTCGACTAGTATGTAGAATTTAAGTTTCAGGGAGTAATGTTAATACCACAGACTGTGTATACAAATCCATTATTCGATCGAGCAATGGAATTATGAAAAAAACATCGTACAAAAAAGATAGTTTACCACACAGTTACAGAATCGGCAATTATATTGATAACAATATATATTTTAAATAATCTGATCAAAACAGTTTTAACATAATAATCAAGCGTTAGAAATTCAGTGGGAAATCGATTTCATCATACGATGAAATTGTGAAATAGGTACTGTATATTATGTTTTATTAACCTCAAAAGGATGAAATAATGATTATGAGAAAAGTACATTTCAAAACATAAAAGAAATGTCAAAACCCACAATACTATTATAATTGTAAAATCACTGGTATTTCTAAAAGAAGTTGAAAAGCGGCAATTCGCCACTCTGGTAATATGGTGTTTACAAAATAAGGATTAGGGCGATTTCCGAAATTTTAACTCAGGTATCGGTGTGGCTCTCAGAAGTATATGTATTGCCTCGTAAATGATATTTGTCGCATTTTATCTTCTATATAAGCGTTAGACACTGTTTACTGTCTCTCAGTTCGAGTCCATTCGTGTGCTCGAATGCCTGAAGATGCCGAAAGGCGAAACCCGGGTCGTTAGTGACAAAATACATGGAAGTGTACAAAATCTCAATAATCCAAATTTAATATTGAAATTCCATCAAGCACCCTCAGTCGATGTCTTAAATTATAAAAGAAATGATTTAATCCGATTAGATTTCAAAATAAAATAAGACAGAAGAAGTATAGATTCAGTGTACCACTTCAAATGTCTGCGTCCAGGCGGCTAGTGAATCAAGAAGTCGTAAAGCTTTCACAATAGACGTTTCATTCAGGAGATTTAATCTGGGCTAAAGAAAAACTGCACCGTAACACGTATTTTCTCGCGTACAGGTGCTTCACTGCCTGTATTACGTAGAGACGGGCAAAAAAGGGTAGGTGCTCTCACCCCAGGGGCGGACCGTAAATTATCGCCGTGTTGATGTTTCTATTACAGTAGCAAAGCCTGCCAAAATATCAACGGATCATAACCTCATAGTTGCGGTTGCTACGAGTAATAACAGCGAACAGTTATGACACGATGGCTGATATCGTTTTATCTTACAGTGTTTTGGGTTACGCCGTTTCATTAGTCGAGTGTAGCTGTCATGCACATCCATAAAGTCTACTCATACATAGCGAGGAACTCGAAATCATCAATAACATTGTACAATCACGCTCATTGGTTTAATAAATAACAAAATCAACTATCTTTTAAGTCTATAAGTATATAGGTCTTAGTGATACGAGCGGGTAAATTATTTCTAGCTTTATTTAGCTGCTAAATCTATCTGTGAAGCGGTCTCTCCGTTTCCTGGTTATTTTTATTTCTAAGATGGTTAACTGGGTACAGACTAAATCTTAATTGCTTAGTAATATATTTATTAAGATTCCGTCAGCTTATTGCTTTGTCGGGGAAACCCGGGTCGTCAGTGACGAAATATATGGAAATGTACAAAATCTCAACAATTAAAATTTTTTACTGCTTTGTATTCAATTATTATCAGATTTTTTTGGTAATATGACATTTAAATTGAAGGGTTTATTTTAAATTACTCAAAATGTGTTTCGAGAGTAGAGAGTGAATAGATCTCAACATATAAAAGTTTACTTTCAATAGGGTTAAAATATCTGGTGTGTTAAGAAATATATGAAACTATAATAGTTGTCGGCGTCCGTGGCGCAGTTTGGTAGCGTCGTTGACTACAATTACGGATGTATCGGGTTCAATTCCCGGTGCGGGTGGTTTTCGTAAATTGATCTTTCAATCGAATTATGTTCGTAGTCTGAGTGTTTGTGATGTCTAAAACTCCCTCCCACTCATCCTATTCTCACGAGGTGTAGCGAGAGCGATTAGCTAACCATTAGTACTGTCCTATTCCTATCCTTCTAACCGCACTCTCTTCAAACAAGAGAGGTTGAGTAACTGAGTAACAAACAGTTCTCGTAGAAAAAAATCCTGTTGATATACCTCCATTAGAAGATCATATGCTCCACGTTGGGAGCGGACATGGAAAAAAATAATTGTGACGATGGCGTGAAGCTGAACTAGCTATCAAATATGTCTTACAATTCTCGTAGAACTAAATACAATGATAGTTTGATCTTATTACAATGGGTTCCATCAATTAATTGTTATTAAAGTCAATGATTTTTAGTATGCATGTATAATGTGAGGAAAGATTAAAAATTAATAAACGTACTTTTGACAATAACTATGAACTAACGACCATTACTTTATCACTTAATTATAACAAAAAGATATAATATTTATAAAGTATAATCTCGACTAATCAGTTAAAATTAAATGTTAATGGATAACTTTCTTTCTTCGCTTTATTTTCTTCGAAAATATCCTCTATTTGGAGAATAAAGTTTCCACGCAGCACCTCAAAAATTCCCAGCCACTTAAGAGCTACATTTTGAATATCACTCTTCAATTGAAAAAAATGCTCAAAAGTATTTCAAATATTCTCTTCTACTGAATATATTATATGTACTCAATTTTCTAAATCTTGACATAGGTATAGAGTCTTGTGGGGTGTGGTGTTACGTAATAGATATATTACGTCTTGAAATTTAGAGAAAGTTCGAATAGGCTATGTAGAATTCTCGGAATTCTCGAGATAAATAGCCTAATAATATGTATTGAAATATAGAGTTACGTAAACATTTCCAATAGTAAGACTACCAATTGTTCAATACTGAATAGAACACCTGTTTCACCTTAAGAGTAAACACTTTCAACTTATTAAGTTAATTTGATAAAAAATCGTTTGTTGCGTGTTTATATAAAACGTAGTGAAGTTTCTGTGATAGCGTCTAGCAAGTATTGAAAAATATTAGCTATAATAAACTATTTACATATTTATGTAGCCTCTAAAAGGCTTACAATTAAATGCACTTTTGTTTAGATAGTATTCACTTGGTACACTTGAACTTTTATTTCGACAGTTTTCACTTTGGATTAGATAGTATTAACTTAGTAAACTAAAACATTGATTTTAATAGTTTCCACTTAGTCATGGATTCTTTTAAGAAAGTGAGTTAAGTTGTGGTAGGTTATGATAGGGTTGGTCTGGTTTGGTTGTTGTAATGTATTCTAATGCGTGAAGCAAAGACAATATAGGCGGTCTAATATAGGGTAGAAGAATAAGTGACATTTCGATTTCAAAGTGTAAGTGTTGAGTATATTTTACTATGTGGGATCACTTTATTTTTAGTGAAATAATTTGTTTTTTTTGGAATGTATTTTTTATAAGTGAAAACTATTTTTATTAAAGTGAATAATGATGTAAACAAAAGTGCATTTAATTGTAAGACCTTTTAAATAAGCAATTAAATTATATGAAAAGACATTGATCATTAACTTGCGTTCGCGTTAGTATTAAAGTTATACTGTTAATGTAACACAAAATACTTAAACATTGTTAAATTTACGACTTGTTTAAACACGCACTTCAATTAAAATGAAACTGGAAGTGTTCATTATAAACAAGAAACAACAATAATAATTAATAAACCTCCACTTAATCCATTCTGGTTTAACCCGAGTTTTCTTACTTAGATCGTTCAACTTGTTGGGCCTTACATTATTACTTTGTTACAAATTATATACCTGTAAAGTAAACTGTGAGGAAGTCGCGCAAAGGTTTTAATAAAATCTCTACAGCGTCTCGTTCTTGTTTCAGTAATCCTTTGCTTACTTACTCCATTGTTCCTAACACTACAATTACTGTTGAATATGTCTGTAGTCTTAGTCAAGGATTTCCTACTGTGCCTTCACACTGGCTCGTTTAGATTGTTTGATATTTCCGAATTTGTATATTATGTATTTATTCATTGGAATATTGTATAGCTAATGTTTTCGTTAACTTATTACTTTTGTAAGAAACTTGTTTTGTTTTAGTAAAATAATTTATCATTCAATTTAGTGACAGTTGCTTAGAAGGACGAAACAATACAGTTGTAAAAACTTCCAGGCTGTTTTATATTTTGCAAGTTTTCTTTGAAAAACTAGTTAATTTTCGCCGAGAAACTAAAAGTTTTTAATGTAACAACTGGTAAATTTGTAATAATGGTCGAGAAAACGCTTAAAGTTGACTGAAGTTGACACGCGCTGAGGAAGAAACTCAACCCTTCTCGTCTTTCTTTTGGTGAACGAGCTTCCAACGTCTAAAGAGACCTTAAAATATGATCTATACGTATTTATGATGTACTCGGTGAAACTAAGAAATGTTGACACGACCAGAGAGAGCGTTACAAATTACAGAGAATTTAAATATGCTCCTTATACGGAGAAAAAAATGTCATAAGAAGAATAAGAGATTACCAATCCGTTGTCAAATTTCAGATAACTAAATATCAAAAATATGCTGATCTCTTTATTTATATTCTGTCAGAAAATAAATGTTGTAAAAATGGGAAATTAGAGAATTAGAATTAATTTGAAATAACCGAATCAATTACTTTTTACGATTCGTTTATTCGATTCTTATCATTGCGCAACGAAAACAAATGCTGGTTTAAAAATTCTATTTGTATTCTCTATAAGTCATCTAATATATAAAAATCAATGTGTATTTGTTCGTATCTTATGCACTGCTGTTCATCCGATTCCGATAAAACTCTGTCAAGTTATTGCTTGCACTTTCGCAAATGTTATAGGAATAGTACAATCAGGGACGGCACGGCCCGAGCCCGACTCTCAATATTTTAATTTTTAACTTACAGTAGGTCTTATTTTATATAAAAATCAATCTCACAATCCAGATATATCTAAAATTTAAAAAAAAACTGTAATAAAGAATCAAATTCGTACAAATAGCGACATCTCGGAAAACTTTCTGATTCATTCGTTTACGCACCAGACAGGAAAACGCACCAGAAAAATCTGTGTGTCCCAAAGCGCTTCAATAAACAGAATTAAAACACTTTATTTCTTTGAGTGGCATTGCAACGCATGCCGGGTACTCACTAGTTTGTTATATTTATTACCCTGCCTTCTATCGACAAAGCAGTAATCTATTGGGGAAAATAATGACTCAGAGCTCAACTTTAATTGGATTTATCATGTGTCATTTGTTTTCTCATTCTGCCTGCTATTGGACAAAACAGTGTTAGAGTGGGAAAGCAAGTGATTCGAAATAGTTATTTTATTTACATAGAGATGAACGTGCCACTTATGTTTACGCCATAGATTAAGTCGTAGGGTAGAATAACATAAATTTGGAGTTTTTTTATAAATTTTTAATATTTTAATATTGCTTTTTCGTTTTACCACATAATAAATTGGATTGAATTAGCAGCTAGTTGAAATGAATTGCTGTTGATGATGAGATGATTATTACAGGAAAATACTTAAGTAGTTTAATAAACGCTTTACAACAAAACAATTAATTAAGCATCATTTAGTTCCAATTAAAATGCTAACAACGAGCGAGGGGACGTTTCATAAAAGGATTAGTAAATTTTAGATTGTAAGCAACCGACATGAAATTTTCAAACGACTTTCAGAAGTAAGTTCGCTTGTTTTATAACAGAAATTAGCAGTGTAAAAGCCACCTAACACTCAACTATAAATTTAAAAGAAATAGAAGACAAACTCAACGACACGTTTTGAAATTAACAATTATTTAAATTAATAGTTTATAATAATTTTCATTATTTCTTAATCATTCTTAAGTTCAAATGTAAGGAACTATTTATTTCTACAAAACATCAATATCACCTTATGTATAATAGCCCAGACCGCTCTGTAGACGTTTTATTATTATCAGATACCACATGTAGGTATAAAAGTTTCTCATGACCTAAGCGTTCGCGCTGTGTGATAAAATAAAATGTTATGCAACGCACACACAGTTCCGACGTACTAACTATTTTAACATTCAGTATTTCAATTTCAATAACGTCATCTATGATGGGTACGGTTATAGTACAAATGTACCAATTTAACGTGGCCGCTAGTGAGGGCGCCACCGTCGCGCTAGGAATGTTGCCATACTCAACCAAAATTGAAATTTCAATAAATTCCAAAACTGATATTTTAGCGACGGTTATTAAAAGTCGACATGATATTCATTTTGCATAATAAAGCTAATTGGATAAATTTATTCTAGACTGACAATTCCAGTTCCAAATTCGGCGGCAGCCATGTAATGTTGGTTATACTATAGTACGCAATAATATGACAAAATGTTTTATTGATTGAATTGTAATTTAGTTCGCAAAACTCTATCATAATATGATAAAATATCAAAGTATTTAGATAAACGAAAAGTGTTGTTAAGCGCACTAAAGTAATACGACTTGAATCTCTCATTTAAAAATACAACAAGAGTATAAAGTTATATTTAAAAATTCTTACGTTAGTCAGATACGATGTATTTCACTGTTTTCAAAGTTATATTCCTTTGTTTTCCACCCCTATTCCCCTGTACAATATTAATTAGTATAGCTTTTAACTTGCAGTACAATAATGGTTTGGTGACTTTTAACTGAGAGGGGGTGTAAAATGAAGGGTTGCTCATTCGCTTTTAATGAAACGTTATATTCTGCAAAAGCTTTTGTTGTATTTAGAATAATTTTCGTGAAAACACTTTGAAATTGTTATTCATTGTACGATTAGAAAATTATGATAGATTATTATCCCACTAAAGATCTCTTTAGAATAATATAGAAAGTAATATATTTAACTCTCGGGAGTTTAATATATTATATTTAAATTAATTTTGAGAAGTTTCACGAGAATCTAATAACAGCTACATTTTCTCTTTCAAGCATTTATGTTAAGTTTATTGAATTATGTTTAGATAACATTATTTTATTCATTTGCCTGTTTAAAGCTACATTCATATTAAATACAATTATTTATATTATCAAAGAGGTAGCTTTTCAGTTCATAATTTTACCTTTATCGTTTTTAAGTTTTACTGATACAGGATGTATCATTTCTATATATTCATAGTTTTATACTTAATACCATTTCATAGAAACTGTAAATTTGATCCTTTGTTTTTTGTTTAAGCTATTTCCACTCCAAGCGTACACGTAGAAACGGAAATAAAGTATTCCAACAGTTTTCGATGGATTCGGCAGTAACATTTATTCTTATAGTATTCAATCGAAACTGATAAATTTGTTATTCCACTGGATGTATAAATAGATACACTACGTGATTCGCCTCTTAGTTTCAGACTGAAAATGTTTCTCAAAGAAATGAAACGCGTATCACAACTGTAATAAAAAAGTGAATTGTTGAAATTTTGTAAATTTCCATATATTTCGTCACTAACAATCCGGGTTTCGCCTTTCGGCATCTTCAGGCATTCGATCTCTTGAATGAACTCAAACTGACGCACGTGGAAATGTACAAAATTTCAGTAATTCAAATTTGATATTCAAATTCCAACAAACACCCTCAGTCGATATCTTAAATTATTACAACTATATTATATAATTTAAGACATCGACTGAGGGTGCTTGATGGAATTTCAATATCAAATTTGGATTATTGAGATTTTGTACAGTTGTCAGTTCGAGTCCATTCGTGTGTTCGAATGCCTGAAGATGCCGAAAGGCGAAGCCCGGGTCGTTAGTGACAAAATACATGGAAGTGTACAAAATCTCAATAATCCAAATTTGACAACTATATTAGTTACAGAATCAGTGAATCGGTTTCAAGCTATCGGTTTTAATTTAATATGTTAACATTAAATATTTATTCAAACTAGTTGCTACTTATACGCATACCTCAAATAACGATATAGATAATGCTTATTTTAAAAACTTAAAAATAATGTGTTATATTGTTTTTTTACCTTCTTAGGTATGGGAAGATGACCAGAAGTCCTCTGTAGCCTCAAATAACAAACTCGAAGGTATTATGGTACGCATGGTACAAATGGTTTTGTATATGCATAGTACAAATGAAGCTTAAAAATGAGAATATCGAGCCACATTACTCATCAACAGTGAATTATTATGGGATTATCCAATGTTAATGGTAATAGGGTGAGGTTTGATTGAATAATAGATAACAAATCGCTTTTCGTCTGGTTTTAACGTAATATATCATATACGATAAAGTAATAAGAGTTGAAAATTTATCAGTTATTAATAATATAAATGAAAAAATAACGAAACATGCAATAACTATTCACGCCCTGAAATATATTACAAAAGCCTGAAGCGTTTTCTAGATTATCTAGACTACGGCAGTTGGCAATCAATTCGTACGAGAAAGCAAAACCAATTAAATGTAGTATTTTCTCAGCGTTGTTAATCTATCAAAAGATATTTACCATTTTCTATTTACCAATATTCTTCCATTTAAATAACTGATCTAGAAATACAATACGTATTTTTCCATCATAGAACGTTTAGGAATATAATTCCAACTGTTGTATGACTGACGAGATTTAACTGTAGTTATAGAATGACGGTTATGATGATAACGATTATGCAGTTAAGGGAAGATGTCTTCAATTCAACGAGTGACGACAGAAAAAAATTCCGAGCATTTTTTCTATGTTCATATATACGTCGTCGGTTGGTCGTAACGTATGCAGAATCCGCGTCGTATATCGGTCACTGACGGGATTTTCAAGTGTATTAACCTTCTGTATTGCTGACTTGACATAAATGCTGACACAAATAATGACAAACATAATGTTTCGTAAATCTGTAGCGTCACGTAACGCTACAAAAGTTTTACATGTACCTAATTCTGAATGTCGTTACTTTTTAGGAGTTAATTCTCAATTCTTGATAGAAAGACATATAATTTAAGACATCGACTGAGGGTGCTTGATGGAATTTCAATATCAAATTTGGATTATTGAGATTTTGTACACTTTCATGTATTTTGTCACTAACGACCCGGGTTTCGCCTTTCGGCATCTTCAGGCATTCGAGCACACGAATGGACTCAAACTGAGAGACAGTAAACAGTGTCTAACGTTTATATAGAAGATACAAATGCGACAAATATTATTTACGAGGTAATATATTATACGTCTGAGAGCCACACTGATACCTGAGTTAAAATTTCGGGAATCGCCCTAATCCTTATTTTGTAAACACCATATTAACAGAGTGGCGAATTGCCGCTTTTCAACTTCTTTTAGAAATACCAGTGATTTTACAATTATAGTAGTATTGTGGGTTTTGACGGGATGTAATTCGACGAATGGGTAAATATATACAATCATTCCGCATTTAGTGACATCTGTTAGGTGTTTCAACGTATAGGATATAATAGCGGAGAATTAGGAAGGTTCAGCTGCTCATTCAAAATTGGCAAGGAATTTAACTGGGCTCTATTAATTTCCAAAATTTCATGATAAAATAATTTATGATCCTCCATGTTTTTATTCAACAGTTTAACCCCATCATTCGCATTAAACGTATGGTTCTCCATTAGAAAGTGATTTGCGAATGTCGAAGTTTTTTTTTAATCTAAAGGCAGCTAAATGTTCTGATACCCTTATATCTAATGTACGTGTGGTTTTACCAACATAGAAATGTTGGCAATCATTGCATTGTAATTTATAAATACCAGATTTGTTCTTAAAGTTTACTCTATTTCATTCGTGTCATTCGTATCATTCGTGTGCTCGAATGCCTGAAGATGCCGAAAGGCGAAACCCGGGTCGTTAGCGACAAAATACATGGAAGTGTACAAAATCTCAATAATCCAAATTTGAGAAAGACATATTTTAATATTATAACTGCCCTTCGTTAAACAACTAATTGCTAATATTTTAACTAAAATTAGTAATCTTTCCATTTTACGGATAAACCGTTTATTACAAGCGTATTTGAATGAGATGCAACGATGCTACCTTCTTGTTGACTTTCGTTCGCTTTTCACGAGATTTAATTTACTATATTGCAAATTAGACGTCAGCATTTTCGTTTATGTATACAGGTAAATCTATATTAAACTTGAAGTTTAGTGGATAAAATATTTGATATGGCCAGATTAAATTGACTATAGCACCGAACAGACTACTCGAAATGACACTTGAACTAAAACAGGTTGGTCCAAGGAGTCTATAGAAACCCAAAGCTGCGGTGAGAGGACAGCTTCGCAGAGAATTCCTATAAGATGATAGGATGGTGAAGATTTTAAGAGTCCAGACTAATTGTGTTGGTCTTGTGCCAGTGATTACAATAAATCAGTGTTGTTCAACTAGTGTAATATCAACAGAAAATTTCGCATTTTATAGTAAAAATTTAAGCCCTGTTTTCAAAACATTAAAAAAAATGAACAGTGAAAAGTAGTTAACCTTTCCATTTTCATGCTAAATAAATCCTTTCAAATCTCGGGCAGTTACATTTCGTTACCGTGTGGGTTTTGTCACATAGACAATTTCAAAAAGTCAAATATGGTTTTATGTAATATTAAGTAATTATTTTACGTCATATTTTGTGTGTTAAATTTGAAATACATATCAAAATTTGCGAAATTATCGAAAGACGCAAGAATCGCAATTCTTCATGGTAGAACAAGCTCGATACGTATCTCGGTGTTGTCTGAAACAAAACGGTTGCATACGGCACGTCATGCATCTCGGATTGTTTCTATACTATACCATAATTTTGTATTTTTCAATGGTAATATTGACGAGGTTTTCAAATTACGATTAATTTTACAAAGAAGACGTAAAATATAATGTATTTTTAATTATACGTAGAACATTTTATTTACAAATAGAAAATTTTCAATTTTTTGTATGACCTATTTCACAGATTATTTAAAGGTTTAAAGGCCGAAGGATACAGAAGGTTTAATAAGAAGATATTTATTATGTCAACCGAGTAGGATGAAAGCTCTTTATTAGTGGTATCACTCAAATACGACCTCGGAAATATGATCACCTACAATATTCAGCAAACTTTTCCAAGAATCCTAAATATAATTCGATACACATATTTCAAAGCGTTACTGTAAGTTTCCAAAGTTTAACGGATGGCGGTTATCATTTCTTAAACTCTTAACGGCATATCAAAGGAGAAATGGTTCTACAGTATCACTTATCATTTCATTACTTGCTTTACAATAATGTTAAAGTGATAATTATTGTTTTAAATTAATCTTCTCCCAAAATATTTAATCTAAATGGAATCCAGACATCAACTCTTTAATTTGCAAACCGACTTACTCCACTAGCGCAAATTTTTTAGAACAGAAAAAACTTCATTATTTAACCACCAAACAATATAATTTTAACAATTCCAAAAACACACTTATTTTTTTACTTACAGAAAATCAGGTATGATTAATGGAATATACAATGATTTTCGTATAAGAATCGGTTGTCAACTCTCTTCGGTTTATTCCCGGAGATTAAAAATGGACGTATATCTCGATTCTATATTGGGATAACAAGTCTCTATTTTATATGGTAGTCAGCTTGATACCGGTTACCATCAGCAACGGATTTACAGATCGTTATTCGTATTCTGTAACACAGAAGCGTTTTATGTAGAAGAAATTAATATATTCCTGAAAAATCTGAAGAATTTATACATGTTTAGGAGTATAGCTATAGATTTGGTTGTACAATTGCTTGAAAATGTTTAATATAGGAGATATGTAGGAGGGGCTGTAATTATAATTGTCATACGGCAGTATTTATAATTGGAAACGGAATCCAACAAATTTTGCTTGAGTATTTATTATAACTTCATATAACACGATATTGTTGATGGAGTTGTAACTTGACAAATTAGCTGACGAAAACCAATGAATCGTTTGAAAATGGTTATTTATTTATCGTAGTATAGTTTAAAAAAAGTTATACGTGATAATTAGGTCAAGAAACTCTGTACTTATTTATCGATATTTTCAAATATCACAGTAGTAGAGGTACCATCAACGTCGTTGGCTACGGTTACGGATGTCTCAGGTTCAAGTCTCGGTATGGACAGTTTCATAAATTGATTTTCGGATTTTTGTTAGAAGACACAGATGTTTGTGATGTCTGAAATTCCCTCCCACCATCTGATCCTAAAAACGGTGAGAGCGATTAGCTAACCACTAATTCTGTCCCAGTTTCATCCTTCTACCCCTACTCTCATCGAAAAAGAGAGGTTGAACAACTGAGTAACAAGCAGTTTTCGTAGAAAACTTTTGTTAAGATACCTCCATTAGGAGGCCATATGCTCCACATTAGGATCAGAAACGGTAAAAAAATGTTAATCCTTGATACATCGGACTTTGTTTTGACTTGCACTAAGCTGCATACCACCCAAAAAAAATTAAGCAACATTAAAAAATCTACTTATAGAAACTTCACTGATCTTGTCTGTAAATGCGTGACGTTTATTTCTCAATAAATAAAAAAAAACAGATAACAAAAAATATAAAAAAGTTTTAATGTATACAACATAATAGGGATAAAATAGTATTTTTTTTTTTACGCCAATATGGGAAGGGAGGACTCACTACGAACAGAAATCCATAAATCGATTGAAAGATCAATCTATGAAAACCGTCCGCACCGGGAATTGAACCCAGAGACATCCGTAACCGTAGCCAGTGACGAAACCAACTGCGCCACGGACGCCGACGATTATATACTAATGATATAATATTTTTTTTTTTTGAATAAAACACAATTTATTTTTACTACTTTCAAATGTGTGTAATGATCTGAATCGGTTTCGCTCGTCGCGAGCATTATCAACTGATAAAAATAAAAATAAAAGCAAGAATATTTATATAAAATTGAATATTAATAATTACAAGGTATATCAAACCGTTTGTTGAAGAACTATGACAAGCATTGACTGGTAATCAAAACATATTATTATAAATATGTGGAAGTAGTACAAACGAATTGTAAAATATAATGCCTTTCCGCCAAGAATTGACAGTCAACACCTTGAAAACACCCGTTCGCATGGGGTTGGAATACCTTAGACCGCGCATATAAACAAGTTTTCATTTTGGCATAGAAATAAATCCCTTGCAAGTTCAAACTGTAAATAATCCCCTAGTTGTAAGTTAAGAACGGAGTCTTTAACTTTTCCGGAACAAGCTTACACATATATACATCATTTACTTACTTCTCTTTTACAGCTGCAGATCTATGGCCCTGGGCAGACAAAGGCCCCGATCTGCTTGAAATGTTTACTCAAAGCCCCCTATTACTTCACCAAGGTAACTTGATTTGTATGCAAAGTAAGGTACGATAACAAATATTTTTAATTACACTGCTCTAAATCAGCAAGGAATTATCATACGGTATATATTACTGATTGGATAAAATATCAAAGTATTTAGTCCTACAAAATTTTATTAGTTCGTTGATAGCTATTTCAGCTTAACGCCATGCTTAATCTTATTGGTATTTCTAATAATCATTTAAATTTCTTTTCCATAAATACAATTAATACGTTAAATATCTCTTCTAAATAGTTTAATATAGCGAAACTAAAAAAGTTTAAGAATTGTTTTGACTATGGTTTTGAGACGAAATAGCTATCAACTAACTGATTAAATTTTGATATTTTATATTGATAAATACTATGATATTTTGTGCTATTTCAGTGGAGTTTTATTAAGTTAATGACAACTTGGTCAATAGATAGTATAATATTACTTTTACATAACCACAATAATGAACGAATGGATGATTGAAAAAACGTCATAAAAATATCGTACGCAGTATTTTGTGTATTATACGAATGTTTTCTCTATGAAGATGAGCATTTTTAGAAATTTGTTTTACATTTAAATCAGAGATAATTTTCCGTTCCATCTTTTGAGTCAAGGAGCTATATTACGACTTCGAATACCACTGGTACATTATCCACGAAATACAAACGGTTGATGGAATAGCATAAAAAGAAATCATTTTATCAAAAGACACGTTTTCAAAACTTTATGAATTACTCAAACGTTTGAAAAAAAATCATTTAATAAGTTTTCTTAACATTTGTTCTTATCTTGTTATCTGAAGCTGTTAACTCTCCTGTAAGACAAATCTTTTTGCGAAGAACCATTCAAAACGATATGTCAATCATGAAAAAATCGATTCAATCAAAAATAGACTTTCAAAAACTGAAGTGACACGGAATATTTGAAAAAAAGATTTTTTTTAACTTTTGATTACCTAATAATCGTATGAAACGTTTTTATAAAGAAGTCTACTATAGCATTATCAACATTGTTTGGCCGCCGCCGAATCGGGAAGATTGAGTATGGCAACATTCCTAACCTAACGGTGGCACCTTCACTAGCGGCCAAGTTAAATTGGTACATCTATAATAAATGTTATAATAAAAAAAATATAGTTGAGTATTTGTTAATTAATACGAGATATTTAAATAAACGAAAAGTTGGGAGGAACTTTTCGGTGAAAAAAAGATAAAAAGGTTAAATATGTCGACAAAAAATATACGTTTTCAATTTTACTACAAAAATTTCATACAATCTTTTATAAATGTAATACAATTCTTTGAATAAAATTGAAAGAGTAAAGTTTCTCAAATATTTCTTTGAAAATATATAATTCTGACTTTTATAAAGAGCGCTTGCTTGCTTTTTGTGAGATATCTAAAGATTATGCGATTATGAGATGTCATCTTGATTATTATGTTAGAAAATCCCATTAGGAACAAGGAAACTTTCGCCGTTAAATCTTTGTAAAGATATTATCAAAGAGATTTGCCAAAGAAATGAAAGCTTTGGAATACTTTGTCGCTTTAATTTTCAATTTGTATTCTTTACAAACAATTCTCGAACATTAATTTAATTCACGTGGTTTATGTATTATTGGGATGAACCCTTATCATGGACCGGTAAAAAATGAAACAGAGTATTGACAGGTATAATCTGGACCTTACATAGTCGATCAGTATATTGTGATACAACTTATACTTACTGAGTTAAAGTCGAGACTTTTTAGTTTCTTGATACTTTTATAATACAGCACAATACATATCTCATAGGAATTCATATCATATTAGCAATGACTGTACATGTGTAAGGCACAAAAATGTTTTTTTTTATCAGAATGAACACGTGTAATGAATGCCGTTTTTTTTTAAATATTATTAGACGGGTGAGATATATTTCGACTTTTCTGACATTCAAAAAGTTGTATTTGTGTCCATAGTCTATATGTGTGTCCCCCAACATTTTCTGACCCACGGCACAGCTAAGCACTGCGTATAATTTTGCGACACACTGCAACAACAAATGTGTAATTTTCACAGATTTTTTTGTTTATTTTTACTTAATTAATTTAAAATAGCTAAGATTTTTAAATTATAACCAACTAAACCCTTTTAAGCTAGTAAAGTGGTTTTAAACCTTTTAGGGGTGTATAAAGTCTTGTGATCTGATGTCAAAATTTAAAAAAAAAATTGAAAAAATGCATTGGTAAAAACTCAAACTACAAAAATGGACTTTGCTAGACTACATAAAATAATCATTTATATTCGTCACCTGAGTTTATCAGTTTTTGCTGGTTTCAGTAATATTATGTGACATTGTTTATTTCTTTGTTCATATTTTGTAGATTGTATGTAATCACTGTTAAGGTGTTAACTGTCAATTCTTGGTGGAAAGATATTATATTTTAAAAAATAAAACACAATTCATTTGTACTACTTCCACATATTTATAATGACCAGGACCGGTTTCGCTCATCACGCAGAGCATTATCAACTGATGATAATGCTCTATAATGCTCGTGATGAGCGAAACCAGTCCTGATCATTATAAATATGTGGAAGTAGTACAAATGAAATGTGTTTTATTTAAAAAAAAAAGATTGTATGTAAGTTAATGTTGATTTTTTTTTCTCTTTTCGAAGGCATTGCGCCACGGCACTCTTAAATATCGCCTCGTGGGACACCAGCGACCCGTTGCACAACGGTTGTGTAGCACTAGTCTATGTTATCATTGTAAGTTTAAACTAATATAAGCTTAAATTAATCTGTTGATTAGTCATGTGTTCGTAAAATTTTTCTTTAGATAATTTATTTACCCAATGGGTTATCCATCAGGTCAATTTTATTCGCGATCAGTTTAATATGAGAGCAATTATCCGCGATAAATTTCAATCGATCAGTTTTAGGTGAACCTAATCGAAGAACCCCTTGTTCTATACTAACCAAGAGAGAGAGAAAAGAATACGCTGATGAAAGAAAATCCTTTTAATTTATTGAACGATGCAAAAAATTCATTCGAAAATTTTGTAGGTTTTATGGAGTACTCTTCAATAATATATAAATATGAAAGCAAAAGCTAGTTAGCATGTGAAGAGCTTTCGATGGCAATTTCTTTGTCTCATAAAAACATGCATTTTTGTTTAGAGAATTCATTCCTCTTTTTATGAGACAATTCGGGAAGGCAGCTGCGTCCTTTATCACAGACAATAAACAGAAAATGTATAGGAATATGACGAAACTCACAATACCAGAAAATGGGGTCAAGTGGTGATATCCCTTTTGTTTGCTTGTCTTCTTATACTCGCATTTGAATGTCGAATAGGAAAATAATGCTGGAACCGAAATCGTCCCCATAATATTTTACCGTTCCAATTTTTAATAAATGTTCAGAAATATACTTCCTACCGAAAAAATATTTTTTTTAAATAACAAAATAATACACGAAATTAAATTACTATTCTGATTTTATTAAAGAAATTAAAGAAATGAGCAAAGTTCTTCAAATATTACATTTTTATACCTCCAAGAACACGTGTAATGAAACAGGTAGACTATACGCCCCATAACTTTGGACTTTTTACTATACTGATACGCTTTTTGTATAGTGCACAGAGCCTGTCAGCGTATTCGCTATTCAGTGTATGGATTCCGTGAGCCTAGATTCTAGAGAATAGTGGAATGTTAAAAATTGATAACTCTAAATTTCGAGACCTAGTTTCACTCATACCTAATTATAAATCGAACAAAACTCTATAGCTATCTTGTCTATTGTTAAAACTACAAACAATTTTTTTATTTTTGTAAAGATAATTTTTCTCGATGAGGTTTTCAGTTTTTAAATGGCTTACAATTAAATTCACTTTAGTTTTCACTCAATATAAATACTCACACTTTGAAATCGATAGTTTCACAACGCTGTAATGAAATGTCACTTATTCTTTACTACTTGCAACATAGGATTTTCCACCATAGACTATTTTACTTGTCGCAACTCTATATTAGGCCGCTTGTATTGTCTTTGCTCCACGCATTAGAATTTATTCACTAGTATATTATAAGAGTGGTATTTATGAAGAAGCAGGGTTCTAAGTGGACATACAATATGTTAATATAATTTATTTCAATGTCCATAATATACAAAATTAAAATAATCCGTTTCAAAGTCAAGCCATCAAAATTAGTCCGTGGGACTTTGTTAAAAGAACCCGTTTCGAAGTGAAAACTATCAAAACCAATGTTTGAGTGTACTAAGTTAATACTATCTTATACAAAGTGCAAACTATCGAAATAAAAGTTCATGTGTACCAAGTGAATACTACCTAACACAGAGTGCAATTATTTATAACCCTTTTTAAATTATCTGCCCATTAAAAATATTCATAACAAACTGTAAATATGTATAATTTTTCGAAATAGAACATTCAAATTTTGTCTTTACATACATTTTGTCACTTGCCTTTCAGCATTCTCATGCATTCGAGTACACAGATGAACTCGACCCGACACTTATTAAATATTTCATAAAAACATTATGAAAAAATACGGTCACTAAGTCTAGGAACTGTATTAATATCTTAGTTAATTTAAATACTCATGCGATAAAAATGAAGTTCAACCGTAGTTACAAAGCGTATAAAAATGTAAAAACAAATTAAAAATTCAAATTTGATAATGGGAAATTCCATCATACACCCTCAGCCGATACCTTAAATTATATTTTCTCTGCTACTTTTGCCCAATTATCAGAAAACTTTCATACACACCAAGAAACTCTTTAATTTCTAGTAACAACTGTTTTTGTTTGAAAAACTAAAATCTACAAAGGAATGCGATTTTTAATTAATTTACTCGAAAACATTCTATGCTTCGAAAGTTATTTTAAATATGTATAGCTTACTTTTATTAAAACACCAGTTGGAAATACTGCTTCCGAACAATGACAAATGACACCATTTGTATGGAACGACATTTCTGCCAATAAAGTACTCGGTGTAATGTAAAACAATATGCCACGAATCAGCGTCAGAGAATTGATTACCGTTTGCTTTGTATCCTTAACTCCATTTGTTTTTCTTTCTGTCAAATGGAGACAATCTCAATAAGTGAAAAAAATATAAACAATTCACAATCTAAATGATTTTTTTAACTATGTACAATAACCATACGGACTCTTAATGGAGGTATATTAACAGAAATTTTCAATGAGAACTGATTATTGCTTTGTTGCTCAAACTGTCTTTTTCGAATAGAGTAAGAAAAAGGCTATGTTAGGAATTCAATAGTGTATAGTTAATCGGTCTTAACACGCCCGATTTTTATAATTGGGTAAGTGGGAAAATTTATGCATGCCTTTAAACAGAAATCAATAAATTGATTGAAAAATCAATTTATGAAACTGTCCGTATTGGTATTCAAACTCGTCAGCAGCACAACCGAAGCCAGAGATATTGACTACTTCACCACGGACCCGACAAATAATTGGTATGTATTTATGTTTTCTTTTTAAACTTCTATCTAAATATTCGTATTTTCTATGGATACGGCGGTAACTTTGTGGAAATTCATTTTTAATATAAAATTAAAATTGATAACTTTGTTATTCCACTGGTTTTATTACTAACGTGACGCGTTTCGTTCTTTAAGAAGTATCTTCAGATTAACCTGCTAAGTTAGGTTAGTTAAGATAGGTTAGTCTGAAGTTAATTTAGTCTAAAGATTCTTCTTAAAGAGGCGAAACGCGTCATGTTAGTGATAAAATCGGTCCAATAACAAATTTAACAATTTTTAATCTTATATTTTTATCTATTCGTCTTGTAGCGTTTGATTATTAAATCAGTAGATTTGGTCACAGTCTGTATTATCGACAAGAAGAACCAACGATACATAAGCGGCACAATTCCAAACATCAGATTTACTGTCAGTGTACTAAAATTAAAACAATTTTACCTTTAATCAACCCTATGAAAATCACATCTTCATTTGAATTTTATTAGTGTAAGATTAATGGACTAATAAAAGTTTAACTGTCAAACCTATGTTATGATAATTGATTGAGTGTTAAATAATCAATGTCCATTCTTTATTAGTAAAGGTTTGGAGAATAATGTTAGGATAACTCCCTATTATACAAGCACTTAGCATCAATTATTAAAAGTCAATATTTTACATTATTTGTTTCCTGCCAATGTGAAGCAAAGTTTTTGGCAAGCCTTGTCAGATACTGGCTTGTCCAAAATGAAGGTGAAAGTTGTAATTCGTAAATATGCCAATTTATAAAAGGCGACGTTTTACCTGATTTCATATCCCTTACACTTCATTTAGAAAAAAAAGAAAACGATTTTGTTTACAAACTCAACCATCCACTTTTTAATGAGATTCTAAAATGTAATGAGATTAATAAAAATGCTTGTAATACGCCTAGATCAATAATATTAGTTTCGTAGCCTTGTTAGAAAGTTTTTGAGGTCTATTAAAATGTATCGGATAGCTTCAGTCGTTAGACTGTTTGGGATGGAAAAACAATTGTAAGGTCCGCAGAAATCCGCCGCAGATTTAAAGCGAAACAACTTATTATTTTTTCGTACGAAATATTTGTGTAGTCAAGTCTAACCTCACACAAATAAAGATATTTAATCAATTGTATGAGAGCTTTAATATCATAACTCAGAATATCCATCAATGTTTTGTGTTTGGCAAACCCAAAATAACCGTTTTCATGCTACAGTTACAAATAGTTTGATACAAATAAAACTGTGGAACAGACGCTTACACCATGATTTGTAAACACACTACTGACCATGACAATACAAGTCTGCACTCTCATTGGCTGGAATAGAGACCGTTAGCATAGAAAATTACAGGGCATTAGAAAATATAAATTTGAAAATTAACAAAATTTTCACATTCATTTATGATGGGAGTTTGAAAGTTTAGAAAGATATTTTATAATTTAAATTATATAAACTGATTTTTTGCATACACTGGAGACAATGAGCTATGATACTAGACGCTTCATATATAAGGTAGAAATCCTTAAACAATTCTAGGTATTATATGAAAACGTTTCAGGTTTAAATGCGTTTAAGCTATTTATTAAGTGATATACTTCCTGTCTCATAAATAAATTCAGTCGTCCTGCTTAAAAACTCTTGTAGGTTTTGACGCCATCACTGCACACATCAAAACCTTTCTACCAAAAAAAACTGTGTTTATTCATCAAGCCTGAACAGCTTGTTCTCAACAGTTAGATGAATAGCTTTGCCTCACTTAACCGCATTTGGGAAATACTGTAATAATATAGCAATGGGAAAAGTCAATCATTTTCCCCAACTGACCGTTAGAATATAAATCTGAATAAACACTTTTAAAAAAGGTAGCCAGAATATTTCACCCTCAACCCTCTCACGAATACATACCTACATATTTGCAGGATGCGCTTAATTGTTCGGCGGTTGTTTCCATGGAAACGTCAGGGGGATGACAAGCCACCAGTCTGGGGGATGAATGGAGAAGGCTTTAGTTGGGCTGTATGTGAAACTCATTTGGATGATTTTTCACGGAAATTTATTTCGGAAACGCTTGCGGTGATATTCTGTGGATGGATTCGGCCAGTGATATTAGGAAAATATTTTCTCTCATCTCAATTTTACATTTTCATCGAATTTTAATTTGGCCAATACAGGTACACGTAACGTTCGTTTTATTTTTAAATTTGTTTAATAAATAAACGTATATCAAATTTATTCCATGAATTTCCGCGAATCCTTTTTAGCGTATCGATTTTAGTCCTTAGAGAGATTACAACACCGTTCTAACAAGAAGGGTTCTGTTTTCCCATTATTTTTTATACATGAAGATTATTTTAATTGCTATCTTTATTTAATTTAACTTAATTGGACTATTTTTATAAATATGAGTTGTACTTACGGCATCCAATTAACTGGAGATAATTACTAACCGGTACTAATTATTAGTAAACGGTGATTTACCTTGTTTATATTGGTTGTTTTTTATGTTATTTTTAAACTAATTTTGATGATATTTTCGATGAATAGGGTGTAACTTGGTGATAATTCATTTTTAATAAAAAAATACAATTGATAACTTTGGAAGAGCCAGTGGAATAATAAAGTAATCAATTATAATTCGACAAGTTTTGATGAATTTGTAATTGAAAACGGATACAAAAATATATCAACAAGGTGTACATTTATAGTGCGTTAAATTCTTTTTTTTAAATAAAACAAAATTTGTTTGGACTACTTTCACATTTTTATAATCATCAAGACTGGTTTCACTCATCACGAGCATTATCAACTGATAAAAATGAAATCATAGCACGGCTACATATATACATAAATAGTATACGTATAATTCGTAATGATTATATATTTTAATTTAAAATTAAAATTGATGACTTAGTTATTCCACTTGGTTTATCACTAACGTGACGCATTTTGCTTTTTAAGATGCATCTTCAGACCAAGCTAAAGGCAAAACGCATCACGTTAGTGATAAACCTAGTGGAATAACTATGTTATCAATTTAAATTTTATAACACAAAGTTACCGCCGAATCCATAGAACATATCATTATATATTGCTCAGATTATAGATTTTTAATGTGACTTCATTTTTTATTTCAGATCAGTATTTATTGATTTGTACGAGGTTCTTAACATTTAAATTGTAGACTTTTTAATTTCGTTTTTATATAATTTGTTGGATTACCTGTAAATTCTTGTCATAGTTCTTGAACCTACTGTTTTATATAGGTCATAATTTTTAACATTCTATTTTATATAAATACCTCAGTATTTATTTTATTTTTATCAGTTGATAATGCTCGTGATGAGCGATTCTGATAATTTCAAACATGTAGAAGTAGTACTAACAAATTGTGTTTTATTTTAAAAATATAACACCTTTCCACCAATAATTGACAGTTAATACCTTAAGAGTGGTGTTAACTTATATCTACAACCAACTTAATACCACAACTATGAAGCACTCTATTAGACGGTGATGTATAATTTTCATCCTGATGTAAAAGCTAGCTATCTCCTATTACACTTAGTTTACTTAAACTGAACAGTATGTTTGCATGGTAGGTATTTTATTTAGATAGATGGATGCTTACAGCGCCTCATCCTCTCTTTGAAAGCCAACATTATTTATGCCACGGACGTCAGTCGTTCTTCCACTTTTAACGTATTATCGCAATATGTTTGAAACGACGTCGCACTATTCTATTCATTCTCTTTATAAGGGTGCCTTGCTTTTTAAACACATCCTAGCGGCAGACCAAACCAAAGTCTCATAATAAATTTAGAAAATAGAATAAAAAATAGTGTAATTGATTGTCGGAGAGCGTTGTGTGTTTCATGTCTCAATATTTCGCGTTTTACCATCAAATGCTCGAATCAATTTCTCTTTTACATTTACAAGAAATGGTTTTTACATCTAATGATTAATTGTTGTATAATTTAGATGCAGTTTTGTAACTTTTTACCATAAACATACTTGAAACAGTGACGTAATTGAGAGAGGTAGGTTATCTGTGCCTGAAAAGGATTTTTAGAGATTTTATTATGTTAAATACAAATGAATACGAAACAAGTAAAAATGAGTAATGTCCCATAAACATAGAAATGTACAGATAATACTCTTAATAATTTATTTACACAAATATAAACCACTTTTTCAATGTAAATAATTTGCAAGTTTAAATCTTATTTAGTCGTAAATCTTATTGAATTCTAGTTCATTTTCAAGATCTTGTCAAGATTTGTATCAGTAATAACAACAGAAGCTTTGCCATGTAAATGCCAATTCAATTAATTTATTGACGATTATAACGGAGAAAGGAGTTCTATTTTTAAATAAAGCACATTTCTTTTGTACTACTGCCACATGTTTGTAATGATCAAGAAAGGTTTCGCTCATCGCGAGCATTGTCAATTGACGCTGTCCTGATCATTATAAACATGTGGAAGTAGTACAATACAACATGTGTTTTATTTAAATGTACATATAAACAACAGTTATGAATGAATGGAATTAATATAAACCATCGTGAATAAACTTAATTTAAATCGTCGTTCAAATTATTAATTCTGAAGACGTTCGAATATAAAACAAAAGGTTTTTTTAAATGTTAGATAAATGAAAATATGCATGTTTGAATTTTACTTAAATATTGGACCATTTTTATCCTCTGACACATTTCTTGACTAAAAATTTATTCTTTACTTTTTTCGTAGAAATTCCACTTTTAAAAATGGTCCTCAATTAAAACAAAGAAAATTTTTAAATGAAAATATGAAAGGAGAAAAAAGCTTTTTCATTTCACTATTTACAGTGGGCGTAAAAGGTATTTTGTTTGAGTTTAAATTTTCACCGTTTTCTATTGTCATAGTTTAAATATTATTATGATCAATTAGCAAAAATAATATCTAAAAGCTTTGTTGGAATAAAATTTCTTTTGTAAACGCTCCGTCATCATTCAATTGAACTGTATAAAGGGTGCTTCAAAGCTCTCCGAAAATTCAATTATGAAGCAATTATGACGCGCTAACGAGCCTATACTTAGCAAAATACTAATTATTATTATGGTATTTCACACGCAGATAAAGCTTGGCGTATAAAATATAAGCTCTAATGAAAATCGTTTAATAAAAATATTTTTTTAACCCTGATACATATTGTATGGTAATGTGGGAAGTAATCAATAGAGTCGATGCAAACTTCGCGTATTAAGTGATTAAAAAGGCCAACACCCGGTAAAGAAGTCAACAATTTCAGTGAAGACTGGTGAAGAATGCGTGGAAACTAATCAACATAGACGACGCAAATTCTGCATACGTAATTATAAAAGTGGACGCCCGGCAAGGCAGTCATCAATTCAAGTTTTGACTGATGTAGAAAACAATACAACCTGAAGACGGATGAACAGTATAAAGGAACCTATATTCTGTCGTTGCGCCTGCAAACACTTGTTCAGAACCATATAAACGTCACTTAAAAATACCATTCTATACCTAAAATTGGATCTCTTTAACTATACAAAATTTGGAATACAATTTAATAAAAAGGAAATAACGGTCTTTCTTTTAATGTCTACACTCTTTGCAGTTATTTTGTATTTTTCTTCATCATACAATCTGCTTAGTGTATGATGTTTACAGTGTAGTTTAGAGAGTAAAACTAGAAACAAGCATAAATCGTCCACCATTAAGCTCGTCTTTTAAAAATGTAATTATCATGAAAATATAGCTCAAGGAGAGCGATTAACTAGCTATCTTATCCTTCAATACCTCTCCAAAAAACAGTCGAAGGGCAATTTAACTACCAGTTCTAATAAAACAACTTCTGTTGTGAAGATTCATAAAAAGTCAGACATTTTGAAAAGAAACAGACTTGATAGTGATTTCATATAAACTCAAAATTGAAAAAAATTGGATGTACGTTCATGGATTCAAATCAATAAATACCAATAATTTGGAAGTTGAAATAATCGAGAAGGCATTTTTAATTAAAATTATTACTGATTTACGTTTGTAAAATAAGAAAAAATGTCCTGACGTAGCCAACCATGACTTGAAGTAAGACAATCTATAAAAGGTTTAATTTTAATTAAAAATTAAACATTACGGAATGAAAATACATAAATTATTTATATATTATACCTATGCTGTAAAGTGTTGTGTTAATTACAAATTAATATTTTACAACGACGGATTTCGTATGAAATATGGATAAGTAACGGAATATTTAAAAATAACAAACTATATTTTCAAATAAATTATTATAGCAAAATATAAAACCAAATATTTCATCGGATTAAAGAAGAGTTTTAGCCACCTTATATTTATTATGATTATTAACCCCACACAGTTATTTTAATTTTTTTAAGGCAAGCTTTAGTTACGCTAAACAAATTTACGATTAAAATTTGATAAAATATTTTGGTGGGTATACAGTTTTTTAAAATTCTTTTTTGGTAAAAATGCTATATTCTAAATTGTTGGAATTTGTAACAAAAAATGTTTTTATGCACCGCTCAGCTGAAACGTATATTATAACAAAGTTTAAGGATGTCTGTAAAATATTTGAAACAATGAATAGTTTATTATGTGCTGTACCAGTATCTATTGGTATTATTTGAGTATGCAATAAACTAAAAAAAAATGAATTATCTTCAACTCTATTGTTTCGTAATACAACATTGTATTAACAACGTGACACACCCTGGTTTTTGTTAAGTATAAGTGTCATTAGTGTCCTGAACTGAAATCGGCCTGCGGAAAACAGCAATATTTCGCAGAATAGGCTCTTTCTTGTTGCCAGGCGTTCAAATAGCCCCCGGCTTCGGCCGCTGGACGAGTCCATTTTACGGAAAAGGGTAGCTCCAACTTTGCACGGAGTTTTTTTTTAATTTTTGTAGGGCGTCGATTACGATCCGCTGAGCGCGACGAGCTGCGGTCTCGTGGCAGCGGAGGTGACGTGACGATGTGAATTGTTTGTTTGTTTTTGATTTGCATTGGACTTTATTTAAATTCGTTGTGTCATTTGTATTATAACTTAAAGTAAATTCAGTTGCTGAATAAATGTTAAATGTAGAATCAATTTTATGTGTTAAGATTTATATATTTGTGTAATGTTAAACCACTGCATCTTGAATGGAAAATAAATAAGTTTTGAACCGGATTTGAAATGGTGTTTGTCTGAGATCAGCCCTTCCAGGACTCCGGATAACATGCCGCTCGCCTCTCTTCGATCCGGGGTCTTCTCATTTTTGTCGCCCAACTTAGTGGCCATTGACGGTTTGTGACACCTCAGGATTCACCCCCTGAGGACTCATGCTCTGAAGATGCAGTGGCTTTGAACTGTGGTTCATGGCGCCCAACCGAATTTTAACCTAACTTCAAGAATTTCAAATCGCCGAACGCACACTAAGAATCCGGACCCTGCCCTGAAGGTGGACTTCAAGATCAGGACCAAACAACCAGTCAGCTTCCCGGCGTCTTACTACGAAACCCCAGCTTCAAAGGCAAAACTGGCGGGAGTCGTCGGCGAAAGGTGCTTGGCCTCTGTTACTTTTCACGAAGCCCTACTTCTCGTCTGGCCGCTCTTGACGTCGTTCGTGCTGACCTATGAAGCCTGCTGGGCCTGTTGTGTTTTCAACCAGTGAGACCTACTGTGGCTGTTTGTTCTCAATCCGCGAGGCCCACTGTGCCTGTTAGATTTGCAACCTGTGAGGCCTGCTGTGTCTGTTTTGTTATCAACGAGTGACGCCTACTGTAGCTGTTTGTTTGCAATCCGTGAGGCCCGCTGCGCCTGTTATATTTGCAACCTGTGAGGCCTGCTGTGCCTATTTTGTCTTCAACGAGTGAAGCCTACTGTGGCTGGTAGATTTGCGACCTGGGAGGCCGTTTTGCCTGCCATGCTGCCTGTAAAGACGAGAAGATGCTAATAAACCTGCCCTGCTAAACAAGGACGCTGCGGATGCCTTCTCGGGAGGAGATGAGGCCGTCTGCCTGTGAAGAGGAGATGCTGCCGACACACCTGCCCCGCCGACCGAGGACGCTGCGGATGCCTTCTCGGGAGAAGATGAGGCCGTCTGCCTGTGAAGAGGAGATGCCGCCGACACACCTGCCCCGCCGAGCGAGGACGCTGCGGATGCCTTCTCGGGAGAAGATGAGGCCGTCTGCCTGTGAAGAGGAGATGCCGCCGACACACCTGCCCCGCCGAGCAAGGACGCTGCGGATGCCTTCTCGGGAGAAGATGAGGCCGTCTGCCTGTGAAGAGGAGATGCCGCCGACACACCTGCCCCGCCGAGCGAGGACGCTGCGGATGCCTTCTCGGGAGAAGATGAGGCCGTCTGCCTGTGAAGAGGAGATGCTGCCGACACACCTGCCCCACCGAGCGAGGACGCTGCGGATGCCTTCCTGGGATAGGAACAGGACGCCTGTTGGCGTAGGAAAAATTGCACCACCGCCCGTTGTGATGCCGATCGCGACATGACCTGTGTTGTGGCCTCGTGTGTGACGACCGACGCGCTGCCACGCGTGTGTTTTTAAGACTTGATTTTTTTGTGTTCTTTATTGTATATTGTATCTTGTTTTTGTGTGATTATTGCTACGCTGTCCGAACTCAGTTCATGGACACTAGAAGTATGGGGGTTTGACACACCCTGGTTTTTGTTAAGTATAAGTGTCATTAGTGTCCTGAACTGAAATTGGCCTGCGGCAAACAGCAATATTTCGCAGAATAGGCTCTTTCTTGTTGCCAGGCGTTCAAATAGCCCCTGGATTCGGCCGCTGGACGAGTCCATTTTACGAAAAGGGTAGCTCCAACTTTGCACGGAGTTTTTTTTTTAAATTTTTGTAGGGAGTCGATTACGATCCGCCGAGCGGGATGAGCTGCGGTCTCGTGGCAGCGGAGGTGACGTGACGATGTAAATTGTTTGTTTGTTTTTGATTTGCATTGGACTTTATTTAAATTCGTTGTGTCATTTGTATTATAACTTAAAGTAAATTCAGTTGCTAAGTAAATGTAAATTTAGAATCAATTTTATGTGTTAAGATTTATATATTTGTGTAATGTTAAACCACTGCATCTTGAATGGAAAATAAATAAGTTTTAAACCGGATCTGAAATGGTGTTTGTCTGAGATCAGCCCTTCCAGGACTCCGGATAACCAGCCGCTCGCCGCTCTTCGATCTGGGGGTCTTCTCAAACGCTATATTCACAACGTACCTAAGTAAAGTGTGTATTTTGAATACCAAAGGCAAAACATGCACTTAGATATGTTTTCATTAATTTCATCGAGAGCAATGTAACAATCAAAAATAAAAAGTTACAAAAAACGATCTTGTATTTATTAAAGAAACAGAAAATGTTTGAGTGCAACATGCTGTGAAAGAGTTTTGGTCCTGTCACTAAGGATAACAATACAATATTGTCGTTTCCATTGCAATAATGTGTATCTGTAAAATTTAAATTATTATGGTAAGCATAAAATCTAACTTCATCTAATTGAAACAACAATAAAAAAGCGCAATTAATATTAAATATATATATATTCGTACGAGGTAGACGACGGACTTTGGCTTAATCACAATGGAAGCTAATGAAAACATTTCCTCGAAAAATTATTACTATTTTATTACTCTTATTATTTTTTTGAGATTTTTTTGTTAAAAAAGTATAAATAGAATTTCTTGTTGCTCTATTTTTCCAAAAAATATATTCATTATAATTCTACTTTAAATATCACCCAGAAAAAGTGCGAGATAACGAACTTTTTGGTACATTTCAAAAATCTTTATAGGATCGTTATATTCAATAAATTGCAAATTCCGTAACAATCAATTTCTTAAAAATACTTTGTTCTACAATTTTGTCTCAGACATCAAGTCTCGATAACTTACAATAAACCCTGATTTAGTCACGGCGTAATGCAAATAAAAGGATTTCTGAAAAACAGGTGTTGACTTTTTGCTAGACAGGTTAGAAAACTTTACTATTTTCATTTAAGTAAACGTGCAATAGTGTAAACAAATACTTTGAAACTACAATTATAACAGGAACAAAAAAAATATTTCGACGTTTCTTATTTTTTAGGTGACGGAAAACGATTAACGATTTTCGTGAAATGACAGAAAAACCTACTTACTCGCTTTAAAGGCGATTTTTGTAGTATTAATTATACAAAAAGTTGAAAATATATATTAGGATGTACAATTTTGCAATGAAAACGACGATATATTGAGCCAGAAATTGTCATATTTGTTAAATACTCATTACTTAAATTGGGCCAGATATATATATATCACTCTTAGATTAATGGTTTGCCTTGCAGGTTTCGTCACATTTTGTAATCTTGAGGAATGACGAAGCATTGGAAAGCCGCGAATTCACTGAATAGATAAGAGTGCCGTAAGACTAACCAGCGCTACGGGTCAGCGATTGGAATATGAAGACAGAGAACCAATTGGAGATTCGATGACATGCAAAGATGGCTAAGTTTCACTACAGGATGTCGCACTACAGGAAAGTAGTTTTATTGGCCGTCAAAATAAGAATTCCGACTAGATAGCACGGCAAATCTAGTTGGTTGGGTACTGTTGTAGCTTTTTCATTTATGACAAGAGTTAAATATTGGAAAGATGAATTGGATTAGTAATTTTTAAACTGAAAGTTAATGGATAAAGAGAAAAGGTTTACTTTAATAACTTAATGGTTTTCAATGCTCCACAGGGACTACGTTCTTTTACTTTGATTATGACGAATACTATAATTATTAATAATATAGCAAATACTTCAATACTCAATATTAATTATACTGTCACGATTACTCATGTCACCGATGTTCTTTTCCCATCCCTAGCTATGATATATTCCAGATTCAATCCATCAGTCTGAAAATTCATATCAATCAAACGACCTGTATAAAATCCAGCCGATAAGGCAAGGCTGCGAGATGAAAATCAAGATGGGAATTCGAATTTAATAGGGCGATATAAAATATATCCGAACAAAGCGCGAATTGATTTTTACGCAATGTATCAAGAGCAAATGAGAGTGTAGAGAAACAAAGTAAGCCAGTCATAAACCGAGGCTTATCTTTATCTTAGTATAAAAGGACCATTGAACCGATGACGCTTATTGGAAATTCAATTTACGAGAATGTAAAAATTGCAATGAAATAATACGGATTTGGGCCGAATTATATATAACATTCGTCTTACGTGAAGTAAATAGGTATGGTAATAAAGTTTTATGGTAGCCTTTATCATAGAATACATGTTTTAATAAAAGTTGTATCACGATTATCAAAAATGTTCTATCTCACCGTCAAAGTTGTTTCCGTTCTGTCACTGTACTATTACTATTTCCTCGACGACAGATTTTAGCAAATCGTTAATTCAATACATTTTAATTCATTCATCGTTAAAAAAAATACTTTTTGTAAAATGGAAATTTAACACGTTCAACAAATCGATCTGAAAATAACGAACTACATTATTGGTACTGAGAGATTTTCACCCTTACCTAGATTACTAAACATGATATATATTTAAGATTTAGTCAATCTTTTATACAAACAACATATTTGAATTCTTTAATGTAACAAATTTAATACAACAGGTGATTTATCTACAGAAAACATATTTTATTGTCGCCTTCTGTAAACTATCACTTAAAGCTTTCCTTGGCAATCAGAATATTTCAGATTTAGTCTTGGCTAGATTAATATAAAATCGTGTTCTTCTCTTTTCACATCGAAATGGCTTAGAATTACTTTACCTCAAGTGACTTGTTAGTTACTGTTTTCCATTATTTGTTGTTTTTCAAGATAGTTATTTTACGTATCAGAATGCTCAGTACTATAGGGTGCACCTGAATTTACCCGTTTTTGCTTTTACTACCATCGGGACGAATGTTAATCGTTTTTCAGTAATTTCTTTCATCTGAACTCTCCACCCTATATGCACACATTTACTTTCTTTTTAACTTAATACGCAGTAAGCCAATAATATCTATGGCTGTCCTAAAGACGCTGAACAAAGTAATGCTTCATCGGATGAGCTTTTAGGAATTGTGTTCTTAACTTGAATTCTAACAGAGATTTAATTTAAGAGTAAAGCGGCTGTCAACCTGTGCAGAAGCACGGGTGGACCCATGTGGACGACGGCCAATAAATAGTATTGTCGACCCTCCGTGTCTTTGCTTCCGATCCAGTATTGACATCTCGTCTGGGATGCCAACCGTCTTGATTAGTTTCCAACAAGCTATAGAAATTAAAAGATAAATAAATTACATTTATAAAAGACGTGCTTAAATGTTTAGCGATCGAATTTAAAGTCATATATATAAATAAAAACATAACAGAACAGTATGACTTTCGAAAAGAGAATCTAATGAGGTGTTGTAATTAATTCGTAACAACGTGTAGATCTTAAGTGCTTTATCATCCAAAAAATATAATAAAAGCAGCGGATAAATTTCCTTCACGCCTCGACATTAGGGTTGCTAAAAGCTTGGTAAAACGCCTTTCAAAGAAAGCTCCGGAAAAATTCTGATAAACACATTACTTTGTTTCTGAACACAAAATTCCTTACTCTAGTTATTACTTTAATAAATATTTACGGATTCCGGGATAAAAGATTTTTTGGCTTGTTTATTCAAAAGATTTCTAATAATCTACTTTATTTATTATAAAATATATTTTTCTCGTTTCTGAGAAACCATAATTTAAAAATCCTTTGAAATTTAGAGTGTTTTGTAAACAAGTTTTACTTCAAAATAAACATTACATGAATCAAAATATTTGTTTAATAAATATATCGTTGGCATTGAATTCTTTACGTCTGACTGGGTCACGGGTTTAAACCCTAGTATGAACAGTTTCATAAATTGTTTTTTCAGTCGTTTCTATTCAAAGTTATGGATTCTACTATGTCTAAAATTATACTCCACCTTTCTGAACCATTAAAACGAGGCGTAGTGGGATAGATTAGCTAACTATGAGTCCTGTCCTAGTTCTATCCTTCTATATGTACTCTCTTTGAAAAAGAAAGGTTCAGCAACAAGTAGAAAAACTTCCTTTGAGATAAGTTACATTAAGAGTTTACATGCTATACGCTGGAAGCGGACATGGCTTAAAAAAATTGTAATATTTAATGCTAAGTAGTTGTATTTAAAATTAATTTGATTTAAAACCTTACTTTTTAAAATTCTTCTAAATGTAGCAAGTAGAGAGAAAATATTTTTCCAACTTAGATAAAAGTTGTGCAAGGCAAGTTGACGATATTTTCTCCACTTTGTGATCTTTTAAATTATTATTTATACTAAAATTTTCCTTTGTCAAAGCTTCATCATGTGAGAAAAGACAAAATCAAGGAGAATATCATTTCAAAAATACATAAACGTACAAAAACTATACGTTTTAATATAAGTAACATCTTTAAATTGAAATCCGGTTCCAGGAGTTATATCTCAAAAAGATATTAATATTTCAATTTTTAATTTTAACCTTTTGTAATGCAAACATGTCGACGTCCGTGGCGCAGTTGCTTTCGTCGCTGGCTACGGTTACGGATGTCTCGGGTTCAATTCCCGGTGCAGACGGTTTTCATAGATTGATCTTTCAATCGATTTATGGATTTCTGTTCGTAGTCTGAGTCCTTCCTCCCACCAATCCCATCCTCACGGGGCGTAACGAGAGCGATTAGCTAACCACTAGTCCTGTCATAGCCCTATCCTTCTATTCCTACTCTCTTCGAAAAAGAAAAGAGAGGTTGAGCAACTGAGTGACAAGCAGTTCTCGTAGAAAAAAAAATTCTGTTAAGATACCTCCATTAGGAGACCATATGCTCCACATTGGGAGTGGACATGGAAAAAAAAATGAAAACATGTCTTTGAAATAGTTTGACACTTTAATACCAGTTTAATCAAGAGAGATTTAATATTGTCAGCAAATAGAGGTTGGTAAAAAGATACTGTTTAACGTTTGAATTGGTATTTACATCGTAAAACTCCGTTATACTTAAAGAACTAATGATAACAAGCCGACATAGCCTTTCGCATTATTTGAGAATCCTTGTAGCTTAATAAACTGTTTTTTTTTAATTCCATTTAAAAAAATGGTTAACTTCTAAGCAAAATATTCTTATCGTTGTTATTTTTTATCAAAAATTTCATTCAAATATTTCTCATCATTTGAAAATGCTGGTAAAATGCGATATACTGTATTTCCGTAACGATTATCTTATAAATAATATTTTGTCGTACTTTTATCTTGTATAAAAACGCTAGACACAGTTTATTGTCTGTCAATTTAAGTCCATTCGTGTGCTCGAATGCCTAAAGATGCCGAAGGGCGAAACCCAGGTCGTTGGTGACAAATACATGGAAATGTACAAAATCTCAACAATTCAAATTTGTTATTGAAATTTCATCAAGCACCCTCAGTCGATGTCCTAAATTATAGATTATATAAAATATGTCGTGATATTTTTAATGTAAATAATGAAACCATCACTATTTTTTTTAAGAAAGAAGTCATTTAATAACAATATAGGACATTTAAAGATTTTTCTAAAGCATTAATTATTTTACGAGTCTTCCCAGAAAACATCTTGTTTTGTATTTTCGACAGTGATTGTTAGTCGTCATTGAATATAGAACGCAACCAGAGATGCCAAAATGAGTAAAAACATATTAAGATTGTCATATTATTGAGGTAATAATGTATTTTATTTTCAATACGTCTTCATTATAAATAATAACACCATTTCAACGGTGATTAGCTTTACTATACACTTGGCACCCAAAGTTAAGCGTCGTTCAGTTTTGTGTTGGGATTGTCTCGGCAGCGATCGCCAAGACTTAGTGGCCTTTTTTTTCATGTCCGCTCCCAAAGTGGAGAATATGGCCTCTTAATGGAAGTACCTTAACAGATTTTTATTGTTAATAAGTAATTTGCCTAACGAGTTTTTGCATAGAAAGCCAGCATAACACTATCAGCGAGTTGTTTTTTTTTATTTTAAAGCTTGTACAACATAAATAACTAATTCTATACCAGTTCCTAGGTTGTAGTATGTCTTTAGACAAGTTCCCGAAATATAGCATCCTTTCTGCTAATTTACTTTGTTCTTTGTTTGGCGATTTTCGAAATTTTAAGTCTGGTGTCAGTGTGGATCCTAGACTTTTTATCTCGTAAATAATATTTGTCGTATTTTGTATCTTCTATATAAACGTTAGACACTGTTTACTGTCTGTCAGTTTGGGTCCATTCGTGCGCTCGAATGCCTGAAGATGCTGAAAGGCGAAACCCGTGTCATTAGTGACAAAATACATGGAGGTGTACAAAATCTCAATAACTCAAATTTGATATTGAAAGTCCATCAAGCACATCAGTCGATGTCTCAAATTATATATTAACAGAATTTTTCTATGAGAACTGCTTGTTACTCAGCTGCTCAACCTCTCTTTTTTCGAAGAGATTAGGGATGGAAGAATAAGGCTAGGACAGGACTGGTTGTTAAATATTCGCTCTCGCTACACCCCGTGAGGATCGGATTGGTGGGAGAGAGGACACAGACTACGAACAGAAATCCATAAATCGATTGAAAAATCAATTTATGAAAACCGCCCGCATCGGGATTTGAACCCGAGACATCCGTAGCCGTAGCCAACGACGCGAATAACTGCGCCACGGACACCGATTTAGTGACTTAGGTACACTTCATTGTGAAAAAAATGTGAAAAAGGGTTGAAGAAAAACTCTCAGAGAGAATTTATAATCCATCTCCGTAAGACGCCGTAAATATTTAACATGTCAAAATAACACGATGCTCATACAGTTCTGTTACTTAGGTAGTTTTGATGGTGCCAGAATCAGTTGGCAATCTACGTTGATGGAAAAAAAAACACGTTAAAATGCGTTACAAAAAAGCTTTTACGGCAAACAAAGTCCTACAATTTAAAATTTACAGCATCGTTTTGCATAGTGCATTTTTACAATCGTATTTGTGCGCTCGTAAAAAGCTGGTCGGCAGTCAGTCAGTTGGCATGAGTCCCCACAGCGGACAGGCGATTGTAAATCGGAGGAATTACGAGTGCAGTGTTTAAGCCGAGGGTTATTGCCTGTAAAATGTGCATGGCCGCCATGTGTAAAGCTTCACACTGATGAACGGGTGGTTTCGCATTGTGCACCTCAATTCCAACTGAATGATCTGTAGGGTAATACATTATCATGTGCACAAAAAAATATATCTAAGATTTAATTTAATTTAACATAATAATAGACATCGACTGAGGGTGCTTGATGGAATTTCAATATCAAATTTGAATTATTGAGATTTTGTGGTGTACAAAATCTCAATAATCCAAAAAATATCTAAGATTAATACGAAAATGACTTTATTGTTTTTCTATATTGAAAGGAATTGATTAAATCTTTTCATAATAATCAATCAAACACCATAACATTACAATTAATAACAACGAATGTATAACTATTTCTGACAGATTGTACAAAAAAATCATAATTATGTTTCAATCTTATCTGTAATTAAACAATGTTTAGTACAAATTTCATTCAATAATTACATATTTTTAATTAGGTAAATTTGATATTGATTTCGATGTGAAACAGACAATGAAATTTACAAAACCTGAACATTTTTTCAAAAAATAACGAAAAACTACTCTTTTTCGAAATAAAGTTGTTTCCTGAGCGACATACTATGAAAATATAACTGAAATAACTAAAAAATAAACAAAGATAAACTTGTATTCCTTTTTCATCAATTAATCAATCTTTTACATGTTTTCATTCTCTAAAAATAACTAAAGGTGTGCTTCCTTTTATCAATTAATATTCATTGAAAGGTTTCTTCTGAATGAAAGCAATTAATAAAAACATAACTCTTGAATATTAGTTTGTGCTTATGTTAATATTAATTATTTTATTATTAGATTATATAAATTATAAGACATTGTAATGAAGTATTTAACGAAGACTGAGTCCATCGTTTAAGCTTTCTTTTCAGTCATATTTGCGATTAGAAATATTGAATATTTACCAATCTTTTAAATCTTATTTTTAAGTAATCTACACTGATGATCAAGTCTATGATATAAGTTAGATTTAATTGTCTAAACGGAATTGGATAAAAAAAACCCAAACGGCAATGACAGAAGTCAAAACGAAGACAATGTCGTTAATATTCATTTTTAAAGCCAATCGGCAGTACACCAAGTTTACCGAGAATTTTTGCCACTAACCTTCTATAGAAGAAAGTTCACATCAATGTACTATTTTTGATAATATTGGTAAGTAATAATATTGACGGAAACTAGGTAACTGCCCAATGCAATTCTTTATCTTGAATATAGGTGCATTAATTAAACCAGTTTAAAAAAAACACAGCAATTTATTTTATCAGTGAGTTTATTAATGCATATTTCTCGGCAGTCAATTATCCCTGTATATTGATTGATCTTTAGCTTGATTATTGTTAAATTGGAAGACGTCCATTTTGATATTATAATAATCTATGTGATATAAAATACTGCGAGTTAAGACTTTATCCTACAAGTTAAAATGTTCATTTACTGTTTACTCAGAACTTAGCAACTTCTGCCAGTACTGTGACGATATTATACTTTGTTATTTACTTGAGTGAGTAAAATAAAGGTTTCAATTATTCAACCACAATTATTAATTTACCGTTCATTTACATTGATTGGGGAGAAATCAAGGAAAACTTTTCTAGTTATCCACTTAGCAGTGTGAAAAACAAAACTGCTGTAGCATGTTAGGAAACTTTGTCAGTTTTTACTATGTATACAAGTATATTACAAGTAACTTCCTAGTAGTAGCTTTCATTACGGTAAAAGGTTAAAAGTTTCTACAGTTTCAGACGAAAAACGTTTAAGTGCTTCGATTTGGCGCCACATTCAGAATGTTTGTGTATAAGACGGTAAAACTTTACAATGCCATCATTTACATTTAAACTCTACATTTTTCTTCAAGAATGCTTTGTAATGACATTGTTATACTTTTGTCACAGTTGGCAATTGTTACGAATCGTGATAACGCTAAGTAACAATATTCTTACTTTTTCCTTAGCAAACTTATATTATATTGTCATTCATAGTACTTTGCGCTGAATCTCTAAAGATATTTTTTTCAGATCTATAAAAATGTCTTTTCTATAGTTTTATTAACCTACTAAAACCAGTACGTCTTCACATATTCCTGCATAAATTCTAGATGAGTACTATATTATTATACAAAAAATTTTGTCAGCTGAAATCTTTGACTGAGGAAAATATTTAAGAATAACCACTAAAGAATACGGGCTATGGGTGTTCAGGAAAGAAGGTGTCCAAGCGTATTAGGAATTGTTTGTTGTGTGAATTTAAGCATGCACAAAAAATTATCAAATTTAAAGAGTGACTCGAAGGTGAAGGTTTCTCTCGGAAGGTTGCTTACGCAATTTTTTTGTCATCTTACAGAGAATTTTCTGAAGAATCGATATTCTTATAGTTAATATAGTCAGCCGCTTGCAACATGCAATAAATACCTGGATTAAAAACGGTAAACTGCATTAGGATCTTCACCACTAGCAATCGTCTTGCAGGCATTGATTTTTATCCACTGTACTAATATGAGAAATAAAGTATTTAGTTCCACAAGGATCAAGTGTTTTTGTCAATATTGAAACAGTGAATATAAAAATTGTATGATATAACTCCGGGATTGAATTTTTAAAATCCTGTATAAAGCAAATGACTGAGATTTTAATCTCTTGTCGCAATACAAAATACAGTTTTTGCTGAAAGTCGTATCAAAAGCTTCCATAAACAAGAAATCATTTAAATTTATCATAAATTTATTATTTAAAAAATCAAAATTGAAATGTAGTAAAATTAAGTTTAGTGTGATGAAAATTTTCCAATTCACTTTGAAAATCCTGTGGAAAAGTGTGATTTTTTGCGTTATTGAAAACAAAACAACAACTTTCTAACTCATAATCTGTTCAGAAAAGAAAATCTTTCAAATATTCGAACTTAACAATTTGTTCGAAATAAAAACAATTCCCGGATTTTGTTAACTTTCGCAAACGAATAGTAATTTTTAGACAGAAAATATTCGTTTCAATAAAAAAAAATACAATCATACATGCTGCTCGTAAAAAAGTTTACATAACCTGATAAAAAAAATTTCAGCCGGTTAAACTTACTAACAGTGGTTTTTCAAAGAGATTATACAATTATTTTACATGATTGTAAAAGTTTTTCTGTACGTTTTGAAGAAAAACTTCTTTCCACGGACAAACATTGGAATCTTACACAACAATAAAAAATGTTTTGAAACAGCCTTTTCCAACATTTTAATATTGTATTTTAAATAACATAAAAACAAATATATTTTACAATTAATAAGTTTAATTGGCTTTGCTAGAGTAAACTTTTTTATTTTTCCAAGATTTATTGTAAAAAAATTGATAACAACTAAAAATCAAAGAGTTTTTTTATATTTTCCAAATATTTCTACATTATGATGTTAACTAACTTTCAAACAAAACGTGAAATTTTAATTCAACCTTAAAAAAAGTTCATTTTTTCATTTAAATAGTGTATAATTCAATAAAAAATAAAGTCTTCAAGCCTTTGTGCAAAGATTTCAAACCTGTTAAAAGATTTTAGCAAACTCCTAACTTTTGATTTACCTTAGACTATAATAATATGTCGGCGTCCGTGGCGCAGTTGGTTTCGTCGCTGGCTACGGTTACGGATGTCTCGGGTTCAATTCCCGGTGCGGACGGTTTTCATAGATTGATCTTTCAATCGATTTATGGATTTCTGTTCGTAGTCTGAGTCCTCCCTCCCACCAATCCCATCCTCACGGGGCGTAACGAGAGCGATTAGCTAACCACTTGCCCTGTCATAGCCCTATCCTTCTATCCCTACTCTCTTCGAAAAAGAAAAGAGAGGTTGAGCAACTGAGTGACAAGCAGTTCTCGTAGAAAAAATTCTGTCAAGATACCTCCATTAGGAAACCATATGCTCCACATTGGGAGCGGACATGGAAAAAAAAATAATAATATATAAGTATAATAATATTTTATTTTATTTAAATTTAAATTTTATTTGTAAATTAAAATACATAAGAGTAGAGCTGATGCCAATGTATAATGTATTTATACAGTACAGTAAAAAAACAAACATTTTTTTAAATTTAGAAAATTTAAAAAAGTACAAGACAGCTGAAAACGTCAAACTCTCTAGGCAATGCATTAATCAGCTGAACGGCCCGCTCGTCCAGCTCGTGACTCAAATTATCGACTTAATGAACATATTTTAAGAATAAAAAATTTTGCTTATGGTTTCGACCACATAGCTAAAAATTGGAAGCATGCCAGCTAATAAGTCTTGAGAATTTCAGGATTATAAACTCGTCCCCGAAGAAGAAGAGAAAAATGCTCTAGAATAGAAAACTATCTTCGAGCTTCAAGAGAGTGAAACGATAGCATTCCTAAAACAAATTTGGTTGGGTAGTACTCTTAAAATATTATATTTTTGTTTATTGTGGGGGATGGCATAAAGTATAAAGTCAAATGGCAATACAATAAAAGAATGAATTTTAAACTCATAACTTTGGTGCATGATATGTGTCACTTAGAAGAGTAATTAATGGTGGAACACCAGTTTTGAAGTTTTGAGAAAATCAAGGTTTTTGTAAAATGTTCTTAGGATCAAATAACAATGATTAATAACTGTTTGTCAATCAACTGAAGAACTTAAACGTTAGTGTAGTAGTGAAGTCTGTCAGGACACTTCACTCATATTCTGATATTGCAGGTACTTCGCTATTATTCAGAAAGGGCTGTGTTCTGGCTCAGTTCCTCTTCATAATAATCTTCGACTTCATCCTGAGGAAGTCAATTCCACCCGACCGAGGTGTAGCCGTTGCACCCAATCTGAAGCTGTCCGACCTCGAGTATGCTGACGACGCTGTCATATTTGACAAATCTGTCGAGGGTATTCAGGAAACAATGGACAGGCTGCAGAGAAACTCGTATCGCATTGGCCTCAAAGTCAATGCGAGTAAAACCAATGTGCTCTGCAACAGTTTCTGTCCACACCCAGACTACCCTCTGACGAGCGTAGGGCAAGACACCGAGAGAGTCGATGGCTTTAGGTACTTGGGGATACACATCACGGGAGATGGCAATCCGTGTAAAAAGCTAGCAATCTGATTAGGGATAGCTGGAGCAACTTTTAACTCAATGCGGAAAGTCTGGGACTCACGGTTGTACTCGGTCAGAACCAAGTGCCACCTATTCCACGTATGCATCCTGACGGTGTTGCTTTACGGTTGCGAGTCATGAAACCTCACAAAGGCACAGGGTAACCGTATACTGTGCTTTGAAAACAGATGTTTGCGGCGAATACTAAGAGTACGGTGGTTTGATTTTGTCAGGAGCTCGGAGGTAAGAGCACGGACGGATCAGCCTCTTGTTACGTTAAAAATAAAAAAAGCGACGATGGACCTGGCTTGGGCACGTGCTGCGGATGCCCCAGGGGAGCCTGAATCCTGCCTGTCTCTTCTACCAATCAGATGGATTCCGTGGCCTTGACCATCCATAAAATGTATTCGGTGGAGCTACGGGACGCTGGGATGACCTGGGAGGAAGCGAGGAGACTGGTGGAGGACAGAGAAGCTTGGAGGAACCGCGTAATGGCTATATGTTCCGAATAGGGAGCGGATTTGGTTAAAAAAAGAAACACGAAAACAAAAACAGTTTTTTAAAGAAATTAGGAGTAAATATGGAAGTGCACCATTATTAAACTAATAGAACAATCTTTTGAACGTGTTTGAGGTATAAACTCATTTTTTGTAATTTTGGAGTTACACCATTACTTTTTTAAGTGACATATATTTAAGTAGCGAAGCAACTCATTATTGATTTAAATCACCGTTTTGTCTATATTTTAAAGTGCGTCTGTCACTTTAAAATCCTATCCCAAGTCCACATTATAAAAACTACTTAAAGTCACATCACTCTGATCTGAAGCTTTCTATTCGTTCTTACTCCAGCACGCCGCAATAAGCTTATTTTTGTGTCTACTTCTTATATTGTGAATAAATGGATACGTATAAAAATATGTTCGTAAAAGCGTGTTTGGGGGATCTAGTACTGTTTTCTGGGTCTTTCTTTATTGAGATTCACTGCACGCTGAATGTATGCAGTGAATTCAGATATGCAGAACATTTTTAAAGTTCAAAAACTATGATTATACGGATAGTGATATTAATAAACTACTTGTAATATATTACAATCCTACTAAAGACATTTTATCGCATCGATTAGTGTTATTAATCTCGCTCTTAACTAGAATTTAACCATTGTACCATACGGCGTAACGGTTCGTAAAATCTGCAGAGAGTGGCGTACATTTAATTCCCATCGATCACTAACCTAAATAAATATATGTACATAAGAACAATCATAATATTTGAAATCATTAGTTATTTCTTAATTCTTTGTTTTAATGCTGTATCTAATATTCGAATTACCCAAAATTTTTCATTTTGTACAGTTAAAATAATATTTCATCTCAAAATGTATTTAATCTCGTACGCGTTTAAGCATATCGGTGATATCTAGGGCTTCCAGTCCCTGGATTTCGTTTTCTTAGTCAATCTCGTAATATCAATCCCAGGATTCCCTGTAAATGTTAAAAAATAATTCATATTTGAAATTAAATACTTCCTGATTAACTACAATGTGTACCTGGGTTTGCTTATCTACATACGTTTTTATAATACCTACATAATATATATGCATTGTGGTTTTCCTCCTTCTCATATTTCATAACTTCCGTATGCAGGAACATTTTATTGTTTTTTTTGCATTATTTTCATAAAAAATCAATTTCATTAACAAATAAAATCTTTTGAATAAATATAAAAACCATTCCCTTGCCCAATAAAATATGAAATCATATATTCATTCCAATTGAAGCAATAATGGACACGGATTTAATTTTTAATAAATAATTTAAAACATAAATTTATGACTAATCCGCGGATTGAAAAATTGTTTAATCCCGGGATTGGATGCCTTAGTGATATATTTTATTGTGTCAACTGTCAATTCTTGGAAGAAAGGCATTTTAATAAAAAAAAATACATGCTTTAAACATGATACAAATGATAATTTAATTATATAAAATATATTCATACTAAGACATTCAATCACGGACCCTCTTTTATGATTCCGGGATTTCGTTATTTACAAGATTTCAATTCCTATGTATATTTAAAATTAAATCTGTGTAAATTTTTGGTTTAATTGCAATGAATTTATAATTGAATATTTTTTTATTATTTAGAAAAAATTATTTATAAATATACGAAATTGATTTTTTATGAAAATAATGCAAAAAAAACCATATAATATATTGTTGTCCAAATTATCTGTTCTTTTTTACAAAATATGAGAAGGAGAGAGACAACAATACAAACATATGTGTATTAATTATGTAGGTATTATAAAACCTATGTACATAAACAAACTAAGGTACATGTTTTAGTTAAACAGGAAGTATTTAATTTCAAATACGAATTAGTATTTACGGTGAATGCCGAAATCCCACATTTATATTTAGACAATTCTGGGGTTACGGGATTGGTTGATTGAACGGGATCCCGGAATTGGAAGCCCTAAGTTCCGCACTTCTTTGACAGGAGGAGGTGTAACATTTTTTAACATTTAGCATGAAATTTTTTTAAATATTTCGCGTAATATAGTGGGTTGATATTTAATGACATGTCGTGGGCCGATGACTTAATTGTTCCAATAGGAATTTTGTAACTTTTTACTAGAGCACTTTTTAATTTTGGAATTTGGTATTTTTACGGGTTTACATTCTTGTAATTCTAATTTTAAAGTCATTTTTGTTCTATCAACAATTTCCACATAATATAACAAAATACCTGTTTTTTTTAAGACACATTTAATATTACTATTTTAAAAATCATAATGCTTTCGACATATTGTGATTTCAAATTCAAAATCAACAAAAACTGACATAATGTATCTGTTTCTGCCATAGAGGTACAAATATTTAGCTGTTACGGCTAATTTTCTAGTTGGAATTCTAAATCAACATTAAATTGTAAATGATCATAGACAACGGTGTTCGCTGAATGCCGCTCGGTTTCAGCAATCGAAACGTGACCAAAAAAATATTTTTGGCACCGATGCGACCACATCAGCTTCTCGCGGCTAATACATTTTGGTGTGACTAAAAGGTTTTATTTCCCTACACGCTCCCCGGGGGATAATTCGATTTGCAGTGGCGACAAAAAAAGCGAAGGAGTAAAGAGGGAGGGCGGGTGTCGCGAAAATCCTCGCAAATTTTGTTTACACTTGGCCGACCGACGCCGGCTGTTGTCGGATCTAGACAACAGGGGGCGGCCAAGGGAAATATTCCGTTCATATATCACGTTTTTTTATTCGGAATTATGACGCAAGCCAAAGCCTATCCGAGCTTAAAGCCTTTTTTACGTCTGCAGTCTTTGAAGCATTGAGTATTGAAGTATACGCCAGAAATAGTTCGGGAACTGTAAGAGAAAAACCAAATTTCATAAATTCACCAAATATTCTCTAGTAAAACAGAAATTTATGTAGCGGAAAATTTTCTTTTGATTTTCGAAATACATCGAGTTGATTAGGAAACAGGTAAAAGCTCACCATTGGATTCTATTTTTTGTCTTCTTACAAAAAAAAACAATATTTCTATATAAAACTAAGCCGAATGATTCGATGTTAAATTCATGGGAATTCATTTTTACTATAAAATTAAAACTTTTGATAACTTTGTCATTACAATTATATGAATTAATATAAATTAACAACATAATTAAGTAAATGGTAAATGGATTCATCATAACAGTAGAAAATGTTTTCGTATATAATCTGAGTATTGAATCAGATACAGCGCATAATTTTACAAATGACTGTTTATTTAACTCAAATTTCATTTTTTGGAGTTTGTTGTCATTGATCAATGAACCGGAGGATCGATATAATGAAACAAACAATCATACTAATATTTACGAATCAGCTAGTCATAATAGTTATATCCTTAACTTCTCTGAAATGAGAAGATGTAGCTTGGAAAAGGTTAGAAATTAGATAATTATTGCTTTATAATCTTTTCAGATTAGACGGAAAGAGATAAAAAGATCACAGACCTTCATTCCTTTGGAAATCCATCCATAAATAGAATAAAATATACATATCGTCGCTGTTCTGGATGAAAACACTAAATCGAAAAAATGAAAAAACAAGTTAGTTGTACCAAAATGTTCCTTATTTCAAACTCTATCGTATGACGGAACACACTTATTTTTATAAATTATACTTTTACTTAAAAACAGTTTTGTACTAACAAACAAAATGAAAAACGTATGCGATTTCAAGCATTTGGCTAACTTCAAAGTCCAATTACTCAAAACTAGTATTTCCCAGTTAGTGTCTTCTTCAAGAACAACGACGTCAGTGTCCATTTCGGGATTCGAATTGTAGACTACGCAAACAATTAAAAAGGATATAGCAATGATTTATTGTTAGCATAATATTTTCACAGAACACTAAACATGACAGTTTGGTGTGAATGATATTTGCGATGCCTAAAATTCACTTCCATCCATCGAATCCTTAAGACGGAACTTAGCGAGAAAGATTAACCAACCACTAGCCCTATCTTTCTATCCCTTCTGTTTTCGAAGAAATGGGCGTTGAGCAACTGAGTAAAAAACGTATGTTGATATACCTTCATTAGGAGTTCATATGTTCCACTTGGGAGCGTACACAAACTTTACATTTTTTTTTTGTTACTGATAAAACGAAAACAAATATTTTATATATTTCATCGAAAAATCCTGGCCTTGTGTATGCTAAGATTTAGTGCAGCGACCGTTTTCTTCTTTTGATGGGCTTAGCGTTTATCAGCTTAGCTCGATTCGCGTACAAAAGACGGCTTTCTCCTGAAAGCTTCTACGAATATAATAATAATAAATACGTCACCATCACTACGGCCGCTTAGCAAGTATACACTTGTTCACCCATGGATGAAAGCCATGCGATGTATGAAATATGATTATTCCTCTAAGATGAAAAAAAACAAAGCTTTTTTGCCCTTAATATCATGTGCATACTTCTTAATATATCACATGTGAAGTATTCGTATCTGATATTTATTAAGAAGTCAATATCATCAGTAAATAAAATTTTAGGAATCGTATTTCTAATTTGTATTATTAAAGTGATTTAATTTAAGAATAGAACGGCCGTCGACCTATCGTGGTCTATGACGGTATTACGCGTTCTGTACTATTGCCATCTCGCCTGTGTTGCCATCCGTATTGATTCTTCCCCCGCGGAATTAATTCTTAGTAAATTATTTTGTCAGCCTTCAGATAATTCTGGGCTTTAGCCTCGGTAATGTCAGTATAAAATTTAGATTTTTTCAAACATTTTCATAAAATGTATTTATTTTAGTGCTTGGTTTTATTAAAATAGTAACAATTTGACGACTAAAAAGATGATCCAGAAATCTGCGGAGTCTTTAAAAGTAAAAAAAATAGCAGGAAATAAAAAACATATGTAAATATATGAATTATCTACAACGGATAAGCCGTTATTAAGGGTTACTGTTCGAGCTTTGGCGGAGAAAAGTTAATGACTAATTAATAACTAAGTTTAATAGACCACGTTATAAAATTAATAATTATTTTATTTGAATAAACGAAACCCTTGCTTTAGTGCACGCTACACATAAATTTTCTTTAATGCCATATTTTTTTATTTTAATAAACAGATAATTTTTAAGCAACACCTTTTTTGTTTTAATGAACTAAACGGTTCAAATGATTTTTTAATCCTTCTATAAAAGTGGTATGTCGGCTTTTAAGCATCATTGGGAAAAGTGCACTCAGTTTTGAGGAGTTTACTTTGAAAAATAAAAAAATTCAACCGTGTTCGTACCCATATTGGTTTTACAGATTTTTATATGTCTATATTTGGTAAAAAACTGTACTTAAATCAAAATTTTGGTCAATATCCAAATCAGTAGAAAAATTTGACAGCAAAGTTTCCGAGTTAAATCTATTTTAAAAATTATAACCTTGGTATAAAAACAGTAAACGCCACAAAACTCGTTTTTTTTCATGACAGAGTAAAACATAATATCTTGGATGTAAAAGACATTCATACAAAAAGGCACAGACTACTGAAATTCTTTGAAAAGTGGCATATTTTTGAGAGCTCATTTGAGGGACTTTTTTTAAATATATCTCTAGACAGTTGTATGGAGTCATAGACAGTCAATTGAGAAATGTATTAAGATGAAAAATGGAAATGTGTTGTTTTTATGAAAATACGTTCAATTCTGATATTTCATCAAATGTATTTTTAATGAAATAAAGATTTCTCTTTAGGTCTCTGTTTTACTGAGAGTCTATTATTAGCATAACATAAACGTATGCCGAATTAAAGCACACATTGGTTTAAATGTTTAATCATATTCTATGACTGTTGATAAAGAAAAACTTTGGGTAAAGAACACTTATTTTGCATAATGTATATAAAACCATAGTTAAATATTTTTACTAGCCGAGTTAAGCAGGAGTTTCGGGATATATTCAGGAAGAGGATTTTTATGAGAAAGTCTTTATTTCATTGGTATTTTATCCCAAGAGGAGGTCCATGGTATTTGTTTGTTTGACAAAGCAATATGATATTTAACTATTACACTATAATAAAAGAATAAAATATTAAAGTGTTCAGACATACAAAATTTTATTAGTTGGCTGATAGCTATTTTGCCTAAACGTCGTCGTCAGAGATAATTTTTTTTAGAACTAAATACTTTGATATTTTATCCAATTATAATGGAGTTCTATCAAGTAAATACCAATTCAATCAATATACTATGGTACAAAAGGTTCAAGCATGCCTCGTTTTAAAGATCGATTGCAAAAACCACAACGTCGATTTCACGGCAAAACCACTATTCAGAAAAAGAAAAAAATTGAGTTTTGAATGCCATTGTATGAAAAACAATCACCTGGCAAAAACATGTAAATGGAGGACCAATAGAAAGGCTCTAATTTGAATATTTCAAAAGACTTATTAGTTTTACTCTTTCCATTATGTTATCTTCTAAGAATTTCAGAATTTTTAAAGTGATGGTAGTATAAGTAATGACTTCTCTTCTCTTGTTTTATGGAAACTGACAATAAAAACATTTATTATTAACAAAAATATATTATCTTGCTTCTTTAAGTTAAATGGTGTTTTTTGCTTCTCCTAAAACAATTGCAAATATTCTGATAAGTGGTTTTGCCGTGGATTGGTTGTTCAATCAATTTATGGTAGTGTCCGTTTGGAATTCGAACCTCGCCAACGTAACCGAATAGAACTAACGCTCAAGCTTGCAAAGCACTTGACTAAAGAACCAGCATATCTCTTCTTCTTAGAACATATTCGCTCCCTATGTAAAGCATATGCCTCCACGATTCCCTGTCACCCTAAAATCGCATTGCTTCCTCCCATGACATGCCAGAGTCCTTCAGCTCCACCCAGTACAACCTGTGGATAGTACCCGATGATCTTCCAGGACTCCGGAATCCCACCGATTGGAAGAAGACGCAAGGAGAGTTGAGGATTTCTGGAAGCATCCGCAGCACGTTACCCAGCCAGTTCCAAACACATTGCACATATTTATTATCACGATTTAAATCCACCGGTCGATCATTACAGTGATTTTCATTCGGCCAATTTTTAATCCCTTTTATTCATGAGTGCGTTGATTCATTAAAGAAGTTTTAATAGCTCGAAACGCTGCCGTTCCTTGCATAAGATGAATAAATTATCATAATTACAACAACGATTAAATTTAATATCACCATTTCCTTTTGAAAAAACCTTCTATCAGAATAACTGACATTTTCATTTTGCCCGTGCCTATCTCACCTGTTGCATATCATTAATGAAAGATAACCGTAACGCTATCAATCTTTTTTTCTCCCTCTTCTAATTATTCATTCAGGTGAAAAGTGCACAAAAAGAAAATAATGGGGAATAGACAAAGAACGAGAAAGAAAGAAAAAACATTTATTTCTCTTTCTGATTCAAATGCGTTTAATGTAGTGAAAGATGAATTGTATTTATACAGGATGTGAGAAAGTAATTGTGGTTCGTTCACAATTGTCCGACAAAGAATATGTTTCCAAGAATTTTTGTGTGACGCTTAATATTTAAACAAAACTAGTCGTAAGCCTTAATTACTTTTAAGGTGTCAATTCTTAGTGGAAAGACATTATATTTAAAATAATAAAACGCAACTTGTTTGTACTACTTTCACATGTTTTTAATGATCAGGTCCTGATTGTGTTCTAAGCTTGATTCATGAAATTATTGATTAGAATTTCATCCCTGAATCATCTTCAGGATAAATCCTATATCGTGCTTTCATGACCTGTCAGCTTGGTTTTTATTTATGGAATAAAATAATATAATATATCTAATCGCTTTATATTGGGTAGGTACTTAATGTCTATTATGTGTTTGAGTTCCAGAAGGGAATTGCTGGCACTTACTAAAGATTTTCAATATTACATATAAACATATTTGTAATGCTCCTTTTGAGAGAGTTAGATTATCTTGGGAAGGAGGGAATTATATTCTGAATATTGGTGAAATGGAGAATGGAGCAATAAAGGTTGGAAAATCCTGATCTGGTGAGTTTGTTTGATATAGCAATTTTCACTTGGAATCAAAAATATAAATCAGCTAAATATGTCACTTATTTTCAAGAAGTTTCTTGCAACAATTTTATGAGCATCAAAAATTGGACAAGCATCAAGAACTCAACATCTGATTAGCGTTGAATATTATTTCTTCCTGGTCACATTTATATAGCACTATTATAGTTGGATTGCAAAATTGACATTGGTATTCTTGTTGTAGATTATTTGATGTTAAGTCTACAATTATTGTTTAAGTATTTTTAAAATTATTTTTAAGGTGTTAACTGTCAATTCTTAGCGGAAATGCAATATATTTATAAAGCTGCAGCACAACTGTTTGTTTTAAAAAATAAAACACAATTTATTTGTACTACTTCCACATGTTTAAAATGATCAAGACTGGTTTCACTCATCACGAGCATTATCAACTGATAAAAATACAAACATAACAGACCTATTTATATAAAATTGAGTGTTAAAATTAAGGTATATAAAACAGATGGTTCATGAACTAAGACAAGAAATTACTGCTTATCAAACAAATTATACTTAAATCAAATAAAATAGTCTACAATTAAAATGTTATGGACCTCTTACAAATCAATAAATACTAATCTGTAATCACAAATATAGCTGCATTTAAAAGTTCATTAACTGAACAAAAATTTTAAATGACATTACTGATGCATTAAGCAAATAGCCGATTGGGAAAATTTAAAAAATAAAATAGTGAACCTTTTAAAAACAATCAAATATTAAGTATGTAGTTAATATTAACAACAAACAACCATCTTAAGTGGAGAACGCAGAGCAGCTATGCGCATCTACGAAATTTTTATATCTGAAAAACAACTGTTTGTACAATTAAATGTTGAGGTCAGGACTAGGGCATCCAATCCTGTACGCTTTTTAAGATCCCAGAATTTCGGGATTCACAATCTTTCAATCTTGGAATCCCGGGATTGGTCATAAAGCGTATTGTCATATTTAAATCGCATATTTAAAATTTTACCGGGGTTCATTATTGCTTCAATTGGAATAAAAACATGATTTTATATTTTTTTGGTCATGGAAATGGATTTTTTATTTATAAATGATACTGATTTTTAAAATAAAAATAATTCAAAACAAAAACAGCAAAATATATAAATGTCAAAATTGTCTGTTACTGTCAACGGATTTTACTAAATATGTGAAAAGGGAACACAATACTTATATGTATTAATTATGAAGGCATTATAAAACAGAATGTACGTAAACAACCCGAAGTACACATTAGGTAAGTTAAACAGGAAGTATTTTATTCCAAATATTAACTATCTTTTAACATTTACAATGAATCACGAAATTCTTGGGATTGACTAACTGACCATGGTCCCAGGATTGGAAGCCCTATTCAGTCAGGACTGATAAGATTTTTAATAATGCTCGTGATTTCCGTAACCTGTCAATAAATTGTGTTTTATTTTTATAATAATGTTACAGACAATGTTTTATTGCATATTACAGAAAGTTTGATATTAATAATCATATCTTATAACCCTATGATTCAATTTGTACAATTCTGGAATCGATTAACATTACCAGTTCTTCAATTATTACATTTAATATAGTCCGATTATTTCTAAGTAAATTATTTATATACACGTATTCAAGTATGTACAAGAAAATGTAATTGATATAGATAAATAAAGACTACAATCTTTTTATTATTATATTCTCAAATTTACCCCTGTAGGAAAGTATCGCCGTATATTATATATTTTTTTTATTAAATATGAACAGTTTACCGAAGAAGTTTTCCCCTAGCTAAGATAGAGGGCGTAAACTGCGACATGGGGTCTTGTCGCTAGACTCAGATTGTATAGTACAATATAGAGAATATTTTCCCCTTTACGGTGCATTTGCAGATAGCGTAAACAAAATGAGAAACGAGTATTATTAAGATACTCGTTTTATTATATTTAAGGGTATAACATAATATTAGAGATGCTGTAATAAGGGCTCGGTTTACCTAGTGAGAGAGTAGGTAACACGAAACAACGACATCTGTCTCGCCGCTGCTCGAGGGAGTGGACGGTGTAGGAGCGGGGAGAAGCGGGGTGCGGGCTTCAACACACTTCAAGGCCCGCGTCCTGGGACAAGGAGAAACAAAGGAGAAAACAACGGCTCCTTCGTCTTCCATTAAAACCCCGGTCGTTTATCCGTATACTCTTCTGGTTTATTGCAATTAGTTACCGTTTCACAAGACATTAGACACAACAGAATTACACACTTTTAATTTAAACTCTGTAAGTGGTTTTATAGTAAGCGATGGAATAAGCTCCGGCGGCGACCTTCCCCGGGAACGGTCGGGACCCCACTCACCCTGGCAGGATCGCAGGCCCTTCCCCCCACTTCAAACTGCAAATCAACAACAGCAACCAAACAAATACGACACCCCTCCTAAACGCCTCAGGAGGGGTATTACATTTTTAAATTTTCATTAATAGGAAGAGTCTGCAGATTGGTTTTGAAGACCCTGTCCGCCCCATAAGTACGGGGCGGTGTCACTAGATTGTTTTCTTAAACTAATTGAACACTACTATCTTCCGGGAAGAACCATTTAAGCGTGCGTTAAAGCTTTGGAATTTTCTACAGTGAAATGAACAATGAAAACAATATAAAATAAGATGTTTTAATGATTTTTTTTTTTTTAAACAGATGTGGAATTAAGCTTGGTCGATTAGTGGATAGGCCAACATACAAATGTAGTGCTGTGAAGCAGGATTCTGAACACATCCTATGGTAGTGTCATTTGATGCAAGAAAAAAGTGAATAGCTGCGCTAGTCGGTCCAACCTTCCATTGGACCGATCGACCACGCTGACTTAGTGGCGAATAAGATAAATTACGAGGCCTTTAAAAATTTACAGCGTTATATGTAGAGCGAGTAGACCTCAACACATAGAATCTTTTCATTTATCTGGATGGATTGATTTTCTGCACACTTAATTGCACGCCACCAAGTTTTGGGCAGTTGCTCCAAAGACACTCCCAATTAACGAGTAAAAAACTGTAGATACGCTTAACGTTTGTTACTTTACTGAATACTGCCGCATAAAATTAACGGATTTGAAAGCAGTGGTTAGTGGAAGAGGGCAAGGTAGTCGTGTTAGGTTGCCTCACTTCCACGTGTTATAGATGATGGTATTGAAATTTAAATATTGAATGTCTAAAGTAGCTAGTACGTCGGAACTGTGCGTGCATTGTTTAGGCTGCGAACGCTGACGTCCTGGGAAAATTTTATACCTACATGTGATATGTGATAATAATAAAGCGTCTATAGAGCGTTCTGGGATATTATATATAAGAAATGCAGCCACTGTTTCACGGCTGCTCGAGAAACGATCGGGTTCGATATTAGAAGCACGCACTATTATTTTACATATAAAAAGACAAAATAGATAGAATAAATAAAACATGAGTAAGTATTTTATACTGACAATCCGCCGTAGCGGTAAGTATCCCAGTAGACCACTAATTCAGTAACTTGACTGATGTGTCAAACTAGGAGTTCAAAATGAACGGTGGGCCGTAAGGTAAATACTTTTTTTATAAATACATTACGTATCACAATGCAAAACATTAAGAAATTCTTTAATAACCAACAATTTAATGAGATGAATGGGCCGCACAAAAATACTCGTTGGGCCGTAGTTTTCTTAGGACTGGTCTTATTTTTGGAGTAGACAGGGCGTCAATATAATGTTTAAAGTAACCTATTATTTTTTCATTAAAGGCTGTCAATTCGTGATGGAAAAGCATTATATTTTAAAAATTAAACACAATTTGTTTTGTATTCCACATTTCTATAATGATCAGGTCCAGTTTCGCTCATTATGAGCATAACCAACTGATAAAATATAAATCTTAATAAGGCCATGTACATGAAATTGAGTGTTAATAATAGTTACAAGGTGTTACAAACAATTGGTTCAAGAAAGGTATATATTTTTATCTCAAACTAGTGAGTACCCGGCATGCGTTGCAATGCCAGTCAAAGAAAGAAAGGGTATGTGTTTTAATTCTGTTTATTGTAGTGCTTTTGGATTAAAAGTCTGCACGAGCCGAAAATTCATAAAATTAACTGGTCCGAGCCCGTCATTTTCACGCCCGGCCCGGTCCGTTATCGCCTAGGCTATGGCTGACTCATGACCTGGACATAGTAAGAAATATGTTTCTTACCAGGGCCCGGCCTGAGCCCGAATCTGAATTGTCTTTACCCATCCGAGCCCGGGCCTGTACATACCTCTATTTTGGATACACAATATTTTTTTTCCGTATGGTGCATGAATGAAAAATTCCTGACTTTTTGTCGCTAGCCCATTTTGAAGATCGATAAAATGTTTATATACGTAAGATATTAGAAACCGATTCAATAAATACTCGAATAACTTTTATGAGTGTGATAATTGGACATCTCTAGTTGCACTGGACTTTAAACATCTTCTGCGAGAGTCTGTCTAATGGACTTAGCTGAGATCAAAATGGTATTTACTGTCGGAAAACGTCGTTTTCTTCTTTCGTAAATACTGCAGTGTACAATTTATTTTCATTGTATTTGTTGACTGCAGTTCTCAGATGATATAAAATTTTCGATTCGAGATATATTTTACAATAGGAAACGAATGAACTGTTCTTGGCTGTTGGTTCTCGATCCAATGGTTCTTTGTGTTGGAATATTGGCACAAAACCGATAATTTATGACACCGAATCCAAGTTTAAAATACAAACAGACTTTTGTCTAAAATAATGTTTCAATTTGACTTTATTACAGTTTTACAACGAAATTCTACAAAGTTTGATATCTCAACGGAAGTTTTTCTATAAGAAATGCTTGTTACTTAGTTGCTCAACTTCTCTTTTTTCTAAGAGAGTTTCGTGATAGAAGGATGAGGCTAGAATGAGACTTGTGTTTAGCTGAAAGATGAAAGAAAATTCCGGATCCGTGAACAGAAACTCATTAATCGATTGAAAAGTCCATTTTATGAAAATGTGCGTACCGAGATTTGAACCCGTGAGATCCGTAAACGAAGTTGAGCACTGCACTTCCGTTCCGAAAAGACGGAATACAAAATACAGTCGCTTTAAAATATTCGATAAAACGTATATTTTGCATTTAGATCTTCAGTCACTTATTGCACTGAATAAACAAACACTATTTTCACAGCGCATCCTTTCAACATGCAAAACCGTAGATCTAATATTCTTAAACGGATATGGGGACGAAACAAGCAAGGCTTAAAGTTTAAAAAATAAAATAAAAAACAGCGCAGACATCCTGGTAAGAAGGAAGCTCTAAAAAGTCGCTTTGAGAGTCTGAGAGAAGGGAAGGTAGTGAGTTGAAATACTTCCGGAAGAATTTTTAGCGAGCGCACTATTGCTATGAGCCAACGCAGCGCGCTATCATTTCCCGGAAGACCTCGATAACATATTCGTAGACTAAAGGACTACAGGACTAAGACATCAGAGTTTACCAACGCTAACATTTTTTTATTTAGTTGGAAAATGCTTTCTTTACGAATCCTTTTCACTAAACATTTATTATATTGTCAGTTTGTAATGAAAAGCTCCACTTTACGGGGAACGTAAGAAAGTAATTAATTTTCTATCTGAACATCTGCACGTCAAAGTTTATGTTTATGTAGTTATTAAATAAAATAAACTGTTGTTTCGAGTCATAAAAATTTAAGACATCTATTTTCGATGGATTCGGCGGTAACTTTTGTGTTGATAACTTTCTTATTCCAATCTCTGTATTACACAACGTAAGGTAAAGATTTTACAGGGGATGAAACGAAATCTAGTAATAATCACATTTTATAGTGTTCATTTTAAATTCCTGTTTAATAAGCATTATATCGACGGTGTTTTGGCCAATTTATGTAACCCTTAAAAAATGAAAATTAGTTCATGGTAAGATGTCATTTTAATTGGACAAATAAATTGACTACTTTTTAGAAGGAAAGATTTGATTTTAGGGGTGAAAATGTCTTTATATAAATCGCAAGGCTAGCCTCAATCCTATTTTTGTTCTCTTATATTATTATTTAACACGGGTTTTTTAAAACACTAAGAGATGTACATATCGACGGTGTTTTGGCCGATCAATCCCTCAAAAAATACGAAAATGAGTTAATGATTCGGTGTCATTTTAAAGATGGCAGATCAGGTAAATTAGAAAAATCTTTTTGGATGGGAAACGTTATCGTAAATTGGTTTTAGGTTTAAAAGTTCTGAACCAGTCACTTGATGTAAGCCACTACTATATCGACACTCCCTACATGTAATTCCGTATTTGCAAACATGAGAATTTACTGCAGTGCATTTCCATTACGCAACTCACCATGTAAACTTTTCGATAAAAACACTTTTTACTCACTCCTGAACAATTTCAATTTTGAGGGTTACATCAATTAGCCAAAATACCGTCGAATTATAACATATTAATAAAAATAAAATACAAAATTTTGTACTAGCTCTGCAATTGCATCAAAGTATCAAAACCTGTTTTGCCCTTTTTAAGAATGACATAATATTATTATAGTCGACTTACATTTTTTTTCGATTTTAGATTCGGCGATAATCAAGAAATTCATTTTTAAAATAAAAATAAAATTCATGACTTACGAATAAATTATTCCACTGGCTGTTTTACTAAATGTGTAATAGTGTTATTGTAATTAGTACTATTATCGTTTGCGTCTTACTCCTCCCCACGTCCAGTAGAAGGAAATAATCCCACCGATCCTTCATTTTTATGTTAAGAATTAGAATCATTGCTAGAAAGTTACTTATTAAAAGATAAACATCACGACCTCGTGAGAACTAAAAAGCTTAAAAATCATTTTACTCTTTTATATATATATATATATATATATATATATATATATATATATATACAACTATACGACCAGAGGTTTGATTTTAGCTTGTTATTTGTACCCGCAGCGTTATTGCGGTCAGTATTGATATTTCATGATACGCGAACAAAGGGTTAAAAACCCATGACACCGACAAATAATGTCTTAAAATAGAAGTTGGTTTACGTAATGAAATTTTGAACGTCACCACGTAGCTCCACTGCAGGCTTCTATTTACTTTCCCTTTATCCTTGCGAAGAGAAAAACAACAATATAGCCGGGAAAATTTTCCTTTTGAATAATTTTACGACTCGCGAGCATCATTTACTTTTATACCCGCTACTGCACAGTACTTGACTTAGGGTAATTTTATTTTTACCCAAAAAATATTTAAGTTGTAGGAAGGAAATTTTCTCAAAAGTTAACCTTATCAAAAGTACAAATTGGTTTTATTATTCATCACCCGAAGTGTCTAGGTAGCCTCACATGCCTACAGAATATCATCAGTTTAAAAGCCTTGAATGTAAAGCAGTGGTTCTACAAATTTACTATACTCACCTTAATCCCCTTCTTGATGCAAAAACCTGACCATGAACCCCCAAGTAAAATAACTCTACATAACTGCATAATAGAAAAATTATAAAATTAATTTTGATATCTTGAATAGTAAATAGTAGTAAATAGTGAAAATAAAATATAAATAAAAAAATTGATATTTAAAGAATGAGGAGGAGCATAACTCCACTAAATCCACGTTTTACTGAATAAGAAGACGGAAAAACAACCAACAGCCTCTCTATAATTATCCATAATGCAGGATATTGTAAAGTCGGTATATGTTTTTGTAACCAGAATTTGTGTTATAATTGTTCAAACATTGGTTTTCGCTCCTCATTTGTGGATAATACTATAAATTGCTCCTGTATTAGTATGGATTCATCTGAATAAGTAAGTCTGCTTGCAAAAGACTCCAACAAATCAAAATCAATTTATTTATTGCTGTTTATTTCAACATTCATAATGATGAAAATTTGTCACAAATATTTTTTATATTAAAACTCTCGCAGACCCGACGTCCCCAACGTCCACGCACCCACAAATTATTTTTAATTTTCCACAGACCCCCTCAGCGATCACAAGGACCGCTGGGGGTCCAAAGGCACCACTTTGAGAACCACTAATGTAAAGCATACAAGGATAATTACAATGTTTTTATAAAATCCTGGTTTTCTATAAAAACTTCTAAATATACAATTACTCTTATTCTCTCCATGTTAGTGCATGCGCAGAGAGAATTTATATGTGTGTAAACTGAATTTTTACAAGTAAATGATTGGTTAAAGCGCAACACACACACTCTCTGTTTGTACTTTAAGCGTATTAGATATATGTTGAGAAATGGCACTTCCACCTCGTAATAATTAAAAATAATATAAATATTTACAGTAAGTTAAACGTACAAATAGTTGACCGCTTAAAAGACAAGTTCAATAAAAATAACGATTAACGTTTAGCATTAGACCGAATCATGACAAAACAAATGTATTCATATATATTTTTTTTTATTTTTTTTTTTCTGTGGAGTCGGCGGTAACTTTGTGGAAGTTCATTTTTAATATAAAATTAAATTAAAAATTGATAACTTAGTTATTACACTTGGTTTATCACTAAGGTGACACGTTTCACCTCTTTAAGAAGCATCTTTAGACTAACCGTAATTGTTCAGAGTTTGCGAATCATTTGATTGAAAATCATCATACATCGTGTAAATAAAAAAGGTATTAAAATGAATAGCTCAGAATTTTAGAAATCAATAAAACCATTAACAGTAATGGAGGATTAGTAAATAACATTTTAAACAGAACAGGCGGCTCACCATTATTAAATTTTTTTCCCTTGGGTTTTTCATATCCAGGTGCCAGTAATTGATATGTATATAGTGTAACAGTGTTTATACCTTACCTCCCTCCACACGTCTAGAAGAATGTCATAAAACCCACCCCCACCCTTTTAAGAATTAGAATCATAGTTTACCTTAGAAATAAATAACCTTGCGATACGGTTAGTTTGAAGATGCTTCTTAAAGAGGCGAAACGCGTCACGTTAGTGATAAACCAAGTGGAATAACTAAGTTATCAATTTTTAATTTAATTTTATATTATTCAAGTGTATTCATATTGGATCAAATATGCTAACTAATATGATAAGACAAAAATTAGAAAATAGTCTGTTACAAAAAAATTGTGTTCAATTTTTAATGACCATGTCAATGTTTCAATAGTTGACCATTTAAAAAATTTTAAGTTCCAATAGTTTATCACTTTTTTTTCAGTAGTTGACCATGTCTAATCAGAGGGTTTCATGAAAATCCTCAAATAATATATATCGACTGTCAGACGTGCCGAGCAGATTTTGGAAAATTATTTATTTGACAAATGACTATTAGTAATATGCTATTATTAGTTTTTTACTTAAAATCGTAACGCGAAAACCATCTCATCATTTAACAGCATGTGCCGATAAGACAGAATGGGTCATTCAACCTTCCAAGCAAATTTTTAATAGGGGGAAAATTTAAAAAAAAGAGTTTTCGAAATTTTATTAAAAAATTTAGAAAACACACTTTATGTTATAAGTATTAATAAGATTCTTGCCGCTGTACATTTAATGTCAAGTACTTTATATCCGGTTTATTTGTCGTCATCTTTAGTAAAATGCACGCCTAACTGGATTCATCGGATTCATTTCAGAAAATAATGACAATGTGGACGAGAAAATTTGAAAATATTGCAGTCGCTAGTTGAAAAAAATACGTATAAAATAAAGTCCAGATATCTTATCCATGAGTTATCTATTAAAAAGTCTATTAATCGTTACGTTCCAGCTAAATTTTTAAATGAGCCATCTCTTCCAGAATCTTTCTTTTCTATATTCTGAGAGATAAATATTAATTGCAATTTAACCAGTTTTATAGAATGGTTATATTATAAAAAGATGAAGATGCACAAATTAGTTGATATTTCATATAAAAGGATATTTTTTATCAAAATTCTAACAGTATTGTCACTACCAGCTCTGTCTATAATAAAATGTGTCCCTGGAGCTCGCTTAATTAGCTAAAACATTTTTTCTACAAAAGCAGATTGGCATAGCGGTTTATAACAGTGCAAAACGACGATGTAAATGTCAAAATTTAAATTAATACATCAATCAATAATTATTAAATTCTGTATTAAAAAATTTTAATTGGTTATTTTATATGGAAGGTATCCAACAACTTTTAATTATACTAAATTTATCGTAGCGTATGATTATTTTCAACGAGAAAACACTAGGAGTTTATTAAAGTTTGTTTAAGGTCTCGTGTAATTTTGGTTCTGAAGTATTTTAAACTAATCATAAAACGGCGTAATAATTGAATAAAATTAAACAACTTTACTAAACAAACAAACATTTTACTTTAAATTTCCTGCTAAAATTTATCAAAACCTTTCCGTAAAGCTGATAATATATTAATTACGTGCAACATAATTTATAGTTCTTTCCAAGCAATAAGCTTACCTTGCTGAAGGTATCAGATGTGGGATCCACATCGACAGTGGCCAGGAAATCCGGTTTTCCGGTCGAAGGATTGGGTTGGACGCACACCACGTACATCAGCTGTTCCCTCGGACCCTTGCGGAAAGCGTCCATAGGGGTTGCAAAACCAGGACCACAACCGTGACCTAAAAACAAAAACAAATAAAGGTTGTATATACGTGCATCGTTGAATGAATAAACATTTATTAACTATTTTTTACGATATTTAATTTAAAATGTGTAGAAGAGCCAAGTCACATCATTCGAAAGTAAGCTCAGAAGGTATAAGAATACAAAACAGCTCTCGACACCTGCTTAACGTGATCTGATAGGTTAGCAATAATTAGACGAATATTATTTATTGTAATATATAGCATGGCAATAATGATTGTTGACAAATGGTTTGTTTATGATGAATGCAATCGATCTATTTTTGTCAAATTCATGAAATTTATAACATAATTGATGGTAAAATACGTAAATGCAAATGGTACAATAAAATCTTATGAAAAAGAGTGTTGCGAATATTTTTTTTCACCATGTCCGCTCAGAATGTAGAGGATCTTAACTCCTAATATCTAAACGACAACTGTGTGTTACTCAGTTGCTCAACTTTTTCTTTTTAAAGGGAATATGGATAGACTAGTGGCTAACTAATCGCTTTTGCTAAGTTCCGTTTTTTGGGGTGGGATATGAGTGGGAGAGAATTTTAGACATCCAAAACATCCATGTCTACGAAAATAAATTCATAAATCGATTAAAAAACAATTTATGAATCTATCCGTACCGGGAGTTGAACCCGAGACATCCGTAACCGTAGCCAACGACGTTGACAACACCGCTGACTCGACAATTAATAATATTGTAGAATGTAACTTGAACTAATTTTCAAATATCATCAACAAACAGTAATTACATTTAATCCTAAAAAAATAGGAAATAATAAAAATGCTCTTATAATTATTATTATGATTGGTATATACAAATTTTTATTCAATTGATAAAATTATAGTGATACAATGATTATTTTACTGTAGTTAATGAAAGGTGTTATGAATTCCACGGCTAGCTTTAGTAAATACTTATGTTTTATTATATTTATTACAACTAATTTAGACGTAGATATAATAAAAATTTATTTTAATTTGAAATATCTCACTTGTTCACCGTGAATATTGTTTTGAAAAAATTGAGCTGAATTAAACTGAGCTTTTCTCGAGTTTCAGTTAAAGCGAACAATCCCCAAATCACCATGCAATTAACGCGTGGCGTGGCGCTGATTCAACCCTACCACATCATTACAAAACTAATTACCCAATTGTCATCCAACCTTCAACCAAACAATCTTGCTTACTTGTCATTTTGAGCACAAACAAGCCATGCGCACACTCACGGCATATAGATATTGAGCCAATACAAACCGAACAAACAATTTACAACGACGCACTAGTCCGGACAATGTGAATGATCAGCCCCTAATCAAAAGCCTACGCGGGAATCAGAAGCTACGATTCGCAGAGGGTCAGGATGAAGTGGTGCTACGATTACACAGCAACGTATTCATAGAATTATGCTTCAATAGTCAGATATTCACCCAAATTCATTAAACACAAAGGATACTTGTGATAATACTTCAATTAATTTATCTTGTATAATCCTCTAACATAAATACCGTAAGCAATTAAAAAAACGATTTGAATTGTATTAATAGTGTATTCGTAAAATTATTATTTTGAAAACTCAGCATGTTATGATTGGTGGAGATCACAAGATATTTTTTAACTTTTGCCAACTTTTTAATGTTTGTACTTAATAAATTATGCATGGTTTTATCACACATCTTGACTGAAACCACGAAAAAGAGCACGACACTATTTTAAATCACAGATTGATATATGAGCTTCAGCTATATATCAAAGCTTTGAGTATGAATAAAGTAATAAATATATTATCTTTTCTTCATTTCTCAAGGATATAATTGTAAAAATTCTGATATTTTGGCATTAGATCGTTTACATAAATATGCTTACATGCGGAAATTTCTTTGCTACTATATTATACCTAAAAAAGAAAAATCTAAATCTGATTATTTTAAAGACAACTCTATGCCACGTCATGATGTTTCAAATATTAAAGATTAAAAAATATTCAAAATTAGAAATTTATCGTAAAAATATGTGAGAGAGGAAAACGCGTGTATTCTTTGAAGAAGTTTTTATTATAATTCATTTAATACAACACAAAAATAGAAAAACCATTATATTATGTTTTTAAAATTGTGCTTGATTTTTTAAAAAGGCAATATTATAAATAAATTTTATATGACTACTGTATGTTACTAAGTTGCTCAACCTCTCTTTTTCGAAGAGAGTATTATATATGGATAAGACTAGAACAGGACTAGTGGTTAGCCTAGTACTCACGCTACACCCCGTCTTTAGCATCGGATCATCGGATGGATGGGCGGGAATTCTAGATATCACAAACATCCATGCCTATGAACGGAAACCCAAAAATCGTTTGAAAAGACAATTGCGATTTGAACTCGAGACATCCTTTACTGAAGCCAATGACGTTGGCAATTGCACCACTGACCCGAATTCAAAGATTCCTAAGAATAATCTTTCAATAAAATTTATTTAAAAACTATGAATTTATTTTAATTCTATTCCAGTCATATTTCATTTTTATAATATTTTTCGATGTCATCGATGTTAATTTAAAAATTATAGTTTGACTTATTCGAAACAATATTTTTTTATTTTAAACCCATAAAAGTTATATTCTAATGCTCTTTATACTGTGCCATATCTAAAAAGTGACCAACCAAAAGCACGTACAATAGCCTCACAAAAAATCCAACCCTGTCGAGAATGGAGGCATGGGATGGAAATCACAACACCGGTCGAAACCTTCTCCATCCACCCTCGTCAGATGTCCAGGCTATTTCTTGATTAATAGCCCGCCAAGGGTGGTGGAATGCTCGATGAAATAGAGGGTGGTAATGTACAAAGATATGTAAACTTTTCATAATACATTTATGAATATTCATTCATATTTTTCGCATATATTTCATTCTAAATGGAAAACATTTAGACTATTTTTAACTGTCAGCATTTTAAAACTGATAAAAACGTTCAGAAAATAATTGGTTTTATTGTTTTTAAGGTATTCGTGGTTATAATATGTATGAAGGACAGTCTTTTGATTAATGATTATTCTCATTTAAATATTTACATAAAACCATTTGATATTTTCAAACGCAGACTCATTATGAAAATATACAATAAGCATCGTTAGATGTACTCTTTAACTACTTTTAAGATGTTAACTGTCAATTCTTGATGGAAAGACATTATATTTTAAAAAATAAAACACAATTTGTTTGTACTACTTCCACATATTTATAATGATCAGGACCGGTTTCGCTCATCACGAGCATTTTCAACTGATCAGTTGATAATGCTCGTGATGAGCGAAACCGGTCCTGATCATTATAAATATGTGGAAGTAGTACAAACAAATTGTGTTTTATTTTTTAAAATACTCTTTAACTCTAAAGTTCTCTTGTAAAAGCCTATCTTATAAAACGAAGAATGTTTTTTGTGGAACTTTTATGTTTATTATATTTATGGGATTAAGACAATTTTCCATGAAAAATTCAATCCTAAATGCTCAATTCAATTAGCAATAGTTAAATAAATGATTGAGGTACCCAAATAAAAAAATTTACGGAATTTCGAACGCTGAAAGATCACATAAATATAAATACAGTAAGTATCAATAATTTTATTTTACGAACTTCGCATAAAGGTCGAAATATTTCTAGTTATAGTCCTATCAAGAACAACATTATTAAAATAAGATATTTATACTTAATATTTGATATCTTGGACCTGCGCGTGTGATGATTTTTCATTACAAATTCATCATGAGTAACCATTATACATCAATTTCACTTATCTTAAGTGTTTTTTATCAATCAAATAATAATAAGCCGTAATTCCAATTATTTTTTTATTTTAATATAATACCGTATTAGCCTGACCACAAAGCGAGGTTTTTATTAAAAATTCGACATGAAAATAAGAGGTCGTCTTATATTCAAGTCACAAGCAAATTAACAATAAATTCACTGTATCACGATGAGTGAGATGACTATATTACTTCCATCACAATATATTGTAATGAGTGCGTTCAACAGATGATATTGATTACAAATTACCGGCGCATCTCAGTTTCTGACAGTTGTTTAATCTTTACTTCTTGTTTATAAAGTGAATTACCAAAGTTTTTTTAGTTACAAATATCCAAATTAATTAGTATTATCGTCAAAATTGTAAATAATTAGATAATGTATAGTTCTTTACGTTACATCGTATCTTAAATTTTTAAGAAAATAAAAAAAACATTGTTCTTATTTCATTGTAAAGATGTTTTATAAAAATATTATTGAAATTAAATTTCACCAATTTACATTAATTACGATTTGCTACTTTCAAAAAAAACTTTTAAAAATAAAAACGTGCAAATTCCCAATTTGCATTAGATTAGAAGTTTATAATATGAACTACTAATATGGTGTAATATTATTATAATATGAGTTGTTTAACGAGAGTTTATTGTAAGTTAGATATTGACTTAATATCACTTTTAGAAGAAAAGATAAGAATTGAAAGATGAGTTAAGCAGAAGCGATTCGTTTAGTAGTTGTTAGCAAATTAGCTGTTTTAACCCATTGTTCTATAAATATAGTACACTATCAAAATGTCATCGATAATAATTCGTAAAACATTGTGAAATATGAAATATTTATTGAATTGTAATCCCAAATATTTCATAATATTATGCTTTTGTGTTTTGAGATTTTTTCAATGATACTCAACAAGTATAAATTTCATGACAAAATATTTGGAAGCATTGCTTTCTACAAAGTATGAACGTTATGGGATGGGCGTTAACGCGTGCTTGGGGGTTGTATATGAGGATACATCATCACGACGAGAGGTGGGGGTTGGTGAATTATGTGCGTTTGATTTATTAAACATTTCAACAGCTTAGTAAGGGAAAGAGTTTGTTTTACACGGTCATCAGAAATATTGGCTAATTACCATGTTTTGCTTCCCATTAAATAGCACGTAATTTTAAGCTTTCATTAAAATTTGACGCCAGGGAATTCGATAAGAAGTATGAAATATATTCATATTTTTACCACTCACCATAAGCCAGTATTTAGATAATATTTATATTTATTATAAATACTTTAGTTTTGTATTAATGACACGATATTAATAAATGCATGTATATAAGTAACGTGAAGTTAAATACTTTGATATTGAAATGTCTGTCATACATCAGGGTGTGGATCAATCAATTCACCTATAATTTAGAATATTATAATATTTTTAATTTTGAAACAAAAAGAAATTTAAAGAGAGTAAGTAGTACATATGCTCGAGTTTTTTTTATTTGATGAATTTGTTTGTATCACACTGAAGTTCGAGTCCATTCGTGTGCTCGAATGCCTGAAGATGCCGAAAGGCGAAACCCGGGTCGTTAGTGACAAAATACATGGTGTACAAAGTGTACAAAATCTCAATAATCCAAATTTCATATCTCCTCAATGATATATTTAGTGTATATATTTATAATTAACAGTGAAAATAAATAATATAAATAAAACAAACGAGTAAATAATTAAAGTTATTAAAAAACAGTTAAATATACAAAATTGTGATATTTAAAAAAATAATGATTCCAACACTTTGGATTAAAGGGTGTTAAGTGTGTTCAGTTGATCAACTGCTCGTTTTTTGCCAAGGGTAAAGATAAAAAGAAAGTGCTAGAAAAATACTAACAGATAGCTTATCACTATCTTGTTACGCTCCACAACACAAAGTCATAAATAGACTCAAAAGTTTATTTATTGTATTTTCCATACGATAATTCGAGCCCATTGACACCGCAACTGAATAGGACGAACTCCTGAGAGTGTTGAAAGCTCAAAGAAAGGACCAAGCATTTTTGTTAAACGATTTTTTCTGCGAGGCATTTTTTCAAATTGATAAATCGTAAAAATTAAAATTAATGAACTGCTTTCTCGAAAAGTAATGATGTCACTCCTTGTGCTTATTCCAAGTAGATAATTGACTGCGTAATTTTCAAATTTATTATATGCAGGCATAAATCGATTAAAAAATCTGTTATTTCCATGGCAACAAATAATTATTGCAAACAGATATCAGAACACAAAACTTGTATTTGACGTGCGAACTAAATGCCGCAAGCACTCACTTGTCCGTAATTTGTACTATTTATCTTCCACAACCTAGAAGCTACGCAATAGAACAGTATCTACGTCAATCTCCGCCGTAGAGTGTAAATATTTCTCTACGAATATATTGATATAGAGTTAAACATGACTTGATAAGTATATATAGTCGTTGTTCTGGAAGAAGACACTAAAAGAAAAATACTTGAGTAAGTAGACTTTGAAGTTTCTCAAATATTTGAAATACTATACGTTTTTCATTTAGTTTGTTTGTACAAAACTGTTTTTAAGTAAAAGTATAATGTATACAAATATGTGTGTTGTTCCATAGGGTATAGTTTGAAATAACAAACATTTTGATATAACTTACTCAACATGTCATTTTTTCGATTTAGTGTTTTGTTCCAGAACAGCGACGATATATTACATATTCTACTTTAAAAAGTCGGCTGTGCAGTGGTTAATGTCTTCAGCCATGGTTACGGATGTTTGGAGTTCAAGTCCCGATACGGACAGTTTCTTAAAAATATTTTTTAAATCGATTTATGGATTTCTGTTCTTCGGCATGAATGTTTGTGATGTGTAGCTAACTAATAGCCCTGTCCTAGCTCTATCCTTCTATCCCTACTCGAAAAAGAGAGGTTGATAAACTGAGAAACAAGCAGTTCTCATTGAAAATTTCTTTTGAGATACTTCCATCAGGAGGCCATATGATGTACACTGGGAGCGGACATGATAGATAAAATCACTTTTAAGGTGTTAACTGTCAATTCTTGGTGGAAAGACATTATATTTTAAAAAATAAAACACAATTTATTTGTTCTAGTTCCACATATTTATAATGATCAGGACCGGTTTCGCTCATCACGAGCATTATCAACTGATCAATTGATCGCTCGTGATGAGCGAAACCGGTCCTGATCATTATAAATATGTGGAACTAGAACAAATGATAAATAAAAGTTGAAATAGTTCACGGTCCTGTTTTATAATAATAATTATATAGGTGTATAGGTATTCTCTATTCATGGTTAAAACGGTTTGTGAAATACAAACTTGACATTTGAATTGATTTTCTTTTATCATATTGAGGCAAAAATTGTACATTAATGAATGATAGTTTTATTATACCAAGGGTTGTTGAGATGCGGGTAAAACGACATACAAATGAAAATTTCTTGCTTCGATCATGACACCAATAAGGACGAGTCAATATACCAAGAGATCTTTGAATGACGATCAAACGCAGAAATGCTACATATTTCTTTCACCTTTTCGGCAATTTAAAGTATGAATTTTAATACTTTTAAGAATTCCATTCTAAATATTGTATGATTCTTCAAGAAGTGTCAGGTTATTTATTATGTATGTTCAAAGTTAGAAGATAAGATTGAAATTAACTTGTGAAGTATATTTTAACAAGACAAACCGGATTTTAATGCTGTTAAATACATCACGGAAGACCAGCATTTGTAAGAACTATTGAAAACCCCATCACCCATCGTGAGAGCTTGAATCATCACTAGTGGACGGTAGAAATTACGTTGAATACCACTGATCTATAGGGACAGGTAGATTTACCCTAGATTGTCACGGTCGTGATGACGATGCAGATAGTTCAATGAAGCCTATGCCATAAGGGATAAAATCTTCAAGTTGCGTAACGATTTATTAAATATTTGATGACATGTGTTAACGCAACAAAACGCCGAAACCTATTGACATTTACTAAATATTTTTCCGAGAATTTTCTATTAATATATAAAATGGTATTTTACGTAAACCGAGCACGATCAAAGGCTCAGAAAGCCATATAATAATTTCAGTTTACAGCGTTTTCATATTTTTTGTCGCTTAAGAAAAGCATAAAACGTGTTTTTTACCACTAGCAATTTATGATCGATCATAATTTAGAAATAAATTCACGCGCCGGAAGCGGGTATTTTTTCCCTCGGGGAATTTTGCGGATATGTTTTTTTTAATCGTGCATGATTTTATTTTTATCGATTTTTTTAAGTGCGCCTGTCAGTGACACGAGAATTTTTGTTGTTGATAATTTAACAACCCAATTTAGACGCGTAAATTATTTCAGACATTAGGGATAACACTTTACTGAAGTTTTCTATATTAATATACACGCTGAAATGAAATATTTATAGTATTTTTTAAATTGATGTAATTCTCTGTCAATTATTAAGGAAAATCGTTTTTTTTTTCGTTTACCACTGTTTGTTTTCGAAGACATGGATGTATGTGTTGTTTAAAATTTCCTCTCACCTATCCGATCTTCGAAACAGGGTGGACCGGGAACCATTAGTTAATCGCTAGTCCTGCCAAGCACTATCCTTCAACACTCACTCTCTTCAAAATGAGAAAAGTTGAACAACTAAATATAAATTGCATTAGAGCGCATGCCACGAATTCTTGGGGAATCTTTCCTCAAATAGTGCTGGCAAAAACGTTGTTACGCTGTGGAATACACCCTGTAAAAAGAATGTGAAACTGCAGTGGATGGCACTGTTTACAACGTCGAGTACCAAAGGCAGTATTTAGTTAAACTGAATAAAACTCAGTTTTCGTAGAAAAACTTCTTTTAAGATAAGCTCCATTACGAGTCCATATGCTTCACATTGTTAAAAAATTACAATATCCTATTGATTTGTTTTATTAATATCGTACTGTGTGTGTGAGCGCAAATTTATAAATTTTGATTTTATTACTGATTGGCAATAGTATTTTTATGATGTTCACTAGCGTAAAACAGCAATGGCTTCATTTGAAAACAGAAATGCACAATACAGAGATCAAGTGGTCCAAAACAGTCAAGTACCTTGGACTCACCTTAGATAGTAGACTTAAATTCAACGAACACGTTTTGTAGAAAATGAGCAAATACTATTCTTTGTTTGACTATAAAATTTGCAGATAATTTGTTTTATCAGCATCTACAGACATTTTTTTAAAACATTTAAACAAACTTTAAATGTCGCCCAGAATTAAATTATAATGAATGCAAAATTCGTTTTAACTTGATGATAGTAAATTTGAAATAAACATACATTTATTTTATCTATTTCTACCTAACAAATGACAGAATAACAAGACTGTGAAATTAAATCACATTTATAGAAATATTTAACATGTTACGTTCAAATATTAAATTCGGATACGTTTTGCGATTGCGCTGTTCAAACTGTAATAATAATGTTACATATATATTATTATTAATACAGGAAAGTAAAGGGAGACCCAACATGCGGTACCGGGATGTTGCGGTATACGATGATCGTACCGTAGGGGTGGTTGACAGAAGACAGGTTGCATAAGATCGATCGGTATTGCAAATACGTATGGAAGAGGTCCCACCTCCTATTAATATATTGTTACCTTTTCATAAATAGGCCTTATTTTAAATCGAAGTTAAATTTTCTTAACTTTTAAAATCCTGGACTGAATCATTTACACTGATATTTGTAAAAAAAATAATTTCTTTTTTATTCTCATTAGTACATTTAGGAATTTAATTCTAATTGTTTTTGGGTTGACAAGATTTTACTGTATGTAGGCATGAATGTTTGTGATGTCTAAAATAACCTCCCACCCATCTGAAACTCAAAAACGGGGAGCAGCGAGATCGATCAGCTAACCACCAGTCCTGTCCTAGCCCTATTCTCCCATCCCTACTCTCTTTTAAAAAAAAAAGAGGTTGACCAACTAAGTAACAAGCAGTTCTCATAGGAGAGGACATGGTAAAAAAATACGATGATGTCGTGTGTCGTTTATGCAATTCCGGAAAGATATCTGCAGTATCGGATATGATGACTGAATATCCGTCCTTCCCTTGGTCGTCCATATATACCGTCGTCGTGTTCTGCTTTAATCATTATGACTTCCCTTTTCAGAGCGTTCAGCTTTACCATTACATATGCATAATTGGAGTCGTATATATCGGTAAGCGCTTGAATTTGCTGACTGAATTTTCAGAATCTTTATCTTTTTTAATTCAAGTATTATATTTGGTAAGTATAATGTTTTGTTAATATGATATATATCTCAGATGATTTAATGGTTCTCCTCTTCACTGCATTGTTTTTAAGTGGTGCACTTTAAAATTTAAACAATGCAAACATTTCATCCGCTTTAGTATTATTAACATAAAAGTTTTACAAAATTTTTTTTTATTGTTTTATGATGAAAGATATCAACAACTTTGTTTGCTATGAAATACTTTGAGCGTAGTTTCATCCCTTATACCTTATACCCTCAGAGGGATGCATTCCGTACTGTCAAAGCGGGAATACTTTTCAAGCAAGTCACACACTAGTAATAAATTATGTCAGAATAGAAGCTTTTTGATGCTTTATATATATACGACAAAATGGGCACAATAATTTCTTCATTTCCCTTGAGAAAATTTTCGTTGTCATATTTTATTCAAATCAATGATTATTTATTATACAGTGTGAGAAATTAAAAAATACTATTTTTGAATTGTTCCGTCTAATAGATAATCCCTCTCAAATCTTTGCCCAATTTGGATGCACTAAATTTAAATTTAAAATTCATATTTCTTTTATTCTTACTCGTTGTATTACTACAGTCTAGGGACTCCAACTACTGGTCATTATCAACTATTCGAATATATTCGGATATTCAATTAGTTTCTAAAGTATGAAAATACTATTAAAAATTCGATTGTAATAATTAATAAAATAACATTACATTATATAAATACACATACCAAAACCGTTCGATTACGTTACAATATTTAAAATTTGCAACTGCGTCGGATTACTACAACGGTGTTTCTTCAATTATTACTGAAATTACAGCATGTGTAAAAGGTCATTTGTCATCTTAAGTACTATGATAAGATATTGAAAGTGCCCGAGTTGGGTGAAGGCGAAAATAACCACTACCTGGGGTATTCGTTCTTTCTCTTGAAATTTGGAGAAATTGTGATGTGATCTTTCGTTGAATTTGTTAAATATTGTAACAAATACTATTCGAATAGATGTCCAAATATTCAAATATCAAATAGTTAGAAAGGGCCGAATATATTTATTCGGATATCGAGTATTCGAGTTGGAATCCCTACTAGAGTGTGATACGTATTTCTCCTCTTCCTAATAACACAACCAGTGTAATAACACGGTTATATTTTAAAAAAATATCATCAAGTATCTACATCAATTATCTATATGATATAACATATAGATAATTGATGTAGTTAACTTATAACTGAGATTATTAACTCATAAAATTAAACTGTTGTTAATTATTAAAAATGGATCGCATGTCCAAGTGCATTAAGCACTAGCATTATTGAAAGTATAAATATTCAAGTATTAAATATTTATAAACATACACATGCATTTTTTTAAAAATAAAACACAATTCATTTGTACTACTTCCACATATTTATAATGATCAGGACCGGTTTCGCTCATCACGAGCATTATCAACTGATAAAAATACAAACATAACAGGCTTATTTATATAAAATTGAGTGTAAAAATGAAGGTATATAAAACTGATGGTTCATGAACTAAGTCAAGAAAATACTAATTAGCAAACAAATTATACATAAATCAAATAAAAGAGTCTACAATTAAAATGTTATGGACCTCTTGCGAATCATTAAATACTAATCTGAAATCACAAATATAGCTACATTAAAAGTTCATTTAGCTGAACAAAATTTTTAATGACGTTACTTATGTAATATACAATAATTTTTATCAGTTGATAATGCTCGTGATGAGCGAAACCGGTCCTGATCATTATAAATATGTGGAAGTAGTGCAAATGAATTGTGTTTTATTTTTTTTTAAATATAATGTCTTTCCACCAAGAACTGACAGTTAACACCTTAAAAGTGATAATAAATTTTATATAAAAAAAAAATATTTTTCGCAAAGTTACCGCCGAATCCACGAAAAATGCTGTTTTTCTTCAATTGTTATTCATATACGTCTTATTAGTGGTCATATTACTATACTCATTATTGTGGTATCAAAATCAGCACTATAATAAATCTACAACTCTTTCTACGAACTTATTTTTTTGTAGTTACGTTTTTGCCAACATTATGGCGCAGGACAGTAAAAGGGGCTTTAAACCTAGACGTGGTCCAACTAAACTACCGTATGAATTATATAAACTGCTGTGGCGCAACATTCTTTTTTTTTCTGGGGTAGTAAACACTTAAATAGTTTGTACAAAAAAATTCTAACCATATATACAGCCAATGTCAAGTATCCATATGTACTGATGAAGAAAATTTTCTCAACAGAAAGAACTCAAATAAAAATACTTGGAACTCGGTTTCTCAACCTTTCTTTTTTTTTAAGACAGTAAAAATAGAAGGATGTTGCTAGGGCAGGACTGGTGGTAAGCTAATAGTTCTCGCAATGTTCCATTTTTTAGTGTGGGAAGTAATTTTAAGACATCACAGTTATACATGCTTTCAAACACAAATCCGTAAATGGATTGAAAAATCAATAAATGAAACTGTATTGTTTTCAATAATAAACTATCACAATTTATCATTCAATATTTTTTTTAGGAATATATTTCCAATGTTGAATGCGTGTCGCGATTAAACTTTAGGTATGGAATGACGGTGATGATGATGATGATTATGCAGTTCAGAGGAGATGTTTCCAGTTCGGCGATTGGTGACAGAATGATGATCACTTATCTTTATTCCTCACTCGTATCTTTTCTCTATTTTTTATTCCACTTTCGTTGTCGTATTGTGTTTTCCAAATATCGCATTTGATAAATCTTATGTTTTCAAAATGTTTTTTTCTACAATCACATATCTATTTATTTTTGCATTCAGGAATATAACGTTTCGTAACTTTGTTATGTAAAGTAATGACTTGACATAAGCGTCATTTTATCGAATCGTATTTTTTAATAATTGTTATCAATTTTGCTGATAATAATTATGTTTGGTGAATGCTTACTATTTGTCAGTTTTCTTCGTTGCTGACGCGATGTAATGCTCTGGTATAAAACATAACTTTTCCTCGAGTATTACGTTTTGTAAATCTGCGATGTCATGTATTTCTGCAAATTCTTTGATTCTATTATATCATAATATTAAGAATATTACGAAAGTGGGGATGCCTTTTTTATTGTTTATCGAAAGTAAAGTTTTGGTAAATTCGATTGAATGAAATTAAAAACAACACTGTCAAAATAAACTACGGTTTTATATATCTTTCCTTCAAATATCTGATCATCATCTAATACCGGAATAAAAGACATCAAATACATATTAAATACCATAGTTCTGATTTGTATGGGTCGATCAATTATTGATCGAAATTACCGTCCATATTATATGCGATACACGCTAAAGGGTGGGGAGAGGCAAGGTGGTATAATATAATGTGACGGCTTGTGACAAGTTGGAAAAAAATGTGACAACACAAAAGTAAAATTAAATAATAGAATAAAGAAGTGAATGAATTCATAGATTTCTTTTGGAAATCGACATTTAAATAGAGTGGTAAAATATCGTGATTAAATCGTGGTAAAATTTGATTTTGTGACCAAAACAATAAAATATGATTTTTGGTTATCTTTCATTAAAACTATTACAATGAAAGAAAATTAAATTATTAGAAATGCAGAATAAAGTAAATTCAATTAAAATTGTTTTTCAACTGATAACTTAAATATAATAGTCGGATCCGTCGTCGAATGGTCAACGTCGTTGGCTTTGGTTGCTGTGCTCACGAATTGAATTCCAGTACGGATAGTTTCAGAAATTGATTTTCCGATTGATTTATGAATTTGTGTTTGTATGTCTGTGAAGCTTAAAATTTACTTTCCACTTATCCAATCTTAAAAATGGGGGGTAGCGAGAGCGATTACCTAACTACTAAGTAACAAGCTGTTTTCATAGATAAACCTATGTTGGGATGAGATCTATTAACGTTCTATAGTCTATATGTTCCATTTCAAGAGAGGGCATGGTTACAAAAAACAAAGCCAAAGATATATATATATATTTAGAATTTTTTCTATTAAGCGTAATAATTTATATTCTTTAATATCTACGGTATAATTTGGTTACATATATAAACCTATCTATATAATGCATATGCCAAACATCGCATCACTTGAAAGCTTCCATTATCCTTTTTGAATTATATCGTAGAATGCCGCTGAAAAGTTTTCACCCCAACTTTTCCGCCGAGAAAAAATCCACCCTTGGTCTAGCTCCGTCATTAAAAGAATAAAAAAGACATGTAAAAGTCGACAAGAGGCATTGAAGTCCAGGCAGTGAATTTTTTTCAGGCGAAATATGAACTTTTTATATTCTCAGTAAGCAAAAGAATTTTAAATCCGCTCTAGGAAAAGCTCTCTCTGGCGTGTCTTTATGAAGAAATAATATCTCGTGAAAAGCTTAGGCATAAAATATTTAAGCGAAAAAAAACTTACTTATAAGTGATGTGTTATTATTTAGGTGGTTGTTTTATAGGCGACAAAGTAATGAATAAATAAATAACATCGTGAAAAGCTTAAAACTTTTATGATTCCAGTAATTCATACAGCGTTTAATTTCTTATAACCGTATGACATTTTCCATGAACACATAAAGTCACTAAGCATTGCAATTTAAAGTTCTTTCAGATTATTGCCAGGATTGTCCAGGAGCAATTATCTAAGACCTTTTACTATGCATTGAAGTGTGTTTGTAAAAATTTACCGCTTGTTATGAAAAGTTATGAGAACTATTAGATTACTAAAAGTCAAATCGATGGCTTAGTATCAGAATTTTTTAACTAACTGAGAAAAAAAAGAGTTGCAAATTGGATGTGTAATATCGTCAGCATGGTGGCAGAAAGCGATACGTCGAAAATCGGTTGTTTTAAGTTATGAATGCAGAACGATAGATTTTAGGACGGTATATCGTCCATGTATTTTTTACGTATTTTTGAAGAATTTAAGTCGATTGTGGCAAAAAGTTATAATTAATGTCGCAATAAAAAATATTTAATTATATTTAAATATAATTCGTTAACTACTTTCAAACAGTGGTTAGTTTGATAAATAGTAGTTAAGGCATGTTAATAGAAAGACTTAAATTTCATGATTTCATTAAAAGTTGATTATTAAAAAAAAAAAAAATTTGACTTAACGCCTTGTGCCCCTATACCGAAAAGTAAAACTATTGGATATTTCTCGAAATTGAACAAATGTTGCCACACTATTCTACCGGTCATAGTATGTGGCTAGAAATAAAATTTTGGTATCAAAATCATGTACATGTGGTACACAAATGTAAAAGAAAACGAAATGCTACCAAAATCTATTATACTATTTGGAAATAGAAAACGTATTCAACTAACACCATATAAAAATTCACTAAAACTAAAATTCGTTTCCATTTTCGCAAGAAACAACATTTTGGTACCAAGCTATCGATTTGGTATCCTAGCTAATGACTGACTTACAATCAGTAATCGCTAAATAATTTATCTTAAAACTATCCAGTAGAATTCATTATGCCCCACATTCAAAGCGTAAGTGGCACAAAAAATATGTCGCAAATTTAATATTTTATTACATGTAAAATAGTGTATTTGTTTTTTCTAAATTGTATTGGCACAAAAAGTTAGGTCCTTTAGTGTAATATTTTCATTGTATCAAAAGCCAAAAAATAGTTTTAGTATAACAAAAATATTTAACTTATCTATCCTTTGAATAAAACATTGAATAAATGATATTATATTACTCATTTCTTTTATACGCAGAATTTTATCAGGAAATATAGTTTCCTGTTGAGTTTTTCATCACTTGAAATCGACAACTCAACCGCGCATTTGCTCTCATTCGTCAGTGATTCTAAACCAAATAATTCAAGTACACAACGTATTTTTGCCATATTCACTCGAAATTCTAATCATATGAACGATTTTTACCGACAACTGATGTGTCAGTAAATCAGTCGCTGCATTTTAGGATACAAATATGAGGATATTAAAGTGCTGGTAGTTAGTAAATTGGGCTCATTACGCTTGTTTTTCGAGCATTGTGAGTGAGAGGCAATAGACACATCACATGGATCCATGCCTCTGTAATATAATATTTAAAATAATAATAATTAATTTTAGTCTTATTTTCAGTTCAAAATATTTCGAAAACTCTTATGATAAAGCTTCAAGAATTATTGAAATATTTACATAATCAAGAACATGTATTTTTTATTTATTTAAAATGTTATTATGTTAAAGCAAAAACAAAACAGTTTTCTGACATGTGAACTTCTAAACTAGGATTTAAACGTAATGTGTTTAACGAGAAACAATTGTTAGCCAGCAACCTTATATTTGAACATTTCTTTTAAGATATAATGATTAGTTAATGAGAGGACTGACTGTAAGCCAATAATTCATTTTCAGCCCGGTTTTACAATTGAATACAGATTTAAAAGGTAATCGGAATATTGATGTGCCTGAAATTAAATTCGGTATTTGAACAATCGATATGGTAATAATATGAACGCCTTGGAGTGTTACTATTCAATCATAGCGAATGCCATTAATGGAATGAAAAGAGAATTCTATTTTTTTTTTATATCTAATAAAAGTATAATTTTAATTGTTGAGATTTTGTACATTTCCATGTATTTCGTTACTAACGACCGAGTCCGACCGGAGAATGAACTATAACTGAGTCAAGCCAAATCGTCAGTTCGAGTTCATTCGTGTGCTCGAATGTCTGAAGATGCCGAACGGCGAAACCCGCGCCGTTAGTTACGAAATACATGAAAATGTACAAAATATCAACAATTAAAATTTGATATTAAAATTCCATCAAGCACCCTCACTCGATATCTTAAATTAAAAAGTATAATTGTTAAGAATAATATTTATATGAAGTAATAGATTTATTTAAGTTTTTTCTAGTACAGATAAAAATAAAAAAGGTGTGTTTTTTTAGGTGGTAAAAATCTTTTTCTTTTCGTGCGAATAGGCCAATATCGATTTTAATGTCATTATAAATACAACATTGTTAAAAAAAAAGGTTTCTTTTCCCGCAAATTTGAAGAGTTCTTCCATCTATTTCCTCTTTTTGCTTCAACAAGTCTCACGACCACCCTTCAAATACCGACCCTCGTTCAAAAAGCCTTCGCTTTCTTACAAATAACAAGATGCCATCTCTGGGGCCACTTCAGAACATATTCCACTATTCTACCCCTTGCCTATCCATACCTACATATCTGCTCATCCCTATACCGACATTCTTCTACGCAAGCTGATAGCAACACGTGATAGTGCAGTGTGAAACATTTTTTAAAAAATCTGGTAATAACGCCATATTTTAATTAGCTTTTCATTATCTAACCAATGAACGAGACAGAGAGAAACACATTTACAAAATATACGAAAGCACATAGGTTTGTTAGATTGACTTTAACGCCGTTTTTTCAGCACTCGTAAAGATATTGAACTTACCGGTAATGTACCTGAATTCACTATTGTTATTTCATTATGTTACGCCGATGGCATGCGTGAAATTGCTTATTACATGCAATCAGAAAAATTTTGCCTAATTCATAAAAAGTGCCAAATCATTGATTCATTCATGAATAAGGCAAATTATCTGCCGAGTGCGTGAATTCGGCAGGGTACGGAATTTTTAAACTCTCCCGCTATGTCCCGTTTTTGGGATCGTATGGATTTCAAACATTACAAACACCCATGCTTACGAATAGAAATCCATAAATCAATCTAAAAATAAAAAGTATTTACTGACCAACAATTATATGAAAACAAACAAATAAATACATCACTATTATTTTATAGTAACCAATATTTTATTTTAACCATGTCCGCTTCCAATGTGAATCATATGGTCTCCTAATGGAGATAGATATCTTAACAGATTTTTTCTGCGATAGTTGCTTTTTACTAAAATGATCAACCTCTCTTTTCACAGTAGGGATAGAAGAACAGAAAGATAGAACTACTGGTTAGATAATTGCTCCCCCTATGCCCCGTTTTTAGGATCGGATGTATGAGAGGGATTTAAGACATCACAAACAAACATCCATACCTTCGGTCAATGAATAGCTTGGAAAATCAATTTATGAGACTGTCCATACTGGTATTCAAGTCCGTGAGATTCGCGACCGAAGGCAACGACGTCGGCCGTAGCACCACGAACCCAACATACATTTTCGTTCGCCATATTTATTTTTGGTTTTCACAACCCTGAGTCATTGTAAAATAATAGTTATTTTATATTATTGAAAAGGCTAGGCCGAAAAACAGTGAAAATGTCTTAATAAATGCCATTACCCTTGACTTGGAGCTCGGTGCATATTGTGTCCGTAGTTAGGTACGCCTAAACGCCTAAAGTTCCCTTCGAGGGTCATACAATTGGACTGGCGGCGGACGAATCGTAAAACTGATTACCCAACATGAGGGTCTTTTACGAGTCCGCAAGGGTTTGCCACAGATTTATGGCAAGGCAGATCTGCGGCGTTGCCTGGTGCAACAGTGCTCGAAGCTGGAAAGGCGGATTACGCCAACTTTTCGGTTGACGCTACGAACAGAAAACAAAAGCATCACGATTATTTTATTTATCATTTGTTTATATTCTTTTAATTCTGTCAAATACTTCTTTGATTCATACTGACTCTTTGATATTGAACTATTAATACAATTTAATACATCCACTAATGGTGCTTGATGGAATTTTAATATCAAATTTGAACATTAAAAAAAAACTTTTAAGTCAGTCATTCAGTCTCTCACTCAGTGGAACGTAAGACTAAATGTGTGGAACTTTTCCCTCTCAGCGCCAAGTTAATTACGACAAGTTAAATCGAAATCACAGTATTTCTTCCCAAAGTTTCATTGATTTAGGATAATATTATTAGCCAAAACAAGCAATGAAATTTTACATAAGTTTTTCTTTTAACAATATCCCGTTTACCAATAGCAGTCTTCTTACTTATGCAGTATAATATGTCAATATGTATGATTTTCATTGTTAATTACCGTCACTTCAAATAAAAATAATCCTCTACTGCACTATATTCAGATAGCCAAATAAACTCTTGGATACTTTGCACCAGGGCTTAATAACCCTGTGCCTGCGGGCGCAAGTGCGCCCGCAGAGCTATTTACATGCGCCCGCTACAAAGTATTTAAACTTATCACTGAAATTACTAAATCCATACCATAAATTGGTCAAGAAGAATCATCAAAAATTAAAGAGATTTTTGATTTTCAAAACATTACATTGAAATCTCACAGTCTAAATGAACTGTTGTGAAAACTAGCTGATAATAAAAAGTACCAACGTTTGAAAAAATCAGCTTACAAAATTCAATCCTGTTTTGGTTCCACATATTTGAGCAAATCTTTATTTTACACTAAATAAAATCAAAAACCAGATTTCAACTTATCAATGCCAACCTTGATGATTGTTAACGATTGGGTCTATCATCTTACATTCCCAACTTTGAGAAACTAGTAAGTGAAATATAATGTCAAAGGAACAGAATTTATCTGTATAGGGTTTATTATACTTTTTTCGTAAATGCCCAGACAGGCGTATATATAAATAAATGTATACTTTACCGATTTATAATAATTTAGTAAACATAAATAAAACACAACATTCTTAAATCATGCTTTTTAGAAATCCAGCGTGCGCCCGCTAACGCAATTAGGTTAAGAACTTCTGCTTTACAGAAATTCCCTGTGGATGAAATCCAGAAGAAATGCATTTAAGCTTTCATATCGTGAGTTAAAAGTAAAATGATCATTATAGACACATTGATCCGACGGAGGATGATTGAGATTGATTTTCTTTTTCTAATCATGCTAAAAGCTATTTACTGGTATTGGCTATTCATAGAATCCATAAATATTGGTTCAGGATTGTTTATTGTCGTGAATAGTTTTTGATGTTAAAAGTTACTAAAAATTATAAATCTCGACGAAGAACGAATAGTTGACAAATAATTCTTTCTTACACACGGAAAAGTCACCTTGAAAAGTATCTAACTCCAGAACCAAAGAGATTCTCGTAAAATCAGTGATAAAAAATTATATTAAAAAAAAAAAAAATTTTAACATATAAAGCGTTTCTGAATATTGTTTCTTGTATAAGACTTCAATTGACATCGCACCCATTTGATAATCTACAAGTTATATCATTTTGAAATAGTAATATTGAAAAGTCATTGACATTATCTCCGCAAACAAAAGTTTAAATAAACTTAAAAATAGTTCCGACTGAGCGTCATCCCGTAGGAGGCTACCTCTTAACGCTTTTATTAAAAAACAGTTTCTATGTAGCTATTATTATTTTCAAATCCTGTTATATCATATTTCAAACTTTGTTTACCGATAATACAAAATGTTATATTGCATATTTTGTAAAAGGCGTGGATCTAAAAATATCTTCATTAAATTCTATAGGAAACTTTATATTTATCATTTAAAAGTTTTGACTGTCAATTCTTTTGGGAAAAACATAAGAGACGTATAAGATCAGACGTATAATATCTTACCTCGTAAATAATATTTGTCGTATTTGTATCTTGTATATAAACGTTAGATACCGTTTACTGTCTGTCAGTTCGAGTCCATTCGTGTCGAATGCCTGAAGATGCCGAAAGGCGAAACCCGGGTCGTTAGTGACAAAATACATGGAAGTGTACAAAATCTCAATAATCCAAATTCGATATTGAAATTCCATCAAGCACCCTCAGTCGATGTCTTAAATTACGACTCTCAGTATTTATTCCACTTCTTTTCAGCGTATGGCTAGAAATAGTGATTGGAGTTTTGGTCGAAAATACCAATTCTGGTATTGCAAATATCAAAACTCTTATTACAATTATTGTAGACAAAAATGGCCAAAAAACAACATTCATTTGGATAGAAATACTGAAACACGAATAAATCAATCACAGTGTTTATATATTTCATACTTAATCATATAAAATCACGGTAGAAGTTAATTTTCATAAAAACTTGATTTTTTTGTTTCCTTCTATTAAAAAATTAGCTTTTTATAGGCCAGTTCATCAATACTGTAATCTGTCAACCTTGATCGGTTTTGAGCAAATAAATCCGATGGTAAAAAAGCCCTCGCAGGTGTAACGTTTGATGTACGCATAATCATTAAATAATTATTACGTTACGTATCGTACCGAATTATTGCCGTTTTTGATTGAAAGAATAACCAGGGTTTCGTAGGTAGTATTTGTAATACCAGTGGGTTATTACATATCTCACGATGATCCGTTCTAGAACAAAACTATTCATGAAAATAGCAGCATTAAAAAAGACTCTTTTTATAATTTAAGACATCCTCAGTCGATCAGTCCTCCTTGATGAAATTTCAATTTCAAATTTGGATTATTGAGATTTTGTACACTTCCATGTATTTTGTCACTAACGACCCGGGTTTCGCCTTTCGGCATCTTCAGGCATTCGAGCACACGAATGTGCTCAAATTCGTGCATTCGTGTGCATTCGTGTGCTCGAATGCCTGAAGATGCCGAAAGGCGAAACCCGGGTCGTTAGTGACAAAATACATGGAAGTGTACAAAATCTCAATAATCCAAATTTGACTCTTTTTATGTTTAATAATAATTCGTTATTAACTGTCACAATAAAATCTAAAATATCTTCCATGGTTTTGTATGAGATGACCAAACAGTAAAAAGTATCTACTATGCTGGTTTTCGTAATGTGTTTGCATTTACAAAAGGCCATACAAAATTAACCACCAAGCTCGATTATGAATATGCAATAAGGTATAAGGCACGCATCGGTAAAAAAGTTAATTTCGGGAAGCCAGTGGGCAAAAGGTTGTCGTCGTATGAAATGTATAAATATTGTATAGGGAATCCAGGATTTCGGGATTGACTTTTTTTCAATCCCGGGATCCCGGGATTGAACAAAATCCAGGTTTGCATGTTTAAAATTGTAGATTATATGTACCACGATAAACCGTGTAAATGAAGCCACGGAAAAAAATATAAAAACTCTCATACAAAATAAAAATAAAACACCGTGAAAAGACATTTGCAATTCATACAAAATAGGAGGTTAGGTAGGTATGTTCCTAAAAACGCATAAAATAATATAATACCTAGGTATCCGATGATTTTATTTATTTACTATCAGAATATAAAATAATAATAATTATGAACACGTGCAATCACATAAAAAATGTTTTCTTATTTTTAAAATATGTAGGTACCTAGGTATCTTCATAATTAAGCAAAAAGTATCTCCAATCAGAATATTCGTATTTAATTGTGCGTTTATTTTCTTCGATGTTTTTGTATTTTTATTAGTCATTGAAGACCTGTTACAGTTAGAGATGACAAAAGCTTCACACGTGTGCATCTAAAAATAGAATAGTGTTTAATTGTTTTTTGTAGATAATGATGCAAAAAAAAATTGTCTGTCCCTGTCTACAGCAGCCAAGAAATATGAGCTAAAGGGAGAGCACTACACATTTATTATCATAATATAATATATGAATCTAAAATTGTTACTCGGCCGCTGGAAACGTATCGGATAATAATTTGTATTTTATATAACTTAAGACATTGACTAAGGGTGTGTGATGTTTGAAATTTTATATTTTCGTATTTCATCGCATAAGAATTTGCATTTTAATATAGATTATTTTTACTATTTTATTTATACGCGTAGCGAGAGCGATTAGCTAATCACTAGTCCTGTCCTGGCCCTATCCTTCTATCCCTGATCTCTTCGAAAAAAGATTAAAAAAAACATTGTTTTCTGTGGTTTGAATTTTTATTTAAAATGTGCTTTAAATTAACATTTAAATTTCGTTTTTTGAGTTAAAAGATTTGCGCCATAAATTTTCGATAAATGCGTTGTTAACGCAAACAAGTTTACAAGATATCTATTAGTTTCCTGTCACCTATTTCTTTAACCAATTATTCCATTGAAATCTTTGTTTAATGTTTATAAAGTAATCAGACATCTGTGACTGTCCAGAGTGGCGTTTCGTGCTTTATCGTAGAATCGTGCTAATGTTGATATTACCAAACAGGGCTTCTGTTTGACCAGTTAATGGATCAAGCACGTTAATAATTAATAATGGTCTCTATAATGATTAACAATAATCCTTTTCGGAAAAATATAGAGATACACATCGACGGTGTTTTGGCTAATTGATGTGACCCTCAAAATTGAAACCGTTCAGGAGTGAGTGAAAACTGTTTTTATCGAAAACATTAAATGGTGAGTTGTGTTATGAATCTTCGAAATGCACTCCTGTAAATTCGCATATTTGCAGATACTGAATTATATGTAGGGATTGTTGATATAATAGTGGCTTACATCAAGTGACTGGGTCAGAATTTTTAAACCTAAAACCAATGTAAAATGATGTTTCCCTTCCAAAAAGTTGTCTGCCGTCTTTAAAATGAGATCCAATCATTAACGTTTCGTGTTTTTTGAGGGTTACATCAATTAGCCAAAACACCGTCGACATAATATATACCTTTTTATCTACACCTTACACCCTATCTATACGGCACTTTTTTATCTTTAATATTTAGTTTAATTGCAATGTGTTTTTAACACTAAGCCGTGTTTTACAATAATATGTCACAATTCACGCACTGTTTTGTATCAAACAGCGCTATATAGTCACTGTGGCATTTGAGAGCCATATTTACTGAAAAGAATTAACTAGCCTTCCTTCACCCATCACTGCTGTCTCATATATTGTTTTTAATGCAGTATTCCGAGGTGTAGCAAAAGGTAAGCGCATCTTAAGTTTTTTCCTTTAGCCTGGAGAGTCTCAGGAGCAACTGCCTAAAACTTATATTGATTTAGGGTAGGTAAGGATCTAGTCCCATCCTTCGGTGGGACTAGGAAATTATTAGTCATTAACTAATCGCTCTCCTCACGTCGCATTGCTTAGAACGGATGGGTGGAAAGGTTTATAAAAAAGTTTTGAGTTGAGTATGAGGAAATGGTTAGAATACCGATATTTGTCAATTCCAAAATGTAGCAAGTGGTAATCTGTGGTTATTTTAGAATGACACTAGTCATTATTACTTTAAATCTAAATTCTTAGATCTACGAAAATACTTTGAAAACCTATGAAAACTCCTGTTATTAAAATAGGATAAAATAACATATAAGTATTTAGTTCTACACATTTTTTATCAGGTAGTTGATAGCTATTTCGGCCTTACGCCATCGTCAGAACTACCTGTTATTAATATTTCCTGTTATTCCTGTTATTAATATTAAAAAAATATATGTGTAATATTATAAATATTTTTTTTTGATAATCCTTGAATATCAATAAAATCTTCAAAAATTAGATGTACAGTAGAAGATTTAGCCTGCCCAAATTATCATTTCAGAACTTTTCTTTTTAAGTTGTTACACTTTGAAATTATTTCTCTAGATTCTAGATTGTTAAAAAAATATTACAATTGAATGTCATTGAATACAAATGCATGAAAATAATTATATGAAAATATGAAATACAAATATCACTCACCAATAATCGCAATTTTCAGTTTTTTTTTAATATTTCTTTTCACAACTCATTCATATATATTATTAGGATACGGTGATACGGTGCTATAACTTAAGAAATGTATTATATTTATTTCAATTGTTAAATTTGAATGACAGATGCAGAATACGTTATTTTCCTCATAGACAATATGAGCGTATGCGATATTCAAAGGCAGCTCAAGTCAAATGAACACGTGTAACTTTGCCAGACCTTTGTTTTGTCGAAACAAACGAAATGAGGCATATAAATCAACCTTTTGCAGAGAGGCACCTCACCTCACTCACTAACTACTGGCAGGAAAAGCGGAACTCTGACTCGGCGTGGAATATATTAAATCGTTTGTGTCCAAAGCTAACTCGAAAGATTTATTAAGTTTAAAACTTCAACTCGCAGGGCGTGTCTGGTCTATTGAAGGTAACTTGTACTGAATTGGATAATCGGGAAATCACCAGTGGAATTTGTATGTTAAATAAAACTCTTACATTGGAATATGTGTTATTAAATCACAGGCAAATATCCATAAAACTTTTCAATATAATGTTTAAAACTATGCATAAATTACCGGTCTGTCGTTTAGCGGTCAACGACATTGGCTTCGATTACGGATTTCTCAGATTCAAACCCTATTACGGACAGTTTCATAAATTGATATTTAACCGATTTATCTAACCATTTGTCCTATTTTATCCGTATCCTTCTATCCCTACTTTCTTTGAAAAAGAAAGCTAGAGAGAGCTATCTTATCAGTACATATTATGCTCAACATAAACAGCGGACAAGGTAAAAAAAATCAGGTAAAATTGAAATGATCAAAAATTTAATCATTAAAAAAAGATAACATAAGTAGAGCCAAGTAGTAAACGCACGTGCGCGTTTGCCCTATTCAGTTGCAAGTCTCGAGTTCGAATTCTCGAACGGACAGCTTTGAACATTGATTTTTCAATCGATTTATGCATGTATATATAAATGATGAATGTAATATGTTATGTCTTTTCCATCCACTTTTTATCGGTTACTTAAAAAAGGGGCGTATCGGGAGCTATTACCTTGGAATAATAAATGATAAAAAATGAACTTTACTGTCCTATTTTAATATTCTTATTCTCTCCGAAAAGAGACGTTCAGTGGCTGAATTACAACCGACATTAGTAAAAACTTTTTTAGTCAGATGTTTCATCAAGATTAGACATCGAAATTTGATTTGGATATAAACAAAATATAGTTTAAAATGTTTTAGAGCAACTAATTAAAGTCAATTACATTTGAAAATTCAGACGATTTCTGAATATATATTCTTCAAAAAATCTATTGTTTCGATATTAGATACCATATTCTTAAAAGGTTGACACGTAAAGTTTTTTTAGGCTAATATTTGTGTTGTTATTACTCAAAGGTATAAAACAAGCATAAAATAAATTGCGAAGAAAACTTATCTGACGCTAATATCGTTCATAAATAAAATGTGAAATTTAAAAAATAAAGATCTAAAGAAATTTTAACCGCCTCAAAATGTGGAATAATATTCTATTTCCTCAATTGGTGAAAATGTTTTTTGTGCAAAAAAAAGATGGCGCACAACGCTAATGACAATTTGAAAATCTAACGACATCGTTAGTGCGAGAAAGGGCTTAAATTGAGTTTTAACAACAAGCAATGTTTTAGATGCTAAAAGGACAAAAACATAGATAATATAATAAAATTGAATTGTCTTTTTTCTCAAAGTGATATAAAAAGATCTTTTTTATCGTTAACGAAAGTGTCGTAATCGCTTGACGGTTTTTCGATTTTTTTTGTTGTTTTAATTATTATAAAACAAATTAAGACTTTAATAAACGTGACAAATCTTTTTACAACAATTAAAAAATTTTCATCGTCATGCTATGATCCTCTTATTACAATTATTTTTCTTCAACTTTTAACTTCGTTGATTCTTGAAATGTTAACTCAGGTATCAGTGTGGATCCCAGACGTATAATATTTTACCTCGTAAATAATATTTGTCGTATTTGTATCTTCTATATAAACGTTAGACACTGCTTACTGTCTGTCAGTTCGAGTCCATTCGTGCGCTCGAATGCCTGAAGATGCCGAAAGGCGAAACCCGGGTCGTTAGTGACAAAATACATGGAAGTGTACAAAATCTCAATAATCCAAATTTGATATTGAAATTCCATCAAGTACCCTCAGTCGATCTCTTAAATTATACTTTAATGTATCATCGCAAAAATCTTATACATGCTCAGACGGCTCATTTTATCATTATCACATGTGGGTATGAAAATTTCTCATGACGTAAGGGTTGCAATGCACACACAGTTCCGACGTACTAGCTACTTTAGACATTCAGTATTTCAATTTAAGTACCATCCAAGTACGGGTATACAAGTACTCATATAAATCGATAAATCACTCACTTTTATATTGACACGTATCAATATACTTCAATTACTCTGAATTTCTGAACGAGCAACAAATTTTTATAATAACGCGGCGCGTCCATAATTCCTTGTCATCCACCAATCCCTTTGTTCCCTCTCATGACATACCAGAGTCCCTCAGCTCCACCGATTACATTCTGTGGATAGTAACAGACGGTCGTCCAGGACGCCAGAATTGCACGGGTTGGAAGAAGAGAAAAATAGGATTGAGGCTCCTTGGAGACATCTGCAGCACGTGACTCAGCCATCTCCAGCGTCTCTCCATGACCACGGTACTTTCTCTAATCTTCAAGTTTCTCACGAAGTCAAACCGCCTCACACCTAGTATCCGACGCAAGCATCTATTCTCGAAGCCTCATCTGCCAATCATGGCACCGGACGAAAACTCAGAAAAACCGCATACTGAGTTTTTAGATATTATATAATATATGATTAAAAATTTGTATTTTTTTTAATTTTAAAATTACGTTATAATATAAACATAACAATATAAATAAATAAATACATTACCACAAATATAAACACATTTTTTGTTTTTAAACATTCAAACAAATTTGTCGCCCAGAATGAAAAAATTTCCTCCATCCCTCTGGATACCTCGAACGTACCCATAACGGCGACTGCATTTCCTCGTTGGATTTCTTTGCTGTTTCGCTGTCTAAGGTATTCACTTGAGTGGCACTCACCCATCCTATCCGTCATCCTTCGACCGATTTCCGCCACCGTCCTCAAAGCAGAGGGTCCCCAGGGACCGAACGTCTCAAAACCCAATGAACAGAAAATGAAATTTGGCGACAGACAGTCGTATTTTCTGCATTTGGTGGTTTCATCCGTGAAAGCCGCTGAGCCCGATGACTCAGCGGATTTATTCACGTGAGATGTCGCGATTGTATCCACCGCAGTGGCATCCCACACCATGCATCGCCCTTCTCTTCAGGGGATCATCGTAATGCCGTCGGGCCTCCTGCCATCCTGGCGGCAAACCCCAAAGGTTCCAGTCTTGATGGGACCCCCGATGAAACCAGAGAGCGGCAGATCAGGTCATTAATGGCAGAGTGCCGACTGTTTCTTCCGGCGCTCTTCTGACAGCTCAATCCGTGCCGCCCCATGCAGTCCACCAACCTCCCACAGGTGCACTTATCCTCGTGACACAATGCTGAACCAAGCCGGAAAGCAACCGAAATTCACAAGGCATCATCGCTCAGAAGCGTTCCGAGACTGGGCGTTGGAAGAGCATTTAGCCACAGCCCCGACTCATTCCGCGAAGCTGTCATGAATCGAGCAATCTCCGTAGGATCACTGAGAGATAAAATTATTTCTTTTTTCTTAATTTCAATCATCGGGATATCCCACTCTTTTTGGATAGATGGCTTGTCCGGTGCAGGCATGCTTGTAATTTTGCACCAATTTTGTTTTGCGGCACTGACTATGTTTTCCCAATCGATATCCGGCAGTATGGCCGTGATCAGACTCTTGACAGAGTGAATTGAGGCTAAAAAAGCCGGGAGAGACAATTCTTCTGTCCGCCTAATCCCAAGACCACCGTATCTAACGGGCAGCATCGCTTGTAGACATGCAGGACCATCCAAACTCACGTTGGTTATTTTTTTCAGACCAACCCGAAATATGTCATCAACGGTGCGGAGGAGAGTTGGGTGTTCCCACACGGGGGCAGATCTTAGGGTATACATGATTTTGGGGACCAATAGGCAGTTTTTCAAGAAAAACAGACCATAATATGAATTTAAAGCTTTCAGTCTTGAGACTAGCACTTTGATAGCCTCAGACCTCTTCTTTAACTCCACTGGAACAGCCTCATCTGTTATAGGCGCCCCCAATAAATTGACGTCTTCCTTCTATATCACTTTTATGATAAGAGCGACCTCCTGAAAATCACTTAGTATATCATGCTTGGTCTCGTCCGATTAAAAATTATATTCGTTTATTGTAGGACACGTTTTAAAATTTCTGAATGTGGATAATTAAATGATTTATAAATAATACTCGTACTGAATCAAACATACCAATTTTGTGGTTTGGCACATTATTGTCAAACACTGATTAAGTAACCATTTAATTTCTCATCATTAATTTATGTATTAATTGAGCCCATATACGGAAAACAGCTCGTCTTTATTTGATTTATTAACATTTATCCAGTAAAAGATTTTTTGATCAATAAACCGTGCTCTCAATAAAATTACTAAAGCCATCTTCATTCATCAAAGATTTTTTCGATAAAGGGTACCTCCACAACAACCAACCGCTATTATCTCTGAACAATGTTTTTAGAACAACGTTGTTTTTCCGCGTATGGGCTCGATTTTGATTTACGTATTTCATGAACGTTTTTATAATTACTGTCACACATATAGTTCAATTAGCAAAATCTCATTTATACATAGCAATAAATCTTTTAGTAAACATTAATTAAAAAATGACGTTTATCAATAAGCTTTTAAACGCTTGTTGACGTAAAAAAATTAGCTTTAAAAACTCTTTGATCATGAATTATAAAAAAAGTCAACAGACAAAATAAAATCGTCCGAAAAAATAAAAGTAACATAAATTGGCCACGACACAAGAGCGCTCTCATCAATTCGGTGATGACATCGAAAACAAGAGAGACGTGAATCTGTATGGATGGTTATAATCCCTATTTACCCGAAATTCGTGGGTTTTATTTGTTTAGGATTATACCTCCCCACGGTTATGGGGTCAACACGGCCTCAAAGCTCCCGCCTATCTACGTCAAATGAGAGTAATCAACCTTTGACGGGCTTCTGTGAATTCTGCGTAGACAAACTTTTCAGTAAAATAATGTTACTTGATTATTCATACAATATAATATATTATATACATATCAACTTTTTCAAAGATAGTATAACTGTGTTGCTACCTCAATATAAAAGTTATGTTGAATTCAGTTTGAGCTATTATGGTTATCACAATATGTGGTGTTATGTCTGATTGTAAGTATAGTTGTTAAAAAGGCGAGTTGCCAATTCATTTCTTAATTGACTAACCTTTGCACAAGTTGAATACAAAGTGAGAAGACCCCAGATCGAAGAGAGGTGAGCGGCTGGTTATTCGGAGTCCTGGAAGGGCTGATCTCAGACAAACACCATTTCAAATCCGGTTCAAAACTTATTTATTTTCCATTCAAGATGCAGTGGTTTACATTACACAAATATATAAATCCTAACACATAAAATTGATTCTACATTTACATTTACTTAGCAAATGAATTTACTTTAAGTTATAATACAAATGGCACGACAAACGATTTTAAATTAAGTCCAACGCAAATCAAAACACAAAACAAACAATTCACATCGTCACCTCCGCCGCAACTCACCCAGCTCGGCGGATCGTAATCGACTGTCTACAAAAATTAAAAAAACTCCCTGCAAAGTTGGAGTTAGCCCTTTTCGTAAAAATGGACTCGTCCAGCGGACGTAACCGGGGGCTATTTGAACGCCTGGCAACAAGAAAGAGCCTATTCTGCGAAATATTGCTGTTGCCGCTGGCTGATTTTAGTTCTGGACATTAATGACACTTATACTTATACAAAAACCAGGGTGTGTCAAAAGGTGTACATTTTAAAAATAAAGCACAATTTTTTTGTACTACTTCCGCATGTTTATAATAATCAGGACCGGTTTCACTCATCACAAGCATTATCAACTACTAAAATTTGGATGCTCTTGGCTGATTTTCGTTCTCCATTTACCATAGTATTAATATTAATTACGTATTCATTAGCTTTAAACTAGTAACCATGCCCTCGTAGATGACGGAATTTAAATTGAAATACTGAATGTCTAAAGTAGCTAGTATGTCGGAACTGTGTCTGCATTGTTTATACCGTGAACGCTTAAGTCACGAGACAAATTTATACCTACATGTGATATGCGATAATAATAAAGCGTCTACAGAGCGGTCTGGGTTTCTTTATATAATAAGATAGTTCACTTATTTCTTTTTAAAATGTCCCATTCTACTATTTTTCTTAATGAATATTTACGCATTAGTTAAGCTCATCAACCTTTTTCTCAGTTAATAGATGTTTAATGTAGCTTTATTGATTTCATATTAGTATTATTGATTTGTAAGAGATTCTTAACATTTTGATAGTAAACAATTCAATTACGTTTATTAAAAACATTTTTTTTTTGTTTACGTGTAAATTATGAACCAACTGTTTTATATACCGTTCAATTGTTGACACTCAATTTTATATAAATAAATAGCCCTGTCACGATTAATAATGCTCGTGATAAGCGAAATCGGTGCTGATCATTACAAACATGTAGAAGTAGTACAAACATATTGTGTTTTATTTTTAAAATACAATGCCTTTCCGCCAAGAATTGACAGTTAACACCGTAAAAGTGACAAATATTTACTTTCACATTTAGAATCTTATATACTACAATAGCCCAGACCGCTCTGTAGACGTTATATTACTATCACATATCACATGTAGGTATGAAAATTTTTCATAACGTAAGCGTATGCGGTGAAACAATCCACACACAGTGCCGACGTACTAGCTACTTTAGTAATTTAGTATATTTCAATTTCAATACCGTCATCTATGACGGTTATACTAGTCTTATCATAATACTTAAGTTTTTCAAATGACCCTTTACACACGCCGTTATTTCAGTAATTGAATTAGTACCGCTGTAGTAATCTGACACAGCTGCAAATTTTAAATATTGTAATACACTGGAACGGTTTTGGAATGTGTAACGTTATGTTATAAATCATTCAAATCGAATTTTCATATTTTTTCATACTTTAGAAACTAATCGAATATATGAATAGTTTCAGTTTTACTATTCGATATTCGAATGGTTGAAAATGAATAGTTGGAATCCAATAAAACAACAAGTAGAGGTAAAAAAAAATTAATTTCAATTTTAAATTTAAATTTGGTTCATCCGAACGTGGCAACTGCTCGAGAGGAATTATCTATTGGGTCGAATAATTTAAAAATAATATTTTTCATTTGTCACATTGTACAATTGATTTGAATAAAATATGAGAAAACAGATTTTCTCAACGGAATTTTTTCTCAATACGTAATAAAATAATTATATAATTAAGACATTTTATCCATTATGCACTTGCTTTGTCATCATTCGGTCTAATGCTTAACCTTAATCGTTATGTTTATTGAATTCGTCTTTTAAGCGGTCAACTATTGGTACATTTACCTTACTCGTATTTTTTTCAAGATCTGCAATTGGCCATCTCACACAATAAATAAATATCGAAATATATTTTTAACTATTTTAACCACCTACGTATTAAAAGATAATAATATATTAATATGTGTAATTTTAATTAATTTAGAACACAATTTAATTAAAATTGAACAATTTATTAGTATACGAAATTAATCCAAAAATATTAATCGCTAATTGAAATTATGTTTCGCAAAATCCATTCGTTTTTTTATACAATATACTGTGTTACCCTAAGGAGGGTTGTTGTTATCGTAACATAATACATTATTTAGACCTATATGCGCCATTCGATGGCCTTATTTTGATAGCCCGATATTATCATGCCAGTGACTTGCTTAACAAAGGGGGCGCAATTGAGATAGGGATCTATTATAATTATAATACACCTCTTCATTCAGGCCCCGCAATTTGTAATATGGTGTTTAATTAGGTGTTGTGGTAATGAATATATTAATATGGTTTTATTTATTCGAAAAACTTATTTATAAAATAAAGCGATATTTTAGTCACTCATATTATTATTTACAAATTAAAAATTTAATAAAAACTAATTATCAAGTCACTCACTCGAATCTTTCAGATAAGGTTAGAGCATTGGTGTACAGCGCAATTAAATTATTTAACATATTTTTTTCCTATGACAGACAGACAATTGTTCTTTGAAATAAAATATTTAATCAGTTAAACTTATCGTCACAAAGTATATTTCAAACGAAATCATCTTTTCCCAATATTATAAAAGAGGACAGAAGAATATGGAGGTTCACGAGGACTTTTTGAAAACTTTTTCTACGACTCCGTTTTCAATAATAAGTATGGTAAAAATTGTTTTAGTATACATTACATAACTACTCGTGGTTGCTATGCTCAACATGCCATTTTAAGAAAGGGGAAGGATGGAAGGATAATACTAGAAGAGAACAGATAGTCTAACTCTATCGCTACGCGCTTAATGGGTGCAAGGGATGGGGGGATATAAACATCACAGAAATCCATGCCTTTAAGTACAAAACCATAAATCGATTGAAAAATCAATATATGAAAGTGTTTCTTCTGAGATTCAAACCTATGTACAAATTTACAGAAAAAGACGAAATCCCAAAAGCGTAGACCATTCGGCCACATAATTTGATAAAATTCTATGACACATCTCCGCATCAGATTTGAGTATTAAAGTATCCATAGGTTTAATGTAAGATATCCCTAAATAAATATGAGCTCCGGTAGAAACTGGTGAAGTAAAACCGATCAAAAATATACAACTGAAATTTATGTATTATTCCCGCTTGGTTTTCCTTAGAATTATTCATGCGCTTAAAAAACGGAAAACAATGGAAGTCTTTTCATATTCCAGTAATATCTAAACGGTTTTCTTGTCTGAAAACTTGTTACGATTTTAGAAGAAATTGACAAAAAGCCGGTAATATTTTATAGCCTGTATTTATTGTATCAGTAATAAACCAAAATGGTCAGTAACTAATTCGATAAATGGTTCGAATACACGTGGTTGGCTAATAAAATAAATGGATAGTAATTTATATAAAATGGTCAATTATTAAATTAAACGGTCAAATATTTATATAAAACGGTCAGATTAATTAAACCTATACTAACATAATCTTTGTTTATTTGGAAATTATTCACTGACCAAACATAGTTGTTAACTAACCATTTATCGAATTAATTACTGACTGTTTATGAAATTAGTTACTGACCAAATAATTAGTTGACATTAAAGCCTTTTTTTCGTAATTTCTAACAATTCTGATATCCTATATAATATATATAGTACTACAGCACATGGTTAATCAGTCGCAAAACCACTATTTTTAAAACAGGAAAGGTAGGGTTCCAGGACCAGCCAGAAATAGACAGTCTTCATGGAAAATTTACTGCAGATAACTAACCGAGAAAACAAAATAATTATTTAACTCATATATTATGTGTCGCAGTCTTGAAAAATATTGGCAAGAGATAAAGCCAAATTTTTATAATTATTTAAATCAGTTTGTAATACAATAAAAGGAAATATAATTTCAATATAATCTTCGATGGATTTTAATTACAGAATACCAAAGGTCTGAGAAAGAAACTAAGTGATGAAAACAAACTAATGTATTTATTTGTACAGTATATGTCGATACGATTTAGTAATCGATGTACAAACGACATGAAAATAACATAACCTGAGTAAATTGGATATTCGTAACTATTCGGTTAAAATACTTCAAGCCCCGGCCGAAATCATGGTAAAATTTGTTATTAGTATATTACTGTTTCATATGTTATCATATAAAACAAATCTAATCGCATGAGAGAAAACGGGAAAACATTATCATTTAATTTCGTTTCTAAACTTCAACCTTATTATATCATTACTTGCATTCAAAAACTATTGTCTATGGTAGCGTTGCCCATATGTGGAGTAGAGCCTATCAATTTTTGGTGAAAAGGCAATATTTTTGTAAAAATAAAAAATACAACTTTTGGATTAATTCCACAATTTTATGAAATTATCAGGACCGAAGATTTTGATTCTTACAAGTTTAAAATAACCTTACAGGTATAATACAAATTAATGAATCGGATACTTCTCCTCTGTTATATCTGATTCATTTGTATTATACCTGTAAGGTTATTTTTAACTTGTAAGAATTGATTCTGTCTCTGTAATTTTTGTTTTTCAGATATTAAAAATTTAATGGATACTCATAGCTGCTCTGCTTTCTCCACTTAAGATGGCTGTTTATTGTTAGTATTAATTACATACTTAATATTTGATTACTTTTAAATGGTTCACTAATTTTTTTTCTTATAATTTTCCTGATTCATTATTGTATATTACATAAGTAATGTCATTAATAATTTTGTTCAGCCAAATGGACTTTTAATGTAGCTATATTTGTGATTTCAGATTAGTATTTAATGATTTGCAAGAGGTCCATAACATTTTAATTGTAGACTCTTTTATTTGATTTATGTATAATTTATTTGCTAATCAGTATTTTCTTGTCTTAGTTCATGAACCATCAGTTTTATATACCTTCATTTTTACACTCAATTTTATATAAATAAGACTGTTATGTTTGTATTTTTATCAGTTGATAATGCTCGTGATGAGCGAAACCGGTTCTGATCATTATAAATATGTGGAAGTAGTACAAATGATTTGTGTTTTATTTTTTAAAATATAATGTCTTTCCACCAAGAATTGACAGTTAACACCTTAAAAGTGAGGAGATTTTGATATTCGGATGTGCGAATATTTGATAAATTATTCCACTGTATCGTTCATATCGGTAACTTATTTTAAATAACTGATTAATGAAAGAAAGTCATTCAGCGACGCAATTTAACTTGATATGCGTAATCTATTTTATTTATTAGACACGATAATATTCGATCAAGAAACGTGCTATGTTCTAGCATGTTCTTACAATTAATAACAGCAAATATACAGTATAAAATTCATTTATTATATTAGAATACCGTTAGGTTTTAATATTCGATATTCGAAAATCTGTTTTAGACGAATATTTGGAATATGAACTCAGTGTTAAGTAAAGGAAGCGGCAGTATTTTAACTCCGAATAGTTGATAGAGGCAAATTGACAATAAACAACAGCCAAACAAGAATTGTTTATTGTTTCAATAGCCATTGTTGATCTTTAGTTCATTAATATATGCCATAGCTTTAGGCAGCTGTCTTCTTGAATTGAAATCACATGACCTTTGAATACCCTTAACTTTGACGTTACCGCAGCTTATTGACAGTTTTAGTCAAACATATCAAATAACTAAGTAATAATACAGATGTGCTTTTGTACACATCCAAGAATAATTACTGAAGTTACTTTATTTACAGTTCAAAAGTCTAACATATGCCGAACAGAACTAAAAGCACAAAAGTCTAAAAGGTCAGGCCAATAAAAGCGTTATGTGACATTTTCTTTTGTATTTTAAATATTAAATTTGGAGATTGAACTAAATCTGAATGAACAACTGCTTGACTCAATAATGTAAATTTTTACCATTTACTCGAATGATCTTAACTATCAACCTTTGATGGAAAGAAGTTAGATTATTTAAAAAAAAAAGCAATTAGTATTATTTGTTCCACATGTTTTAATAAGATCGGAGCTGGTTTTGTTCAGATCACCTGAAATCAGCGAATCATTTGATGACGCTCTCTTGCTGATGATCCTGACCAAAGTATAAAAATTGTTATGTACAGAAGAGGTTAGAAGGAAAAAGAAAATATTGATCGAATTGGCATTTACTTGGTAGAACTCCATTATAGTAGGATAAAATGTCAAATTACTAGTTCTGCAACATTGGATCAGGAAGTTGATAGCTATTTCGGCTTAACACCGTCGTCAGAGCTATACATTTTTTTAAACCATATCCGCTCCCTATTCTAAGCATATGGCCATCACGCGGCTCCTCCAAGCTTCTCTGTCCCCATCCAGTCTCCTCGCTTCCTCCCAGGTCACCCCAGCGTCCCGTAGCTCTGCCGAATACATCATATGGATGGTCATCAGCGGCCTTTTAAGGCGAAGAAATCCTTCTAGTTGATAGAAGCGTGTCCAAGCCAGGTCCATCGTCGCTTTATTATTTTGGACGTAATAAGATGCTGGTCCGTCTTCTCCGTATAACACCGATCCCATAGTATTCGCCGTAAGCATATGTTTTCAAAGCAAAGAGCTATACACTACAGTTCTGACGATTGCGTTAAGCCGTAATAGCTATCAACTACCTAATAAAATTTTGTAAAAGTAAATACTTTGATATTTCTTCATGTAAAAAAGAGAATGCTTATGAAATAGTGAAAAAATGAATGTGTAAAATACTTGTTTGTTTTGTTAAGTATGGCTTCTGTTTTCATATAATAAAGGGTTTCACTCTACGAATTAGATGGGTTTTGGTTCATGTCCGAGCAATGTAAATGTAGATATATTTTTTTAAATTAACACCTGAAATCATTGACATGGATGTTTTAATTTATTTCTCCTCGAGTTGATCTCAAGAGAAATTAAAAATTCTCAGTTTATTACATAATTTAAGATATCGACTGAGGGTGCTTGATGGAATTTCAATAATAAATTTAAATTGTTGAAATTTTGTATGTATTTCGTCACTAACGACCCGGGTTTCGTCTTTCGGCATCTTCAGTTATTCGAACACACGAATGGACTCGAACTGACTAAACTGAACTAAATAGTTTATATTTAAAATAAAATACGACAAAATATGATCTCCAAGTCTAGGGTTTCGGTTTATGTCATGCAATACCATATGTTTTTCATTTCCACTTTTTGATATTATAATGAACAAATGATTCATCTAAAGTATTATTAATATTTTTAATGTCTAGCCACTTTTGAAGGAGCTATCCCACACGGGTGCTTTAGAAAACTCTTTTCAGTTTTCTTACGTGAACCTTACGGCGGATTGATTTTCAAAGAAACTGTAAATGTTTAATACATTTCAAAGGCTGATATTTTCATTTTATCTCTTTATAGACACGAACTGCCAATATGGAGTGGATATACGTTTACGATTGAGTGCACGTCATAAATAAAGTCGTTTTGTAAATATCAATATATTGAGAAAGAGTTTAAAGGAACATTTCCGAGAAGATTATGAGGATCATCATCAGCAAATATTGATTCTTCTTTTATTGGAATCAATATATGGGTGCTTTAGAATAACAATGGGCCAACTCCAAATTTAAAAAAAAAAGGTTTATCATCCAGCTATTCGTATCAAAGGATTATTCTATAATTACTCAAGCTATCCATTAAAAATATGTTTATTATTCATATCTCTTTTTTCGAAGAGAGTAGGAATAAAAGAATAGGCTAGGAAAGGACCAGTTGTTACCTAATCGTTCTCACTACGCCCCTTTTTGAGGATCGGATTGGGTGGGAGGGAGTTGTAAACAATACAAACACTCAGACTACGAACAGAAATCAATTGAATGATCAATTTATGAAACTGTCCGCACCGGGAATTGAGCTCGAGACATCCGTAGCCGTAGCCAACGATATTACCAACTACGCTACATTACAAATAATGAATAAAAATTCAATGCATTTACTTTAACAATTAATTAGTATAGTTAGTTCCTTTTCCAAAAACAACGTTAAATATTTTAATTTTTAATAAAAGTTACGATGTCGGAATAAGTGAGATGTCATAATATTGTCTATCTCTTCTTAACAGAGTATATATAGCTAAGCTAAAATAAGTTTGAACATAGTTCTGACGGAGCCGAAATAGCAAATTAAATAACTAATAGAATTTTGTAGAACTAAATACTTTGATACTGTGTTATTCGGAAGCAACCTAAATAAGGAAGACAATTTTATAACTGTCATTTATTTTCAGATACATTGAAAACACAAGAAAAATACATGCACTATTTTATATCTTTTTCTCAAAAGTAGATACGGGTCAAACCCCTTTACAGCCAAGTTCCTGTGAGCAATATAAATATTCCTTATTGTGAATATAGGGGAGAAAAAGAGCATGGCGAAAAAAATTGACAATGATTTTAGTAAAAATAACAAACAAATAACAAAATCCCGAATGCTACTTTTTTCTTTTATTACGTGGTATCTATTCGTGAAGGTTTAAAGAAGTAAGGTTTAGGAAGAGGAAAAATAATCAAAATCTGAAAAAAATCCAAAAAAATAATCAAGTACACACAACTAGCGACATCTCGGAAAACTTTCGGATTTATTTGTGTGTGAACAAAAAATATTGTTTATCCAAAAGCACTTCAATAAACAGAATTAAAACACAAACCCTTTCTTTGTTTCAATGGCATTGCAACGCATGCCGGGTGTTCACTAGTATAATATAAAAATGAATGTTTGTTTGTCCCGTATACGCTCTTATTATACTATTCACTCGTTTGTGATGAAACTTTGGTGAATTGTTGTGCGCACACCCGGAAGATTTCTAAAAAAAATCAAATACGTACGAACAGCGACATCTCGGAAAACCTTTTATTCGTGTACGTACTAGATGGAAACAAAAAATATTGTGTGTTTAAAAGCACTTCAATAAACAGAACTAAAAAACTTTATTTCTTTGAGTGGCACTGAAACGCATGCCGGGTACTCGATAGTTCTTTTTTTAAAGAGTTTTGGTTTGTATTTATTTAACAAGTATAGGACCATTTATATACATTGATCTCAATATGCTTATTTTTAATGCACCAGATCCATTTTACCAATACTGCTTAAAAGATTTGGTAATTTACAATTGAATTCAACATTCTTTCTATACAATTTTAATTAGTGAACGCATATTTTACGACACTCAATCATCTAAATCACCAGTTTATTATTCTTTATTAAAATTTGTAGCAATAGGCTTCAATTCAACATTTAGAAACATAGCTACCTTTTTAATGTGTATTTTTCTACATTGAAAATATCAATGGTGTTTTGACCAATTGATATAACCCTCAAAAAAACCCTGAGTTGATGATCGGATTTCATTTGAAAGACGACAGAGCCGGTCTTGGCTAAATGATGTAAATTGGGAAAATAAATTGATCACTTTTTGGAATGGAAACATCATTTTACATTGGTTTTAGATTCAAAAATTCTGACACGGCCACTTGATGTAAGCCACTATTATATCGACACTCCCTACGTATTAATCCCGTATCTGCAAACATTGGAATTAACAGGAGTGCATTTCAAAGATTCATAACGAAACCCAAAATATAATGTTTTTGATAAAAAACAGTTTTTACTCTCTCCTGAACAATTTCAATTTTCAAGGTAACATAAATTGTCCAAAACACCGTCAATATTATATCAACACCATTTAAATTATAAATATGTTATAAATTATGATCAAACAATCGATAAAACATTTTGTTAACAAAATTCCTTATTGTATTATATAATATATTACCTGCAACTTTTTTGAGTCAATAACTTGATATCAATTTTATTTCACTTTTAAGGTGTTAACTGTCAATTCTTGGTGGAAAGACATTATATTTTAAAAAATAAAACACAATTCATTTGTACTACTTCCACATATTTATAATGATCAGGACCGGTTTCGCTCATCATCATTCCGGTCTTGATCAATATAAATATGTGGAAGCAGTACAAATGAATTGTGTTTTATTTTTTAAAATATCAATTTTATTTCTTTACATTATATATCGTAAATCATCGTCAGAACTAGTTGGCATAGTAGAATGACATCTAGCAGAAACAGCAATGAACAATATTCTATAATCATTGTCAAACAAAACACTTTGATATGTTTACCTTATTACAATGTAAATCAAATCAATCAGTATCATAAACTATTAAAACCGTACCCATCATATATGACGGTATTTTAGTTGAAATAATGAATGTATAAAGTAGCTAGTACGAACGCTTAGGTCATGAGAAAAGTTCATACCTACGGCTGATATGTGACAATAATAAAACGTCTACAGAGCGATTTGGGCTATTATATATAAGATAAACCATCGATTTAATTGTTTGTTATTTGACAGATACTAAAAATCAACACAATAATTTATTTGGTATTATACATCACACATTTTTTGGATTAGCTCTATAGAACTTACAAATTGACGAAGGGTATATATATCTCCAAAATTAAGATTGATCTTTTTGCCAAGTGTGGAATCCAAAACGTAATGGTCTGTGATACGAATCTATACTGGCTATAATTCAAGGAGAATCGAATGATGTTACAATAGATACGTGTACCGTGATATATTGCTAAAAGGGAGCATTCAATTAAAGCTATGTTTGCTTTACATTGCGTAAGTAGGATTAATATTCAAGGATTCTGGGAATTGAGGTCTTAGAAATGTAAACCATTCAAAAGGTTAAAACCAAACCTATACTCTGTCCTTGTATTTTAATTATCGTTAATATAAAATTAAAATGGATAACGTGGTTATTCCACTGAAGAAGCATCTTCAGACTAACTATTTCGCAAGGTTATTTATGTCCAAAGTAAACAATGATTCTTTTTATCAACTTAAAAATGAAGAGTTGATTATCGTTTATGTCTTACCCGTCCCCACTTCCAGTAGAAAGAAATAAACCTACTCCACCCTTCATTTTCGGGTTGAGAATTAGAATCATTGTTTACTTTAGAAATGAATTACTTTGCAATATAGTTGGTCTGATAACGCATCTTAAAGAAGTGACACACGTGTCACATTTAATAATACAGCCAGTGGAATAACAAAGACATCAATTTCAATTTTATATTAAAAATGTATTTCTACAAAGTTGCCGCAAAATTCATAGAAAAAAGTTATTGTTGTTTACAACTTTTAACAATATAATGCAATTTTTCTTATTGCTTTACATTCTTTAAACTTGACAATGTTTTACGGTCTATTTTCACTCGTTATATTGTGTTGAAATAATTTTGTCGTGTGTATTTTAAGGAAAATTATTAGTTAGTTACATATCCACTACTTTTATATAAAAAAAATAAGATTGATATAGTAATAAGGTTGATAGATTTCAGTAGAAACTAGTCTCACTTTGACGGTGTTTACTGACAATATTTATAATAGTCTAACACAATTCGCTTGCTTTCAATGTTATCAATTAATGATGACGCAGTTTTTACTCGTTGCGATCATTTTCAACTGATTAATTTAAATTCGTAGTTGAAAATGCTAGAGGTGAGCAAAACTGGTCCTGATCGTTTGGTAAATTGTGAAAGTAGTACAAAGAATTGCGTTTTATTTGTTAATTGAAAAAAGGAGCGTTTACTATTAAATATACCAATGAAATCAAGCTTCCAAGCTAAGATAATACCCTCGTATAAATGATTCTACGATTTGCTCGAAAAGGCAAGCAGTTTTTTCTTTGGAAAAATGCTACAAATATCTAATAAAAAATTCCAGGAAACCGAAAAAAGTGTCTTACTTTTCGGAACATTTCTTTCAATTAATCAAGTAACTACACTTATCTGACAGCATTTTCTTTCAAACACATCGGAAAAACGTTACATTAGAAAACGACAGAGTGAGAGACAGAGATTAAAATAGTCTTCCTTTAAATTACAGTACGAGTTGATGACAAGAAACCTATGCAATTTCCCAGATGACCTAAATAACATCTAAGTATATAGACTACTGAATAGTGGTACAGTAAAATACACGTATTTACGTAGTTCGCTGGCTGTGGGAAGTGTTGTATATTATTCAACAGCGCCACAAAAAAAAGCTGCGCGAGCGGGTTTTTACGCGCTGCGTTATATAGCGCAGTAAATATTGGCCAAAAACTGTCAGATATTGTGCGGAAAATGTGACATTTACGTTTGAAAAAACAGTTGAAAAATAATACAATTTTGCCACTAGCTTTTTTTTCGACACTTTATTGCAGGCACGTCAAACTCGATTTGCACGCGGGTTAAATAAATTTATTTATGTAAGGTGGAGGGACGATTTTTTTCAATTCCAAATATAAAAGGGGGCTCAACAATGACATTGCTTCAAATCAATTCTAAATTAGATATTAATTAAAAAATAAAAAAACATTATTATTTTATTTCTTAAGGACAAGGCACCGTTTTTTACGAAGCAAGTCATTATAATTTCGTTGAATGTATTGAGCAATCGTAATTTCAAAGTCAAACTGCTAATCATACAATAACAATATAATAAGTTTGCCATATTATTCTGAATCCTTCTTCTTAGTCATATTTCTCATGTCTTGACCTCCGCCTACCGCAACAACTCCATTTATTTTGACGATCCTTCGCCACTAGCTTTTGCACTCCGCTGCTCTGAGAAAATCAATAAGGAGCGGCCTGTGGCGTCCTTCACTTGGTCGCTCCAGCGAGTTGGGACCCTTGCGTAACCCTTTCTGCCTTTGACCTTCTCTAGGATGACGAGCCTCTCAAGATTATTGGTAGGCTTGCGGGTGATGTGGTTAAAAAAGCCGTGTACGCGTCTTGTATAAACGGTCGAGTGTCTATCTTGTATTTGGAGCTCTTTTAGGATAGAAGCGTCTGTGCGCTTGGCCGTCCATGGTGTACGGAGCATCCTTCTCCAGCACCACATATCAAATGCGTCTAGCTGTTTTTTATCTTTCGCATTTAGAGTCCATGTCTCCACGCCGTAAAGGCGTATAGAGTGGACCAGCGATCATACTGGACGCATTTTTGTATGTCTGAATTAAACAAGCTAAATTTTTAGTAAATTGTTTGTAAGTTGGTTGTTTCCCACTACTCATCATATGCGTTCTACTGCTAAATTGTGTGAAAATAAAATGTTTTTTTTAAGGAAAGCGAAGCGGACCACCAACTAATTATGGAAGGACCGCATGTTCAACAACATCCTTTATTACGATCTGTCTGCATAGGTCATTTGAATATTAAATTTGAATTATTGAGATTTTGTACACTTCCATGTATTTTGTCACTAACGACCCGGGTTTCGCCTTTCGGCATTTTCAGGCATTCGAGCGCACGAATGGACTTGAACTGACAGACAGTAAGCAATCATACCCTCAGTCGATGTCTTAAACTATATTTGAATATTATTTTGAGTGCCAAAAATCTTAACGGTTTGGTCCGTTTAAGGATTTTCTTTTAAATGGTTGCTTAACTTTTAAAAACACTTATACTTACTCTACTTCTTCTTCTACAATCCTTCAATACTCTACAATACAAAACTATTATTCTAAAACTAGTATATATTTTGTACTAGAGATAATTACCAGTGCCACTTGTCATGCGAAACGCGTGATGTGAACAATTAAAAGATAGAGAGAGAAGATGAGTGTGTATGTGCATGTACTGTGCGTAAAAATATCCCTCAAAATGTTCGCTCATCTACACTCTCTCTCTGCGTATGCGCTGGTGGAGAGAGTAGGTGTGTGCTGTGGTACTTGTGGTGCTTTTAAGCAATATAATACTTTACTCCATATGTAATGAACCTTTTCCAGTCGGAAGGCCGCTTTCATTTATTTTAAAATTAAATAAAGCCGCATTTAAGAAACATATATGAAAATGTATGTACATTATTTTGTATATGAATAAATCAATGAAACTTACATATTTGTTTATTTTAGTCAAAAGACCGCATTTGAGACCCTAAAAGGCCGCAGGTTCGTTACTCCTGCTTTGTGCATTCTTACATCAAACAAGGAAAATAAACATATTATAAATACGTCAAATAATAAATATGTCATAGAAAGATATTTTTTTACATAATTTCATCTAAGTACTTACTATGTGCTGCAGCTCCAATATGTTTATTCTCCATAAAAGTAATTTAAAAAAGAACTAAGCCACAATGAAAAAAAATAAAGAAAATAAGCCCGATATTACTGGTTACATAAGTACAACATAAAATTCGATTAAAGTTTTAGTTTTGATTTTATTTCTCATTGTTCTTTATTTAAATTTATGTGACAGTGTGTTTTTATTTTAAATTTGTTAATTTTTCTTATATTAAAATCTACATTTTTGATACCATTTATTGTCTCACCAAAAGTTGACGGGAATAAATTTTTTATGTTCAATTTTATTTGTGTTTGTTTAATGAAATGACGTTAAATATTTTAGTATTAAATTTTAAGTGCCAATATCATTCGACGGTGTTTTGGCCAATTGATTTCACCCTCAAAAAATGCGAAAATGAGTTAATGATTGGACCTCATTTTAACTTTCTCGTTTTCATTCTAAAAATATCCCTTCAGATCTCATCCAGTTACATTTCGTTACCTTATTGGTCATATAAACGCATTTATAAAGCAAAAAGACAATTTAAAAAGTGAAATATGGTTTAATGTAGTATTAAGTAATTATTGTACGTCCTGAAATACATGAAATTATTGAAAGACGCAAGAATTCAAATTGTTTATAGCAGAACAAGCTCGAGACATGTCTTGGTGTCGTTTAAAACAAAACGGTTGCATACGATACGTCAAGCATTTCGGATTGTTACTATATTATACTATATTTTTTTATTTTTCGATGGTAAGGTAAGGATTTCAAATTATGATAAATCAAAAAAAGAAGTCGTAAACTATAAATGTATTTTTAATTTTCAATATGTAGAACTATTTTATTTACAAAAAGCAAAATTTTAATTTTTTTGTATGACCTATTTTACAAATATCTAAACGCTGAAGTAACTCAGTGTTACACCATGGATACAGAATGGTTAAAGATGACAGTGCAGGTATCGGCCAAATGATGTAAATTAGAAAAACAAATTGGCCACTTTTTGGAATGTAAACATCATTTTAAATTGGTTTTAGGTTTAAAAATTCTGACAAGACAACTTGACGTAAGCGACTATTATATCGACACTTACTTCATATAATTCCGTATTTGCAAATACATGAGTGCATTTCAAATATTCATAAAGTAACTAACCATATAATGTTTTCGATAAAAACAGTTTTTACTCTCACCTGAACACTTTCAATTTTGAGGACTACATCAATTGACCAAAACACCGTCAATTATATTAAGCTTAGTTGTTACACTTATCACAGTTAAATAAACAACAATAAAATAGTCCTAAAAGTGCAATATGACTATTAATCAAATATTTCGTATGGCCTTTGAAACAAATATGTATTAAATGTTATTTTCACACTCGTTAATATCAACATGTTAATTTCGTTTTCCAATCACGTCGCGCCGTTTATATTATTTGCCCAGAGATGAAATCATGATACTGATTTTGTGCGGAATCAATTATTTGAATTTGAATTTCTCCCCAAAACCAATAATTGTACCCAAAGTAGCGCGCGGCGGCAGGGGTCGACACTACAAACGTGACAATTGTTACCTCTTCCAACAAATGCGATGGCACGCCGCACTTGCTATTCCATTAATTCAGATATCGCCAACTAATGTAAATTTGATTTCTCATCTCTTTTTTTAAGTGAAGAAATATTTTGCATCGCTGTGGCCAAGTAAACTGACATTTGAATTAATTGATTTTCGAACAGCATTTTTATATTCTTTGGCATTTATTTAGTTGAACTCCATTACAATAGGATAGGTATTAAGTTCTACAAAACTTTATTAGTTAGTTGATAGCTATTTCGGCTTAACGCCATCTTCAGAATGCTTAAACTTATTTTAGCTTAATTATATACACTGCTTAGAGCCTACAGACAATACTATGTCATCTCACTTATTCCAACACCTATAAACGTAATAATAATGTCAAGTAAGTTCTTTTTCCAAAAACACCATTAGTATGATAAATATTTTAATTTTAAATAAATTTTATGATGTTGTAATATCGTCTATCTCATCTAAACAGTAAATATTATATAGCTAAGCTGAAATAATTTAAAGCACAGTTCTGACGATGCCGTTATTCTAAAATAAATATCAAATAACTATTAAAATTTAGTATGAATAAATAGTTTAATATTTTATCCAATTTTTATTTTCATCCAATTATTTTTACCATGTTTTTATCTCTAGTCTCATAAAATTCTAGGCGATAATCTATTAGCTAGTTCTTTCTTTATGTCAACATTATATCCTTACACTATGTGAAAAGCTGTGGTTTAATTCGTTTTATTGTAATTTTACGCAATAGGATTGAATATGGTTGAAAAGATACGACTAACTTCGACATTTATTTTAGTTTAAACAAAGCCTTCATATTATAATGACAATACAAAGCATTGAAAGTAATAGATATGTACTTTCTTAAAATCAACTTGAAACGTCATCGGACTCAGTATCTGATTTTTATGAATCATTATTTATCCAGTCTTCCCAGAACACATCTTCGTTTGCATTTATAACAACGATTGTAAGACGTCATTAATTTTCAGACGCACTCGAAAAGTGCGGTAATTTACATGCTATAGATCTTGAAAAGTCGTATTGTTGACTCACGAATTCTTCCGAAAATAGTCATAATAGTTGATGACCTCTGCAATATGGCGTTGTGGTATCGAGACATTCTGCCACCTCGTTAGGCGATTCGTAAACAAATGGTTGTGAATACCCTCCCCCTTAATTACCCACTATTTGATAGAACCCTTTTCTACTCTACATATCTACATGTAAATACCATAATGGTTAACAATTTGGGTTCTAATGGTACCAATTAAATATGCTTGGGAGATACAGTATTGCAAAATAGGTTTCCACGAGATATATGCAATATTCCAATTATTATTAAAATCATTTTAGTGAGGTATAGTGAAAAATATTTGAAGAGCATATTTTGGTAGCACGGTTGGTTAGAAAAATAGTTCAAACTTTTCTAATTAAAACGTTATGATTGATTATTAACCAGTCTTTTTTGAATGACACACAAATTCACATAAACGTAACTAATTTAGAAGATATACAACAATTTTTGAATATTCCAGTAAAGTAAAATCTTGTCGAATAATAAAGATCAAATAAAATTATTGTCGCAGTGTGACATATACCACTTCTCTTGTGAAGACTGTCAAGCATCCTATGTAGGAGAGACAGTTAGATATTTTAATATCAGAATTATTAAAGAGCGAACAAGATGAGTTGGAGAATCACTTGATTGAAATATTAATAAAAATAGTAATATAGAAATACTCTATCGAGTAAATAAAAAATATGTTAAAATTAATAGTTTAGACTTTTTAGAAAATAGTAAAACTTTTAACAGTAATCGATTAATAGTAAATAAAATTTTAAATAGGACAGGTGGTTCACCACTATTAAATCGTTTCCTCTTGCGATTTTCATCACCAAATACTTATAATTAATATAGTACTTTTATCGTTTATGTCTTCCGCTTCCTCACATCCAATAAAATGAAGCAAACCCACTAAACCTTTTATTTTTTATTTAAGAAATAGAATCCCTGTTTACCTTAGAAATAAATAACCTTGCGATATAGTAAAAGAAGCGAAACGCGTCACATTTAATAGCACAACTAGTGGAATGACATATATTTTTATTTTATATTAGATGTGTTCTATTAAAAACCGGTTTTGAGTCAGTTGTATAACTAAAGATTAAATGGAAGGTCTTAATAAATGACAAATAGTTACCCAATTACTCTCTCTCTGTCTTTCTACGCCTCGTTCGCAGAAAATAACCTTTGTATAAAAATCCGTAATATACAATCCGACATTTAAGCGCGCAACTAAGCATGAAAGCTTTATAGCGACATATATTACAAATATTCATATCAGCCATGGCATGTCCTAATGTGCATCATTAATACAATTGATGGTCTTTTCACACGGTGGATACGTTCCATGCAAGACATCGGTGTAAAAAAGATGCAGTTAATATTACATATCACATTGGACCGTGAAATTTTGAAGCCGTGTAAAAATAGTCTGTGCAAAAAGAGGATTAAGTGTATTCATAATAACTTTTCAAAACTAATTTAAGTGGACAGGCAGTGACTGAATATCTTACCACTGTTTTTGTTAAAGCTTGCAATTGAATGATAAGCCTAAGAGTAATTTTTGCAAGGAAATCGCATTACAACTAGAGCCTCCACACCCCAGTAATTAGTCGATCCCGTAATCCCGGGATTGTCCTAATTTCGTTCGTAAAGTGAGTAAAGTTGTAGTACGTGATGTTAGGTTTGGTCTTATTTGGTTTGTGTGATGTATTCTAATGCGTGGATTAAAAACAATATAGGCGGCCTAATATAGGGTAGAAGAATAAGTGCGTTTCATTACAGCTTCGTGCAACTATCAATTTCAAAGTGTGAGTATTTATATTGAGTGAAAACTATTTTATCTATGTGAAAATATTTTTTCGTAAGTGTAATATATTTCTTCAATGTTAAAATATATTTTTTTATGTCGGATCACTTTATTTTAAGTGAAAGAATTTGTGTTTTGTGGAATGTATTTGCCGTAAGTGAAAACTATTTTTATGAAAGTGAATATGATCTAAACAAAAGTGCATTTAATTGTAAGCCTTTTTAATTTACTGTTTAAACTAGGTACTGATGAGTTGTTTTCCGCTTCTGTTTTCTACCCTTTATCTAAATTCTACAATGTATTTAGTGGAGGCCAATTTATTGGCCATTTCTCGAAGTGCAATGTCCGCGATAACTTACAGGTTGCGGGTTTTGAACTAAAGTAAATGATTCCCACTGCATCGGCTAATAAAATACAGTCCGTTACTCTTGTCTCCCGTATAAGATAAATTGAAACATTATCGAAGAAACGAGCTAGCCACAGTGTTGGGATGTGTTTAAAATAGAAAAGACTTCATATCAATTGAAGATCTTTTTCTCAACTTGAAATGAGCCAAATTTGTAATCAGAAATTACTTAGCACTACAATTTAAATTTTTGTATTGAAAATTATTGAAGCTTTTTTGTCATGTCGGTCATATTAGATGCTATTTGCAAAGGCTGTTAGGCCGATCAATTTGGTTTTTTCCACTACCATCTGTTGTGTAGGTGCAACCAATGAATTATGGCTGCATTGCAAAAACGATATCGATTGAAAAAAGGAGTCTACTCTTCAAATTTACGACCCAAACAGAGCTACACAGTACTGATTATTTATAACGCACTAATTTGAAATTACCTCTATATTAAGAGTCACCTTATTCACATTAAAAATAAAAGGCTTAAAAATACGAAACATTTTTTTTAGTAAGTTTGCTTTACAAAGTACGGCATACGGACGTGTTAAGTTCAATATAAAATATATTCAATTTATCAGGTGGATTATAAAGGTGGAGCTTGTTTATTTTCTTTTTATTTCGTGAATTTTTTAAGACATATTTGATCTTAAAACTTAACCACTATATACTTTCTTTTATTTAGTATTTATTGAGATTAACTAATTTGAGTTTGACATTTCTAAATTTCATTTTTATTTTACATCCAAATATATTAAGCCCATAATGAGTGAAAATAAGTGGAACATCTATCACATTAGAAATGTTTAATGCTAAAAGCTAAAATTCTGCATGTTGTCTTTCAGCCATTTTTTTATTGTTTTGTATATGTAATATTCAACACAAAAGTCTGACTAGTGGTTCGCTGGATTAAAATTATGAATTTAGTGGTCCGTGAGCCAAAAGTTTACTGGCCGCTGCATTAGATGAAAAAAATTTATATACGATTCCAAATAAAATAAATATTTGCCGGTGATGCTTTTTATTATATTCGAAAATAATATCGCCTCCTATAATAATATGATTATTGAAACACCACTACCCCGTAAGTAGTTCCTTCGAACTACCCCTAGCTATTGGCGGAGCCATTTATACGGTATCTGTGATTTAAGGAAGACGTCGCACGTATTTCCAACTAGAAGTAAGTACACATATACCGGAGCAACGATGATAAATAATAAAGAAAGAGGCGGAAATTACGTTACATTTGACAGCGATCAAATAAACCATATAACGCGGATATACACTAGACGCTTGGAATTGAACGGTTGTAAATTATCAAGAAGTAAAATGTTTATTACTATTATTGTAATTATTGGTACGCAACCACCACTCATTATGTGCATTCAGACGGTGTTTTACAAGCCACTTTCCACAATGCCATCGACAATAAAAACGAGTCTTTTCTTTCATTTCTCAATTGCGTAATTAAAGAGAATAATTTCGAACAATGCACTAGCATACTATTCTTGTGTGCAGAGGTTTTTTTTTACGATGTATTCTCAATCACAAAGGTTACTATTATAATTTAATATCTAAATAAAAAAATAGTCATTCGCAATACATCTTTTACCCACTAGAAAATACTAGATGAATGGGATTAAGAAAGGACTGGCAATAAGTTATAGTTTGATTTCTATAAAGTGGCCGATGCGACAATATACCATTCGGAATAATGTTTTTCGCCTGAATGTAGACACTATAGGTCTTCAACCATATTTTTTCTACCATGTGCGATACCAATATGGAGAATATAGCCTCCTAATGGTGGTATTTCAACAGAAGTTTTTTCTTCAAGAAATGCTTGTTACTTGACCGTTAGATAGAGCTAGGACAGTGGTTAGTTCATAGATCTATCTACGCCCCATTTTTAGGATCAGATCAGAGGGTGTAAGGGAATTTTAGACATCACAAACATTAATGCCTACCAACAGAAATTCACAAATCGATTGATCTATCAATTTATGAAACTGTACATACCGGGGCTTGTACATCCGAGACATCCGTAACCGTGGCCAACGACGTTAACTACTGCACCACGGAGCCAACAATAACTAAATATTATTGATTGAATTGGCATTTAATTGGCCATTATAATAGGATAAAATAACAAAGTATTTAGTTGTACAACATTTTTATCAGGTAATTGATAGCTATTTCGGCTTTACGCCATCGTCAAAACTATCTTAGTTCTATAGTTGCGATTGTGTAAAGCCGAAATAGCTATCAATTACCTGATAAAAATTTTGTAGAACTAAATACTTTGTTATTTTATCCTATAATAACTAAATACTTTAGCGTAATATTGATCACACACTGAAATCTCGAACAGTAGAATGGATTGTTAAGGAAAGGATAAGATTAGTTCCTTAAATGGCTAATATTTCACATCAGCCATCTTATAACATTTACAGTGCAGTCACTCTCTTGTAGAGTTATGAAAAAATCACATACAAAAATCCATAAAACGGTTTTTAAATCAAACCCTTGACCACGAAGTAAAAAAAAAACCCCTACATAATTAATATAAAAGTAAAATTGATAACTTTTTCATTCCCCTGGCTGTGTTACTAAAGATAACGCGTTTCGCTTCATTAAGAAGTATCTTCAGACTAACTATATCACAAAAGGTTATTTATTTCTATTGTAAATAATGATTCTAATATTTAAATTAAAAATGAAGGGTAGGGTGGGCTTATTTCCTTCCACTGGATGTGAAGAGGCATTAAGGCACAAACAATGATAGTACTAATTGCTATAACACTACTAATAAAAAATTAATTATATTGTTTGGAGGTGAAAGTCCCAAGGGAAATAAATTCAATAGTGCTGACCCACCTGTCTTATTTAAAATGTTATTTACTAATATGTAATCGATTACTGATAACGGTTTTTTTATTTTTTAAAAACTCTGAACTATTCATTTTAATACCTTTTTTATTAGTTCGATGGAGTATTTATGCGTAATTATTTTTATGAAAATTATGGTCATTTTTAATTAAACGATTCGCAAACTTTCTTGTTCAATGTTCTTTTATTCTAATATTAAAATGTCTGCCAGTCTGTCCTGCATAAAAAGTCCTATATAGTTGACCAAAAAACTCCAGGCACGAAATAAAAGAAAAATTGTCATGTGACTTCTTAATCAATTTTGTATCTCGTTGACTGTTTTGCTCAGAACCGGAATCGGGATACGTTGAAATACAATACTATATATCATAAACGCACCAAGTCTCTATCTGATTCCAGTAGTCTCTACATATAGCTTTGTCTACCTCTACAGCCCCTACGCGATAGACTGAGAGCGAACGCTTAATGACAAAATCGATGACGTTATTACTCTCGTCTGTTCCCCCTGGGGCTATACGGTGGGTACACAGCCAATATGCCGTTCCTTCGATCATTATAACGTGAACCGCATTCACTATTTAACGTTTAGACACCACCACGGAACCATCGCCAGCATATGTATAAAACATTACAAGTTTAATGGTCACATAAATAGTGATGGGTAATTTTATTAAGTTTTGCGGTACTTCAAAACTTATTTTATTGAAAAATCGCCAGGAACGTGCTTAGCGACTCATATATATACATATATAAACTATGTCCGGTACCAACGTGGAGCATATATTAACTCTTAACATTTCTGGGAGTATGAACGAACTTGTATGTCGCCGCGATTTTTCCGCGAAGGAGTATGGACGCAAATGTACGTCAGTATCGTAATATGTGTTTGTGTGTGCGGTTTAAGCTTAAAAAAGTATTACGATATCATCTGTGGATTTCAGGGTATATTATTTCATCATTTGAAAATAGGTTTGAACCTTAAAAACTGTAGAATTCTAATTTTTCTGAAACAACAAAATATCGATTTTGCGTCATTCATCAAATTTGTGTCACTTTTAATAATCAATAGTTACTCCTGGAAAGGTTAATGGAGGTATCTGAACTTCTACGAGCACAGTTTGTTATTCAGTTGTTAAACTTCGAAGAGAATAGGGATAGAAGGATAGAAGGATAGGGATATATGGTAGCACTAGCGGTTGGCTAATCGCCTTTGCTACGTCTTGTTTTTAGGATCAGATATGTGGAATAGAATTCTAGACACGACAAACTTAACATAAATGTATAAAAACATAAATCTTGGAGATTTGAACACGAGACATCCGTACCCGAAGCCAACGTCGTTGACCACAGCCCCACTAACCCGGCAAATTATTAAGTTCCACAATAATTATAAAAATATCTAATTTAATTCCACAATAATTTTTGATGAGCTAAAACCTTGCTAAATGAAAGTGTCAATTCAAGGATTGAACTGCGCTACCACATAAAACGACAGTCTACTCATGTAATAATTTTTCAGAGTTTGCGAATCATTTAATTGAAAATTATCACAATTTTAATAAAAATAATAACGTAGAAATACCCCATCGAGTAAATAAAAATGTATTAAAAAAAATAGCTTAGATTATTCAGAAATTAATAAAATCATTAACAGTAAACAGGTGGCTTACTACTACTAAATTTATTTCCCTTGGGATTTTCACTTCTAAACCTTCGTAATTGGTAATGTTATGGTAATTAGTCTATCAGTTTTTATGTGTTACCCCCCCTTCTCAAGTCCAGTAGAATGGAATAAAACCCACCCTACCCTTCATTTTTAATTTAAGAATTAGAATCATTGTTTAACTTTGAAATAAATAACCTTAGTCTGAAGATGCTTCTTCAAGAAGCGAAACGCGTTTAATAACACAGCCGGTGGAATAACTAAGTTATCAATTTTTATTTTATATTAGAGGTGTTTAATTAAAAACTGGTTTTGAGTCAGTTGTACAACTAAAGATCAAATGAAATGTCTTCATAGATGACAAATAGATACTGAATTACTTTCTCTCCCTAAAAATAGCCTTTGAATAAAAATCCAAAACGCGTCACGTTAGTGATAAAGCCAGTGGAATAATAAAGTTACAAATTTTAATTTTATATTGACTGTTTACTCACTTACGACGATCAATAATGTGATTTTCAAGATATTATTATGATTAACCTTTATAAATGTTGGAAGAAATAAAGTGTTTTATATTTCTTCACTATTAATATATATTTACATTAATATTATGATTCAGAACCGTAGTAAGATAGATAAAAATGAATTAAATCAGTAAAGATATCATATTGCACGGGAATATATATAAATATCACCACTCTTTACGACATAAGACAGTAAACTTAATATAAAAACAAACCGGCGGTAATATAACACAGCCAAACTGTCTGCCGAGACAATCCACTAAAGCCGACAACGATCCTAAAGTAGGGAAATATTTTCATAAACTGCATTTAAAAAGGCGACTCGCTCCCGCAGTGACACAAGAACCTTTCAGTATGTTGTGACGTTTATCCGGATATAAGGAGAAGTTATGGGTTCCTTTGTATTCATATCCTGCTCCCTATAAGCAGTGCGGGGAGGGATCTGGTGCCATTTATGCGACCCTTGTACAGCTACAGCAGAAGGACTTAACCTACGACCCGTTTCGGATCACAGAATATGCATTTTAGATCAGTTTAATATTAGATTTACTGACAACTGTATTACCATCACTACCGATCGCCGTATGTAAATAGTTACTAGGGATTCCAACTATTCGTCATTATCAACTTTTCGAATATCGAATAGTAAAACCGAAAGTATTCGAATATTTAATTAGTTCCTCCTATATTAAAATATTATTTTAGAATTTATTAGAAACATAATATTATATAAATACACATTCCAATACTAATACCGTCCAATTGTATTTCAATATTTAAAATTTGCAGCTACGTCGAATAACTACAACGGTATTTCTCCAATTACTGAAATTATGGCATTTTCAAAGGGTTTTTTTAGCCTCGAGTCATTCGTCAAACTGATGATAATACGTCAAATGATAATACTAGTATAACCATACCCGTCAGTGGGAGTAATTGAAATACTGAATGTCTAAAGTAGCTAGTACGAACGCTTCGATCATGAGAAAATTTCAAAATGCATGTACATTTGATTTGCGACAATAATTAAATGTCTGCCAAGCGGTCTTGGCTATTATACATAAGATATTGAAAGCGGATGAGTTGGATGAATAAAATAATCACTACCTTGGTTATTCATTATTGTTCTTGAAATCTGGAGAAATTGTAATGATTTGATCATTCGTCAATTTTGTAAAATATTTCATTAAATGCTATTACGAATAATACTATTCGAATATCGAATAGTTAAAAAACGGTTGAATATACTCGGATATTTAATATTCGAATAATCGAGTTAGAATCTCTAGTAGTTACTCTCTAGGCAGAAATATATGGATAGGGCTAGATAGGGTGAAAGCATTACATTATTATAACCGTAACTTTGGATAAATGTTCGTATGTTAATTCAAAAATCTATTCATTTAAAACCAACTATGGATTGAAAAATTTTGAATATTGAAAGTCTAACTCAATACCACTAATTCATGGTATTTTATATGAAAAGTAAACAATTCTTATCGTCAGTATAATCTATCGTAAGCTACTTACTAGTTATAAAAACACTTTGAAGTTTAGTTGTCCCTACTTAGTAATAAAAATAAGACATTCAAATTATGTTATCATCCTTATAGAAAAAATCGTATTCTGATAAAGTTCAAAACATATTTTCCCATCATAAAAGCAGCGTAACCTTTATAACGGGTTTGATGGTCATTTTTTTTATTAAATTTTTCGATTGTCTGAAAATGCGTTTCAAAGAATTGGAAGACGCGTTATAACTAGTAAGACATCTAGTAAAATAACAAATTCATGAATTTTAACTAAATTAAATTTCCGAATTTTAAAAAACGAAATCCTTTTTCTTTTGTTCAAAAATTCAAATCAATTATAAAAATTCCGTAGTTATGTAAATTGTGTAATGTAGATTAGTAAATTTGTCGTTTGCAATTTATATATTACTTGCTTTACTAGAGTACACGCCGTATATCTTTAAGGTCCGGCTCTAGGATTAAGGGTCATGGGATCTATACATACTAATACACTGACACGCTCTGTGTAGTATACAGAAGGCTTATCGGTGTAGTAAAAAAGCAAAGTTATACGGCTTACTTCCTTACTTTATAACTTGGGAAAATAAAAACGTAGCTGGTTGACAATATGCACAGCATTTAGATTTTTCAAGCCTAATAAGCTCGGTTATTTTCAATACGCCAAGGCCGATCGTTATTTTTTTATATTTTATAGTTAAAATATATATTTCAATGAAAGATATCTAATAAATTTTAGGTATTGGTTGAGGTGGGCAAATATGAAGAATAGGGGAGAAAAAGAGTTTATTTTAAACTCATATCTTGTCGAAAAACAACCTGTAGAGAATCCCTACTGCTGTATGTAGGAGCCAGGGGAATTACAGCGTCCTGGAAAATCATCGGGTACTGTCCACAGCATGCATTCGGTGGAGCTGAAGGACTCTGGCATGTGATGAGAGGAACCAAAGCGATTGGCGAGTGACAGGAAACCATGGAAGCGCCGCGTGGTGGCCATATGCTCCATATATGGAGCAAATATGGTCAAAGAAGAAGAAGACTATTTTATAGTATTTTAAGAGCTAAAATTTTAAAGTATTTATTGAATTTGTATTCTTAACCTATTCAGTGTTACCAATCTATTTAAAAAGGCGATATTTAAAATAAGGTAAATGTACGGGTACTTGACCTTTTTTCAATAAAAGCGCCCAAAATAAGAAACGTATACGCGGGATTGCTCTAAATCGTAGAGTTCAGACAAGTGAAACCATCTTTTGTCGGATCGAGGAACTAACCCATCATCATATATGTCATTCGGGTGTCATAGCGGCCATTTAAAAACAACAAGTTATGCAATAAGTATTTTATTTTGAACTTCTTAAGAGAATTGTTTAAGGATATCAGTGAATGTAAGCATATGCTACTTGATTCAACCAAAAGTGGTGTTACAGGAAGCTCTGAGGTAGTTCTGGTAAAAGGTTGTCATGACACTCTCTGATTAGACATGGTCCACTACTAAAAATTTCAGTTTTTTAGATGGTCATCTTCTGAAACACCGGTTGTTAAAAATTGAACACAATTTTTTTTATAACAGACCATGTTCTAATTTTTGTCTTATCATATTAATGTAGACATTTGATCCATTATGAATACACTTACTTTGTCATCACTCAGTCTAATGCTAAACGTTAATCGTTATTTTTGTTGAATTTTTCTCTTAAACGGTCAACAACTGGTACGTTTTCCTTAATCAAATTGTCTTTTTTTGTGAAAGGAAATAATACACTTTTCGAGAAATTCTAAAACGCCTACTCGCTGTAAAAGTAACCACTGGAAAAAACTTTTCTCTAGTTTTACAGCTAAAGTAATTTCCCTTTTTATAAAGCATCTATAATGCGTTCTTTCTTTACAAAAATTCAAGGAATTTCCATACGAAAGAAAGTCACTATGCGTGACAAGATATTCTCATAAGCTTTGACACGGGGTATCAGAAAACGTGACAGTGATTTGATATTCAGTCAGCCTTCAAAATTCATATATGTATAACTTTATCGAAACTATTTCAGTCAATAAAGCCATCTCCCTAATATGAATATTCAAATACTGCATAACTTATATTAGAGTCTAATTCTAAGCCTGCAGCTGAGTATATTATTACCAACGTTACTTGGACGCCTCCGAATTTGGAACTAAAATTTTCACTCTAAGATAAATTTTCCCAATTGACATTTTATGCAAAATAAATGACTTTTGAAAATTCATGTCTACTTTTGATAACGGTTGCTAAAATATCTAGAGTATAGGTTTTACGTATGGACAGTGTTATACTATCAAAAAAAAAAATCTTGTTGATTTATAAATATTAATTTAAATAAATTAATCACTGCTAAAATATTAGAGAATTGTTTTTACATAATTTAAGAAATCGAATGAGGGTGCTTGATGGAATTTCAATATCAAATTTGAGTTACTGAGATTTTGTTCACTTCCATATATTTTGTCACTAATGACTCAGGTTTCGCCTTTCGGCATCTTCAGGCATTCGAGCGCACGAATGAACTCGAACTGACCAGTACCAGACCTGACCAGTCGAAGTGAACTCGAACTGTCAGCTCGAGTTCATTCGTGCGCTCGAATGCCTGAAGATGCCGAAAGGTGAAACCTGGGTCGTTAGTGACAAAATATATGGAAGTGTATAAAATCTTAGTAACTCAAATTTGATATTGTTTTTATATTAAAATAATTATAATTTATTTTTGCTAAATTATTGTTTTAACGTAAAGATAGTGTTATACTATCAAAAAAATCATTTTCTTGTCGTTTAATAAATATTAATGTTTGGTGACGTGCATTTAGAACAGTTTTATCATAGATTGACTGTATTCCTTAGCAAATGTCAAATACGAGCGTAAATACATGTCAACAAACAGTTTTGTTATTAAAAATACACGGCATGGTTTATAGTTGTAAACGAATCTGTGGGAAAGCTCGGGAAGTTATATGTGAAGTTTGTCAGTTCTGCAAACGTAAAAATCTAATAAATAACCAATAATTTCCATATTTTACAACTGCCACCATTATAAAACAATCAAATTTTTAGTGTCTCCGAGTTACTCGTTATTAAATACTTCTGTATTTTTTAAATATTCTATAGATACAGTCTTGACTTTGTGGAAAATCATTCTCAATATAAAATTTAAATTGATTACGATGTAATTGCATATTTTTACACAATTTTAAATTTCACACTTTTTATGAAAGTATATAAAAATATTTTTAAGACAGCATTTAAAACTGTATTTCCATTTAATTGTAAATTTTAATGTTTTAGTAAAAAGATATTATTTAGATAAAGTATTTTTTTTCTACTTATATCTTTAAAATTTTTTAATAAACAAATAATTTTGGTTTAATATGGCACCATTCCTAACGCAACGGTGGCGCCCCCACCCGCGGCCAAGTGATGTTGGTAATACTATAGTTACGCAATATAATTTGGAGTCAAGAACAGGTGTTATGAACCTGTGACCTGCGACTGTCTACGGCGGCCATACTTTTCATTAAATGACAAATAAAATACATTCATATTTAAGTATATCTACGCTCATGATGTTGTGGTAGTAATTTAATTTTCTTGAATGTAGCAATATCATTTCAAAATGAAAAGATTCCCAGCTATGGTCTAAAACAGGAGTGACGAATCTGCGGCCTTATAGGTTCTCAAGTGCGGTCTTTTGACTGAAATAAACAACTACACAAATAAATAACTTTCATTGTTTTCCTTCATTTACAAAATAATGTACATAAATTTTTGTGTTTGTTTCTTAAATGCGGCCTTACTTCATTTTAAAATAAATAAATGCGTCCTTCCTACAGAAATAGGTTCGTCGTCCCTGGTCTAGAATATAAAAAGATACTTCTTAATCGTACATTTAAATGTTATGACTTTGCACGAATATTGATCAACACACTACTAAACAGTATGTCTGATGTATTTAATTTATTTAAATTTTTTTTCTCATGCCGGTAATGAAAAATAAATAGCTTTTGAGGAATAATATCAAAATACTAATGTAAACGCCAGTCATAGATGATGGTATTGAAATTGAAATACTGAATTTCTAAAGTAGCTGTTCTTTAGTTTCCATACTGACAGACTGATTGTTTGTTTGGCTCGGAATTTGCGTCACGTCGAAACTGTGTCTATTGTATATATACATCGAGGACGTTTAGGTCATGAGAAAATTTCATACCTACATGTGATATGTGATAATAATAATAAAACGTCTACAAATACAGACCGGTCTCTCAGATATTATATATAAGATTCCAAAACAATAGCATTCAAAATGTAACAATTATTGAATACGACGTCAGGCAAAAAAAGGTGAAAACTTTTCTTCCACATACCTCAGATTTAGATACGATATCTGTGCTTAGGGTGGCATTAACATTACACCCGATGAAAGCCTACATCACCCTTCAATTTTCTCGTTTTTCCCCTTACCTTACCTTGTGCTTCTAAATAGCTTTTTTACAATATCGATACAGAAAGCCTTTTGTTTTACAACATCTGTATAATACCACTGAATACAGAGTCTCTTTAATGTTGGAGTTTTTAACATGCAAGCGTTGTTGTTTCATTACCGCTCAAAATAGTAAAATTAACTTGTGTTAATTTTTCATTTTTCATTAAAAAAGATCACAATAAACTCGACAAAAGTTTTTATAAAATCGTTCTAGTAGTCCAGTAGAAACAATCTTATCAATGAAAGAGTCTACGTGCAATGTTTTACTAGATGAAATGGATTTTTTAAAAGTCACCAAATACGATATTTATTTTTCTTGATTCTAGAAACTAAGATTATTTTTTAACCATATCCGCTCGTAATTTGGAGCATATAGACTCATAATGGATCTTATCTAAAATAAGTTTTTCTATGAGAACCGCTTTTTTTAGTTACTGAGACGCTCAAAATACCATTTCTGAATTGATTGAAGATATAAGAATAGGGCTAGGATAGAACTAGTGGTTAGATGAGTCTAACCAAACCCATTTTATATTTACATATACGCAATGTAATCTTGATATATCTTTCTACGAAACAATATTTTTTAACTGATTAGATCTATTCCCAGTCAGATGATCATCGGTGCCTTAGCTCTAGACCACAGGTGGGCAACGCATCTAAGAATTATTTCATATCTTCTCTCATGACGTGTTATATGAGAAATCTAATCAAAAGCCATTAAAATAAATTTTAAAATTCTATTATGAACTTATTGCTATCAATTTGATTAGATTTCGGCCAAGAAATTGGTTGCATAGGTCCTAAAAAGTCATGAGACTCCTTGGGGAAAAAAAGCAACTCGTTCTTTGTACTAGAATTGGCACTATCAATAATGTACACTAATGTATTTTAAATACAACGCATTGATTCATTCTTTTTTCATCTACGGCCAGTAAAATAACAATAACTAACGCTAAATCCATTGAAAATAACAATCGTGTATTCGACTCTTTGGATTAAAAATATTATATCAAATGAAGCCAAACATTTGTTTTTTCATTTCTGAAATTGTCTGACAATCTTTAACGTTACCTGCTGAAATAAAATTCAACCTAAGCTGCATACAGTATCGCAAGATTAAATGCCAGACTTAATGAGGTTTCCTATCAAAACGACATTGATGCACTATGCAATTTACAAACACAAAAGGATCATGTTGAGCGCAATTGCCCCGTGCGCCATCTTGCCCTGAATGCTCTGTACGCAGGGGTAGCTAATTGCGTTATTTGAAGGTCAATAAATAGTGGCATTACCCTCGGCGAGGGGAGACGGGGATAAAACGTGACCAGACCGAGTTAGGGTAAGTTTTCTCCGAGCGATAATATCACAAGATCAAACTTCTACCCCTGTGTTTGCCGAAAGGCGTTTAGGCCAGCCTCTTTGTTTAGTGGGAAGGTGCCGTGATTGATGGGGTTGCAGTCCTGGGTTCGATCCCCTTGGCGTAGAAACAATATTTACCGATGCTTTTTCTAGACACGTTGATAGGAAACGTTCTCCATAAATATTTGTGTTGAGTAAGCAAACACAATAAGTAATGAAACACATAAGCTAACGCTCTTAAATTATCAGATAAACCTACATATCGATACTTAATTTCCAAAGTGTAACGAGTCAAAAATGGGCAGTTCTGTAAATAATATATTATTATTGTCATATAAGAAACATAACTTTCACATTAAATTCTATCTAATGCTATATGTCAATTAAATTTAAGATTTTCCTACTTAATTTCACACTAAAATTCATTCTTTCCTTGACCGCTAATAAAAAATCATGGTAGATGAATCAAGACAACTCTTTATGTAGTATACCAATAAGAAATTTATTAAATAATCTTAAAAATAGTATTTAAAAACTGGACATGGCTCAATCACCCAACATTTTTTTGGGATGGGATGGTAAAAAAGGTTTTACAGCTCTTGCTGCACGTGATTTGGTAAAATAGGATAAAAGTAATGCTCTAAAAATCTTTCAAGGTGGACGTTTCAAAGAAAAACTCGAGACAGATCAAGATTACTGGTAAGCGACGAATTCTGCAACGGTGAAATCGTATTTTCTATGTAGGAGAGATTAATTATAATATAAAATTAAATTAAAAAATGATAATTTAGTTATTCCACTTGGTTTATCACTAACGTGACGCGTATTACCTCTTTAAAATGAACTTCCACAAAGTTACCGCCGAATCCATAGAAAATATTAAGGAATAATTATGTTCAAAAGATCCTTGACGCGTGGTGCAGTGCTTGGAGGCATGGATGTTTGTGATGTCTAAAATTCCCTTCCACCAATCTGATACTAAAAACGGGACGCAGTAAGAGCGATTAGATAACCACTAGACTTGTCCTAGCTTTATAATTATATCCCTACTCTCTTCGAGCAACAGACGTTGGCAAAAGAGTTAGAAGCAGTTCTTGTAGAAAAATCTGGTATTGAGATATGCTTCACATTAGGAGTGGACATGATTTAAGAAGAAATAAATGTTGAAATAATAAGTCCTAGATACAGAAAGTAACATACATTGGTATTGAGATTAACGAAAGAAAGCGCTTTGAATTTTTATTCAAAATATTTCCGGACATCTTGAAAATTGAATTAAATTCGATTTTTTTATTATTATAATAAGCAGCCTTCAACCAAATCTATCAATGAAGCTTTTTAAGCCTAAGCAAGTAATAATAATCAGCCCCTATTTTTTTTCAATTACTAGTCTGCAAAAAGCATACTCGAATTCTAAAAACATCACTACCTCCCTTCCGTTAGAATTCTGTTTTATTTTGCGGGGTTGAAAGTTAACGGAAACATACTGAGGAAGTGGCCAATACACTTGCTGTGAACTTTATACGAAACGAAAAACATTGTGCGTTTGTTATGGCAGTTTTATTTTATCGCAGACAATGAACTTTTTCCTGGGGCGATTTTGATTCCTTTGTGTTGCACCCCCGTTCCACTGATGCACACTTTGCGTTTACCAAAATGAATATGCGGCGGGAATACGTAATGTGTTTATTACAGGAATGGGATGATACTGTATTTTTTATTAAAAATTATCGGTTCTTCACCGTACGATGGATAATAAATTATTACGTATCAGGGTAAAATGAAAATAGATGGGTAGAAAATAGAACACCTGCTCTTTGAGATGATAATCTTGTCTATTATTTTCAAATCGTTCTATTTTCAAAAAATCGAGAATACTTTTATCGGTGTATTTAATATCAAATTAAGATCTAATCACATTTTTACTTGAAGTCTTTATTAATATTATTAATAAAAACTTAATTATTGAAATAATATATTGTATTTTATTCAATTTAAATAAATAACTTTATTTACAATTGTTTTACTAGATCACAATAGATGAATTACAAAAAAATATTTGAATGATTATTGATATTACAAAACTTCTCATTGTTTGGGAATGAAACCTGCAACGGTTTTAGAACTCTGGTAGAATAATATTTATTAAAATACAAACAGTGGAAACCTTTCAATTTGTTTTTATCATTTGAATTGATTCTTATCTCTTAATCATAAATCGTAGTAGAAAATAATGGGTGGGGGGGGGGCGTTTTCAATGGTTACCGCGCAAGGAAGGAGGGAGTACTTACCGCTCACACCATGCAATAATACCAGTCTTAAGCAAGTAAGCCACCCATTTATTGCTAAGAATTCAATTGGTTTAAATGTATGAACAATATTTGGGCTAAGAACGACAGTAAATATAAAGTTTTTAAAACAACTATTGCAGTTTTTATATATTTATAATTAAAATTGAAAAAAAAAACAGAATTTAATATGAATAGATAAGAGTTTGAATATTCTGACGATGGCGTGAGGCCGAAATTTCTGTCGACAATATCATATTAAGAAGTAAATACTTGGACACCCCGACTTGGTTGCAGTCAAATTATTCATTGCGTCTTATGTAGAGTTAGAAGATATCATCATCTCATCTCACTACAGATTTCTTATACGGCTACAGGTAATACAAATGACGCTTCTCCTGGTTCCCCTTGTAGGAATCGCCATCCGGTTATCTGTCAATGATGTCTCAATGATTTTCATAGCTTCCAATTTGATTTTGATCAGCAAAAACATAATCGACGGTGTTTTGGCCAATTGTTGTAACCCTCAAAATCGAAATTGTTCAGGAAAGTAAAAACTGTTTTTATCGAAAACATTATATGGTAAGTTGCGCTATGGATCTTTAAAATGCACTCCTGTAAATTCTTATGCTTGACGATACGGGACTATACGTAGCGAGTGTCGATATAATAGTGCCTTACATCAAGTGGCCGGATCAGAATTTTTAAACCTAAAATCAATGTAAAATGATGTTTCCCTTTTAAAAAGTGGTTAATAAATTTTTCTAATTTACATCATTTGACCGATACCTCTGTTCTGTCGTCTTTAAAATGAGATCCAATCATTAACTCATTTTCGTATTTTTTTTTTGAGTGTTACATCAATTGGCCAAAACACAGTCGATATGAATATCTGCTAGAGGTGATTTTCCGTGATTATGTTAAAAGCAGTATCAGGCCGGTAGTAAAGTTATTATTTTGGTATAACTAAAGCTTAGTTTTTCATTGGAGCGAACTTTCACAATTATTATTTCAGTTGCGCAATCACATAGTATGATATATTATCGCGATAATCAAAGCGCACATAATTTCGCAACAAAGTTCCCGAAACGCGCGCGCAGTAAATTCGTTAACGGAATGTTCAAACTCTGTGCAAATAATAACGTTAAACCAGATACATAAATTTGCGCTCATATTTATTCATGCGTCTCCGTACTAATTCGCAACCGGTCGAATCCATTCTGTTGACTTGCCGGGGTGGTAACGAAGGACCTCAAAACGCATACAATTTGTTAACGTTTGCCCATAAAGGTGAGTTGGAAATAGCCAAGCAGATTACACAATTAACTGTTCTCAGTAAAAAAGAAATCTTATCGGAAAACCTGAATGCATCACCACACATTAAATGTTTCTCAGTTATGAGTGTAATAACCATCGCATTATGCAGATTGTTATTATATGATGTTGGAATAAGTGAGATAACATAAAATTGTCTATCTCTTCTAAACAGTATATATATAGTTAAGCTAAAATAAGATTAAGTATAGTTCTGACTATGATTTTAAGTCGAAACAGCTATTGACTACCTTATAAAATTTTGTAGGACTAAATTGTTTGATATTTTATCTTATTTTAATAGAGTTCTACCGAGTAAATTCTAATTCAATCAATAAATTATATGACGTCTAAAAACTCCATCTGATCATAAAAACGGGGCATTGCAAAAGCGATCATCTAAGTATTAATCCTATCCTAGCCCCATTTTTATATCTTTACTCTATCCGAAGAAGATAATAAAGAAGTTTGAATAACAAGCATTTATATTAATAGAATTTATATTTTTATTCTGCAAATTTGAAACACGGTCGCAAGAACAGCATATGTCGATGGCCTAGTTCCATAGTGATGCAAGTAGAAATTGGTAGTTTTGAGATATGACCGATCAAAGTTTTGACTCATCTAAACCGACTCGTAAAAAGTGATGGCTTATTATTTGTATTACTTTTTTATTCAAATAGGTGGTCAATATATTAAAGGTTGTTTATTTATAGAATCAGACGATTCACAAAAATAAATTTCCACAATATGATATTTCGATATGTATGTATATGGAACTGAGAAATAATTTAATTTTGCGAATTTCCGTAAGCAAATATCTGCATTTTGAGAGAAAACCTCTACATTTTACAAATTGTAGTTTTTGGAACTGTAAAAGGGTGGTGTTTGAATATAATGGCTAACATAACTCAAAACTAATAACTAATAATTTAAAACATCGACTGAGGGTGCTTGATGGAATTTCAATATCAAATTTGGATTATTGAGATTTTGTACACTTCCATGTATTTTGTCACTAACGCCCCGGGTTTCGCCTTTCGGCATCTTCGGGCATTCGAGCGCACGAATGGACTCGAACTGACCGTCAGTGAGTTCGAACTGTCAGTTCGATTCGGTCATTCGTGCGTTCGAATGCCTGAAGATGCCGAAAGGCGAAACCCGGGTCGTTAGTGACAAAATACATGGAAGTGTACAAAATCTCAATAATCCAAATCAAATTATTGACTTATCGTTCTATGCAACTGGGCCATTGATGTGGTATTTTATTGAAAGTTCAACCGATATGCATAACATAATTTTTTTCAAATTGTCAGGAAGATAACATAAGAATAGATTCAATATAAATAAGCTGTTCTTGCACTCATTTCTACACTGCAATTATTGCGGTGAAATATTCATGCACATATTAATGCAAAACGTATCAAACAAAACAAAAATCCTTTGAATCCCGACGCTTAATTATAGAACCGCTTCGTTTGATAGAATATTCAGTTATGTTGATACAGTAGCTGTGTGCATGCAGCACGATTTCGTGAAAAACATCACATCTCACCTGATAAACGACATAAGCACCAAATATGCATAAATTATACAGTACTGATATTAGGCGAAATTTTACGTAAGATCTTTTTCAAATAAGTGAGTATATTCGGTAATAAGTCAGCAGATCTATAATAGAAGATATGATGAAACGAAAATATTTTCCAATTACAATATTTTTCCAAAAATAGTTTATGATCTAGGCCAGGCTTGACGAACCTAGGGCCCGCGTGCTTGAAGCGGTACGTAAGAAAACGCGTCTGGCACGAGAATGATTTACACATTTCATTCTTTGCAGAAGAAAACTCAGAAAGTATTAAATTAATTGAAGAGCTTGTATTCCGCAATTATTGAAAAAATCGGCACTATATAACATAACGCTATTTATGTATTATCGTATTATTACTGTATTAAAAATAATATTATTTTGCTGGGCGCCTCGGAAAGTTAATTAATTACATTTGGGAATTTTTGGCACCCGCATGTAAAAAAATTTGCGACCATTGATCTAAACCAGTGATCGCCAAATGGTCGCTCGTGAGCTACTGGTAGCTCCCAATGGCATTATTGGTAGCTCGCGTAAGATATTTTATCATCTATCGTCGAAAATTTTCAAGAAGATGGCCCTTTATCAGAAATGGAATTGATAGAATTTCAATGAGATTTGTCGCTTAATAATGCTTCGACTATAGAATCTGTATGGCTTTTCGTCCCAACAGTAAAGTATCCAATTTTAGTTCGAACTGCTATCAAAATGAAGACATTGTTTTGTTCTACCTACTTATATGAATCAACTTTTCCAATATAAATGTAGTTAAAAGTAAATATAGAAACAGACTCACAGATACATATGCATCTTGATAATTGCATTCGGATGGGAGTGACAAGGTACTCACCGACAATTGAAAAAAATGTGAAGGATACTGAATGCAATTCTTTTCACTGATTATTTTTACTTTTCTTCACACTTATTTCAAGATATTATTATTTTGTTTATAAATAAATAATTAAAGTACGCATTTTATATTTTATTGGAAGCCTGATGTCCTAATTTCTTTTAGATAATATAATAATATTATGTTTGGTACGTTAAAGGACGATGATTAAAAATTAAATAGAAGGAATATGTATGAGCAGCTCATTTGACAATTTCAATTTCTGAAAGTAGCTCACATCCTTATTTAGTTTGGAGACCACTGATCTAAACAATCTAGAGTTTAAAGCTTTAATATGAGTATGATCTCATATTTAATTTATATATCCGTAACTGAGAGGCTAATAGTCTTATGTCCATTTTATCAGCTTTACAAGAGGAACAAAAAAGTATAACAAAAACGGTTTTGATTTTATGTCAATTAGCATAATTGTTCTGTTATTGTTTTCGTTATTTTGCAGTTGGATAGATAAGGGGCTTGAAGAGTAACATTTATAGGCGAAATTTATAATTAAATGGATATAGGATTGTTAACCATGTGACATAGGACTGATTTTGAATAGAGTTTTTCGGTAACCAGCCGACATACGCCAAAGATTTATTTACCTATCTAAAGATCTTAAAATTCCAAATAATGTGATATTTATAACTCACTTGGCTATTTTTGAACATAGTACTATTAGCCTCTGAGGTACAGATATGTAAATTGAACTCAATTTTTTAAAAATATTTTTCAACCCATCTTACTCTATCTTCTCTTTGATATCAAAGCTTTCAATTATTTGACAAGCATCGTCACTACTGCATTATAGTAAGAAACTAAATACGTCATTCAAATATGCCCCAAAATCAATAAACGAAATGTGTGAACTTAGCTCTCTATGGATATTTAACCAATAAAATTAATTAATTCTGATACGCAATCAGCTGAATATTCAGTAATGTATTTGAGTGAAAAACTAACACAGATAATTTTTTCTTGGGTGCCAAAACGAAAAACCAAAAAAAATGTGTTTCAAGCCACATTTACACGACTGTGGTATCATTTTACGCCCATGTTCGTGGAGACATTTACACGAGGAAATGTCGTTTAAATAAATACAACGATGAGCAATAAAGATATGCGTATCGTTAAAGACGAGGGAATGAAATTCCGTAATGGGAAGCGAAAAAAAGAAGCATTTTTCATGAATAATAAAATTGTATAAATAACGAAAACACGATAATACGCAAATATATTATTGCTAGCCCAAGAGAAAACGTGGAAACATCTCGCGAACAAATTCCGCACATTTTTATACATTAATGCAGAACGCGCATGTGAGAAATAATAAAGGAAAAATGATAAACTAAAAATGAGAAACTGTTAAGTATCACACATCACATCAAAGATCAGATCTTTTCAATGATGCTCGCTTGGCATATTTAGATTATGACAATAACCATATATGAGTGACTGAGTCACTAAACACGCTCCTGGCAATTTTTCAATTACATAGGTTTTTGATGTACGTATGTGCTCTACAGATAGATAATTTTTCCAATTGCATCGTATAGTATCAAAAGTAAAACTATTCACTATTTGAAGTTTCTAGATATACACGAAAAACGTTTTGTTGGCGTTCTATAGTTTTTTGAGTTTTTCAGTGTTTTTTGATGTTTTAAATTTGTATGAGCGGTCATATTGTGACATCACTTAGGGTAACGTGATTGGTTGAAAGTATGATTTACCAAACCGTTCACTTGTGTTTCCAAAGCTGTTAATCGTTCTAATTTTGGTAGCAAGCATCATTTTCTTTTACGTTTTTATACCACGTGTACATGATTTTGATATCAAAATTTTATTTCTAACGATACACTAGTACACTGGTAGAATAGTGTGGTAGCATTAGTTCAATTTCGACAAATATGGGATAGTTCTACATTTGATACTATACGACTCAATTGCAAGTTTAAACGATAAGCGGTGATAAATTGTGAAGATCAGTGATTTGTAGACAAGTAGGAATTATTCTAACGAAACAAAAATCCCGGATGTCCGCACCCAATATGGAGTATATGGCCTCCTAATGGAGGTGTCTTCACAGAAGTCTACGAAAACTGCTTGTTACTCAGTTTCTCAACCCCTCTTTTTCGAAGAGAGTGGGGATAGAATAATAGGGCTAGGACAGGACTATCGGTTAGCTTGTCGCTCTCGCTGTGCTCCGTTCTTAGGATCGGATGGACGAGAGAGAATTTTAGTGATCACAAACATCCATGTCTACGAACGAAAATCAATAAATCGATTGTAAAATCAATACATGAAACTGTCTGCGCCTGAACTCGAACCGGAGATATCCGCAACCGTAGTCAACGACGTTGACCACTGTACTACGGACCCGACAAATCCGTAAAACTATATAAAAAATTAATTATTCTTCAATTCAATTAAAATAATCGGCCTCTGTGGTCTAGTGGTGAGAGCTTTGCCCTTGCAATCAGTTGGGTCCTAGTTCAAATCCCAGCAAGGTCAATATCAAATCAGAGACTTTAAAAGTACCTACAATTCGAGAGTTCGTTCGCGAAATGTATCAAAACTTTCACACTGATGTAGGCAAACATTATAACCCAGTGATCTCTTACCTACAAAATTACGATGGGACAATACTTAAGAATCGGCTTAGAGCGAGAGCAGTTCTGCTCGACGACCCCCCATAGATGTAAACAAGGATTTTATTTGCTTAAATTGAATAAACATGACCCCTTGTAATAGAAAATGACTTTCCTCTGGATGCTTCCTTGCGTATTGCATATGTATATGTGTATGCGTTTGTATATATATCTGTGTGAGTGCGGTATGCGGGGAGGTATATTTATATAAATGCAATTGGCGCCCAAGTGAATTGGCTTCATTGTGGATTGCTTAGCTATGCAGCGATCACGCCCTTCTATCTGCAACGATGGAAGTGGAAAATAAAAAATTAACATTAGAGATGAAGGAGACTCAAAGAACTATGACGCTAACGCGCCTAAGGACTTAACGCTCCATCAAATTGATTCAGATTTGGATCATTGATTTAGATCAAATTTCGATTTTTTCAATATATATTTGTGATCTTGGACATGAGTGACTTATAAAATTTGTCATCGGGTTTATCTCGTATGATTTTTCAATTATTCAAATATTTTACGCTTGGCTGTCAGCTGTAATGCCTGATATTTTTTTTTGATTTTAAAATATAAAAATATAATAGGTTTGATGATTTTGAATACGCTCTAATTATGATGTATTTTTTTATTGAAACAATATTAGAAATCCCTTGTATAAAATTTAATTCTGCCGTTCCTGCACTAGGGTAATACTTTTTTCCATCTTGGTATGGCAAGTATACCGACAATAAATTTACATGGAATTTCAGGTGGAATTATGCAGTACTAAATTTTAACAGAACAATAAATTAAACACATGTCTGAATAACTCAAATATATATTAGTTTACATTATGTAATATTGTTTTTTCATGACCAAGTCAAACACTTTCCCACCGACAACTTTGAGCTTCATTTAACAGCCACCGTAAATATGTGGTATCGCAGAATAACATTAAGAAATGCCTTTAGTGTTTTCTTAAAATACGCCGTCGTTGAAAGAAGACGATCATAAAATGATCATTAAACAAACTTTTCGCTTTTATTACGCATTACGCCCTTCTCACTACTTTCACATTATTTATTTTCCATTTAACTACAACGTATGCTTAACGGATAATATAGAATAATTGAACAATATCTGTCAACCGTATTTTGGCCAATAGATGTAACCCTCAAAATTGAAACTGTTCAGGAGACAGTGAAAACATTATATCGATGACCTAGTGAAAAGTAAAAAGTGATGGCTTATTATTTGTATTACTTTTTTATTCAAATAGGTGGTCAATAGTTTATAGTTTTAGGATTAAAGGTTGTTTCTTTCTGGAACTCCACGATTCACAAAAATGCATTTCCACAATACGATATTTCGATATGAATGCATATGGAGCTGATAAATTATTTAATTTTACTTATTTCCATATGCAAACATCTGCCTTTTGGAAGAAAACCTGTACATTTTACAAGCTATACTTTAGTGAAACTATAGAAGAGCGGTGTTCGAACATAATGGCTAACTTAACTCACAACATCAAATTTTTGACTAATCATCCAATGGCACTGGGCCATCGACTGTTTTTTGGCCAATTGATGTAACCCTCAAAATATTCAGGTTTTGTGAAAAAAAAATGTTTTTTCGAAAACATTACTTGGTGATTTGAGTTATTGAGACTTTGTCACTAACGACCCGGGTTTCACCTTTCGTCATCTTCAGGCATTCGTGCGCTCGAAAGTCTGAAGATACCGAAAGGCGAAACCCGGGTCGTTAGTGACAAAATACATGAAAGTGTACAAAATCTCAATAGTCCAAATTTGATATTGAAATTTCATCAAACACCCGCAGTCGATGTCTTAAATTATTACTTGGTGAGTTGCGTTATGAATCTTTCAAATGCACTCCTGCAAACTGTCATGTTTGCAGATACGTAGGGAGTGCCGATATAATAGTGGCTTACATGAAGTGGCTGGGTCAGAATTTGTAAACCTAAAACCAATGTAAAATGTTGTTTCCATTCCGAAAAGTGGTAAATTATTTTTTTTTAATTTACATCATTTGGCTGACACATTCTCTGTCGTCTTTAAAATTAGATGCAATAATTAATTCATTGCCGTATTGTATGAGGGTTACATCGATTAGCCAAAACACCGTCGAATTATACTTTTAAAACATTTGACTTTCAACTATTCTTTAAATCTTTTATATCGGTGATTTAGATAATAAATGTGCATAGGTAAGAAAAATGGCATCAAAATAAGTTACTTACATTATTTGATGCCATTTTAATTTAGTTTATTAATAATTTGTTTAGTTTCTTGTAAATTCTTGTAATAGTTCTCGAGCCAATTGTTTGATACACCTTGTAATTCTTAACATAAAAATTTTATATAAATATCATTGTTATTTGTATTTTATCAGTTGATAAGGGTCGCGATCATTGAAATCTGTACAGATCACTCGGATCACTATACACATGTAGAAGCTGTAAGTAGTTCAAAGCAAATTGTGTTTTGCTTTTAAAATAGAATGCTTTTCCATTAAGAATTGACAGTCAACACCTTAAAAGTGATTCTTCAAATTCTTCAACGCCCTCTCTTAAAACAAAACATCAAAATTATTCTTTTGTTTGATGCATTTATTTAAAAAAGGGTCAATTTATATTGAACTGATTTTATTGCAGAATAGCTCGGATACACTGACGTAAAGAAATGGGTACAATCGTACTATCAGGATTGACAGATATAAAATGATGCAATCACCCACTCAAATTTTTAAAAACCTATAAGTGGGCGTTTACGACTTTATTAAGAAACTCTTATTAGTGGAATATATAACACAATTCTATGCTTGTTGTCAATGTGGTATGTGACATTTTAAGCCTCTGAAAAGAATAACATTTTTTGAATTCAGATACATGTATTTCCATTTTTCGTGAATTTAGATTCTACATAATTTTATATATATATCTTGGATAAGTTTAAATTCATTCTTATAAATGACGGCATAATAATAGAAAAAGGTGAAACGATCACGTCTGACAAAACTTATGTAAGCTTTGATTTATTTTGTGGTTTATCTGATATAAATAATAATTGATTTGACTTCCACAAACATAATCATTTTTTGTAATTCTGCACTTGAAACGGTGGTACATATTTGTGGTAAGTTTGTCAGGTAATAATACCCGTATTTTATATAAGTATATATGCTTTAAATGACAATATCAAATTTATCAATTGTTCAGTAAAGGCGATTGTGTATTTTTCAAGAACAATATAATATATCATTATCTTTCACATTATTGTTGCCTAATACTGTGGCGATTTTTGTGCTAGAGCTGCCCAAGAACTCAAGTGAACAAAGACACTTCTTTTACAAGTAAATCTTAACATTTGAATCACTATGTCAACATAGGCATTTATTGGTGTAAAATATTCCGACACATTATTTTGACATACATTATAGATTTTCTCTAATTTCATCCGTTTTAAATCAGCTGATATAGGAATTTCTACCACTCAAAGAATATACATTTAGAAGTACTTTATGATACTTAGTCAAAATGGTCAAAATCTAGCATAGGCACTTTTAGAATTAGGCCCCAGATATAATACACTGATAAACTATGAATCAATCCACTATAAGATAAAATAACTATAGCTGAGTTTTGATGTATTATTAATTTAAGATTTGCAATAAATATAGGCACTACAAATAATACAAAAAAAAATCTTTGAAAAAAATACGAAGCTGAAGATTCAAACCCTTCATCATCGGAGACTTTCAGTTATTACTTTTGGACTAACAATGAAATGCTTAAATGTCTAAAGTAAAACAGTAATTGAAAATATTCATGTATCTTACGATAAAATCAGTGTTTTAATAAATACAACATTTTTTTATTTATTTTATTAGTATTATATTATTCTCGGGTGTAATCTTCACAAACAAAAAAATAGGTATGTCTTTTCTTCCACGATCTAAGCGGAGAAGCCTTCGCGCGGAAACGGAAGCAAAAGTCGTCCGCAGCGAGAAATAAAAATTAAAAGTTTTTTAATAAAGACTGAAGAATTTTTAAAAGTTAATTTTCCAGCTGCAATGGAACGGATTACTCAATTAAAGTTCTAATTAAAAACGGAAGGTTGGTAAAAAAAAATCCCCTGAGTGTATTTTTTTGTTTTTATTTTTGTTTATTTTTTTTTTGCGTTACAGCCCGATATAAAACGCGCGATTGTTTGAAGAGAGAAAGCGATATTTTAACTGCCAAGAAACAAGGAGAAAAACCCATTAAAATGAAACAGAAACGTTCAAAATAATTTAATAGTAAGAACGCCATTTTATGGTAATTTTATCTTCATCAGCAGCCATCTTAGAAACACTGTTGGATAAAGGTTTCCCAACGCACCTGATCTGACTATTATTGATCAGTGCAATGATGTACAAAGATAGCATTTTTTGCTATACCTATTACGAGTTTTGTCAACTCTTCATCCAATTTTATTGCAATAAACTGGAAAAAATCACTTTGAAGGTGTTAACTGTCAATTCTTAGTGGAAAGGCATTATATTTGAAAAAATAAAGCACAATTTGTGTGTACTACTTCCACATGTTTATAATGATCAGCACCAGTTTCACTCATCACGAGAATTATCAACTGATGACAACAAATTGTGTTTTAGTTAAAAAAAATTATAAAAATGCATTTCGAATCAAACAATGTTCAATGTTCAAGATACATAAGATACATAATATGTTTCAGACGCGCGGCCTACCCATGGCTTAGTGATTTTAGAAAACTACTGAATTATTGAATTCTGGTAACATTTCCAGTCCAATAGTATTTCAGTAATTATCATAATATAACAATGAAAGTAAAAATTTCCTTAGATGGATGGAATAACCAAGCTCGTCAAAAATACAGTGCAGAATATTCCAAACACAGAAACAGAGGATTGGGGCGGACCATTTTTTTGATTGCTCCGCTCCGATATCAAAACGCTTGCTCCAGATCCGCTCTGTGGTCCGAGATAAAAGATTTGATAAGAATTATATGCATGAAAGTATAAAAAATTGTTTTAAATCAAGCTTTGTTAATTTTAGTTATCATAACTAATTGATTTTATGAAATAAAATGGTCGATAGAAAATCATCGTTGCTTAATAATAATTTCAGCTCAGAAAATAGTCGCTCGACACTAGCTTGTGTATTAAGCATAATTGTCGTTAGTGTTGTAGTTTGTAGCTTTTCAATGATAACATATAAGGAAGTTTAAAAAAAACAATTCAAATATTATAATGAACTAAGTTAATAAATTGTCTTTTTATTTAACATTATTTGTTTTGCGGCAGTCAAAAGAAAAATGAAAGAAGGACTCTCTTTGTTTTATTTATTTCATTAAACATCGCGATAACAATAAAATACTTAAAAGTCTTCAGTAATTCAACTTCTGGAAATAGGCTTAAACAAAATGGCCGCAAAACAAAAGACAGCTGTCTGTGTTTGACAATATTGTTGACAAACAATTTAAAATGGCCTGGGTTAGCGAGGCGAAGTGTTCCAATTAACAGAAAACAAAGATTTAATCTGTGTATTAATTAACTACAAAACGAGAAATTAATTATTACAATCAATTCACTTCAATATCTTACACAATAACTTCAGTTTTATACAAACTATTGTAGTCAAACCAAAAATTTATTTTTTAAAACCAAATATCGACTGTGTTTTGGCCAATTGATGTAGCCCTCGAAAAATATGAAAATGAGTTAATGATTGGAACTCATTTTAGATCTCATTTAAGATGACAGAGCAGGTCCCGCTCAAATTATCTAATTATAAAAATAAATTTACCACGTTTTGGAAGGGAAACATTATTTTACATTGGTTTCAGGTTTAAAAATTCTGTCCCGAACACTTGATGTAAACCACTTATATATCGTCAATTACCACGTATAGTCCCGTATATGCAAACATGAGAATTTACAGGACTCCAATTTAAAAATTCATAGCGCAACTCAACATATGTATAATGTTTTCGATAAAAACAGTTTTTACTCTCATCTGAACAATTTCAATTTTGCTACATCAATTGACCAAAACGTCGTCGATAAATATTTCACGCCTTGTATGTTCGCTTAATGGAGTATTTAAAAATCATTCGTGATATGAAATCTAGAAAATTTAAAATAAAATGCTGTCGTTAGATGGCACGATTGAAATAAAGCTGGGGACACCGAACACGGGTAGGTATTTCTAATATTGAACAAAATATTGACAAAAATGCGCGTCGCATGTTGACGTTGGCACTATTGGCAGAAAATTTTTCTCGATTTATTTATATCAGGTATAAAAAGAATACTTTTTAATCGGTCAAATTTAATATAGAATCTTATCTTCTGAGAATGCCTGGTTATCACCATCAAGGATGTCTAGGATCTCAATCGAACTACACTTCCAGTCCGATTAATCTTTTATTTATTAATGAAGATACAGTGGTTTAATACACAAAAATTACCAGTTAAACATAAAATTGAGTCTACATTTACGTTTACTTAACACATGAATTAACTTTAAGTTATAATACAATTGACATAACAAACGATTTTAAATTTAAATTAAATCCAATATCAAAACAAACAAAAACAATTTATAATGACTGCGATGCGGCGGATGGAAACAGACTCCTGCATAATTCAAAAATTAAAACTTCAAAATTGCAGGCCTCTTCCTTTTGTCAATAGCTACCACTGCTGTCAGGAAAATGAGGCAATTAGTCGGTCGGATACCGGCCACTTTCTCTTTAATGACTCTAACTCGGTCAGGCCAGGTAACGTTATTTAGAAATGATTCTAAGAATTGCGATATTAAAAGTGTGCGAATGCCGTTTTGGATCAATCCAACCTTCCAAGAAACAAATAAATGTTCGCAAAAATATCAGGGCGTGTCACTTCTGTATTGCAAACTAAAAAAATCAATTTAAATCATGATGTGGTATCAAGGCAATATCTCTCAGCACTATTCAGCACTCCTTGGCACGCTGACTAATTGACAAACAACTAGTCTTCATATCATCACCTTTTTATCTGACTTTACTTGAAAGAGAAATTTGAACGCTAGATTAATAATTAAATATTAGTGATTTGAACTGATCACTGTTAAAATGTTTTACGAATTTCGATTGGGTCCTCTTCGGGAATTGAAATGTTGGTTATTTATAAAAAAGAATTCCGAAGTGTTTTTAAATGTATCGCGATGTTTTAAATTCAGAATTTTGATCTGAGTTGTCCATTTATTTGCGGCTTTTGTGTCTCGTCAAAAAACACGAAATTTAAATTTATCCAAAAACAGAGATTCGTTATAATGGTTGCCGTACTTAACGGAATTGCTTTTTACAATACAAATGAATAAATTCATTGCAAAAGTCATCATTGTAAGTCGTGGAAAATTTTCATTCGTAAAACTCCTCTACATTCAAAAATTACTTTTTTTGCTAAATTCATGGAAGCTCTCTAAGAGATTGCATCTGAAACTTTTAAAATCGCCGTGGGGTGAGGGCTGGGGGGGGGGTAGGTGACTTCTTCAAAAGTCTTGGATTGTTTACCAGCCAGAAGTTAAATATTAATTGTAGAACTTACCATTCAGGGCTACCAAATCACAAAACAAAGATTGTCATATTACATTATTTATACGTCATTTATCTTCATTACTTACAGAGCTAGACACTAATGTATATAACTAAAAATTTCGAGATGGTGGTACACCTGTCAACGTTCGCTCAGTGTGCTCAATGCACTTGACCCGCACTATGCGGAGACAGACAGTTGCGTTACGGATTGACAGACAGATATATTTTAATCAATCAATTATAATATATAGTAATCTCTAATACATACTATAGATTAAATTTCTGTTCGCAATAATTATGAACATTACACGAATGATTTAATATTATTGATAGCCATTTCGGCATCACAACATTTAATTCATGAATATTTTAAAAAACACTGTCTTACTTCATGAAAACAAAAAAATAAGGTTAGGGAAACTTTTTCATTTTAGAAGGCCACATTCATTTATCAGCAATTTAAACATCGTCGCTGCTCTGGAAGAAAAGACTACATCGAAAAATGACGTATTGAGTCAGTTATACCCAAATGATCACTATTTTTAACTCTACCGTATGGAAGAACACAATTATTTTCAAAAATTATAATTATATTTAAAAACCGTTTTGTACAAACTAAATGAAAAACGTATAGCATTTCAAACATTTGAAAAATTCCAAAGTACAATTACTCAGAACTAGTATTTTTCAATTAGTGTAAATATGTATCGTATTTTACAAATAAAAGAAAATTAATTAATTAACATTTTGAATTCAGACAAATCGCCGCATTTGAAGCGCCGTGTTATAAAAAAATAAAACATTTATTATGTAAATATAAAACTGACCCTTTTACAAATTATAAAAAAATATAATGAACAGAACTGCTTAATATTGTTGAACCCTGTTTTATATTCTAAAAAGAAAGAGTATTCAAATCGACGAAACGGCGCAAACTTTTCGCGTCTGTTATTTATCTTTGAATATGTATTTTAGCGTATTGAATATCAATTATCTGGTCGTTTGACTTTACAAAGGGAGATCTGGTTTTTCTTTCCGCCTGGACGGGGAATAAATATTAATACAAATTTTCTGAGAAATATTCATCTAGAAATTATCATTGAGGATAGTGGTTCTAAACCGTTGTTCTGCGACCTCTGCGATAATACAATATCGCCGTTATTCTGGAAGGAGATACTAACTGAAAAATACTAGTTTTGAGTAATTGGACTTCGCAGTTTGTCAAATGTGTGAAAAGTTATATATTTTTCATTTAATTTGTTTGTACAAAACTGTTTTTAAATAAAAGTGTAATTTATGAAAATAAGTGTGTTCGTTTATACGGTAGATTAAGAAATAAGGAACATTTTCGATTTAGTGTGTTCTTCCAGAACAGCGACGATATCATGATAAAAATACAAGTCATTTAATTTTCTTGTTTATTCATTATTTTTTTTTATCAATATTCGCTTCCTAACTGAACAATATCCCTGTTTACATCGCAAATAATTTTTGACGGATATTTTTTAATGTTTTTAATCACCTCCGCTCCCAATGTGGAGCATATCGTTTCCATTACAAATTTGTGTATCTGCAAAATCATCTTTTTTCGGGAGAGCAGTTTAAACAGTTTTAAAAACATTTTTTTGGTATTAAAACACTTAATTAATATCAAATATACATAACTATAACAACTACATGTTGATACTTCTAAATTTGTCAGTACAATAGAGAAAAGTTTGTGGTTTAAATGCAAATACTTTACTATGCGTAATATTTTTTGGATCCGAATGTCATATGTATGGTCAAAAGATTTTGCGAATATTAACAGTTTTAAAGGCACTGATCTACATATTTGATTTTGCTCGTAAATTGGACCGCTCTGTGAAGTATTTATTTACTGTGAATGATATAACTCGTAGTTACCCTTTGCTTTTTGGATACTCTTTTAACCATCTTTTAAGAATTTGAAATATTTCAACCAAAAATCAATCCTCAAGCATTTTTTAATTTTATAGAAACGAAATTTATAATGTACATATGATACTTATATTTTCGGTTAAATCAATTTTGCTCATTTTACTCATTTTTTACTGTTTCTGGTACATGACAGATGGTACATTGAAATAGAGAATTGAAGTAACATGCGAAATGTGAACTATTATCAATCATATTTTATCTTATTATCTTACTGTTTTCATCCGTTGATAATGCTCGTGATGAGCGAAACCGGTCCCGATCATTATAAACACATGGACTTAGTACAGACAAATTGTGTTTTACTTTTAAAATAGAATGCCTTTTCAGCAAAAATTGACAGTTTAGACCTTAAAAATCCGTTTATTGATTATATTTGAATCTTCTTGATAGAACTCCACTATAATAGAATAAAGATACTAAAGCAATGTGGATATAGAAAAATATTTATTACTACATATGTATCTATTTGAATTTATATGTATATAAGTACTTAAATAAGAACTATACATTATTTAGGTATTTACAATTTTGACAATAACACACATATTAATTTTCATATTTTTAATTCAAAAAACTTTGGTAATTTATTTTATAAAAAAAAGTAAAGATTAAACAATGCCATCTGTCGAACGCACCTATCAAAATATATTGTGATGGAAGTAATATAGCCATCTTACTCATCGCGAGGCAGTGAATTTAATGTTCGTTTGTTTGAGATTAGAATTAAAGGCAATTCCCTTATTTTCGTGTCGCTTTTTTTCAATAAAAACCTCGCATTATAGTCGGGCTAATACGGTATTACTTATTTATGTTAATTTTATCTTTGAGGATTTGTTGAGAGTCAATATTTATTTATTAAAAAAAAACTGATTCGTTTTCGCCCAAATGCACCTTGTACCCTTTTGACCGAACAGAACTCAAATAATCTTATAATATTCAGAGATGATAAAATTGAATTTTTCGCATACTTTATGCCCGGGGCCAGAAATAATAAGCTTAGGTAAAAATATAATAACGAGACCCTTTGAAGAAATTCTCTTGTCAGAAAAGAATGACCCCGGGTGTTCTACGAAAGAATCGAGAATCAAATGAACAAAAATTTTCGCTCTGCAATCGACAGACTCGGTAATATATTTAAGGCAAGACAAAAGAAGAAAAAAAGTAATAGCGAGAAGTCTGATAGGACTGCAATATTTATTAGAGTTTTGTGTGTGTGTTTTTTTTGTTTGCATTAGAATTTATTGCCGGGAATAAGAACAGTTCGATATGTTATGTGTAAAAAGAGCTTTAGTAAGTAATAGATTTTCTTTTGATTTACCTTAGCGGAATCGTAACGCTTTATAGTCACAATGTTTATCTTACCAGTGATCAAAATATTCAATCTCTAGAGGAAAAAACTTCGCCAGGTGACCATAAATTCAACATGCAATTAATCGCAGTATCAGAAATGAAACGTCAGTTGTTTATGTATGTTTCGATTTCAATTAACTGATAAATCTCAGGATAAGGAATATATTTCCAATGTTGAATGTATGACGCGATTAAACAGTAGGATGGATGATTATAATGATGGTGACGATAAAGCAGCTCAGAGTGGATATTTCATGCTCATCGAGTGGCTTATATGGATTTCGCGAAGCGAACTTCTAGTTACCTGACTAAAGTTATTGCTAGGTACGGACTAAGTATTTATCTTTCCCGCATTTAAGCTATATAAACATCATATTATATATTTCAATTTTGATAGAGAAGATCAGAATTTGATAGCTTCCTTGTGAACATGGAGAGTAAATAGAGTGATGATCTCTGAGCAAAGCACTTGCAGCCAGACTGAAAGGTCAATATATTTTTTGTTATTTATCGACTTGAAACTTTTCACATAGATGATATAACAAAATAAAAAACATTTTTATTTCTAAACAATTCGTTTCGCGTTAACTTTTCACGTAGCAAGTATGTACCTTTTCTGAAATCGAATACAAATAGTACAGCAGGACCGCTACGACGGCGTTGCGACCTCTACGCATAGCATACCCCGACTTATTCAATCACGGCACTAAATCTACCCATCGAATATCATGCCTCCGAAAGCGCTATTCTATTTTCGACTAGCCATAAACAAAATTACCCAATCTCATTCATTCATGATCGACCCACACCTGGATTTCGTTTTACTACGCTGAGCACGGCAATAAAGTTAGCAATTTTCCACATTGTACGTTTTTTTAAAGGTCGTGCTACAGCATACACTTCTGTTTTTAGCGTCGCTAAGTATATGCCAAATCGGGATACGTAAGTATCATGGTTATGTCCCTGTAACGGTTACGACACACGTATCCGGGGAGAAAACATCGCGTGAAAATAATGAAACATATGTTCAGGGCACATAGTTGTTATGTCATCACATTTTTTTTAACTTTACTGTGAATGTTGTCGTAGAATTATATAGAGTCACTATTTGACAGAAAATCATTATAAATTCAACTGTGTATGTTCAATTTCAAAAACAGTTTTCTGTACTAATTTTTTGAATTTTATGAAGTGATCAGGACTGAAAATACTAAAAATGTTTCGATGGTTATACAAAAAACGTACGTTTTATTTCTATAAATACAATTTTTTTCCATCAAGAATTGACAGTTAACACCTTAAAAGTCATTAATACATAATTTGGATTATTGAGATTTTGTACACTTCCATGTATTTTGTCACTAACGACCCGGGTTTCGCCTTTCGGCATCTTCAGGCATTCGAGCACACGAATGGACTCGAACTGACAGACAGTAAACAGTGTCTAACGTTTATATAGAAGATACAAATACGACAAATATTATTTACGAGGTAAGATATTATACGTCTGAGAGCCACACTGATACCTGAGTTAAAATTTCGAGAATCGCCTTAATCCTTATTTTGTAAACACCACATTAACAGAGTAGCGAATTGCCGCTTTCCAACTTCTTTTGGAATTACCAGTGATTTTACAATTATAATAGCATTGTGGGTTTCGACGGGATGCAATTCGACGAAAGGGTAAATATATACAATCATTCCACGTTTAGTAACATCTGTTAGGTGTTTCAACGTATAGGATATAATAACGGAGAATTAGGAAGGTTCAGCTGCTCATTCAGAATTGGCAAGGAATTTAACTGGGCTCTATTGATTTCCAAAATTTCTTGATAAAATAATTTATGATCCTCGTAAATAATATTTGTCGTATTTGTATCTTCTATATAAACGTTAGACACTGTTTACTGACTGTCAGTTCGAGTCCATTCGTGCGCTCGAATGCCTGAAGATGCCGAAAGGCGAAACCCGGGTCGTTAGTGACAAAATACATGGAAGTGTACAAAATCTCAATAATCCAAATTTGATATTGAAATTCCATCAAGCACCCTCAGTCGATGTCTTAAATTAGATTAATACATATTGGGAAAAGGTTGATATGTCGTTTTTGAATAATGGAGACTTAAATGTTTACTATATTATTGTGACATTTCAATAATGCTATTTGACGGAAAATAGAGGAGATATTTACGTAAAACTAACTATTTTTTCTAAAAAATAAGCAATAACTTTTTTTTAAATCATGAATTAATTTGCGGAATCAATCCAAATAACCTTTTACAAAGGTGCAGTTCAATAATGCTCTACAAAATATATTGACATTGAGAGAGTGTGATGCTCACCATCTATTGTAAGATAATATTATAATACAATCAAAGTTTTTGGTGGTAAATAAGCTGTCTGTGGATAAGATATCTTATCTGAGATAATTATTATAGACGTATTTGACTTAAAAATGAAACAAATTTGTCACTACGCTGCCAAGCACTTTCAGTTTGACAGGTTGGAAGATAGTCCACTATGTAAATACGGCAATATGTTTCAGTATCAGTCGGATCTGTCCGCCTTGTCGGTCATACCGACTTGGTTGCATCTCTGACAAATTAAATAGTATTCAAAGAGTTCACGGAATCCTATAAAAAGCAATTGAAACGCAATTCCTAAATACATTAACCCCCTTTTTAACACTATTATTGATAACTTAACTTCCTGCATACTCGAGTGCATGAAACCATGCCTTAAAGAATTTCTTCTAGGACATTCCTGGGAAAAACATTTTAAATACAAACTATAAGAGCGTAAAGTCGTAGAGGGTGGCGTTGGATACAATGTTGCGTATCCTATGCCATTATTAGGACTTATTCTATCACCAAATAACCTTTTATTCCACTCAAACTTTATCGTCTTTTATAATCAGTGAAAATGTTTTTAAAACAGTTGTTTTGTTTTGAAATCGCGCCCACGAAAATTTCTTTATCGTAATAAAAAACATGACATGTAATATAGTTACAGTATACATTTTTACATAGTTTTATTCGTGGAACAACAATCTTTACATTCTTAGATGACAGTGTATTGCGTTTATATGTTTTTCCTAAACTGGCCAAACAGTTCTTTAGAGAATCGAGTCGTTACAAAAATCTTAAATATACTGTTTATTTTATACTCCGTATATATTCTTTAATTTTAAGTTTGTTTTATTCCTTTCTGTCGGCACATCGACATTGTACATGGGTTACTTGTCCCCAGCATGGTTTTGTTGAATATGTATTATAACATGGAAAGAGGTACAGGCTCTCTTGGGGTATTCGCAGCACGTGCCCAATCAAGGTATTTCACAGCTTTTTTATTTTAGGCATTATGAAGGCCTTCATACTCCGCTATCTTATCTCGGAATCGCAAGGCTAACATAAATCATATTAATGTTCTCTTATACTATCATTTAACAGAGCTTCATTAAAATACTTAAAGACGTACATATAATGCCATAAGTCTCCCTTGAGTGACAGTTAGGGCTGTCTTTGCAAGATTTGAATCATATGAAGAAAATTTTCTGATAAGAATTTAATGTGTTTGTCTATTGAACGATTAGTCAGTTTTCGTAAAGTGTTTTCTTAATTCATTTCTCCATACAGAACCTTAAGTTTAAATAATTCTTAGTTATGCAGTGTATTCATATCGACGGTGTTTTAGCCAAGTGAAGTAACCCTCAAAATTTAAATTGTTCAAGAGTAAAAACTGTTTTTATCGAAAACAGTATACTAAAGTTCATTTCAAAGATTCATAACGCAACTCGAGTTTCGATATGAGTTTTTGAAATGATCTCCTGTAAATTCTTTTGTTTGCAGATACGTAAGGAATGTCAATATAATAGTGGTTTACATGACGCGGCCGGGTCAGAATTTTTAAACTCAAAACCAATGTAAAATGATGTTTCCCTTCCAAAAAGCGGTTAATTTATTTTTCTAGCTTACATCATTTGGCCGAGACTTGCTCGGTAATCTTTAAAATGAGATCCAATCATTTTCTCAGTTTCGTATTTTTGAGAGTAACATCAATTGGCCAAAACACATTCGATTATAAAGAGGTAGTGTAGACCTGCCTTAGCAATAAATTTGATCGGAAATTGAATACATAGATTCAGGAAGAAAATATGAGTAAGGAAATAGTTTGAAGAATTTGCGGTATTTGTAAATCTAATCTGCGACGCAAACCACATGAAATATTAAATTTAGCTTAATTCATGTTTGTTTAAGCAAGTAAATATGAATGAGAACATGCATTGTTTACTAAATGACACGATTTAATATTGGATACTATACAAGAGATTAAATGGATATTATTTATCGCCAGTTCCTTTAACTTTAGTCCCAGAGTCGTCCCGATATATATTATTTAAATCATTCCCAAATTGTAATAATCGCTCTTCCTATAGTGTACATTTATTCGAGTCTTGTGCAGGATAAACCTGGTGCCATATGTAGTGTGTTCAGAAGAACACAGCATTGAATATTTAATCAGAAAACAAAGGGATCGAAAGATGCGGAGGGAATTCAAATTGGGTAAACAAGGTTTGTTATTCAGCCACTCGCCCCCGAAGGATCGTCCTCAAGAAAATTGCTCTCATTAAAAACGGATATTGTAATGAGGCAGTTATTTTGAATTACAATATTATTCCTTCATCCTTATACTAAAAACTGTTATTATCTTGTTTAACTACATTTTAAATTTATTTATTTTTACGTGTAGAAAATAATAATATTTATATTTTACAGAGCAGAAAATTATTTTCAATATAAAATTTGAAACAAAAATTTTCAATTCTTTTTGTTTTATAAGTGTAATCTTTGTGTAAGTGGTATCTTTGAAAATCATCTTTAGAAATTCTTTAATGCTGTAACTGGAAACTTTTAAAAGTCTCAATTCATAATGAAAATTAGGTAAAAAAGTATAGAGTTGCATGTAATAAAATAACAGTTGATAGCTATTTTAACTTTATTGTCAGAACTATCTATATTATTTAGACCTGCGTTTATTGAGTGAGTAACAATTCAAATTTTTGGGTAGTAATATATAATAAATGGTTAGTAAGTAATCAAAATGGTCAGTATACACGAGGTAAGAGAGACAATTAATTAAGAGATTGGTAATTAGGAGGTAAGAGAGAAGACAGATCAGCCTCTTATTACTGCCCGTCTCTATGCTTTCTGTTCCAGTATTGCCATCTCGTCTGGGTTTCCACACATATTTATTTGTACCCCACATATATTTAACAAGATTATCAATTTTATTTCACTTGTTATAATTTTAAACGTTCAAAAACATAATTTTCGAGTTGTTACTGTTTATAAATCAACTTTTGATGAGGAATTAAAAATGTATAAATCATTTCAATAGACACTATAAATCGAGTAATTCATTCAGTAAAATATTTTTAATGTGGGAATAGAATTGTTTAGATGCAAGAATTACATCCAGCCGATGAACTGTCTGCATGTATTATTTCTAGACCCTTACCACTGCAATAGCAAGGAAACGAGCCTGTTGTGGAATATTCAATATTAAAAGGAAATAAAAATGATATAAATCAACCTTGTTACGTTGTAAATGAAAGGTGAAGTATCGCTCAGGGCTTCTGCTCGAGGCAATTTGTGAAAGGTTTGTAATATTCTTCTTACTTGCGCAATAATATTTTGAACAGGTCCACGCAAAATGAAAGTGCATTTGCGAGCTTTGTGCTACGAGCTTTTTGGAGATGGAATAAATTGTGAATTTTTATAACGTTTGGATTAAAAAAAATTACACCCAAAATGTACTAATCTGCAACAGATGACCAGTTGCTATAGATAAAAAATCTATCTAGCTGATATTAAAAAACTTCTTAATATTTCTGTGGCCATTTAGTAATGAAAATTATTTTTGAATTTGAAATAATAATAGACAGTGTGGCGTATATAAAATAATGAGACCGGGGAACCATTAACCATAGAGTTCTATCAAAAGATCATAAATTCACAAAAACTAAGCTCCTTTACCACAGTCAAATAATTCAACGCTTCTCGTAAAAACGAAATTTAAAACGTACACTTTATTTTAAATGTGTATCATGTCTTTTGAAATAAGAATCACTTTTCACATAACTGATTTTAATGCAGAATTACTTGGATACACTGATGCAAAGAGTGAATTAAGTATGAGGAAATGCTTAGAATACTGATGTTCCAAAATGTAACATAAGGTAATCTAGGGTTATTTTAGAATAACAGCGGATATTTTCACTTGAGATATGTAAATATTTTTTTATATTTTACTAGAATTTCATTCAAATCTACAAAAAAACAGATGTGCAGTAGAAGACTAAACCTGCCCAAAATCATGTTTCTCATTATCGCGGAACTATGTTTTTTGAGTTATTAAAGTTTGGAACTGAGGTATTGATACACATTTTACCTGAAACATTGTGTGTCTGTAGAGCTTTTATCTTCACTTATTACATCTGTCAAAAGAAACACACGCTAAAAAGACACCGCCATTTATTATTGTAAATTTACTCAAGCTAAAACACTAGTTTCACAAAGCAAATGGTAGAAATGAAGGGATGTAAATGTATTTGAATTATAATTAATTATAAGTAAATAAAACCTCTCTTTCTAAATGAACAAACGAGAAATTAACTTAAATTAATTAAGTAATGAATTTCAACCTACATTACATTTACTAGACATTTTGTCAAGACCACTTACTTTATAATGTATCTATTAAATGACAAATTGTTTAAACACAAAAATAGATGTGACCCTTGAACTTAATTCATTTCGAGCATACTTATTTCAGTATAAATCATTTTGTTTCTTTTTATGTTAGTAATACAAAGCTATCATTTTGTTTCTTTTCTATAAATAAACGCCGAATTACCGCACACTAATGCATTCAATATATATGCTACAGCGAAAGCATATTTGAAGTGGAAATATTATAAATATATTTTACGAATTCAGGCAGTGAAACTATATCAACAAATGAATTTACAGTTTCACTGCTCAATATTGGTAAAACTATATTTTAATCGTAAACGCATATTGTACTTGGTTGTCACCCTTTACAAATACTGACCGCAATCTGTATTGGTACTAACCAATGGAAGCCTACGCGTGAACACGGGCACCGTACGTCATTTCACATCTGTCAAATTTAGTTTCAAAGACAATTCAGAAACGACTATAATTTCACCGGTGAGTATCTTTTTGAAACATATTTTCCCTAGTAGAAATTTAAATATTCTGGTGGAACGTGCTTTGATCTGTTTTAAATGTCAAAATATATGCATTATGACGCTCTATTTATTGGAAGAACGCAGGAAATAAAAAACAGTATTAAGTCGTAGTTATTTTTTCATTCCGAGAAAAAGTATGACATAACTATAATAACTCATCGATACCAAATTCAAATCACAAACAATTGTTGTTTTAGAAGTGAAAAAAATTGCGATTTTCTCTGAACATGATTTTTTTTCCCTAATACCTTCTATCAGTATAGAGTCAATATTATTTAATACTCAATTTGCTCGAATTTAAAAGCGATTAAAAATACATGCTGTTTAAATAATAATGCCGTATCTAACGTTAGGCTTACCTAATAAAATAGTCTTCGGCATAGTTATAAACTAAATTAATCGAGACTCCATCAAAGTTTGGTCGGCGAGTTCGTTAATTATTAACGAAATCGTAAAAGCTCTACCACAAAACGATTTCAAGAATGACGTCGACTTTTCTAGTGCTCCGTATAAATACTATTCAGGTTTTATACAGGGTTAACATACACTTTTATTTACAACAAATACAAAACATGCCATCATAAATTGTTAATATACGAGCGTCAGCTTTTCCGGGGTAGGAACCCTTAACTCGAAAGTTTGCACGTATTGATTTTTCAACTAATTTGCACTAATTGGCGTTATATTCTCGATACATTCTATCATAATGTATAATCCTTGAAATAAAGTTTCTTTGCACGCCTTTAGAGATCGGCTTTTATCCAATTCTGCTAACTGAAGTTTCCCGAAAGGTCACGAATTGAATACGAAGATGTTTACGAGTCATACTGCGAAAATTATTATATCGAGGTCGGAAAGCCAAAAAGGTGTAAGTTACGGTTGGTAACAGTTAAAATATTAAATTTGAATTATTGAGAATTTGTTCATTTCATGTATTCTGTCACTAACGACCCGGATTTCGCCTTTTGACATATTCAAGTATTCTAGAACACGAGTGGGCTCAAACTAGAATCACTCGTGTGCTCGAATACCTGAAGATGCCGAAAGGCGAAACCCGGGTCGTTAGTGATAAAATATACAAAATCTCAATAATTCAAATTTGATATTGAAATTCCATCAAGCACCCTCAGTTAATGTCTTAAATTAGTTAAAATATTGTTTGTATCTTACTCCGCGTTGAGTATCTAGCCTCGAAGTAATAATATCGACTGAAGGTAATTGATGGAATTTCGATATCAAATTTTAATTTTTCACTCGATTGGACGAATGTACGAAATCATTACGTCAGCTCGAGTGTATTTGTGTACTTGAATGCATGAAGATGCCAAAGGGCGAAACCCGGATCGTTAGTGTTGAAATACGTGGAAATGTACAAAATTTTAAAAAATCAGGTTTTACAATAAGCCCTTATCTCATCTAATTGAAACTTAATATATGAGATCGTTAAAAGCAAAAACGCCACCGTCGAAAATGACATTTGAATACACAAATATTCTCCACATTCTTGTGTATGTATACAACTTAGCATATCAATTGAAATATCCCTAGAAAACTGTAAAAATGAGTTTACATGAAATGTATAAGCAATGACATTACCGCAGTGTCAGTTTTTTTTCATTTCTCACGATATGACTTGAATAATGGACAGTGGCACTTTTTCTTGACATCCGCATATTTCAGATTTATACCAAATCTTGTTAAAATCTATTATTATGTCATATAGAATGTACATTTTGTATAGTATACATTCGGAACAATGTACATTATGGTTGTAAATCTTGACTCAAAGATTAATTCCATTGAAAAACGATATAAACTGTTTTCCATTAGTTCTATAAAAATCTGTCAAAATAACAGTCCATTTTCCTATCTCCCACACCACGCCACCGCAAATAGATAGACATTGAACAAAGCAAATAATAGTTGGGCCTCGGCTTCATTTACTGCCAAGCTAATGCTGCACTGCTCTTTAAAATTCATGATCCCTTACTTGTTGACAAAGCGTCTGACTCCAGCCACTCTATCTCTTTCTTGCTTTCGTTAGAAGCCTATTTATTTATTCACGCGCTTTTTTCTTCTTTTTTTATTTTATGGCTACTGAACCAAATGAAACTTTTCATCCGCTACTATATTCACTCTGTATCGTTTTATGTTAAATAATAAATGTATTATCTATGGATGATAGAACGACTTTAAAATAAAAGTTCATAGTGACATTTGAATGTTTTAAACAGTTAATTCTTGGTGGAAAAGCATTATATTTGAAAAATAAAGCACTATTTGTTTTGTATTTCTTCCGCATTTTTATAATAATCAAGACCAGTGTCATCACAAGGAAAATTTATTTTTAAAACATTTGAAAGTGTTTTTGTTGACTGGTAGTAATCAGGTAGCTTAATCGACTTTTTTAAAAGACGGCTAAAATGGAAAGATGGACCTGGGAATGCTAATCAACAACTCATATCTAGTCTAGTATATATCTAGTAAGGTCCACTTAACCAAGTGGAATAACTACGTTATCAATTTTAATTTTATATTAAAAATGAACTTCCACAAAGTTACCGCCGAATCCATAGAAAACATATTAATCACTTTTAAGGTGTTAACTGTCAATTTTTGGTGGAAAGACATTATATTTTAAAAAATAAAACACAATTCATTTGTACTACTTCCACATATTTATAATGATCAGGACCGGTTTCGCTCATCACGAGCAATATCAACTGATGATAATGTTGATAATGCTCGTAATGAGCGAAACTGGTCCTGATCATTATAAATATGTGGAAGTAGTACAAATGAATTGTGTTTTATTAAAAAAAAAAAATGAAAATATGATTCCTTCGTGATTCACTCGAAAAGTTTAAAAAAAGGAATCTTGAAAACAAAAAAATCTAGACTTCTGATTCTATACTGCAAGCCTTACCAAACGAAAATGGCAGTTAACTTCTATTTTGAAATTTTATGTTGTGAATTAAATATTTATCAAAAGTTATTGTCACTTTCAACCATTTCTTGATGACTGCATTATAATGCATTGTATCTGTTTTTTTTTACACATAATTTAATAAGACCTGCATTTATTCGGTCAGTAAATATTCCAATTTTCAGTCACTAAGAAATAATAAATGGTCAATAAAAGGTCAATGTATAAACGTGGTCTGTTAATAAAATAATCTTTCAGTAATTTATACAAAATGGTCAGTTATTAAATTATACGGTTAGTTTTTTAATTAAATCTAAACTAACCTTTATTTGTTTGGAAATTATTTACTGACGAAACATTATTATTAACTGAAAATTTATTATTTCTTATTGACTATATATCGAATTAGTTACTGACAAAATAATTATTTTCCATTTAATGTAAGTTTGTCATAAAATAAATTAATGTTAAGTTATTATCATTTCTTGCATGTGAATAAATTGATTGACTAAAGCAATCCATGACAAACGATAAGAAAAAGAAATTGTGAATACGATAGGCACGTTCACTTGCAGGGAGATATTTTTTTATACAATATATGATATTTTTTTTCTTCTATTCCATATAAACGTCAAAATAAGTCTCGCAAAGTTCCCCCATCTACCAACACCGGAGTATATTTTGATCAATGTCAAACACCATTTGATGCATTTGTTTTCCGTCTCAAAACTTTACAAAAAACATTCGTTTTTCAAATCTGTTGCTTCATTGTCATTCAAAGGGCGACGCCTGACGATATTTCTCCGAATCTGCGTTGAATCCGAAATATCCGAAATCCGCGCGCGAATAAAAAAAAAACAAGAATTCCTCATCTGATTTCATTCGATTCTCATATTTCCTTCTTCATCTAATTTTCAGCGCACCGCTCCCCAACCCCTCGCCGCGGAAAATGGCGTTAGTACGTGACCGAAATGCGAAGGTGTAATTTTTCACAAGAGTCGGATTTCCGAGTCCATTCTTTATCGCAGCCTGACGCAAATGAATATCGAGGAACGATTATTAATCGAAGTTCTATTTTATCCTTCTCCATCTGATCGGATGGTATTAAGGAAGGCACTTCAATAATTTACTATCGATATTAAGTAACGGATACATATAACATGTAATTAATTGATCTGCAGAACCATGATCTTATTAATCTCTAAAATTAGCCAGACATTGCCATATTTGTTAAAACACAACGCTGGGCTGACATTTAACATTCATGAATGAATGGAAACCAAACATTTTATTCTCCTGAGGGATAAACAAAGCGTTAGAAAATTGCGATTTCACTGGATTGATGTGGTTTCATAGGACTTACGAGTGCTGGAGGTCAGCGATTGGTGTAGGAAGGTAAAGGACGGTGTGGACTGGAGGAGACTAATTGAGACAACCAAAGTTCACCTCGGACCGTAGCACCAAAAAAGAAGAAGACGGAACATTATTTTGAACATCCAAGATGAGTGTATAAAATTAACTGTGAAGGATTTTATAAAAAATTATCTGTCAAAAGTTATGAACAACTTAAACTAAAAGATTAATCATGAGAAAGCATGGCAGTTAAAACGCCCCTAGATTTCTTTCACATATGAGATTCAACGGCCCGATCACAACTAGGCCTTGTTAAATAACTTCAGTAGAGATGTTACATTACAAGACACAATGCTCCACATTAAGGGCAAAAATTGTGTATTTTTTATCTTCTAAAATCATTTAATCTTGATCACTTTCGATTTCGCATAATAAATAAGAGTTGTCAACAAAATTTGACTGAGTCTTAAAGGATGTTCCTACTTTTTGGTTTTATATTAAAAAATAATATTATCTCAGAACTTACAAACGAGCATCTATAATATATTAAATAGTAAACAATATCAGCTAAAAAAATACTAATTAAGTAATTCCATAACGCCTAATTATACACAATATTTTCTTACGCACAAATAATAACTCAATAAGTTAGTTAGATCTTGGCAAAAATAATTTAATGTGTCATTTGCGATCACATTAAGTAACCGATACTTTCGTTTCGAGACTGACACACCCTTAACACGATCGTTGAAGGCGGAAAATCATGGAAGCATGACATTATTATTTATAAGGATGATATCGTTTTCTCATTTTATTTCGATACTGGCAATACCGAATATAGCCGTATATATTTTATTTACATGCTGAAGGACTCAGTCACTTGAAATAAGAGATTTTTTCAAGAAAAGAAAGCGTTTTTTAGACATGGGTTTTAACGATATTAAAAAATTAAGAGACATTTTAAACATCCTCGTTTACTTTTCAATACATATTGAATGTGTTGACTTTATCGATATCTCAGTTCCAAAGTGTTACAAGTCAGAAATTTGCAGCTTTGGTTAAGTATGAAGAAGTGCTTAGAATACCGATATCTACCAGATCTAAAATGTAACAAGTGGTAATCTGCAGTTTTAATTACTTTAGATCCAAATTATAACAACTACTTTTAAGGTGTTAACGGTCAATTCTTGGTGAAAAAACATTATATTTATAAAAATAAAACACAATTTGTTTTTACTAATTTTACATGTTTATAATGATCGGAACGGTTTCGCTCATCAAGAGCATCAGATCAGTTGATAATGCTCGTGATGAGTGAAGCTGGTTCTAATCATTATAAACATGTGGAATTAGTACAAAAAAAATGTAGTTGGAAAGCATAAATATCTTACCCTCAAATTGTCATACAAAGTAAGAAACCAAGCAAGCATTCGTTTTGATACTTCAAATTTCAATAATAAAAGGTAAGAATTATATTTAAATAAAATAAAACAGTTTATCACTTTTATAATCACTTTTAATGTGTTAACTGTTAATTCTTGGAGGAAAAGCATTATTATACTTAAAACTTACATTAAAATAAAACACAATTTTCGTGTTATTTCCACATTTTTATAATGATCAGGACCGGTTTTGCTCATTATGTGTGATTTCAGTTGATAATGCTCATGATGAGTGAAACCGGTCCTGATCATTATAAAAACACGTGGAAGTAGTACAAACAAATTTTATTTTTAAAATATAACAACTAAGAAAATCTTGTGGTAACCTCTGAAATCTCTTATGAATATTTGAAAAAATGAAATTATACTTGTAATATTATAAATATATAAATATATTCTTTAGATAATTCTAGAATATTATTAAAATCTACAAAAAGTAGATGCACAATAGAAGATTAAACTTGCCCAAAATCTTGTTTCCTAGTTATCTCAGAACTATGCTTTTTGAGTTGTTACACTTTGGAACTGAAGTATCGATACAAATAGCGGGATATCTCCACATTGGGTATATTATAGCTTTATAACTTTACTTTTACGGAACATCGTATATATAATAGCCAAGACCGCTCTGTAAACGTTTTATTATTGTCACATATCACGCGTAGGTATGAAATTTTCTCATTACTTAAGCGTTCGTACTAGCTACTTTAGACATCCAGTTTTTCAACTCCAATACTGTCATCTATGACGGGTACGGTTATACTAGTATTAGAAGAAAAAATAATTTATTTGAAATATAATATAATATACAGTGGCCAGTAATATAAGAATAAAATAGATTTATACCAACATATCACTTTATGATACCCAAAGTCTCACTGTAAAAATCTTGAATGGATAGCTAAATATTTAAAAACAAATTCTGATGTATAGTGTTTTTTTCCGCCTACAACCCCGTGATTAGTGAAAATCGATCCTCATAACATAAATCTATCAAAAATTAAATTAATTTATCTTGCAAAAATGGAAACAAGAAAATGGTGATAAATAAAAGTTCGATGAAAATCGCAATTGTTGATTTTACAATATTCGCTACATCCCAATAATGTGGTGTTCACAAGAGCGAATACAATGCTATCAAATTACGTAAATCAGATATATTTTTTACTCGTTAATTCCGATAACATATTCATAAAAATAAAACACATTTTTTTGTACAAATTCAATAACTTTGCATAATGATAAAGACTGATGAAAAATAAATTCAAACAGGTTACTTATATAATATTAAGTATGACGTATGAGTAATAACAAAGGATACAAAACAATAAATTTTTTAAATAAATATGACAAGAATTTGCAGAGTTTAATATAAAATAATATATATCCATCGCTCGTATTGCATTATCAACATAATGATTATTTAACTATATAATTTATGTGTTTTTGATCATTGACGAAAATTGACATAACAACAGAACATGCCTATCAATAATTAGATTAGAAGGCAACGAATTATGGTTCAACAAAAAATGATAATATAAAATACATAACACATATATATTTAATTAATATACGTAATTTTGATAAATAAACAAAGGTGATATTGAAGTTATCAATTATTGACATTCAAAGACAAATATTTGTTTTCATATTTAAAAGAAGTTTAGACTTATTTTAAGATAAACAAACCAAATTCAAACACTAATCAAATATTGAGATATGAGACCACCTTGTCGATAGAATAGGTTGGCAGTAGGGAATCCAAATATTCGTTGAATACAAATATTCGAACATCGAATATCAAAACCTTATAGTGTTCGAATATATTCGAATAATATAGAGTATACATTTCATCGTGTATATACGCTATTAGTTGTTAACACATACTACTTACCAGTACATGTGAGTAAGTATTATGGTGTTTAAATGAACAAAATAAACCATAGATCAAGCTATATTGTGAAGACGATCATTTTTTTTTTGTCAACCTTACGGTGTTATACACATTAATAATATGAAAGAATTATACTCATGGCACCTGACGAAGAAGAGAAAAACCGTATACTGTAAATGTTCTATGGCTTCGTCGGTAACTTTGTGAAAATTAATTTTTAATATAAAATTAACAGCTTTGAAAATGACTTTGTCACTAACGTGACGCATTCTTCAAACTGACTATATCTCAAGGCTATTTATTTCTGAAGTGAACAATGATTCTAATTTTTAAATTAAAAATGAAGGGTAGGGTGGGTTTGTTTCGTTCTACTAGACGTGGGCTCTACTGGAAAGGAGTAAGACATAAATAATGAGAGTACTAATTACCATAACACTACTAATTAAAAATTAATTACTAGTGTTTGGAGGTGAAAATCCCAAGGGAAATAAATTTAACAGTGGTGAGTCTATTCATTTTATGCTTAAACTATTCATTTTAACACCTTTTTTATTTACTTGATGGAGTATTTCTATGTTATTATTTATATTATAATTATGATCATTTTCAATTAAATTATTACTTTTGAGACATCCTATATGTTCTTTAATTGTAATATTAAAATTTTTACGTGTCTGTCCTACATACGAAGCTTAACAGTCTTCACAAGAGAGGCGGTGTATGCCACACTGTGACAATGATTCTATTCGATCTTATACCTCGGTCTTATTCGACCGTATACTGAGTTTCGAAAATAGATGCTTGCGTCAGATACTGCGGATGAGGTGGTTTGTCTTCTTGAGGAACTTGGAGATTAGGGAATGTACCAGGCAGTGCCCTGTTACATCAGCAGTCATAGAGAGATGCGGAGCCACGTGCTGCGGATGCCTCCGGAGAGCCTTAATCCTGTTTGCCTCTTGTTTTGACCGGTGCGATTCCGGCGTCCTGGAAGACCATCGGGTGCTATCCAAAAGATGTACCCGGTGGAGCTGAGGGACTCTGGCATGCCATGGGAGGAAGCAAAGCGATGATAGGGAATAATGGAGGAGCCGTGTAGTGGTCATATATGCATAGGGAGCGAACAGTTTATCAAATATTCGAAAATCCGACTGTAAAAAAGAACAGAATATATTCGATTAGCAAATATTTGAATATTCTGTTGGAATTCCTAGTTGAAAAGACATACATGAAGAAAAATTAACGGACAAGACTGTGAACAATATAATGCGTTCGGAGTCATATGACAGTATCGCATATCGAGATATATTATACAACTCGTTGGCGAGCGATGGTAACTGCCACGTATAGCTAAACATATTAAGTCTGTAGACTTAATTGCTAATCTTAAGTCGTTTTTACTTTATAAATAATTCTTTTACTCTTTGTAACCAATGAGTATTTGTGCCTATTTTGTTATCAAGTATAATAGTTGGCGCTCATACGACTAGCAATTTTATTATTCGTGAGAATAGTTTTTTTTTGGAGCAAGTAACACTATATTTTTAGTCATTAAAATATACAAAAGTTGTCATGCTTTATCTGTATACGTTCATCTGTAACACCCACACACACACTCTGTCAGCGCATGCTTATAAAGTGTAGAGTGAATTTATAAACACACTATCACTCTCTATATGTGTATATTGAGCGAATTGAGCGAATGCTAAAAGGTGGAACTGTCACCTGATAAAACTTTATAGTATTTATAAAAAAAATATGTTCACATGTTTTCCGAAAAACTCTTACTGAAATAAAACTATAAAGAGAACTTTTGAAATGGTAAGCATTAATATATATCGTTTAACAAAATCATTCAAAATTCAATCGAAAAAACCTTTTCCTAAGATTTTTTCAAACCTTTGCATTTCTTGAAAACTTCTAGTACTTGATTGATTTTATTATTGTTTGACAACTAGTCCTCGTACAACTACTATGAAGAAGCAAATGTGTGATACGTCTTATTTTTTAAATTTACTTTTAAAACTGTAAAAAACACTATTTGAAATGATGACGATAATTATTTATGCAGCACGGTTGAATGGATCATATGAAAGTTGTATGAAAAAACTTTCAACGCAAAATAATATAGTGTTATTTTCATAAATTCTAACTTTTGCCAATCTCTGTATGCTAATTCCGAAGTTTGTTTTGACGAGATAAAAGCAATGCCATTTGATAGCAGAGTGACTTAAGTGCTCCCACAATCTCCATCACAATCGACGCATTATACCGTTTGATTGTTGTTTTATTTGATTTGCATACACATTGGCACTTACGACTTTTTAACATTCTGTAATACAATAGTTAGTTTTTCATTATTTAAATATTTCACATGTCAATTGTAGATATCTTCGTTGTTCAAGGAATAATACAGTATGGATAGAAAGATATGGTTAGGACAGGTCTAGTGGTTGGCTAATTGCTCTCGCTTCTCTCTGTCTTTAGGATCGGATAGGTGAGAGGGGAATTTTAATATACCACGCCTTCGAACAGAAATCCATCAATCGATTGAAAAATCAATTTATGAAACTGTCCGTACTGGGATTTGATCACATGAAATCCGTATTCAAAGCCAACGACGTTGGACACTGTACCACAGGCCCGACAATTTTAGCTAAAAGTATTTCAAAAAATATATAAACCTGAAACAAAATATCGTCGCTGTTCTGGAAGAAAAAACTAAATCGAAAAATTGACATATGGAGTTAGTCATACCAAAATTTTCCTTATTTCAATGTCTATCGTATGACAGAACACACTTATTTTTATAAATTATACTTTTACTTACAAACAGTTTTGTACAAACAAACAAAATGAAAAACGTATGACATTTCAAGCATTTGGCAAACTTCAAAGTCCAATTACTCACAACTAGTATTTTCTAGTTAGTGTCTTCTACCAGAACAACGACGATATAGGCAAAAGTAACTCATAATACTCACCACGAGCTCCAGCCATTTTTGGGTAGGGTTTTCTTGATGAATCACAAAAAACAAATCAAAAAAAAATTACACTTTCAATGTTCTCAAATTTTAAACTTCAAATCACTTCATACGACGTAATCTTATCTCTGTCATATCATACAAAAATAGCTATAATAAATATGTAATATGCTTTCATATCAGTTGTTTTTTTATTTATGTTATGCGTTTTATCATGTTGAACTGTATGTTATTATTAATTTAGCTTTACTACAAATTGCGATGACATGCGCTTAAACGTTCGCTTTGGTTTTGACAGTCATAAGGGCAGGGTGTTATGTGGATTTTTTATATTCAAAACGGTGTTGAAATTGAAATGCTGAATGTCTAATGTAGCTAATACGAACGGTTAGGTCATAAGAAAATTTCATACCTTCATGTGATATGTAACAATAAATAAACGTCAGAGCGGTCTGGGCTATTATATATAAGATATTTGCCGATACTAATTTGTCAGCTATGTGGAAATATTGTCTTTAAGAGTTCCAAAGATACACCATCATGATAAATAAACTGTCATTATAAAAAGACTGAATACATTAGATAATTACGTATAAAAAATATAATTGAATGATTTTAACAGGGTTCGTGAAAATCAAACGTGGCTATCTCCATTTAATTTCAATTCTATATAACTTCGAATAAAAAAATAGAAGTATTATCACATTCATGGACGTTTACGAAACAATTTCGATACTGAAAGGACTGGAGTTTTTTTAGCGTTGTGTGTTCACTGATTTTTTTTCAATTGACTTGACCAATTTTGATTTTAATTCGTAGATGGCAGATATGATAAAACTTTTTTCTAATCCAAGTTTGCAATGAATTAGAAAGATTTTACTATTTTTGTTAAATCCGCATCAAAAATAATATTTTATACTTTTTGGAAATGACCACGCTAAATGCATCGATTGAATTCCAGTTTAATTCATGGATTAAATGTATTTTAAGACGCATTCATGAAATCGTAATTAAAAATGATGTATACGAAATGATTAAATCAATCTGATTTGATCATATTTATTTTACATACCGACTGTAGAAAGGCAAAAGAACGTATCCCTCCTTCGTATCGTACGTATCGTCTCTTCAAAAAAAATCGATAATCACAATGTATACAATTTAATATACGTTGTGTGTGGGTTACGTCCTTTTGTTTTTCCAAGGCCGATATAATCCAGTTAATGTTACTTTAATATATAATATATTTTTAATTATTTTAGCATTCAATGCATATTTAATTTCTCCTGTTTACTCCTGAACAGTAGAATTTGTTCCAAAACTATCGTATATAAATAATTCCAGGGTAATGCATTGATGGGCATTGACTAAACAATTTTTGTGTATACCCATCAATCAATATAAAATCTCTACAGCGAATCGTAATAAAGTACAAATCAGCAATTCGTGCTACATTTGAGAATTTCTACTATAGCACTTTAGAATAGTATCTACTATTGATTTGGACTAAGCTGTTTTGGAACTGATGCCTTCATGAATCTGTTTGCTTGTGTCGATGAATATAAATGACAGCTAATTCTATTATTAAAACTGATGAATATTGATTAAAAGTTGCATCATATCGGCGTTGTTCTGGAAGATACACCAAATTAAGTTATACCAAAATGTACTACTCTACCGTACAGAAGAACACACTTATTTTTATAAATTATACTTTTACTTAAAAACAGGTTAGTACAAACAAAGTAAATGAAAAAGGTATGGCATAACATTACTTGAAACTAGTATTTTTAAGTTATAGCCTTTTTCCAGAACAACGACGATATTATATGAAATATATTTATTTTACTAAGCTTCATTCAAAATAAAATCATTTTCGATTTTTATATAAATGTGCCATCTAAATATAATTGTTACGTTTTCCATATTTTAATTATTTCAACACTTTGTGATGATTATTCAAATTTGAACATTGAAAGGTTGTAAAAAAAAATAATGATTATTAAACACTACAACGAATTAATTTCGGCGTCATAAACGTTGTTTGAAATCTATTATATTCAAAAACAATTTAAATAACAAATTTGAAAAAAGAACAACATTCAAATATAACGTTACAAAGGTGAATCAAACGACACTTCAAAGAGAATTGTGTTACTAAGTGAATTAAAATTTTAAAACAGTATGAAATATTACAAGATATTCAAGTTCACGGGCACAATTGACTCGACCGACCAATATCAACAAACACTCAGCGGCGTATGAATGTTGTTAATAAATTTGACATTTACAGAATCAATTTACAGTTATAGAATCAGTGCGAAGATAGCCACGGTCGATTACAGCAATCTCGACAATGCTGCCAATATAAAAATATATCTTCAAGGTTAAATAAACTACCGTACAACATTAATTTTTTGTTTATAACTAAGTAAAATTTCAACAGCTCATTATTCTTCAAGGTTACGTTAAAGTTACAAAATTGATTTGTAGTTATTATCAATTACGCAGAAACCATCCAACCCACAAGTTTTCAAGCTGAGATAAACGCGTTTTTATGTTTAAGAATTTATTAAAAACAATATTGCATTTTTGTGCTACAAACTTTAGATGTAGGTATCTTTTTTTAAATATATAGCAATATTGTTTGCTTTATTCAATTTTTTTATTAATTCATTAATAATGGACATTTTGTTGTTGGGATGGTTTCTATATTATTCAAAAAAGACTTAAATGCATTAAAAAATGAAATTGAATAACTCACATTAAAGAAAATACTAATTATTATAAACGGGAGCTGGCTCGAATGTAATAACTTTAATATGAAGGTTTGCAAAGGTGGCTTCGACTGTAGTATTGCTATAAGCATTAATGTTAATTTAATATTACGGTTTTGATCGCCCTACGAGTACGGACCATAATATTATTAAATGTACAACACTCGAGGGAATTTATGACAAATGCTTCAAAAGACAAGAACCCACCTGCTGGTTCCTCTTTCTGCAGCTCTCTCCAACCGACAAGCAAACATTTTGCAGAAAACATCCAACTCACATTGATTTTTTCTACAATATTCTTTTAGGAAAATAATTTGAATGCGAAAAAAGCTGAAAGCATTCAACCTACTTGCATGTTTTTGTGGGTTAGAAAAACTGTCTCGATGAGATTCTTGGTTGACCGTCGGTTATACCACGTTTGATTTACTAAAGGATATAAAGAAAAAGGAAAAGATCGAAGGAAACTAAAGGATCCTAGCATATCATGAGAGGAAGCAACGCTATTGACGAGTGACAAGGAGTCTTGGATATGCAGCCAAATGGCCGTATGCTCCACATAAGAAGTAGATATAGTATTTTTCCGCCTGAGAGACCTATTAGCCAACCATTATTCCTGTCCAAAAAGAATAGATATATGTCATGATTAAAATTTCCAACCAGCTATATGCTTCTTAAAAATCCTATTCTCATCCTTCTATGCATACTCTCTTCGAAAACGAGAGTCTGAGAAACTGAGTAAGAAACAGTTCTCGTAGAAAAAATCTGTCAAGATACCTCCATTAGGAGGCTATAATTATGCTCCACATTAAGACCAAACATGGTTAAAAAGAATTATAAATATGTAATAGGTATTAATGTTTTACAATAAAATCTACCCACACGTAACTTATTAATTAATGTGAATAATTATTTTATACGTATTGTATTCATTTCTTTTGAATGTTTTGGTATGTAACTTATATTACATAATAATTTCAGATTCTAATCCGACTTCTCATTGGCTTTTGGCTTCTCAAGAAACTCTGTATTTATATGAAATAATATTTTGTTCTCATATACATATTATTGTCACAACAAATATTATTGAAACGTCGCATCTAGAGTCTTTAAGCGGCTCGTGGCATTTATTATTATCGCATGGCACCTACCGCAGACTACACCAGTGTTACACAATCGCCTAGTCCGGTGACGAACCACCAAAATTTTCTGCCACTATACAAAAACTGCCATCAGACTATATTTTTTTAACGGTTCGTAGGTCTCAAATGATTGAGAAACACTAATCTACATCAAAGTGAAAAAGGATTTTTACTAAGTGAAAACTTTATTGTAGCTTAACAAAAAAAACAGTGTGTATAAAATAATGCTTCATCATAATAATTACTTAGTGCCAAGTAATATTTTTAACAATCCCTTTGTCAAATTATGTCAAAGAAGATTTTATTTGATGTCTTGTAGACTTCATTGCCAAAACTTTCGGGTTTTCAAAAACTTTCATACAATAAAGAAGTTTTTCACACAATGAAACCTTAAGTGAGGTATTTTTATACATCCATAATACATCAAAGATTTATATTGTTGAGTCGAAATAGACTTTTGTACGCGAAGCGTTTATTTGTTGTCATAGTTGTTAGTAAATATATAATAAAATAACCATTTCCTCACTCAAAACTTATCACAATAAATTTTACTCAATTTGACAAGAAACCGAAACATTTTTGAGACACAAAAACATTTTTAAAAAAATATGTTTTATAACTCTTTTAAGGATTCTTGTTATTGCAGATAATTTGGTACATATCAAAACGGAAACATCGCATACACTCATGCCTGGAAAAGCTATTCCATAATTCGATTGAGAAGATTATTTTTTCCAATTTTCCGTGTTGGGATTCAAGCCCGAAGACACTGTGACCGATAAGGACAAACGCCCAAGAGCGTCAACCAATCGGATACAGGAATCTCTATATTATTTTTTTTTATTTTAAATGCAGAATATTCAAGTTTCTGGATGTGGAAGAGGTAAAATATAAAATGTCGTCAAACTTTCCTTTCATTGCAATTCGTCGTGTGATTAACAGTGATCAAAACAATACTTGTATACAAGCCTAATAACCCTACAAACATTTTATATTAAAAAACCTTTCTATTAGTCTGTATCTGAAAAAAATATATAATAATTCATCTTACCAATCATTTGTGTCGGCTCTTCAATTTCACTCAATAAAAATCCTGTACAGTATCCAAAAAGTGTACAAAAACAGTTTTATGTTTTACCAAAGCAACAAACAGAATTAAACATAATTTTGCACTTTACTCTCACAAAATAAAACACTTCATTATATGTATCTATACGGCAATAAACACACTGTGTTCGAAAAACATTATTTACTGACAAAATTCACAGGGACGACAAAAGCAGGATAAACTTAATTCGATCATTATATTTGGCACAGTCAAAGCAATTATAACACATTATATTATTTAATTTTGTATATACAAGTCTTATATTATTAACACTCAATGGTTTCCGTTTTCAAAATGTAACTTACAGTATTTTTATTATACAAATTTATTTCCGATAAAAATATTGTTAGTACATAAACTCCAATATCTTTTAAATAGTACTATTAAACACGTTAAAATAAATATTATTCTTGTCTTATATTCACTTACTATAAAAAAACAGTTTGGTCTTTTGTTTATTAGGGTTGTTTTATATTGTTTTACGCTGTTAGATTATCATAGTCACTATCAAGAAACCCATCATGTTGTACGTCGTACTTAGAGCCGTAAATATCATGCTTCGTGAGATGCAGTTTATCTTTTTTATCATCCTCCATGATTCTTTTCAGACTTGAATGATCGTGAAACTCATGCCTTATGGCAACGTTTCTGCTTATGTTTTTGAACAGTATTCTCCATAAGGACTTATCCTTGTTCTTCCAGAGAAGATTTCTCGTTCTTTCCCTGACTCTTCTTATATTATCTTCGAGCCTTCGGGCTCTTATCTCCATGGCGATCAGCGTCCTGGTTGCGTTTGATAACAAGTTATAAGGAAGTTCATTCCCCTTCGGTTTATTCTTCCTGGAAGCGTTGAAGTGATTCTTCTTGACTTCATCTCCCGCTATGGCATTGGTCCTTATCCTGTTAATGATTTCGCTATGAGCGAGGGATGGATAATAAATAGGGTGCTTAACTGAGAGCAGTATGCATATGGTGACTGCCAAAGCCACCAGTAAGGGGATGAACATTAATTTATAATTCTGGTTGTAGTTGGAAGGGATGAAAGTCATGTCCTCAGCCTTACCCGGAGCCTCGTCTCACGTGAGATTAATTGTGACCACTCTGTTTTGTTTCAAGTACGAAACTGTGTGTTGTTTTCGCGATGTCGATAACATGTTGCGAGCCGGTGTGAGCGCGACTCAGATACGACCGCCCCGTTCGGATGCTTCTATCTAACTGAGGGAAGGTTTTCCACGCGGCTTTTCCGTCCCCTGCTGCTTCTCACCCCCGCCTCCGGGCCCAGAGTGTCTGTCTATGCCGGAGGGCTAGCGACATACCCGAGTGTATCGATTCCCTTCAGGAAAAACCTTTCGGACAAGCGTACTTTTTTACGTGTATTTACCGACCGATACAAACCTTTATTAAAGCACTCACCTTGATGGAAATTGAGTATAACAAGTGAGGTGGCGTTTGAAGACTTTCTGCCTTTCTTTTTTATCTTGCCGTATTGTGGGACGACTCACAGAATTGCGAGGTAAATATTTGTTTCTTCCTATGTGAGTAACGGCGTTAGTTTGTAAACTTTGTTCTTTAGCCAGAGAACTTTAAAAGTGATTTCTTTCGGGGTGTATTTTTAGAGTGTTCGTAATATAATATGAGTAACTCAATAGTAAAGCTAAATAAACAACCTGAATTATAGATTAAAGTTTTTTTTGTTGAAACCAAATAAAAAATTCAGAATCAATTGATAAAAAAGTGCTTATTATTTTTATTTAAAAAACAAAATCGATTTTGACTAAGATGTCTTGGATATTATGAGTATTTCAGATCTTTTTGTACTACTGTCATCACAAGCATTATCAACTGATATATTTGTATTGTTTCTATATTATAATAATATTGAATTCGCTGTATTAGATATCATTAAAAACTAACCGCTTACTACCTTTTCTGCCCATAGAGACTATATAATACTATGAATTCCTTGCAATAAAAAATGTATTTTTTAACAAGACAATGAATATATAGCTATAAAGCGTTTTGTTACATTTTATATGAAGTATCATATTCATAAATTGTATTTAACTGATTGTCATCCTTGACAGAGAATATAACGCAGTGTAACAACATGTATTCAAAGTAAATATTCATTTGAATGATGCCGAGTCCGTGTTCGCTGGTTAATACGTTGGCTTCGGTTTCTATGCTCACGGGCTCAAATACCAGTACAAACAGTTTGATGTTAATTTTTGTTTCAATCGATGTATGCATTTCTGTTCGTAGTCATGGATGAATGTAAAGTCTAAAAGTTCTTAACACCCATCCGAACCTAAAAATAATGGAGCGTAGTGAGAGCGATTACCCAACCACTGTCCAATTCTAACTATCCAAACTCTCTTCAAAACAGGAAGGTTGAACAACTGAGTAACCAGCAGTTTTCGTAGAAAAACGTACGTTGAGATAGACTCCACTAGAAGGAGACATAATTGGAAAAAATCTACGCAAAGGTTTCAAAAAAAATAATTTACATTTCTAAAGTTTACATTTTGATGACAAGTGACAACTCTAGCTTAAGTTAAATATTGACATCCCTTATAATCCTGTATCTGCAAAAATAGTATCTCACAGGAGGGCATTTCAAAGATTCATTACGTAATTGCAAAGTAATGACTGCATGTATCTTCTTCAAAATTAGGACAATTCTACTATTTTAAATCTAATTTTCCTTGTTGTTTGATGCCTAGTGCTTACTCATAGAACTGAGTGTGTAGACCACAAAAATTCAAAATAATGTAATCACATAATTGGTACTTATGTGATTATACGTAGTAAGTTTCGATATCTTCTCACGTTTTCATGAAATCGTCAAAAAAAGTCTTAACACAAACTTAAATTATTAGTGTGTCTATTTTTTTTGTTGAGTGCTTTAATGCTTGGGTCCTGACTGGACTTTTCGACGAAATATTTCCTGCAATGTTTTGTGAGAAAATCAGAGCTATATTCATGCTTCCGTTGTTTTTACGCTGTACTGAAAAACTGTTGCTTCGGTATTATCGATTTCGCATTACAATTTTCAATTAAACATAACTTTATTTGCAGGTGTATCGCAAAGAGAGGTTAATATAAATGGATATAAATGCAGTCGTTCATTCGCAGGTGGGGATTTCGTTCATAAATAACTCAAAAGCTCTTGCAAAGGTAGGGGAACGAAAAATTATTATTATTGCACAATGCACGTGGTCGTAAAACTAAATTATTTTTGTAAGTTAAGCTGTGTATTCACGTAGCTACTTCACCTTTGTACAAAATCAATTTATTTCCCCTTGCTTATTTAGTACAGACTTAATAACTTTATACTATCAATGTACATGCACCGTTCATAATTTTTTTATTTTATTTGTTTATTTTCTCAAATTTTGCGTTCATGAGATAAATCGTAAATTTAAAATTTAACTTGGATCCATCATTGCTTCAATTAGAATTTGTATATTATATAATATTTTTTTGGTCGTTGAAATGGTTTTTTTATTGATTGGGAATCAGTGATTTAAACAAAATTATTAATAAAGTTTTATTTTATTTTATTTATTGCATTATTAATCTACGTTTACCGGATGGTATCGGAAAAGAAACATTTCCTTCTAAGCGGTCTTCCATTTTCCTCCATTTCAAATTGATTAAAAACTCTGTTACGAAATATAAGAAGGAGTTAGACCTATATATTTGTATTAGTTATATAAGTATCATAAAAAAGCTGTATACATGAATAAACCAAGGTACACGTTATAGTTAATCAGTAAGTTTTAATTTGATATATGAATTGTTTTCTTGCATTTACAGTGAATCCCGAAATCCCGGCATTAATACTTAGACAATCTCGGTATCACGGGATCGAATGATTGACCGGGATCCCGTTATTGTAAGCCCTACTTACGGCCTGCCATTTATTTTTCAAGATTTTCCAAGCCTGCTCTAGTATATAATATAAGAAGTATCGATAGTCGTGTTAACGGTGTGAATCGAAAACGATGAACATTAAAAATATCGCAAAAACTCCATTTCCATATAAATTCTTATTTATATTTGCACATTTATATGCTACATCTGAAACATGTCATATTTCGTTACGATTTCAGCCGTTCATCTGTCAGATATTTTTCGGAAAAAAACCCCGATAAAAAATTCAACGTAATGATACAATCCCGAGAAAATTCTAAATAACACCTCTTAAAATAAATCCTGGAAAAATTTATGCGAAAAATATTTTATTTGAAACCGAAGATGTAAAATTTATTATCGTCAAGTATCTACGTAAATACGTCTAAAGGTCATACGTAATTGAGAATTTTTTATTTTAGATAATTTTAAGAATATAATATTCAGCATGCTTTGACAAAAGCGAAATGTTTTCTTACTTATAAGTAGAGACACGTATTTTGTGCATCTATTATTGTCAATTTTAGTGTTTTCGGGCATTAGCAATTTTCAATTTTAGCGTCAATTTAACATCTATCTCTTAAGAGTTTAATTTCAAATAATAAACAATTTCAATAATAGTCATATATACAATTTGAATACAACGCAACAATCAAAAAATAATAGAAAAATTCAAAAATATTTTGTTATAAAAATACAAAGACAATAAATATGACTATGAAAATACAACATCAAAATAAAATTTATTAAAAGTCAGCATGAAGCATATTTATAAAGATACTTTTTTGAGATTCGTGTGAATTGTCATACAGCACAATTATATTATATTCACTAAAATACCTTTCAGCATCCACACTATTGACGGGACACCAAATTGATTTAAGAGCTGCCCAACCAAACTCTTCATATAGTATTTAATTTGGCCACAGTAGTGTTGCCAACGCAATAATACGAGCATAAACCTAAAGAGATTGCCATAGACAATAGCCATAGACCATAGACGAAAATTTTACATTAAACAAATTTTCTTTGTTATTTTTGCATATATTCGCATATTTTAAGAATTTGGCATCTATTAGAATCTATTCAGAATTTTAGCATCTATTTACCATTTATGCAACATGCACAAAATACTTGTCTTTAATTATAAGCTATTTTAGTAAGCTTATTATTTCATTTAATGGAGGTTATTTTTTGTAATATATCCACTACCTTGTTAGAGAACTATATGCCCTTTAATTTCTTTGTTGACTATGCTTAAAAGTATAGTTCTCTATGGCTATGCTACATTAGCTCTAAATTTAAGCAAGCATTTGATGGTTCTTACAAACACGTTTTACCAATATTTCGTTTTGTCCAGAATAACATTGCAAATTAAATTATTTTTTGGAAGAAGCAGATGAGGGGAGACCGTGTTAGAAGTATAAGTGAAGTGAATATAAAATGACAGTCGTTTTTTTGCATTCGTGGCTTCATTCTGTGCTCATTGAATTGCAATGTTTACAACAGTGTTTTGGTGACAATAAAATTTTTGTGAAAGTGACATTTTTTACAAAAACAACGATCCAGCTGACCTATTATACTTCTTTGCACCATGACGTGAGGCTCTTCTGACGTAAGTGTAGTATTTGATGTTAAATGATTAAAAAATGTGATGATATTCTATAAAGAAATAATGTTATTTAAGAAAACTTATTAGAAAGGGTGGTAAACACTTGACGTGTCATTATTAAGGGTTGAACACAATGTTTTTCTTAAATAGCAATTATCTATATATTTTACAAACTCTAGAAGTCATACATATACTACAGTCAATTATCTTTTTGCTTTGTTTCAAAATAGCGCGGTTCCGCAAAACGGACCAATTCTTTCCAACGATTTTTTGACTTTGATACGTTAACAAAAATTAATAGTTCATAAAAGCGATGTTGAAGACATGTTTCCACTAAAAGTTCAACAACTCTAGAAGGCTTTCAATTAGCACCTTTCTTACGAAATGATAATAATATCAAACAAACTCTGGTGATCGTGATCTGAAAGTGATTATCGTACGATATCAAGAATCCAATGAGGTTAATTTTATTCAAGATAGTCTCAAAGATTTCTCTTCAGTAAATATTTCCAGCGATGGAGTGATTTTTTTGCCAGCGAAAAACAGCAATAAATGGATGCTTTTATTTGCATGCAACACTGCGATATACATATATATTTATCATTTTTGCTCCCAATATGCAGCATATGGATTCCTTATGGAAGTATCTAAACAAAAGTTTTATTTATAGTTCGAGAACTGCTTGTCACTCAGTTGCTCAACCTCTCTTATTCGCTCTGGCTACGCCCCATTTTTAAGATGGTATGGGTGGAAGGGAGTTCTAGACATCAAAAACATCCATATTAGTCCAACAACAATCCAATCAATTTACGAAGCTGTCCGTACCTAGATTTGAATCCGAGACCTCTGTAACCGAAGCCAACGACGTTGCCCACTGCACCACGGACCCGACAAATACATAAATTAAATTACACATTATTTTTTATTTACAGTTTTTTTAGTATACTGTCTCCCATTTTTATCAGGAAAAAACCTTGTTTTTAATCGTAAAACCGTCACACCGAACAGTATATTAGAAACTTTTTCTTTTCATTAGTGACATCTTTCTTATACACGTTTCAATGTTAACAATAATGAGTTATGATCTAACTGCTCTTGACACTATTGAGAATATAACAGAAATTCATCACTTTTTATCCAAAATGGCCGCTTTGCAATCATCAAACAACATCAACCAACAACCATTGCAGTCATTGACAACTCCGCCGAGTGACCTTATGATAATCTTCTCATTGAAAGCGGATACGTTTTTTTAACCAGTTTATTTTCAAACAAAATAAGCATAGCTGCCGAGGAAGAGAGATTTAAAAGAAAAGTAGCTCTGCTGCATTCTGAAATTCCGCGATTATTTCCGTATGAATTTTATGATCTCCACCATCGAAACACTAAATAAAAAGAAGAGTCTCCTGTCTGTGCTATGACCTTAGCAAGTCTGTTAAAATGGCGAACGATAACTCAGCAATATGGCGTAAGTAATACATTTTCTATCGCGCGAGGAAATTTGCCTTCAAAAAGGCGTAACCATCTTTGATTAAGCTTATCGGAAAACATAATGAGGAAAAATGACTTCACTCTTGCATGGTGTAGGGCTGGTGTGTGTGTGTGCGTAGCTGTTTTATTTGTGTATGTTTATAATATAGGACCAACTGTCGAAAGCACACTACCAGCATGTAACGATCGATATTAAAAATAGACAGTCCACACTATAAATCAATACCTTATATTGACATTGACTAGCACTTTTGTATTTCATAATTTCTTATTATAAAAATCAAACACTTTTTTATAATTTCTTCAATCATCATGGCTGTATCATATTAACGGCGTTTTGGCCATTTGATTTAACCCTTAAAATTTAAATTGTTCAGGAGAGATTAAAAACGGTGTTTATCGAAAACATTATATGATGATTTAAGACATCGACTGAGGGTGCTTGATGGAATTTCAATATCAAATTTGGATTATTGAGATTTTGTACACTTCCATGTATTTTGTCACTAACGACCCGGGTTTCGCCTTTCGGCATCTGTTAATATGGTGTTTACAAAATAAGGATTAGGGCGATTCCCGAAATTTTAACTCAGGTATCAGTGTGGCTCTCAGACGTATAATATCTTACCTCGTAAATAATATTTGTCGCATTTGTATATTCTATATAAACGTTAGACACTGTTTACTGTCTCTCAGTTCGAGTCCATTCGTGTGCTCGAATGCCTGAAGATGCCGAAAGGCGATACCCGGGTCGTTAGTGACAAAATACATGGAAGTGTACAAAATTTCAATAATCCAAATTATATGATGAGTTGCGTTATGAATCTTCGGTAAATTCTCATATTTGTACGTAGGGAGTGTCGATATAATAGTGGCTCATTTGGCCGAGACCTGCTCTGTCGTCTTTAAAATGAGATCCAATCATTAAATCATTTTCGTATTTGATTGTTACATCAATTGGCCAAAACACCGTCGATATGTTAAGATCCAATTTTTTAAGCGAGTGAGCTCATGAAAAACTCCTATACAAATAAACAATAAAAATATCTTCCTTCTAAATACGTACAATATAATCTGGGTAGAAATCGGCATTGTTATTGTCTAATTGTTTAAAGTAATTATTTATCCGATTAGTTAGGGTTAAAAGTCATTATTAAAATTAATTCATATATTGGTGTAAGTAGTTCCTAGACTTAGTGATCATATTTTTTCTTAATATATATAAAAGATATAAACTGTTTCCTACCCGTTAGTTCTAGTTCATCCATTTACTCGAATGGTTCAAGTTTTCGAAAGGCGAAACCTGTGTCGTTAGTGACGAGACGTATGGAAATGTACAAAATTTGACGATTCAATCGATTTATGTTGAAATTTCATCAATAATCATCATTATGCATCCATATTGATGGCTTATTGTTAAAATATTGTTACTATCAAAATGTCAAAAATTAGACATATAAAATCAATAAATGTATATGAAAATTCTAGGAATATAGAATGTCTTAATAGAACTATGTATGAAATAAAAACAAAAAAGATATTTCTTTAAAGGTATGTAATTAAATTCAACCAAGTTTTATCGATATCCCAACAATCAACATTTTGATACTTGACGTTGTGCGCCCATACGCACTGAGTGGCTAGCCGCATTGTGGCACGACACAGAAGCTGTTTTACACGTAAAATACCTGCACCATACGCACACCATCTCGGCTGTTTCCATACAAAATATGAAAGGTGCGGCTAACCGCCAGTGGGTATGGGCGTTAAGCCTTTCATATGATCTAATGTTGTAAAAATCATTTGGAAAATTAATAAGTGTCTAGAATATTAAATATAACTGTAAGTTATATTACATAATCGAAAACAAATCTTACTATAATAGTAACCACAAAATTTTTTTCACAAAAACCGCAAGGGAGTAAATTTTTTCACAAATACGATAATCTGGGTAGTCTGCACGCCGCTTTATGATATTATTACATGGCGAAAAATAATTTGAACTCAGCAAGACGTCAGGATTGATTGATGGTTGCAATTATTATTATGCCCCATGCATTTACTTTGCGATGAAATCTTATATTATTATTTATCAAGAGTGTATTGTATCTTCCTCTTTATAAGTGTGTTAGATAACAATATACATAGTACTCCAAAAGTGATTAAAATAGCATTGGTTAAATTGAAAGTTACGCCATTATACCTAATACAAAATCAGTTCGTAGAAGATAATATTTATGATTAAATTGATATATCGTCGTTATTCTTGAACAGTGTTTGTTAAACTTTTTTACCTCACGGCATAGTAGGTTAGGAGGATTTGTTCCGCGGCACACCGAATAAAAATGACTTAAAAAATGTTATGTACTTAATTAATACATATGAATGAATAAAATCTTAGTGTAGGTAACAATAAACAATATTGTTTCATAAACATATATAATGTATAATTTTAGATATAGTTTAAGACATCGACTGAGGGTGCTTGATGGATTTTCAATATCAAATTTGAATTGGTGAGATTGAGTACATTTCCATGTGCTTGAATGCCTGAAGATGCCGAAAGGCGAAACCCGCGTAGTTAGTGACGAAATACATGGAAATGTACAAAATCTCACCAATTCAAGTTTGATATATAACGTAGGTGTACAAAAGTGGTCAATTTCTTATCAGTGAGAATGATGCAAAATGATTTTCAGAAAGAGTTATGTCTGAACGCCTCTGTAAATATGATAAAACAAAACACGGAACTTCTCATCTATCATCTTATCATTTCCAAAAACTCTTCTAAAAAACCAAAGCGTCTAAGCTGTGAGCTTTTAACTTATCTTGTCCACAGTTATAATTTGTCTTTATTTGACGTGGCACACGTGAGACTTCTTGCGACACATTAGTGTACCGTGGCACACAGTTTGGCAGACACTGTTCTCGAAGAAGACACTTAATGAAAAATAATAGTTTTTATAAATTGGACTTGGAAGTTTTTCAAATGTTTGAAATGGTATATCTTTTTCATTTGGTTTATTTGTACAAAACTGTTTTCGAGTAAAAGTATAATTTATAAAATAAGTCTGTTTTTTCCATACGATAGAGTTCGAAATTAGGCACATTTCGGTATAAGTTTATGTAATTTTTTCGATTTAGTGTTTTCTTAGAGAACAGCAACGATATGTATGTTGTTGAAAAATGCGTTTCATATTTTATACTATGGGATTTTTGAGATGAAAACAATTCTTAATTTAATAATTAAAGATATCGACAGAGGGTGCTTGATAAAATTTCAATATCAAATTTGTACTTTTTTGTAATTTTGGTTTCGCCTTTCAGCAATTTCAGGTATTTGACTACACGGATGAACTCGAACTGACAGTCTGTCGGTACTTTCAATATATTGTATTGAAACAAAATTATATGCCAAAATGTCACAATACTTTAATTTTTTTCCAAGATTTACAAAATACCAGTTTCTGAAAATAATTTAATGTTATTGATTGAATTGGCATTAGCTTAGTAGAACTCCATTAAAATACGATAAAATATCAATGTATTGAAAATTTAATAAAACGATTAGTACGTTAAATATTTTTGTTTTGAATTAAAGCTATGGTGTTGGAATAAGTGAGATGACATAATATTGTCTATCTCTTCTAAGCACTACAAATAAAGCTAAGCTAAAATAAATTTAAGCCTAGTTCTCACGACGTTGAGCTGAAATAGCTACAATTTTAAATATATCCGCATTTCATATGTGAACTCTTATAGAGCATAACTACATATAGTAATATACATACCCGCATATAGAAAGGTTTTACGAGCACTAGTTGCAAGCGTCATCCATACCTTTGGATATAAATTGGAAATGATCACAATGCGGATCGCATCGGCGTCCGTGGCGCAGTTGGTAGCGGCGTTGGCTACGGCTACGGACATCTCGGGCTCAATTCCCGGTGCGGACAGTTTTCATAAACTGATCTCTCAATCGATTTATGGATTTCTGTTCGTAGTCTAAGTGTTTGTGATGTCTAAAAACTCCCTCCTCACCCACCCATCCAATCCTCACGGGGTGTAGCGAGAGCGATTAGCTAACGACTAGTCCTGTCTTAGTTCTATCCTTGTATCCCTACTCTCTTCGAAAAAAGAGAGTTTGAGAAAGTGCGTAACAATCAGTTCTAATAGAAAAAAAATTTTGAGATACCTCCACTAGGAGACCATATGCTCCACGTTGGGAGCGGACATGAAAGAAAAAATGATCGCAATGAGTGAAACCGGTCCTGATCATTATAAAAATGTGTATGTAGTACAAAACAAATTGTGTTTTATTTTATTAAAAAAAAACTGTAAATCAATTTGTGAAACTGTCCATTACTTGATTAGAAATCCAAAAGCTCGACAAAAAAAAAACTTGAACACTCGGCTGCGGGTCCGACGACTTGAATGTGGAAATTAGTAAATGTAGAATTATATTGTGTAAGAATATATAGATATATATTATTTTACCAGATGAGTGAACTCTAATAAAAAATTCTTTTACGATCAAAAAAAGAAGAAAATAAATACATTTTTTCACGTCAAGCAACAGGTGTTCCAAAATGAAATTGCTGATACGTTTATAACTCTACACCTACACGAAGAATATGAAGCGTAATCATTTTTACATTTAGGTTTACTATTACTTTTAGTAGAAACAAGATTAGAAAAATATACACCCTTAAGTTTTTGTTATGTCAATATTTTTGTTTATCAAAAAATATCTTTTACTTAGACAAACTGTGAGAAAAATGATTATTTCTCCGTCCTTAAATTAGAGTGTTTTAAAGGTGTTTATTTTTAATTAAAATCAGGCAATTTTTGAATCCACGGTATAGAACGAAATATACTGAAACTGCAGTGTATTATATTTATATCTTTATGTACATCTAATGATAACGTGTGTCGGCATCCGTGGCGCAGTTGGTAGCGTCGATGGCTATGGTTACGGATGTCTTGGTTTCAATTCCCGGTACGGATGGTTTTCGTTAGTTTATTTATGGATTTCTGTTCATAATCTGAGTGTTTGTGATGTCCAAAAACTCCCTCTCACCCATCCGATCCTCACGGGGCGTAACGAGAGCGATTAGCTAACCACTGGTCTTGTCATAGCCATATCCTTCTATTCCTACTCTTTTCAAAAAAAGAGATGTTGAGCAACTGAATAACAAGCAGATCTCACAGAAAATTTCTGTTAAGATACCTCCATTAGGAGACCATATTCTCCATATTGGGAGCGGACGTGGAAAAAAAAATATTGTGACATGTTCCCAAAAAGCTTACTACAATCTTTTTAGAATTTTTATTGTTTTAAACCATATCTTCTCCCAATTTAGAGCATATGGCTTCCTAATAGAGGTATCTTAACAGAAATTTTCTTTTATTCGACAACTGCTTGTTAGTTGTCAGTTGTTCAACTTGCTCAACTTAATGTGTCTGTTAATTACTTAACTAATTAAGTATTAATTAAAACGATCGAGCATCGAACGATTCTCTTGGCTACAACAATAGATTGTTTTATTTTTACGATGTCCACTCCCAGTGTGGATGGAGCATATGACCTCCTAATTTAGGTATTTCAACAGATATTTTCTACGAAAACTGCTTGGTACTCAGTTGTTCAACTGCTCTTTTTCGAAGAATGTGCGAATATAAGGTCTGGACTAGGGCAGTATTAGTGGTTAACTTATTACTCTCGCTACGAGATATTTAGACATCACAAATATCCATGCTTTCGAACGCAAATCCGTAAATCGATTCACAAATCAATTTATGAAACTGTCCGTACTGGGATTTGAACGCGCAAGATCCCTAACCGAAGCCGATGATGTCGACCACTGCCCCATGGACCCAACTCAAGGAATAAATATATTTATTTTTAATAATAACAATCCTATTCGGTTGCTTTGTCCACAAGTTCGAAAACATAAACGAACAATTTCGTAAATATATTTTTTTATCAATTTATGTTGTAATGCGTAACATTCTCTTTTCCCATCCCATCGCAAAAACGTATCATAGAGAGAGAAATTAGCTGAATACTTATCCTTTCCTGATCGGCTGAATAACAACCTGTTCTTGTAAAATAACTTCTGTAAAGATACGCCGTTAGGGGCTCATATTATCTGCATCGAGAGCGGAAATGGTATAAAAAAAATATTTGAAAGATTAATATACGTTCGCTGAAAAGATAGTTAGTATATATATAAATAAAATCCTTGAGATGGCCGACTGTCAATTCACAAGTCGATTTCAAAAAATCTATATCAGAATTTTTTGGAGTAGTTTTTTTCGGAACGATGACACTTGCAAAAGCGAGGGTTAATACAAAAGGCGTAGGTACTGGCACTTAACATTAAGTAAGGTATTTCCAAAATATCAGACATTTGAATAATATTCATCAGTCACGATTCTACTATAATTATTTTTAATTCAACTTAGGAACGAGACTATCATTATAAAAAATAAACCACCTATTACATCATAGAAGTGATCCAAAAAAACGTCCTTCTATAATTATCAGATTTTTATGGATATTTTTAATAATTTGTGACTAAGTCTTCATACCAATCCGCCTGATATTTGTTTTTCAATTTAAAATCGACTGAATTTAACTCAAGTTCGATTTTCAATAATGATTATTGCAAAGAAAAATACTATACACGCTCATCCCTAGATATTCACATTTTCATTGTTGTCATCTTTACAAAATCTTACCGCAGATTTTTCATTTATTGTTACATTTATATTTCCTCTCTTGCAAAATGTTTTTTACATTTCTTTTATCGTAAACAAACTGTATTTTCACGATATTGTGAAAAACGATTTCTATTTTTTCAAATCACTTATTTAGAAGCAAATTATTTAAGAAAATATAATCAATACAACTAATTTCTAATTTTGAGCAATGGAATATAGACTTTTTAAGTAAAGAATTGTATTTAAACAATATTTCGCTTCTAAAAAATCAAAAAAACTTTATGTACCGTTTGTTGCTATATTAACGCTCGTTTCTCTCATCTGGGAAGCATCATCAGACTGGCTAAGCATAGTTGCACAGTTTTTTTTATTGTAACCGTCTCCTATAAATGAATAAGTTTCTTAAACTAAGATCCATCAAATTTGCGTTGTTGAGATTTTGTACATTTCCATGTATTTTGTCATTAACGACCCGGCTTTCGCCTTTCGGCATCTTCAGGCATTCAAAGACACTAGTTAACTTGAACTAACTTAGTTCTAATAACTAATTTCTAAATTTAATTTTAATTTTAATTTCTGAACTAAAGTTCTAATAACTAACTTAGTTCGAGTTCACTCGTGTGCTCGAATGCCTGAAGATGTCAGAAGTGACAAAATACATAGAAAGGTACAAAATCTCAACAATTCAAACTTGACATTGACATTCCATCAAACACCCTCAGTCGACGTGTTAAATAATATCCATTAATAATTATGTGTAAAAATTCGTATGCTAATTTGATACCTTCGCCCTTTCTTTTTATCACCTTTTCATTTTTATTATACTGACGCAGTAGAAACATAATGCAGCTTGAGTAGGTCTAAGGATGCCACCTGAGAGTGCAACACTCCATTTGCGTATGTGCTACATAACTCCATAGGTGTCACCGTAGTGGCTGTCCCTAAATAAACCTACAAAGTTTCTAATTCAAACATCTTCATGCTGTGTGAATCTCATTAGAACTAGCGTAGATCATTCTGTTGAAACAAGTGTAGCGGCGTAACCTTGTACTTCCCGTATGCTCCGCATTACAGTGAACAAAGTCAAGAAGAAAAATTATCATAATTGTTGTATATCTATTCAAAAATATGATCAATTTCACCTTTGTTAAATTCAGTGGCCATTTTTTTCCATTTTGGTATCGTTTTCATTTGTATTGAGAACCTCAATCATTCAGTGGGACACGCCACTGTCCCAAAGTAAAATCCTAAAAAAAGTTTACACCCCAACGAAAAAGTTCGAGGGGTGGGGAACAAATTTGAGTGCAGGTTTGTATGGGATGATCGACAGCCTTCATTTTTTTGACATCTTGTCATTATTCATCCAAAGATATAGATATACTTCCCAGCATAAATATAATCGTACCTCCGAGCTTTTATTTATTTTGGTATATATATTTTACCGAAAGCTCTTTCGCGTGACATTCAAATACCTTTATAAATATGCAGCAAAAGCTTGCCGAGTTGAACATATAGTCAAACGAACAGTAAAAATTAGTTTAATATACACAACTTTCGCCACTTGCGTATAATCTGCATCATACCAGTTTCCAGGAATGTAACAATCCATAGTTTCCCAGCAAAATCAACAACGAATCATACCATTGGAACCGTGGTCTAAGATGCTGTAATCACTTCATTTTAAAATCCTCGATTACGTAAAATACTAAAATATATAATAAATCATTATAAATAAATATATTTTCTTTTGCGTCTCATGTAGACTTTATTTGAACTGATACGACGTTATTAATATAAAATTAAAATTCATAACTTTTTTATTTCATTGGCTTTATCACGAACTATTTAAAAAGCATCTGCAGACTAACAATATAGCAAGGTTATTGACTTCAAAGGTAAACAATGATTCTAATCTTAGATTAAAAATAAATGGTAGGGTGGGGAAATAAAGCCCACTTTAATTGTACTCAATTTTAATGTAAGAATTAGATTAAATTATTACTTTTTCAACATATAAAATTTTTTACTTTTAATTCATTGATATTTTTTTCGAATTCGTAGAAAGACACCTAATGTTTTTCCATAAAATACACGCGTAAATATATGCAGGAAAAACACTAGAAGGAAAGTACCACTTCATTTTATGTATCTATTCCACAAAATATTTACATATATACGAGACGAAAAAATCGTAATTGGAAAGCATTTTATACTAGATTTAACTTGCCTTTGTTAAGCAAAGCTAGCACACGACATATTCAGAAAGATTCACCGTTACTTCAAAGACGGGGAGCTACGTAGAAAATGGCTAAGACATCTGCTATGGATTCCTGTGGAGCGACTCAACCCTGGTTAGGTCTTCTTCCGACCGATCGTATTAATGAATATTATCCACGGGATTTTTCCTGTGAAATTAAGGTCGAATCTCCACCGCGAGCTAAGCGAAGTGAGCTAATAAAACTGAGCTACCTTACCCTTCTCCACCCACCACTGCGTTCCCATCCGCTAATTTTATATGTCAGTATGCAGTGGCGTAAGAAACGTTAAGCGTATATACAGTTTTTTTTTCTCTTAGTTGGGAGTGTCTTTCAAGCAACTCTCTAAAATTTGGTGGCGTGCAAGTGTGCAGAAAATCAAGCCCTTCTGATAAATGGAAAGCTTCTATGAATTGAGGTCTACTCGCTCTGCGTGTGACGCCGCAAATTTTTTAAAGACTTCATAATTTTCCTTATTCGCCACCAAGTCGGCCCAATGGAAGGCTGGACCGATTTGCGTAGCTCTTCCCTTCGTGCATTAACTGACACTCCCATATGATCTGTTCAGCATCCTGCTTTATAGCACCACATTTTCATGTTGACCTATCCACTAACCGGCCAAGCTCAAAGAAAAAAGTGATCTAAACGATAACATCACACAATCTTTTCGCTCGGAGTGGAAACGTAGAACTGAGTTAGTACTCACTTTTGAGGTGTTAACAGTCAATTCTTGGTGGAAAGGCATTATATTTATATTTTTAAATTCATTAGTTGACAATGCTCGTGATGAGCGAAACCGGTCCTGATGGAAGTAGTACAAAAAAAATTGTGTTTTATTTTTAAAATTAGTACTGTTAATGTTTACTTAGCTCGCGGTGGAGATCCAGCTTAACGTAATATGGTGAAATTGTCTACATAAGGAGCAGATAATATAATCAAAGTTTTATCTGTCTTATAATGTTAAACTACATAATTTGGTCAATTTGTACTGTGTAGAAAAGCTTTTTTCATATCCTGTTAATGCTCTCTAGGGTGCATCAGAAAATTCTCCATCATCTTTAACTTTATGAATTTTGGAAAATTTCTTTAGCATCTTTGTAATCATGGTGATTCACAAGATGGCCCAAAGGAATTTTTATGTACCAAAAAGACAGCCATTATCGCTGAGAAATTTGGGGCTGTCTTTTAGTGACAAATTCTAATACTGATGGTCGAGTTGAATCGCTCTTGGTTTCATACGATTCATAAGGACCGGGTATTCATAATTATACTGGTAAGAAATCGATGGGCTATAATAGTCATGTATTGTGTATTAATGTTTTACCCCTATGTCAAAGTTTTATGAGAAAACTCGTGAATGGTACATAATTTTAATTATAAACGCGGCAGCAGTTTGCGTACATTCTACCAAATATTATAATTTTCGTAATAATTTATATTGGAAGTCATTTACTTGTAACGAAAAGTTTGTAAGTCTTATATTCAAAGTTTTTTTACGCTTTTCGGCCCCGAGACGAAGAACTTATAGTATTGCGTTATGGAAAACATTGGATTGTATAATAATTCCTTTCAAAATTAATGTCAAGTCGAAAACAATTCACTCCAAAGACTATTAATCTCAGATTTAATCATAAAGTTAATACCTAATTCGTGGAGACAAAGGAATTCCGACGACAGAGCCACTTGACAACGTCTCTTGGCATTATAACGGCTAACGGTTAGCCATTAAAAGCCTATAAGATGCCCTCAAAGCCTGCGTGGAACGACCTACCCTCACAGTAAACTTTTACGTGAGCATACCTTTTCAGGAATATTTTGCGCGAGCCGGGCGTTTTTTGATTTCAATATTGAATGTTTTAAGTGCTTCAGATGTGAAAGTCGAGCTGATAATTTCTGTTTTATTAAATTTTCTTCTGAAAAGGACATTCTAGATAAAATAAAAGTTAATAAATTTTCCAAAGATTTTTTAACAATATTTCGTAGAGAAAACTTTAGATTTTCCGATTAAAATTTGCTGCCTTATTTCCTAGGACTTTTGAATGAAAATACAACCGATTATCAGAACAATCTAAATTAAAATTAATATAATTTTGACAATAAAAATATTTTGCATATTCTTTATACTAAGGATATGGATACTTCAGTCGAAAATGTAAATTTATGTGTTATGATAATTACAATCAACGGAGGGGCACGATAGATTTACATATCACATTTAAGCTTCCATGGGTAAACTCGAAATGATTCGAAGATTACCGTTTTTAGTCCGCTCTCAGTGTAAAAAAATATATGTAGGTACTCTTAATGAATCATTTCAACAGAAATTATTTGGTAAGAACTACTTTTAATAATTCATGATACCAAAATCACTATCAATTATATTTTATAGTTTATTAAATTGACATTTACATATTAAAACTCCACTATATTAAGGTAAACATAAGAAAATATTTGGCTCCACAGGACTTTTATCAATTTGTTGATAGCTATTTCGACTTTATTTCATCGTCAGAACTGACGAACTGACTAGTTTTCTTTTTAGCTATTTTTACTTTATTATGTTTTATAACTCTTGTGAATCGAAAATGTAAATTCCATTTCAAACAACTCATTAAACCGTTTGCATCAATCACAATAAAATTTATTATTTATAGGGAGGTGCTTTTATCCGCGTTTACTATCAGACACAATCTTGTTTTTAATATCATCCCTGTCAGTCTATTCACGCACGGCGAATCGATATCATCCCTTCTCGCCATTCTCCCTCCTCCCGACACGCCATTCGAGCATCATTCGCCCCCACAATATTACTATTCCACCCTCTTCCTGTCTATACTGTGTGTCTCACCCCTATCACATCCACCGTCACTTGTAATTAGATTAACGGTTCCTAAGTGGGGATTCTTAGATTGACTTTTTAATGGAAACCAATCGATGTATTGTACTTCTTCTAATATCAACATCATTGAAGCATCAATACATTTTTTTTTTGTAGTGATACACTGTCAGTGTTTTTCCACTAACAGTTATATTTTACCATTACAAGAATCAAAATTTAATTGATTATGTTTATCCAAGATTATAATATATGTACGACACTTTGACGTGATTTAAAATATAAACAAATCTGTAACGCATTACAAATTCTATCACATGGTCTTAGTAGTTATAATATCTGGAAAACAGGTGTCAATTCTTTCCTAAGCAGGCTTGAAAACTTTACTAATTAAATAGGACAAAAAACAATAGTGTGAATTAAGAATGCGATTATTAAAAAAAATTGATGCTTCTATAGACTTACGCGACGATAAACGATTAACAATTTTCGATAAGTGGGAAAAATTTTGCTATTTCCTTTTATTTGCATCTACATGAAATGTGGTGTAATTTCCACCAGTATGGTCAATGTGATCTCTTCGGGAATCACAATATTGATTAACCATTAAAGGGGTGCTTTATTTTAATATTTTCTTTAAATGTAAGCGCTAACTCTGTGGACTAGTGGTAAGAACTGGCGATCAGATGGGTTTGGGTTCCGGAAAATCAATATCAAATTTAGATTTTGATATGGGTTTTAGTGATGTCATTTCTTCTCAACTTGGTCTCGAGTGACTTGAAAAAATCTCATCCAGCTTATCTCGTGTAATTTAAAAACATTTGGCAGATTGGCAATGATAAACTGTAATGCCAAATATTTTTTTTGTAAAACTAAAAAATAATTTGTCCCGTGCAGTTCAGCATCGGGAAATATATTTCAAGACGTACTATTTGTCATTGATTCTTGAACGAGTAGTATCAAGCGACTATATATACATAACAGATGGTAGAAGCCTTGTGCCGTTTTGTCCATTTGGGAACCACAATGTTCAAAGACGGGTAAGGCAGCACCCATTGTGTACATCACAAAAGAGATTAATTAACTTATGCGATTGACTTAACGCCTACGATTCTGATAATGTCATTTGACACGACGGAAAGAAATGGCGCCGGGGCTCGATTACATCTGCCAGAAGGTTTTCAAAATCAATCAAATTGACAGGCGAACCATCTGACTGGAATATTTTTTTTTAAATCTACACTAATGCTTTGAAGCAGCTTTTTCAATTATTTGTCGACACTTGGGACGATTTATTGTAATATCTTAGGAAAATTTTATTGTTATCATTTATTTATATATTTTATGTTTTTATTTTGTTATATTTGTTTTCCGCAAGAAATTAGTAAAAAAATGGCGAGGCATTTACACTCAATCCTCTTTTTAAACGGATGATTTTTACACACATTCCATTCAAAACAGCCGTGCTAAGCAAACGCGTAAAAAAGGATGGAGTGACAATAGACAGATTAAATGAATCTAAGTTTCATAACATTCATTGGACCGTGCAACTTCGAAACCGTGTAAAAATTAATCATGCAAAAAGAGGATAAGATTAAAACATTGCCGACACCAATGCTCTTACCTTTTTTTGTATCCGTATCCAATCCTCCTGGTGGAGATTATCTCAGCATAAGTTATTCTAAGAGTTATTAACTAGTTGAACACAATAATACACAAATATTTAGGAATTTGATCCCAAATTTTGTATGATTAACGAGATTTAACTTTAGGTATATGATGGTATGTTAAATTGACTATTATATGGATCCGGAGTGATTTCCTCAGTTCAAGTTGCCATGACAGAATATATGTCCTTTCCTATGGCTGCCGTCGGCCGTATACAAGAACTGCTTGTTACTAAATCATTCAAGTCAGCTTTCTTTTGGAGAGAGTAAGGGTAAAAGGAACGGACTAAAACGGGAGTATTCATTTTCAGGATCGGATGGGTGGAAGGGAATTCAGGACTATTTTAACTTTAGCCGTAGGACAATTCTCTTAACACCACAGTACAGGAAACAGGAGCATAATCAAATTCGCTGAGTAATATTACCTTGTTTGAGCGGGGCAATCAAATTTAATTTGATTCCCCGCGCAAAAAAAAAAATACTGCCGATCATTTATCAATCACGAAAACCTAATTCCACCGTTCCACACAACACAATGCTTCATAAACACAAAAGACCAAACAAAAAAAAATAACGAATGTTTTCCTACATTATTCAAAGGAAATCCTTCGCAAATAATAAGGCCATAAATCCTGCCCAACAATTACATTACACCTAATAATACAACTACGATATTAAACAAAAGGTTGGTTACTACATTGTTTTTTTTTTCATATTATTCCCTGGATAATACATAAACTCGTTAAAGTAGCAATGAACAAATCAGGGTTGGTACAAATATTTGGCTATTTTGTTCAATAGATAACTCTCGCTTTTTTTGTTAAACAAGTTTCAGATGTTTGACAACATACTGTTCAATACTTAACGGCAACTAATTATTTGATCAGTAACTAATTCTATAAATGTTCAGTAACTAAATCTACATTTTTTTACCATGTCTGCTCTTAGTTTGGAACATGTGACCTCCTAATGGAGGTATCTCAACAGAAGCTTTCTGCGAGAACTGCTTGTTACTCAGTTGCTCAACTTCTTTGTTAGCTAATCGCTCTTGTTACGTTAAAAGTGTATTAATATAGTGGGTAGTCAAAACTAAGTGGCTTTTACTGTGTCAAAGTCATCGAACAAAAAAAGTTTATCAGTGGCGGAGGGCTATATTAAAATTATATATACCTATTGTAGAACTAAATACTTTGTTATTTTATCCTATTATAATGGAGTTCTGCCAAGTAAATGCCAATTCAATCAATACCTAGAATAGGTTCTACAATCATAGCTCAGATTCTCCATCAATGCTTGTTTGTGGCAAATCCAAAAAAAACAATTTTCATGGTACAATTACAAATGCATATAACAGACGCTTACACCAGGATATGTGAACAAACACTGGTGGCCATAACAGTAAAATTTCACACTCTCATTGGTTGGAATGGAGGTTATTAGCTTATAAAATTAGAGGGCATCAGAGAATATGAGTTTTAAAAATGAACAAAATTTTCACATTTATTTTAGATGGGAGTTTAGAAAGATATTTTATAATTTAAATGGTAGATGTAACACGAAGAACTCGAAGAAGTAACACGAAGAAGTCATTTTTTTGCATATGCTGAAGGTTATGATATTAGACTCTTCATTTATTGAAATATTCCTAAGTCTGCTGACTTTACGGTTGATGTCAACATAGAATAATGTAGAATACACGCCGCATAACTTTGCACACCAGCACTAAGGTCCGGCTCTAGGATTTAGAGCCACGGGATCCGTACATACTAATACACTGACACGCTCTGTATAGTATACAGAAAGCGTATCAGTGTAGTAAAATGTGCAAAGTAATACGGCGTATACTCTACAATGTATATTTTATTTCGTAACAACGAAAAACTTCCACACGTTTCTGTGACGGTTTTCTGCGCATTGTCCATTGTACAATACTTTACGTAGTGGATAAATAATGTCTTTCCCAGCAGCCAGCGTAAAACTTTCACTAGACCAGCTGATGTATTTGACCCAAATACTTTTTGCCCATTACTTTGACACCCCTAACATAAAATAAACAGTTTTTTTGCACCGCAAAAGTGAACCGGGGGAACATAAATAAACGCGATGAAATTGCTTTGATTCGCGAACACAGAATAAAAAAGATAAAACCATTATTCGTTATCAGAAAATATGGAAACACGAACGTCAGTTAATTACAAAGGAACGGTCTTGTAACGACGTACTTCAAAACATCAACTGACGCTGGAAAAACTGTTAGAATGGTAACATTTTTTTATCGCCGCGCATCAAGTCGAAAATAAAAATACAATGATTTCAAAAAACAACTACAACACACGTTACACCTAATTTACACTCGTATCTTTTTTTGATTGCGATAATAACATTTTTATCTGTGATAAATTGAGGTATTCTGAGTGTAAGTTTAATTAAAAAATCTATAACACTTGTATGTGCGTAATACTATAAATGTTAGACGTACATCCACTTAACTGCTAACAAGGATTACTATACCTATCTTAAAAACACTTAACAAGGGTAGATTATATTTGAAACAACAGCTATCACATTAATAATAATTAAGGTTTATTTAAAAAATCTAGGCTATTGAACTTGTAACTGAGTTGTTAAGGTTCTTGGGCTCGAAACCCCAGATGAACACTTTCATTCATTCATTATTTTTTCAATATTTGTGTCCAAAAACTATATATTTCCTATAGCTTTTTCATCCTTACTCATCTGAATTAAGCCCTGTCTAGTAAAACAGCTTGTAAAGAGAACGATTAGTAACTACTCATTATTTTTCAGTCACTCTCTGAAAAGAGAGCATTAGTGACTGACTTACAAACAACTCTCCTTTTAAAACTTTTATTATCATGCTCAAATTTGTAATAGCCTATATTTGATATTTTACTATTTATTTTATACATTAGCAACCAAAATGAATAAAATACGAATGAGATAGCTGAAATTTCGTTCAATAGTTAAAAAAATTAAAATCAATACCAACCAAATAGATATTTGATAGAAATGAATCTCGAATAAGTTGTTACGCTGCCTTATATGCCCGGTAAGACGTGTATGAAATTGATACGATTGCAATGCTGAGTTTCATTTTACATTGTGCTGAGATATAATGTTTCTCCTTATCGTCATTTTATTTCATTTTTGTTGCATTTTTCCCATCTAGCGCGTTAGTGTACTGTTTAAAATTAGCCCCGTGCAGCTTTTTTCCTACCAATACCGTTGCGAAAGACAGCGCTGAAACATCAGCTTCTTATGCGAAATTTTTGGACGTAAATAACCAATATTAAAAAGTGATGCATATTCAGAAAACTTTGTTAAATTAATTATCCAAGTGACATTGCTACATTTAAACAAAACGTGAACATATAAGCCTAATATATGTGATTATTCATTGAAAAGACTTCGTTAATCATGTCCTCGCCAATGAATTACAGAAAACAGTGCTGTCGTGTTGTTTTATTGTACTGTGTTTAAGAAGCAAACACACCATTTCCACCCTATTTGAGTGTTACGTAGACTGTAGTAGCAGCGTAGAGACTTCTACGTCACATAATACGCGTCTCGTAACACGCTACAAAAACCTGAGACCGAAAAATCCTCTGGCAATAGTGATAGACTACATTTTCCGCGAGGGTAAAAAATACGCGAGAAATTAAAAATTTACGAACTAACCAATGCACATCGCTTTAATTTGTCATGTCCAATTTTCTACAATTTCCGATTTTAAATCATATTAAAGAGTACACGATAACTTTGTGGTCTTATTTGCCTTCCTATTTTGTTATTATTGTCATACAAGAATCCTATTTTGTCAATTTTGGGATGTCTACATTTTTTTAAATTATTATGTTTGAATAAGCGATTCTTTCGATTAAAACACACGGTCACCAACGTATGGGCTCTAATTAAACCGTGCAATTGGAGTCTTCATAATTATTACACTTAGCAGTGTATATGGTACAATACACTATACCCTGGTTAATGCTTCTGCATGCAACATGATTTACAATAGTCTCGGTAATCTTAACTCAATCCAGATAATAATAGAGAAGAATCGTTTCGATAACTGAGAACGATCTACTTGTGACATGCATACAATTTTACTTAACAAGCAACTAAAACAGACGCACTTATAAATAGTAATTTCTGCCCCGCAGGATTTTTTTACGTTTTTACCCTGCCACGTGGGTTCACTGAACATTAAATGCACGTCAACAGGTTAAAAAATTATTAAATTCAAAATGGTGCTGGAGAACCATTTAAATATAACACACGTTTTTCTTTTTTAAAACAATCGATATACCATTTTAGATCGGTAATATGGGTTAGTTGAGAATGATTATTTTCATTTGACTGACCGGTAAATAAGCATACGCGATTCCATATAAATTCATATTAATCTTGGCCAAATAAAGACCAATTTAGCGGTTTCTTAATTATATCACCAATTTCAGAGCCATTATAAATATCCATTACTATAACCGGTACTGTAACCAAGTGGTCAGCACTCTTGGTCGTTAATCTTATTCAGTTCGGATTTCCACGACTTCAAATCCCGTAAGCAGAATGACATAAATTGGTTTTTCAATCGATATTTAGGAATATAATTCCAATTTGTTTAGGATTTACGAGATTTAACTGTAGGTGTAGGATGATGACGTGTGAGAATTATGAAATTCCGGAAAGATGCCTGTAGTTATTTATCATCATTCCATTGGTCGTCCATATATATACCGTCGTCGGCTGTCTGTATTCTGCTTTAGCCATCATGACTTGACGTTTTAGAGCGTTCACCTTTATCATACGTATGCAGAATTAGCGTCGTCTACATTGGCCATCGATTTAATTTGCTGACTGCATGCCCATGGCTTTAACCTTTGCATCGTCATTAGATGACACTCTTCTTCTTTTTTGGTGCTACAGGCTTGAGTGAAACTTGGCAGCCATAATCACTCTTGCACTTCATTCGGTTATCTACTTTCCTGCAAAAATCGCTGACCTCTATCACTCGTACGTTCTGTGACACCACATCCAACTCTAAGTCACATTCGATGCCGCGTGGCAACACCAGTTTTGCCAACGCTTGTGCATCACTGCTCCAGCTTACCGAAGTAGTAACACCTTATTTAAGTCACAGTGACAAATTATCTAGTCTAGACTTTCACTTAACACGGCATGTATAGGTAAGTGTACTCTACACAGCCTTACGGTACATTTACCTTTGAATAAAATCTGAAATCCCCGCTCGTATATTTTTTTTTATTTTACTGCATACAACTGTCACGAGACATGTTCTCTCAACTAGAATTACGGCTGCAAATAGTTCTTGCCTATTAATAAAGCTGTCAACTTATTCGAAATAATTAATTGAATTTACACGTTAAACTTTCTTCTGCATTTATTTATTAAAATGGTAGTTCTATTTTAATTATTTCTAGTGTGGGAATTATTATATGAAATGAAACGAAGTATTTTAAAAGAATTATAAGTTATTGCTTTTACCAACATGATTTTTTTTTTTCATTGCAAAATTGTATATCTGCAAAATCTAAATTTTTCAATGGAGCATAAAAACAGATTAAAAATAACTTTATCAAGTTAAAACAGTAATGAACGTAATCAATATTTTATATATATATGTATAACTATACTATAACAAAATTATTTTTTGAACTGTTTTTATTCTTCCCGAAAAAATTTTGATTTATCAGATATACAATTTTGCCAATAAAAATAGCGATATTAAGATTTTTTTAACATTACAAATACAATTAACGTCACAGCCAGTGGAATAACTAGCGAAAAGAGAGCGAAAAAAGTATTCAGCATTACAGTTAAATAGTGTTTTAAACAATGTTTCTCATGTTCAATTCGAACAGGAAAAGTTTCAAAATCACCTATACTCATTGTTTCAAATTTTGAATTGAAAAATCAACATTGGATTTTTACTTTGCCATGATAAAGCCTGCAAGGTTCTTATCAATGAATGAGTAGAACTTTATTTGCTTTTACGTCTTTAAATTTCGAGCCGCATTTTGTGTTGAATAATTTTCATTTTATATTGATCAATCATAACGTCAGAACTAAAACTAGTTATTACGATAGCGTGATACCGAAATATCTATCAATTATAATTCTACAATTCTTGTAAAACTAAACACTTGGCTAATTTTAACTCTACCGTTACAGATTTATCATGTAATTAAAGAACAGAACGAAAATGAAATATTTGTAATGAAGATAATTTATATACAGTTTTGTCAAGAAAGATTTGAAGATTTCATAGTAATTAATGAACAGCTTTGTACAATAAACAATAAAACAAAATCATAGACAATACCTTCCAAAATATAAGTCTCCGAATTAGTAGAAAATATTGTTTAATTGAATTTATTGTTTCAGGGATTAAAAAAGAGATATATCCACGAATTGCAAAACAATATCAAAGCTTTAAAAACGGATTAGTGGTATTTTATTGGTTTGGCTATTAGTTGTTACTGAAATTTAGTTTTTACTTTTAAGATTTTTTGACATTATTTAAAATTAATTTACTATTTTAATTTAAGTTTAAAATAAAATCAGTATTGATAATTTACGTAAAAAGATAAACACGCGTTACACTTAGTTAAAGAATAATAATAAATTTACAACGATTTTTTTGTTTTTTTCGAAATAAAACGCTTTAAGGTACTTGAGGTTGGAAAAATAAACATATATAACGTCGTGAAAGATCATGATGAGACAGCGTATATTAACAGCGAGAATTTAATATAGTATATAGTTTATTGATAGTGAATGATATATATGTCTTATATGTAATAGCCCAGATCACTCTGTAGACGTTTTATTAATATCACATGTAGGTATGAAATTTCTTCATAACCTTAAGCGTTCGCAGGATATAATTATATAAAATAAAATGTTATGCAATACACATACATTTCGAACGTACTAGCTACTTTAAACATTCAGTATTTTAATTTCAATACCTTCATCTATGACGGGTGCGGTTGTACTAGTTTCAAATAATAGTGGACACAGTAATTTCAGTATTGTCAAGAATTTACTTATATATACACAAAAAATATCTCGATGCTATTTCATATTTTTTTCAAACTATTTCTACATCTAACTTCTAGCATGTGTAATCTTAACGTAGAATCATAACGAAATGTTTGGTTAACTACTTGTTATTCAGTTACTCAACTTTTCTATTTCGGAAAGGTTAATGGTGGGGTAAGAAAGGACCAATTGTTAGCCAAATTTTCCCATTACCATTTAAGAATTGTATTTGTGGTAAGCATCATAGACATTCTTCCCTTTAAACACAAATCCATAAATTGATTGAAAAATCAACATATGAAATTATTCGTTCAGAGATTCGAACCTGTGAACACTACAACTGAATAAGTCGAGATTGCAAGACAGTTTACCATTTGACTAAAGCGTCGGCAAATTTATCTCCGTATTACTGATTCAAAAACTTTACATAGAAATAGTTATTCTCGCACAAATAAGACCATTTTCCTGGATAAGCACTACGGCTTCCAATCTCGGGATTCCGGTCAACTAGTCGATCCCGTAATTCCGGGACTATCTAAATATCAATTCCGGGATTTCGTGATACACTGTAAATGTTAAAAATAACGCATATATCAAATTAAAACTTCCTAAATAATTACAACGTATACCTTGGTTTGTTTATGTACGTATTTTGCAATACTAATATAATAAATATAGATGTATTGTTGTCTCCCTCCTTCTCATATTTCGTAACAGCCGTTCTTAATCAATTTGAAATTGAGGATAATATTTTAAAGTCGAATTGAAGGACATGTCCATTTTTCGGATACTATCTGGTAAAACTTACCTTAATAATGCAATGAATAAATAAAATATAAAACCGATTGAATCATTATGTTTTTTTTTCATTTTTTTTCTTTTTTGTAAACGACTGTCTGATTCAAAATCAATAAAGAAAACCATTCCAAAGCCCAAAAAAATATTAAATCATAAATGCATTCGAATTGATACAAAAATGGAAACAAAATTAATTTTAAATGTACAATTTAACACATGAAAAAACCCGTTATTGAAAAATTCTGAATCCCGAAATTCTTGGATTATAGAAACGGTCCGGGATTGGATACCCTAATAAGCAATCCTATATTATGTATTGGACTTCGTCAAGACGGCGAGCTTAGCAAGAAAATATTTTTTTGCGTGCATCTGTTCAAGACATGTTCGTTTTCTAACAATTAACAATTAATGTTGCTTACAACAGCATGCTACGAGATAATAATTCAGAGTGCTTAATTAAATCATATACCTGCACTCTAGGTTATTTTTAACACAAAAGCATTATTTTCTCCTGCATCAGTGTTGGTTTTTTTGCCATGCGACTTAACTGTAGTTTTTTAATTTTCTTCTTGTTTGTTTGGCATCGTCTACTCGTTATTAGATGCATATCGACCCCTTAGGTTCAAAGAAACCTATCTCAATTTTAGGCGATTTTGAGATACTTTTAGTAATGGCCATGAAATGAAATAATACTGTTAATTACAATGAGATGAGTCAAATGGATCAACTGATAAAAAGAGAGTTCAATATTTTTTCTGCCAAAAACTCTTTTTTTTGTTGTAGTTTTTTTGTCCGCTCCGAATGTGAAGCATATAGCTTTCTAACGAAGGTATCTCAACAGAAAGTTTCTACAAAAACTGCTTGTTATTCAACTGCTCAACTTCTCTTTTTTGAAGAGAGTAGGAATATAAAGATAGGGCTTTGTCATGACTAGTAATTAGATAATCGGTCTCGCTATGCCCCGTTTTTAGGAGCGGATGGATGGAAAGGAATTTTTAGACATCACACGCATCCATGCATAAATCGTTTGACAAAATCACTTTATGAAACTGTCCGTACTGAGATTCCAGCTTACGACATAGACCACTGCATCACGGACTCGACCATGTGCTACTTGGTTCTAACTAGGGACTGCAATATTGGTGTTACGGAATCTGGGATTCCGTATTTTTGACTATTTTTTCTACACCGAAATGTCGGTTTTAAAAACGTAAAATACCGGTATTACAGTGTTATTTAATGACTCTTAGTCCACCAAGCGTTCAAGTTTCGACGGAAGACTTTGCCTGCAGTCATAGTTATTTACACGAAAATGTTATCAATTTCGATGGATTCCATAATTAATAAATTGGCTTTTTTATTTGATTAGCCAGTTATCCTGAATGGATAACACTATTATACAAGGATGATTCAATATCTACCTAACGACAGGAATGGGTGAATAGCTACTTAACATTGCGGTATTGCGATTTTAGTGGGACATAATAATTACTTGTTTGGCTATTCTTATCAATACGGCTATTGCAAATCTTAATTCTAGCCTAGTAAAACCGTTGCTCCGCTCCGTGCCATATTTTTACAGTAAGAAGTAATTATAAATTATCTAAATAAGTTTACGTCTGAGTCTTAAGAGCAATCTATCGCAATGTTGACATCGATATTGCTGTTGTGTAAAACTTTCCTCAAAGACATTTAAAGGTGTCGCAAACATCGTGAACATAACAAAGTTTAAAACGAAATAAGAGCGGAAACGTAAAACTCTAACTGTCCCGCGCTCAGTTAGTATTTTTCAAAACTATTTCGTAGTCAGAGAGGATAACGAAACGTTTTCTTAGTAAGTGTTTAACTTTGTTGGGTTCCTAAGGCACTTCGTATAAACGTGACTTAGAATCACGTCTTGGCACACTTATGCGCCAGGCGCTAGTTTAACTAACGAAAGCTCCCGAAAGCAAGCCTCCGGTACATGATACTTAGAAGCTCTGAAAGCTTAAGGGGTACATAAATTTCTACTAGCATACGTTTTTAATTACTGTAGTTTTCCTTGAATCTTACATTTCTTCAGATCTCTTTTTATTGCGTTAGTATTCTCCTGTACGAGATTATTTCAACACTTTTATCGTGACGAAACTTGGCTTTCAGATAACACATTATAATGAGTACAGAATCTAGGAAACATAATAATTATATCATACAAACATCTTTCTAAACAGTTAGTCTCTTTCATGCAACATACTATAATATGAAATTGAACTTTATAGCTTTGTTTTTCCACTAGTACACTGGTTATATAACTATGTGTAAAACAGCCAATGAAGCAACAAATTTTATCACCAAAAACTATCAAACGTATGCTACCATACTATGTATAAACGACATTTATCTGACCTTTGTAGCCTATCGATGAGAGCTACATCCAATGACCAGTAAGCCGTGCTCAAATCATACAGAAAACAATACAATATGTTATTTTTTCAGCGAAGTATTTAATAGAATTTGCGACATTCAAATGTACACCCGATCATCTTGTTGCACGGGGGACACATTTCAAAGACTCCCGTGCAAAAAAAACTTATAAAAATTAAGGTTACCATACAAAAATGGTAGACAGGTGATTTAAAATCAACTCAAAATACGAAATTCTCGAACACAAAAATAAATCGACTTTATTCATTATTTATACATAAAAATATTACAAAAGTTACACAAGATACATACATAAAAATGTAATAAATGTACATATTTTTTGATTTAATTTAGATTTAACACAGTTTTTCTCTGGCGAAAAATCACTCTGTTCGCTGGAAATATTTAATGGAGAGAATTTTTCAGAAGTATCTTGAATAATATTATCATCTTGTGTTTGTTTTGTTTCGCCGGTTTTGAATATGAATTCGGTTATCATTCGCTGTGATTTTTTTTTGTTACTTAAAGTATGACTCTTGATAACATGCCATAATTAATTTTTAATCACGTTGAAATTTCACACTTCGTTCGACATTGTCATCAATTGTTAAGAAATGATTTCCAAGTTTATTGGCTAGTTAAAGGTCTTCTAGAACTGAGCTAGCTGTTAGTGGTACAACTTCTTAATCATCACTACTATGAACTAACGTGAAATCATTTAAATTATCTGGATCAATCTCCAGTATTTTCTCTTAATTCAGCACCTTTTTAAACCGTGCTATTTCGAATCCGTTCAAAAAGAGGATCGGGTGTATTTTCTTCTCCAGTTCACACAGAGAGCGAATGGTCAAAGAAAAGTTAAAGAAGAAAAACCAAATTCAAATACTTCTTCGAGTTTATTTTATTATATTTTTTGTTAAATAGTGTAATTAAAAAAGAATGTCAACTATTTATTTCTCTGAGACTAAAATAGAGTTTTTTTATATTTGTTATGTTCCCACTATGATCATTAAAGTTTTTGTCGGCGAGTGAGTTTTTTTATCATAGTTCTTTCAAGTAATTCTTTTTATTAAACAATTCTGATATAAAATTTATAAAACACCAAATATTGAAACACGACAGACAATTTCAATGTTCACTCTGCATGAGCAAAATTTCAAATACAATTTTTCGATTCATTAGTTTGCGCCATTATATTAAAGCCCAATTTAACACTACAAATAGAGCTTCCAGCGAAATAAACGTAGGTTCTAATGCAGTACGTGTACTGAGCGCCGTATCCTCAGATAAAAGATCAGGTCCCCTCCGGAAAGAAGTCAAAATAACATTTACGTGAAGTGGAAACAGACTGCTGGAAGGACTAACGAAGCAATGTTGAAATTAAGGACATTTTTCACGTGAACAGCGATTGCGATCTTGTTGAGAGAACGCAACGATAATAGGATTACAGAAAACGTAACTTGCTGTTTTTTTTTACTTAAATTCTTTCGTGCTTTCAAAGTTCTCTTAATACTTTCATTAAAGCTTTTTATAATGAAAAAAAGCTTTTTACCAACTTCCCATCATATGATCAGACTTCTGCTCTAATTATCTGCCAAAATCATATCGCATTATTTCTCTACAACTAAATAATTTTCTCATTATAAAAAGGAAACTAAATAATTTTTTTTCATGTCCGCTCCCAATGTGGAGCATATGGTTTCCTAATGGAGGTATCTCAACAGAAATTTTCTATGAAAACTGCTTGTTACTCAGTTGCTCAACCTCTCTTTTTTCTAAGAGAGTAGGAATAAAAGGATAGGGCTAGGACAAGACTTGTGGGAGCTAATCGCTCTCGCTATTCCCCGTGAAGATGAGATGGGTAGGAGGGAGTTTTAGACACAATATATACATATAGAATATACATTTCATTTATATAAAATAAAATATTTTTTTTCAAAATTCACGGAATTCGGGATCGACCAAATTTTGTTTTGGGATCCACCAGTCGATCGCTTTTTTCGATCGATTTTTTCTAAAGATTTCTAGTCTGCTTTGTATTCATTCACATCTGAAGATGCTTTTCAAAGAGGCGAAACACTTGCCACACCTAGTTATACAACCAGTAAAATAACAAACTGTCACATAAATATAAAAAAGCATTCTTTCATATCTATCTAAAAAATAAGTTACAAATTTTTTACTTAATACTTTTTTTGTATTTTTCTAACCAATCATGATTTTGTTGGCAAACAGGTGGCATATTGGTTAAATCAACACAAAAATAACTGAGTTGAAAACCCAGTTTCAACGAAATCAAATTCGGTCAAATTTACTTTGTCGCACAGAGAATACTAACATCATGTGCAATGTGAGCTGTGATGCAATATCTCATATGTTCTGAATATACTCACAGACTTTAATTTTTCAATTATTTTTAATGTGTTAAATCGAGAGGGCTAGGATAGAAGGATGTAGTTAAGAAAAGACTTGTTGTCCATTAACTTTTCCCTTACTATGTAAAATAAATCCGCGCGCTATAATGGAGTGTATTCATTACACATCATGCATTTATGACTGATTATAAGTGATTGATATCCGGAAAAATAAGAATGTTCACGGACATCGCTTAAATTTATTAAAGTTGAAGACGACATAGTCAACATGAAGTAATAATTAAAATTTTATCCCTGAAAACATGAAAAAACATCGGCTCAAACGTAGGCTCAAAAGCTACTGGCTTGCGTTCGACACTTTTCGTCTCGCGCAATCTTGAAAGAAATGACGCGACTGGGCCTCTCTGTCTCGCGCGTTGTCATTCATATGTGAGCTAATGTGAAAAATGTTCGGTGTTCTCCGCTGGCCGTTTTATCCACTTACACAACTCAGAATATATTCATAAAACAATCGCACACGTATGATTGTATACCAATACATCCATCCCGGATTTTTGACAAAATATCCCAGCTGCGACCAATGGCTTGTTATTCTTATTACTATTATTATGCTGTTGAATGCGTAAATGTACAACGGAGGAATTTCTAAAATCTAAACGTAGTATTTTTTATATGTATAGAGATATTTTAATTATTAGAAGCTATGTGCACTAGATACACATCACAGAAAACGAAAAGTTAATCGCTTTTGCTATGCCTCATTTTTAGAATCAGATAAATTGGAGGGAATTCAAACATCAAAGATATCCTTCCTTTAAACACAAATTCATAAATTCATTTAAAAGATTGATGTACGGATTTTGCCGTTCTCGGATTCTAGTCCAAGTAGTGGATAATTCTAGTAGTGGATATCGCAACCGAACGAGAAAAACGCTCGAAACCAATTCAAATGACCATAATATTTGTACTAAGCGTAAGTTACTCATTCCCATTTATTGGAAGTAGTGAATCCCTCGCTTTCCCACTCTAACAGTACTTTGATAATGTCAGACAGAGTGCGAAAAGAAATGATTCACAGGGAGCGCAATTAGAACTGTATCGTAAGACATTTGTTATCAGTGACACTAATGAACGAATCGGAATGGACAATCGACTCGAGTTCGATTCGCGCCAAATGACTCCCATTTTTAACAAACCGCATTAAAATTTTGTATGCAGCATAGGAGTTATTGCACGTTGAATGACTTCAAACATGTACCTGTATGCAGTTTAGTTCACCTGAAATATATCAAAAGGCAGTAGAACTGCGCAAAGTTTTACTCGTTGAAACCCGATCATGTTTACATACGAGTTTGTCCTCCGTCTCGTGCTGAACGGCAAACAACTTTTTTCTCCACAGTCTACATGAAATAAGCTCCCGAGAATACGAAGTTTATATTTAGAAGTTCAAATAACGACGATTCAATCAGCGTGGATCTCCAGCGTAAACAAACGACGCCATCTTTGTGAATGTCTAGTATTTTATTTACGATTTCATGAAGTTTTTTCTATGAATATTGCACCATTGCATTCATTCATAGTATAACTTGTACAAGTACGCTTTGAATTCACTCACTTGATTCAACTTTTTAACCTATTTGTGCACAAATCCTTTTTCCACTCTTATCTTTGAAAACGTATTCGCACTCATAAGTTAAACTAAATATGTAAAAGGATTGTAGCAAAATTTCTTTCGTGTGGATACGTTGTTATTTTATATCAGTGGTTGTCAACCCGGTCCGTACCGCCCACTAGTGGGTGGTTAATGTTTCCATGGTGAGCGGAGGGTAATTCAGTTATTTCTTTATCTGTTTTCATCACCATCAGATAAGCTCGACTCGCGACTGAGTTTACTTGAAGACATTTTGAAGACAATTCGCTACACTAACCCGACAGCCGAGAGTAGTGGTACATAGGGGTGGGATCTTTCTGTCTTTTTCACTACCTTTCTCGCTTATACCTATCCGAATGAAACAACATATGTGTCTTGTTCTGGCATGGTGGTCGACTCTTGACTTATTTGTTCGTAAACAGAGATAGTTTTGGGAGAGTAAACATCACTTGTTGCGTTTTATCGTGTATTAAATAAATTGTGTAAACATAGTGTACCCATGTCTCAAAAGACGATAAACGCTCGTGAATATTCATCCGACTACAGTATAAATAAATAATTAGATTCAAAAAGCTTTTTTTTCAAATCGTTCATCTTCTATAAATTATTGAATCCTTACACTTGGTTGAATTACTACGATGTTGGTGGGTGGTAAGGAAATGTTATTATAAAATATGCGATAATGGGCGTTATGTATAAAAAGGTTGACGACCACTGCTATACACAATCCATACTTATCACGCGATAATTTTGTGAAAATATTTGTGTTCAGCTTTTCATAAAATTGTTTCATAACTTTCTAAAATCCCGGATTTGTTGTGATAATCAGTTTCAAACTTATGACAGAGGAACGTTAAAATTTCACCCAGCAGTTGACAATGATATATGTGTATGGGAGGAGTGAAATATGTACCACAGAAGATATTCAATTTTCCAAGAGATGGCACTCACACTCGACGTAAAAATATTCCACTTTCAAAATACGTGTGTTCAGTTAAAGTTTTGACAAATTTCCCACAAAGCGGCGCTGGAGGTTGTGCTTTAGAACTTCAAAATATTTTAAGCGCGGGGAATTCCCGCTTAACTGATAGACGTCGCGATAATATCTCACTACAGGCATTTTAAACTAACTGGCCACGATCAACGCAAACTAAATATTATACACTTTTATTTACGGAAGGTATCTCTAGTGTTTAAGCATATAAAAATTATTCTCTTTGTTGTATTTTATTAATTAAATTATTATATTAATGGGGTTAGGGATTGCAGTACTGATATTTTATAAGTATGCAAAAATATTAATACCAGTAATTAAGTTTTAAAATATATAACGGTACAATTAATTATGAATATATTTGCTATGTTGATTGCTTGACGCGATCAAACACTAGGACGGCTGATGATTATGCAGTTCAGAGTTCGTTCGGCGAGTGACGACAGAATCCCGCTCGGTAGGTGATTACAGAATGAACCGGGTTCTTCCTTCTTTGTCCATTTATACTGTCGCATCCTACTTTTATCATCATGACCTGCTTTTTCAGTGTGTTATCTTGTATTACGGCGTCTGCAGAATCCGTATCGAATATCGGTTAAATAAAACATTATTTGCTAATTAGTCTCGTCAATAATTCTGACGAAAAATAACAAACATAATGTTTCGTACTTGTGAGTATTACGTTTCGTACACCTGTAGTGTCATGTATCGGTACAATTACATAATGGCATCCATTTATTGAGTCAGCAGCTATTTCAATTTTTGATCATTAATAAATAATACATGATCAGTAATTAATCAAAATAGTCAGTTAATAATTCAACAAATAATCAATTTAAGATTTAATTTAAGACATCGACTGAGGGTGCTTGATGGAATTTCAATATCAAATTTGGATTATTGAGATTTTGTACACTTCCATGTATTTTGTCACTAACGACCCGGGTTTCGCCTTTCGGCATCTTCAGGCATTCGAGCACACGGATGGACTCGAACTGAGAGACAGTAAACAGTGTCTAACGTTTATATAGAAGATACAAATGCGACAAATATTATTTACGAGGTAAGATATTATACGTCTGAGAGCCACATTGATACCTGAGTTAAAATTTCGGGAATCTCCCTAATCCTTATTTTGTAAACACCATATTAACAGAGTGGCGAATTGTCGCTTTTCAACTTCTTTTAGAAATACCTGGCAAAAATACATGGAAGTGTACAAAATCTCAATAATCCAAATTTAAATAATCAATTAATAAAATAAACTGTCATTTATTTATATAAAATGGTCAATCATTAAATTAAACGGTCCATTTTTTAGATTTAAACTAACCTTTATTTATTTGGCAATTATTTAATAACCAAACATAATTTTTAACTAACCATATGCTTATTGCTTAATGACCATTTGTTGAATTAGTAGCTGACTAAATAATCAGTTGCTTTATTTAATGATTTTCCGTTCAACATCTGCTGAATCTAAAAGAGCTTTTTTATTGTAGCAGACTGTATTTGCATGAAGATCCAACGTTGATGAAGTATCCATTTTAATGATATATTATAATTCAAATAAACAATAATAATATCCGTAACAAGTTTTATGAATAACTTTTTTTATATATCCGCAACAAATATAAAGAATATGGACTCTCAATAGAACTTGTTGTTATGAAAACTAGTTGTAAATCGCTCAGGGTGAGGAAAGAAGGGTGGAATTAAAAAAGATATTTACCCCGTTTTCAGGATCGGAAAAGATGTGGGTGGTAGCATATGAAATCATAATAGACATAGCTTCAAACGTATTCATAAATCAATTGTAAATCAACTCACGAATTTCTTTTCCGGTATTCGAGTCAGTGGTCCTGCAACCGATAGGAAAAATCCCAGCATCATTATCTTCACGTAACCATGTTGAGTTAAAACCCATCACATTTTCTCAAACTACAAATTGTGGAATATGTAGGTAATATTTTTTTTCGGCATTTCTTATAATTCCACAAAAAAATATCGTAAATTAAAATAAATAAATTAACAAACACAAATTTTATTTCATTTAATTATTATTTTAACAATGTTTCCGGGCAGATTTGAATACTCCTGTTTACTAATGTCACTGGTTCTTCAATATTTTGTTTGCTCCTTTGAGCACTATTGTGTGGTTTTACCAAAACCCTTGCGTGTCTGAAAGTTCACCTATAACAATTTCCGGTTCCCTCTCTGCCCACTAACGGCTCTCATTAATTAATCAAATTTTTCGCAAACTTTGGAGAAGTAACATTGTTTGCAAACTTTCAAAAGGCCATTGTTGGGGGAAAACCATTATCATAATAATCATTCGTTGCCAAAATATTACAAGCAACCTATTTTAAAAGAAAACCATGTCCCTCCTTTTTTGGGCATATCAAATACTCAACGCTGTACCCACGAACACAGCTGAACAATCTTTTTACAGAATATATTTCGCAGCGTAAAAATGTAAAACTTATTACGTCTCGAAAACAGATTACAGATAAAAATAGCATGTGCCATAAATAATTCAAGAGCTCTTTTAGATTGATAAATTCTCGCTCTAAACACTGTGTCGCGAACTTGTTGATTGTGATTTAATGCAATAATTATATTGACATATTTATTGTCGGTTCCATGATGCTGTGGTTACTGTCGTTGACTACGGATACGGATGTCTCGGGTTTAAGTCCCGTTGCGGAAAGTTTCATAAATTGATTTATGGTTTTCTGTTCGTAGTCATGAATGTGTGTGTTGTCTAAAATTCCCTCCCACACATTCGTTGCATAGCGAGAGCGGTCAGCTAACCACTAGTCCTATCATAGCCTTATCGTGCTATCCTACTTTCTTCGAAAAAGAGACATTGAGTGACTGAGTAACAAGCATTTCTCGTAAAAAAAATTCTGTTGAGATTCCTAAATTAGGAGGCCATGTGCTCCACACTGGGAGTGGACATGTTAAAAACAAAACAATCTATTATTGTTGTAGTCAAGAGAACCGTCCGATGGTCGAATCGTTTTAATTAATAATTAATTAAGTAATTAACGGATATAATAAGTTTACCCGAGTGCCTTACTATGCAATAGAAGATTTTTATATCTTAATATTTACATCAATCTTTTGCACCCACATAAACATTTTAATAGCTAATGTTGATTCTGTTATGACTCGTTAAGCCGAATCGTTTGCCGATCGGCCATAAACCAGCAACCAAAATTTCAGTATATCTTAAAACTGTTATTGAATATTATACCTGACAATTTATAACACTGTACTTTAATAGAGTTATGGTAGTCTTACCCAAGACGTGCCTTATTTTTTTGATAACTAGACACACAAAAGTTTTCGAATTTTTTTAAAAAGTCAGAAAGTCTAAAAATTTAATGGCGCGACACAGCCAATCTGAAGGAATATAACAAGGTAAACAAAAACCGGTACTTGCATGTATAGCAATATATAATTCGAATGTTTTATAATTTAAGACATCGACTGAGGGTGCTTGATGGAATTTCAATATCAAATTTGGATTATTGATATTTTGTACACTTCCATGTATTTTGTCACTAACGACCCGGGTTTCGCCTTTCGGCATCTTCAGGCATTAGAGCACACGAATGGACTCGTCAGTTCGAGTCCATTCGTGTGCTCGAATGCCTGAAGATGCCGAAAGGCGAAACCCGGGTCGTTAGTGACAAAATACATGGAAGTATACAAAATCTCAATAATCCAATGTTTTATGATTGACGAGATTTAACTGTAGATATAGAATGATGATGATGACGTGTGACGATTATCCAGGTCCAGAGATTAGGTCTATGCGTGTCTTCAGTTCGGCGAGTGACAACAGAATCCCGGTCCTTTTTTTGATTGTTCACTGGTGTCTCCGTCAATGTCTGTATGTTTGCAGAATCTTTTTCTTTTATAATCTTCAGCCGGGGTCGAACCACTGCTGGATGCACAGCTCCTTCCACTCTTCTCGGTTCCTTGCTTGTTGCTGCCACGTACTTCCACCAAACCTGACAAGTTCATCAATCCAGCAGGTTTCGGGGCGACTCGTGTTTCCTTCCTTATCAATTGGTTTCTTTTGCGGTCCTTACGCGTTATGCCCAACATGCACTTTTCCATGCCACTCTCAATTTTTAAACCTCTTGTGTGTTGAGAGTCCATGTTTCGCAAGCATACGTCAACACTGATAGCACACATTGGTTGAATACTTAATTACGTAAGCGCCCGAATGCACTCCATGCTAGCTTGGCTCTCTGAGTAATCTCGTCATCTATGCCTCCATCTACAGACATTTGCTGTCCGAGGCAGACATAGTTGCTGACCATCTCTATTTGATTGCCGTTGATGAAAATCGCCTTTGGGTCAACGAAGTGGTTTATCATATCTTTTGTCTTTGAGACATTAATCTTAAAACCTACTTTCAAGCTTTCATTTGCCAGCTCTTGCATCATGCATTTACCATGCATCATGTATTTTCTTTTATGATTACATTTATTTATATTTATTTTTGATAAACGTCATGTTTTGTAAATCTGCACCGACGTATTGATGACTTGCCACACATATAAACATGGATTGTAATAATTATAATTTTAAAGGGCTTCTTCGTTGTGAGAGTGGAACAAATTATAAATCACATTGTAGGAAGAGCAGAAGAAGCAATCCACCAAACCCAACTGTAAGATATTTCAAAAATCGAGCGAGTACATATCTATTATTGAATATTACTGATATCTCATAAATAAACACGTTAATATTACTCAAAAGTTTACCAATTAATTTCCAATTAAATCTGCGATGAAGATTACGAGCTTATAAATTCTGTCCCTGCAATTAAAATTCTGTCGCAAGACTTTACAGAGGTCAAACAATATTAAAATTGTATGGTTTATCGTAAATCATGCAGCCATTAAACATTCAATTGCAAATTCGCCTCATACTTCGACCCCCAAAATATTGAAACAGCCGTCTATATGAAAACCTTCCCCGAGCGTCCTACCCTTGTGAAACAACCTCACGCCGTAAGCGTACCTTGGACTCACATAGAGTAATAGTAAACCATTAATTTATAATGCACTATTTACATGGCAAATATATTATATTAAAAGTTTGAATGAAAGGAAAAGCTTAATCGATGGAGTATTTTTCATACTATATTGATCTCTTTTTGCTCGTATATACGTATATACGCTCGTGTGACGTCGTTGGCTTCGGTTAAGGATGTCTCGGGTTGAAATCCCGATACTGACAGTTTAATAAATTGATTTTTAAATTAATTTATGGATTTCTGTTCCTATTTCATGGATGTTTGTGATATCTAGAATTCCTTCCCATTCATCAAATCCCATAAAAGGGGCTTAGCGATAGTGATTAACTAACCGCTAGTCCTGTTTTAGCCTTATACTTCTATCCCTACTGTCTTTGGAAAAAAAGAGCAATTGAGTAACAAGCAGTTCTCGTAGAAAAATTTCTGTTAAGATACTTCCATTAGGAGTTCATATGCTCCACATTGGCAGCGGACATGGTTAAAAAATTAGTTTTACACTTACTTATGAAACGTAGTAATTACGTTCAATTATGTAAGATAACAGCAAATTTTTCGGCTCCATGACGCTGATGGTAAAGTCGTTGGCTACGGTTACGGGTGTCTCGGGTTAAATTCCCGGTGCGGACAGTCTCATAAATTGATCTTTCAATCGATTTATGGATTTCTGTTCGTAGTCTGAGTGTTTGTGATGTCTAAAAACTCCCTTTCACCCATCAGATTCTCAAAAATAGGATAGAGCTAGGACAGGACTAGTGGTAAGCTAATTGCTATGATTTATGGATCTCTGTTTGTAGACATGGATGTTTGTGATTTCTAGAATTACATCCGATCCTAAAAACGGGGTTAAGAAGCTACATACATATAATTATTATATAAAATATTTTTATTTTTTTATTGGTTTTATTATATTTTTTCTCTTCGATGAATGTCGTTTCACTGGAATAGCCTTGATCGTATTTGTTGTCAAATTCTCTTCGACAGCCACTATTTCTATAACTTAAAATTACTCAAAATATTACCAACTGGACATTTACACTAATATAATATACATACATATATATATATATACATATATGATTGCTGAAATAATATGTTCACGTACGTGTCCCAATTTTGCAGCACCACTGAAACATTCAACCCCTGTGTGAGAGGGGCTGTGCGGTTACTTAGACAGTGTTAGGAAAATATTCAAAGGACTGTAAACATTCACCCAAAAGGGATTCGATTTTGGATATATGCAAATCAATTACGCATAGAAGCCGCTCTATATAAGGTATACATTATTTTATACTTGGTAATCTAGATCCTATACATTATTTTATTATTACGTTTAGTTTCCATAAGATGAACATGAAACAAGCAAAGAGAAAACTTGACCATACGATATCAAAAAAAGGCTTTACATTACACTACGGAACAAATCAAAAGGTTTAAGCACCGTAAATGTCCCACAACACGCAACATAGAGTCTACGTGATGCTGCAACGTTCCCCACTGTCCCACAAAGTCGCACGTAACATACTGTGGCATTTCTACCTGACGCGGGAGATGGCCCATGTGCACGCTTCGGAAGCGAGCACGTGATGTAAATGTTGGCGAGTGTATACATGTGATTTCAATGATAAATGTATTTATTATTGAAAATGATAAATTAACTAAATATGACGGAACTATGTATGCCTTTAGAGTGATTTATTTTCTTATCACAAATGTTTATGGCCAAGATGCACTATTATACACCACTACACTTTGTTGTGGTTATCATGAATATTTGAAGTGAGGTGTCAAAGTGACATACCTATTTGCAAAGTTTAGAGATAATTGTAAATATCTTTGCTAAATATATCACCTTTTTATCATAATTATTTTGTTACAATTCAAAATGCTTCAAATTCATAAGAATATGTAATTTTATAGGCTTAATATAAGTTTTATGTTCTACAAGACTATCTTTATTGTCTTGTCGACTGACAGCTGACGTGAGCCTTGGTGTGTTCAGGCAAAATCTTACCAGAAATTGTTTCCGCAGCATCGACATAGATCCCCCGCCTCTAGTCCCGCGGCATGTTGCTCATTTTGTCCCCTAGTGTAACCGTGGCTTTATATTTACAACATTTGAAAATCAATTCTCAACCACCATCAGAAAAAGGTTCTCCAGCGCTGTCCTAGACCCAAGCCAATATTAGTAAAAATAAAAACACGAAACTTTCCACCCTTACATTTACCATCGTATCACCATCAAAGTATAAGGGTTGCTCATAAAAGGTTTGTATTTATCAGCAAAACTTTGTATACCTTCATATGATTAGATTAATCCTTCCAACTTGTATGAGCCTAATAATTAGTATACACGACGAAACAGGCAACCATTGTCTTTAATCCTTCAAGTTTCTCCATTGACGACGAACAAAACCCATTTCCACAATATTTGGTATAACAAAGCTATGCTGAAGGGTTTTTAAGTATACCAGTAATTCCGAATAATATAGTCTTATGACGGTCGCATGTCAAGTTGAGTGTGTTCTCTTTTAGTTAAAAATAAACGGAATTAAATAAAAATTAATAAGAAAAACATGCTTTTTCATAACTAAGTGTATATATCGAGTATACCTATACTGACATAAGGCATTTCGTATTAAAAACAAGTTCTGAGATAATTGCATTGAAAACATTATTTCTTTTTTAAGTACGAGACAGTACTTTAAAAAGAATGTACATTTTGTACATTTTCTCTCCCATGTACATTTTTCTTTTGTTTTTAAAAAGATTTTTCGTACATCGTCACCTTACTTTTAAAAGATTCTACTTGACATTTTGGACTGAAATGACCTTTTGATTGAAAAATGTTGTGTTAGCCACATTCTACCATATACGTTGATTTCAGAGTCATATATTATTCAATGAGGGAAATAGCAGTATTCCACACATTTTTCTTTCATAAATATGTTTTATAAAGTTCTATAAATCGATAAAAGCACTTATTATCATCTCACAGAAAAAATATACACAGCACAGTTTTTTTGAAAAGGTTTTAACATTCTTCGCTCGATGGTTAAAGTATGTTTTACCCTTTACTTATATCGTTCTATCGACGTAGTCATTGACGAAAATTAGCTGAGTTCGTTCAAACATTCAAAGTATATACGTATTATTATTCTGTTGTATTATGATATTATTGTTAGCTTATATGGTTCAGCAAGACATGATAATATATAATATTAATAAATATCTTAAAAATTAGAACATTTTGTTTGAAAAAAATCAAACAGCCGATAAAACCTTCTGAAACAAATTACTGTTGTCAGTTCATATTAAAGTTTTAAATACTCTCTACTAATTACTTTCTAATATTTAGGTTTTAATTAAAATAAATTATATACAAAACAAGTAAAATATTTATATATATATAAATGTATGTCTAAAAATACATTTTTTCTTTCAAAATACAAAATATGATCAATCAAAACTTCAAACGCTCGTATCTCAAAAAATGATCAAGTGGAACTAGAACCTTTTCAAAGTAAGGTAGTGACACCGTAAAGAATAATCTTTTTGGCAAACATAATTCAATTTGATATTAATAAGTTACAGCTATATCATGCATTTTGCTGGAATAAAAAAATGACAATATGCCTCAAATCTGTTTTCTTAAAAACCATTATATATAGGATATAATGCGTTTTGTTAGTACGTGGAATGATAAATTACATTCATTTTAACATTTTAAGCCGATAACCATCAAAAACTGACTTAATGCATTCTGTCAGAATAACCTCTATATTTAAAGATATGTAAATAAATAAGTAACATAAACAAATTCTACGTGTATGCAACGTTTTTATGTACATACGACTGTTTAATGATATTAATAACTCGAATTGGCAACGTTTTTGTGAGCATGATTAATTTTGTCTGTAGATTTAAATGCATCTTGTTATAAAATCATGATTTGTTGCTATCTCATCTTTTTTTATCACTTTAAAGGTGTTAACTGTCAATAATTCTTGGTGAAAAGGTTTCTCTTTTTTCATCTTTTGTACTGTATCATTGTTTATGTGACAAAATATGAAATATTTTAAGAATGTATGTTTTGTGAGTGCTGCTTTAAGGAATAGGCATGTAAGTTTTTAAAACATCACAACCATTCCCTTGGTTACAAAGTAATATATATATATTTAATAATCCATGTTGGGCTTAAATTCTGGGTGGCATGACATGGACATAAAACGCTACAACATGGTAAAAAAAAGTTTTACTTGACGCCCCTTGTATGGAGGATATATTTTATGTGATAGTTAATGAGTATTGTGATTTTTTTAAAACAAATTAATAGTTTTCACACGGCAATTAACGCTCCCCTCATTACAAAATCGGTCTTTTCGTTCGCTCCTGTGGTCTAGTGGTGAGAACTTTATAGTATTTGTTTTAATTTTTTCAAAAAAAAAAAAAAAACAAGCAAAACATTTTTTATGTTTTTGGAGTTAGTCTGGTTTGATTTTTCATGAATCAACTGTAGATTTTGAATTTCTCAATACATATATGCAAGGGAGCACATCTCACACTTAGTCGCACAATACGGAAAATGACGATGTTATCAATTTTAATTTATTTGAAAATTAGTTTCCATACAGTAACTGCCGAATCTATTAAAAATATTTACACGACGAAGTAGTATGTTGTATTTTGGCGTGATGGAATCGGCTGCTTCATCCAAAATAGCTTAAACTGTATTTGGTAAATTGAACTAAATTTTCCGCACTATCGGTATTTCCCAAGGTACGTTCCAATGCGTCTATTTCAGTGCATCATTAGCGGAAGTGGGATGTAGCACCAGCCCATTTGTAAACTTACGTTTATATTTGTGGAAGCATCATTACAAAGACACAATTAATGGGAGTCCCCGAGGACATTTTACATTGGAAGAGGGATTAAATAGACTGAATAGTGTGTAGAAACCGCTTGAATGGTTGTCGGTATTTGAATTCATAAAGTATTCACAATTCTCTTCATTATTGATCCAAACGTCTTCCACTATTTGATTTTATTTATTGCCATACCATCTTTTGTATATCAAAGTTAAATATACTGTAAAAATTGATATCTTTGTTATTACCCTGGTTGCATAACTAGGTATGACATGTCTATCCTATTTAAGAAGCATCTTGAGACTACGGCTATCATAATTTAGTCTCAAGATGTTTCTCCTCTTCACAACACATCATGTTATACATATAATATCGACGGTGTTTTGGCCAATTTATATAACCTAAAAAATTGAAATTGTTTAGGAGAGAGTAAATACGGTTTTTATCGAAAACATTATATGGTGAGTTGCGTTATGAATCTTTGAAATGTATTATTGTAAATTCTCATATTTGCAGATACGGGGTTAAACGTAGGGAGTGTCGATGTAATAATGGCCTACATCAAATGGACGGGTCAGAATTTTTGATCCTACAACTAATGTAAAATTATGTTTCCCTTCCAAAAAGTGGTAAATTTATTTTTCTAATTTACATCATTTGACCAAGACCTGCTCTGTCGTCTTTAAAATGAGATCCAATCATTTCTTCATTTCCGTATTTTTTTAGGGTTACATCAATTAGCCAAAACACCAAATATTGTATTTAACACAGCTTCTTCATTTCATGAAAGTGTAATAAGAGAAATCCTACGGTTTATACGTGCTATAAATGAAAATTATAGTATCGTTGAGAATGCCAAACTATATGTTTCAGATGACTTTCTAAGGAATCGTAGAAATGTCTCTTGTCACAAAGTATTAAACCAACCTGACATTAGGTATGCAACTGCGAAGAGCATGATTCAACGACATAACTTTACGAAGATTCAAGTGAGTTACGGTTTATAACTATCATAGATACATATAAACAATTTAGTAATAGTTTTAGAACTCGCTCGGCGGACTTACTTTCTTAATTTTAATTTTCCATTATTGTACTGCGACGGATCTAACTTGTGTATTGTTTTTTTCAAAACAATGCACCAAAAATGTGTAGTTTTATTAATGTGTTGTTAATAGGTCCACATTAAAATATATTTTATGAATAGATCACTCATACCGCCCTCGATCCTTTTTTTAAATTAAAAAATAGCGATTAAGTAATTATTTCATTATGTCTTTATATTATCTTAATTGCTTTTCTGATAAATTAGAGCTTTACAATTCCTTTATATATTAAGTTTGAACTGTACTGACGTATTCTTAGTATGGGCTTAATGTACGGTAGATTGTACTCATGTTAATGTTCTTCACCATTCAAAGCTTTCAATTCAATGCTAATTACTTTCTCAGTCATTAACACTACGTTACGAAAGTTTAACAAATGAGGACGGCAAGTAACTTTGAAATGCGCTTGTTTCGTATCACGTGTCACATTAAAAGACTAGTTCTTCTTTATGTAAGTTTTACTGCAACACTTCTCTATCCTATAGATATTTTTCCAGAATAACTTCTTTCTATCATTAGAATCGTCAAATCATTCATATATATATACATCAAAAATTAACGTTTGTTTCTTTGTCTTCTATGCGTTTCTTTACCATTCATCCGATGTCAATGAAACTTTGGTGAGATGTTGTGCGCACACCCGTGAAGGTATCTGAAAAAAAATCTGAAATCTAAAAAAAAAGAATCAAATACGTACAAACAGTGAGATCTTGGAGAAACCTTCTGATTTATTCGTTCGCGTAAGCACCAGACGGAAACAAAAAATATTGTGTATCCAAAAGCACTTCAATAAACAGAATTAAAACACAAACCCTTTCTTTCTTTGAGTGGCATTGCAACGCATGCCGAGTACTCACCAGTAGTAAATATTTTTGTCATATTAAAATCTGTATGGATTTTCGCGTTATATTTTTATATGTAACACTACATTTCACGCCCCTTTTTGAGTTTTTCCCAGTGAGGTTAACCGGTTTTCCATTTTTTCTTTACTCCTCAATAATCTTTGTCATCGTTTAAGCCACGGCACACACTAATTTGATGCTATTGTCACTGGAAATAACATCGTACTGATAAATAGTTAATAAATTAAATATATTGTGCTTAGCAAACTCAATTGGTTTACACAATCGAAAAAAAAAGTATATTTTTTTTATCTCATATAATAAATGATCATTAAGATTTACTCTACAATACATAAAAGCCGAGAAAATTCAACAAATATTTTATTATAAAATAAAACACATTTTTTTGTACTACTTCCACATGCTTATAATGATCAGGAATGGTTTTGCTCATCACAAGCAATATCAGCTGATCAAATTGTGTTTTATTTTTAAAATATAATGCCTTTCCACCAAGAATTGACTGTTAACCCCAAAAGTGACACCGTAAAAGTAAATAATACTTATTGATTGATTTGGAATTTACTTGGTAGAACTCCATTATAATAGGAAAAAATAGCAAAGTGTTTTTCGTAGAACTAAATGCTTTTACACTAATCTCGACACAAATTTTTGAAAGAGGACTAATGTATCAGTCAACCATTCAACGTATATTAAGTAAATAAATAATATAGGGTTAAATAAAAGACTAGTAGAAAGTTGAATGTCCTGTTTTGAGGATCGGAGTGAGAAAAAATAATGTTACCGATTCAAAATACAAATAGAGATTAAAAACTGCAAAAATTTCTATAGAATAATTCGAACTCTTGCTAGAGAGAAAAACATAAACCCATGACGACTTGACAACAGTATTTACATTGGAATATAAAATGTTTTGAGAACCAGTGCATTCTATTATGGTTATGTAATTATCATTGGGCATTTCGGCTGAGGGCAATGCCGAAATAAGTGCGGATATTATTAAAATCGCTTTATTTAACAGTGCAATTAGAAAGAAATGAAATTATTAACAATTATTCTCATTCTGTAAATGACACCGTTGTTAGTTTTAGTTTGAGTTTTCGTCGATTTAAAGATAATAACTTTGATAATATCTTACACAGTTCATTAGGTAGTATAATTTGACCCGTAATGTATATAGTTCAATTTAAGAGATGGCGGAACAAAAACGAGTGTCTACCCAAGAATATTTCTTGTTTTATAACATAAATTTAAAGATTTATTGATATTAATAAAATTGACATAAAATTTAAATTGATAACTTATTTATTCCACTGGCTCTGTTACTAAATATGACACGTGTTTTGCTTCTTTAAGAAACATCTTCAGACTAACTATATCTCAAAGTTATTTGTTTTTCAGGTAAAAAATTATTCTAATTCTCAACTTAAACAATGATTCTAACTCTCAATTATAACGTGATTGTAATTTCCACTAAGTTACCGCCAAATCCATCGAAAATATTAATAAAATTGATTTAAGAGTATTTATCATATTGACTGTGGAAAGGCAAAAGGACGTTATCAGGACAAAAAAAATAAAGCGTATAGCCCACACAAAACGTGTATTAAATTGTATACATTGTGATTATCGAAAAAAAAGTGTATTAACACTTTTTTGCTAGTTATACGCAATATTTTTGGTGTATTTTATTTTATTTATTTCATTTTGTCAATATGAAATCCTTATGTTATATCCAACAGAAAATATTTTAACTAATACTGTTTGTAAGTCAGTCGCATAATCCCCCCCCTGTCCAGAGAGAATAATAAAAATTAATGAATTTGTTTTATTACTGTTATTGTTATCGCGCTCTCTATTTTCTATCCATTTTTGCCTCAGTCCATAACGTTTATTGATAAATCATTTCAATAATCATTGTATGAAAGTGTTCATTCAGGGCTTCGATACTTTTACCATTAACTGTGGTCACAAAATTGGGTTACATCAATGACAGTTTTTCACGAATTCTCAAAAAAGGTATATAGTAAAATGAATTCGTTTTGGAACTAAACGGTTCCGTTTATAATATGATTCATAAAGGTATTGTATAAAAGTATTGAGAAAAATGAATTATCTATAGCGCAGATCATAAATACGTAAAAAAATTTCAAACTACTTTTTATCGTAAAAAATCTGGTATAATTTATCGTAAAACATAAAACATTTCTAATAATAACTCAGTTTGGCGCATCGTAAATATAAATATTCGGATCGTAAAAATCCTTTCGCGGATTGTGACAGCTTTATGCGTTAATATTTCCCTATCAATCGTGGCCTCTTCTTTTTTTTACCCACCCCCGAGTGTCGTGCCTGCGTTTTCAGCCCCCCTAGCCATCCATCTAAGCACCCCTCCCCACTATTGCTTAAACATGTTTCCAAAACAAACATCCATTGTATTTTTTATCGTATGTTTTTTAAATCAGTAAAAATAAATCACACGTTTTACAAGACGGTGATCAAAGATTCAAATATTAAATCGTATACATATGACCACTAAGTCGCCAAAGGGTAGGTATATTAATGTTTTTTAAGAGTGATATATGAAAATAAATACCATTTCTTCAATAATAATTCGCCTCGTTATGTGGAAACACTTCGTGGATCTGTTTTACTTGTTCAATTACGCTTCTGCTCAATTCTAGAATGAAGAAAGTGACATTTTTGAAACCAAATATCTAATTTAACAATATTTCATTTGTTGAATTTAGAATCTCTGATGTTCGTTTGAAGATCGCATTAATAGTCTTTTTGTGACAAATAAGAAATATATATTTCTCCTAAATAATATGCAAATCTAAATAGTCTCGCAAAAAGTCTATCAGTGGTTCTGTTTGTGCTTAAGTAGTAAAATGAACTAGTGGTTTTGAGATTAACATATTGGTAAACGTTATGCGACGATCACCATTGTTGGTGACTTAAAGAAGACTACCATATAGACCTTTGCTGCATATGTTTTAATAAATTAAATTATTGTATTCATTGTCATATATATCTAAAAATACATCAGATTAGAGCATTCAAATGATGGATAAAAGTTTGGTGAAATGCTCTAAAGTGCTCTTGTAAAATCAAGACAGTTTTGCAATTCTATAAGTCGAGATCTATTTGCTCTCTGAATGACGTAGAAAAGTTAGGAAGTGCATTATGATTTTTCATGGTAGCCATTCAATTCAGCGTGTTCTGGTAAATGGTGAATGCCATTTGAATTGAGGAACTTCTAATTACAGATTCCTGTTTGATTACAAATTTCAATTTCTGACAAATGTCAAAACAGCTGTAAATCTGCTGTATATTCATTTTCATTTTTCCATCACCGTTTAATACCCCCAAAGAATGTTATTATTATCGTTTTCTTCAATGCAATATTTACAATCTGTCATAATAGGTAACACTAAGATAAAAATTGTAATTGAGCCCATAATATGCGGGCGTATAAAACAGCCTTAGTATTTATTTGTTTTTTTCGTCAACACATTTATCCCAGTAAAAGATTTTTTGATCGATAAACCATATTTTTAATAAAATTACTCGAACCATCTTCATTCATCGAAGATAAATATTTTCGTTAAAGGGTATCTCCACGACAACCAACCGCGATTATCTCTGATCAATGTTTTTAGGACAACGCTGTTCTTCCGCATATAGAGTCAATTAGATCTCAGAACTAAGCGGATAGTACAAGAATCAAGAACTATGTTGAGAATCTCTCGATACACAAAACAAATCTAACATATATAACGAATCAAACAATATTGGTGCCAAAAATATAAACGCTTTCAAACCGAACGACAGTCCCGCCATTATTATTCAATATAGGGGTAGGTCTCAAAAACAAACACATTACGTGTAATAAGGGGTTGGCAATCTACACAAAGCTTTTTTTGTTAGATACTCACATATTTATAATTCACACCATTTCGATAAAAAGAGTTATAATATTAAATCAATTACGTCAATGAAATTTCCATGAGAAAGTATTTTTAGGTCAGGCTGATCTAAAATTTGTTAAATATTTCTATATAATTTAAGACATCGACTGAGGGTGCTTGATGGAATTTCAATATCAAATTTGGATTATTGAGATTTTGTACACTTCCATGTATTTTGTCACTAACGACCCGGGTTTCGCCTTTCGGCATCTGCAGCTGAACCTTCCTAATTCTCCGCTATTATATCCTATACGTTGAAACACTTAACAGATGTCACTAAATGTGGAATGATTGTATATATTTACCCATTCGTCGAATTACATCCCGTCAAAACCCACAATACTATTATAATTGTAAAATCACTGGTATTTCTAAAAGAAGTTGAAAAGCAGCAATTCGCCACTCTGTTAATATGGTGTTTACAAAATAAGGATTAGGGAGATTCCCGAAATTTTAACTCAGGTATCAGTGTGGCTCTCAGACGTATAATATCTTACCTCGTAAATAATATTTGTCGCATTTGTATCTTCTATATAAACGTTAGACACTGTTTGCTGTCTCTCAGTTCGAGTCCATTCGTGTGCTCGAATGCCTGAAGATGCCGAAAGGCGAAACCCGGGTCGTTAGTGACAAAATACATGGAAGTGTACAAAATCTCAATAATCCAAATTAAATATTTCTGTACGAGGTATTAATATAAATATGTCTTCAATATATATTTAGTACTAAAGTTCGATAATAAAAAATGGCATTGGAAAATCCTGGTAATTAAATGATCCAGGTTCAGTACTATAAAACCAAAATGAGATGAAAATACTAGTTCATTGAAAATATCTATTCATCCTGAAACGTTATTTAATTTTATTTACTCTTTTACATCCAAACAATCTATATATCGACTGTGTTTTGACCAATTGATTTAACCCTCAAAAATACTAAATGATGTAAATTAGAAAAATAAATTGACAACTTTTTTAATGAAAATATTATTTAACGTTGGTTTTAGGTATAAAAATTTTGACCCCTCCCCCCCCCCCCTTTGATCTAAGGCACTATTATATTGAGACTCCTTACGTATAATTCCGTATCTGCAAACATGATATTTAACAGGAGTGCATTTCAAAGATTCATAACGGAGTTCACCATATTATATTTTCGATAAAAACAGTTTTTAATGTCTCCTGAACAATTTCAATTTTGAGAGCTACATCAATTTGTCAAAACGCCGTCAATATAATATAATTTATCTTTGACTTAATATATTACCAAACAATCATATACGAAATGAGATAATTAAAAACTAAAAATATCTATTTTTCACTTTCCGCCATTGCACTTAGCAAAGCAGAATAATTGAGATGTAAAGGTGAGTAAAAAGTTTTAAGTTGTTAAAACTATAACAAAATCATTCAGGAGCTGTTTTGTTTAAATTCAATATGTTTATATTAAATTATCTTACTGCAAAATTGGTAACGTTTTCTTCAAACTCTATGTCAAATATTTACATTGCAATTTCTATGAATGTTAACTGTCACATAGAGTTTACGATCGGCGTATAAATTGCAAACATTATTGACATAGTTTACATGCATCATTCGAAAAGTTTAATGGTTGTTTGTTGTGCAAGTATAATGGTATTATACAATGTTGGACTACTTGATATACAATGAATAAATTTGCTTATGATATAGACTCTATATTCAACAAGCGATTTTTGATAAACTTAGCACTGCACAAAGTTCTAACTTTGCCACTTCAAACACAGTAGCATTGGAGTTATCGAAAGCAAAAAAGCCTTTTTTCTAAAAAAAAATATTTACGATTGAAATGGCAATACAATTTAATGAGCCACTCTTCTTCACGATCAGCACTGATAATTATACAGTGATTAATCCAATCAACTTTGAGAATGATTAGGCACCTCCGCTAACGATGTGTTATCGCTGATAAATAAAAAGAACGCAATAAATTTTCTTATTTGTTTCAATTTTAAAAATCTAGCTCTGTGACTTTTCTTTCGTACGAAAATTTAATTAACACACGGTAATACGTAAGTAAATTAATTTCTGTAATATATTTGCTATTCTGCGGCCCTTTGGCTACCCATGGTTGGATTGCCTGATATAGAGTGAAAATAGTATAATTAAATGGCATTATTCTTTCAAAATGATAAAAAAAACTTATCAATATATAGATTTTCTATCGGTTTATGAATTTGTGTCAAAAAAAATGGATTTCTATCATGTTTTACATTCCTTTCCACCATCTGATAATTAAAACAGGGTGTATAAAGTAGAGTCGTATAACATTGCGCTCCAGTAATAGTATTTAGGATCACGGGATCCATACATACTAATACACTGACACGCTCTGTGTATTATACAGAAAGCGTATCAGTGCAGTAAAAAGTGCCAAGTAATACGGCGTATACTTTTCTATTCTAACCCCATCCCTCTATGGTATTTTCCCTTCTTAGAAAAACGTGGTTGAGTACTTCAACCAATAGTCTTCGACCCCTTTTATAAATAAAGCCAGTTATTGCTTGCAATAAAATGTAAGATCGACCAATTTACTTTGCATATTGTGTTTAATAAAACTGCCAAATAAGTTCACTCCATATTTTACAGCGCTCCTGCAAATGAAAATATTTTTTTTTCGTGCAACAAAAATAACATTTTTACGTGTTGCCTTAATGGTAGAACTTTCAAATTTGTTTGAATTGCTTTGTCAAATTTTAATAACAGTAATTTCCATATCAAAACCAAAGTTTGCCTTTGTATGCCGGCTTTCTTTATTCAATTCCAAGTATTGAAAAATTAACTCACATAAAGAAAATGTTGGTTTAAATTTGTTTTCGTGGAAATTTGTTCTGATTTCTTTAAAAAAAAAGTGAATATTGTTTTATAATCAAGGTACTTTTTTCATATAGTACTAATAAAAAAGGGTAATAAATTTCTTTTAATTTTTATACACTTCGTAGTTAAATTTGAATTGTTGAGATTTTTTACATTTCCATGTATTTCGTCACTAAATGACCCTGATGTCACCTTTCGGAATCGTCAGGCATTCGAGCACACGAATGAACTCAAACTGACATTGAAAGTGGCCAACTGTTTTCTAAATTCACCGTCACGCTCACGGGTTGTAGAGAAGATTTTAATTCTTAGAACCTTCTCCATAACATTTTATATTAATTTTAGTCCGATTTGATGCGTTACCAAACCATCGGTATAAAATTAAAATTCATAACTTATTTATTCCCCTGGCTGTGTTACTAAGTGTGACACGTTTTTCACTTCTTTAAGAAGCATTTTCAGACTAAATTAATATATTGAAAGGTTATTTATTTCTCAGGTAAACAATGATGATAATTCTCAACTTAGAAATGAAGTGGGGTGAGTTTATCTCTTTCCACTGGTCGTGGGGAGGGTGGGAATGTAAGCCCTCGGTAATTTCTAATTGCTTTCAATATCTTATCATAACACTCGAGCTTGACGAACGATTCGAGGCTAAAAAACCGTCTAAACATGTCGTTTTATCAGTAATTGGACAAATGTCATTGTAGTAATCCGACGCAGTTACACATTTTAAATATTGCAATACAATGGAACGGTATTGGAATGTATCTTGTAACGTTATGTTTGTCAGCGTCCGTGGCGCAGTTAGTAGCGTCGTTGGCTACGGCTACGGATGTCTCGGGTTCAATTCCCGATGCAGGCGGTTTTCATAAATTGATCTTTCAATCGATTTCTGTTCGTAGTCTGAGTTTTTGTGATATCTAAAAACTCCCTCTCACCCATACAATCCTCACGGGGCGTAGCGAGAGAGCATAGCTAACCACTAGTCCTGTCCTAGTCTTATCCTTCTATCCCTACTCTCTTCGAAAAAAAAGAGGCAACTGAGTAACAAGCAGTTCTCATAGAAAAATTCTGTTAAGATACCTCCATTAGGAGACCATATGGTCCACATTGGGAGCGGACATAGATTTTAAAAAAAACGTTATGTTAGTAATTATTCAAATCAAATTTTAAATAGTATTTTCAGATACTAATCGAATATACGAATATATTCGAATATGTTTCAGTTTTACTATTCGAATGATAATATGACAAATAGTTGGAATCCTAATTGAAACTCTTTCAACAGTGGATCGTCTGCGTTATAAATTTTTTCTGACGATAAACCATTTGTCTTCCATTTACCGCATTTGAAATTTGTAGAATCTTGAAAGTTTCAACCGAAAATTTTGCTGTTATTCTGGTCAAAGTGCGTAAGTATCAAAAATAAAATGTTTAAGTTAAGAAAACAACTTTGAAGTAGATAGAGGAAATTTTGCATACTCACTTACTTTGGTATAAATTTAACCTCAATAAATAAGCGAGTAGGCAAAATGATTTAGATACGTATTACGCTGAATACGGTTTTTCCCATGAGCTTTTCTGACGCCAACAATATTCCTTCTTAACTCTACGAGTGGCTCCCTTTCAGCTTGATGTTGCTTTCCTAACTAACCCTCATCTACCCCTGTAACGTAAACATACAATAAAATATATAACGTGAGATCAAATGGTTTGGAAGCTTTCTTTATTTGGTAATATAACGCTTTAAGGAATGAGTTTGGGAAAATATGTTCTGTCGATGTCTTGAACCTGATGGTATTGTTTTCAGTACGCGATGTAAATCATTTACAGACTGTTAGTTTGACTGCAACACTTGAAATAATTTAAAACATCAACTGAAGGTGCTTGATATAATTTGAACAATTTTTAAAAGTGTACCAAAAAGCTTGAAGAAAATGAAAAGCGAATATTGCAAGGTTCGAATTCGACCGAAGTTAAAAACAAGATATTATTAGGAGATATTATTAGCTTTTATGGTTTTAACTGTTTATTCTTGGTGGAAAAGCACTATATCGTCGCTGTTCTGGAAGAAAACACTAAATCGAAAAAATGACATATTGAGTTAGTTATACAAAAATGTTTCTTATGTCAAACTCTATCGTATGGAAACCACTTATACTTATAAATTATACTTTTACTTAAAAACAGTTTTGTAGACACAAACTAAATGAAAAATGTACAGCATTTCAAACATTTGAAAAACTTCCAAGTCCAATTACTCAAAACTGCCATTTTTCAGTTGGTGTCTTCATAAAACACATATTTTTGTACGTTTTCACATTTTTGTATATGTTTATAATGATCAAGACTGGTTTTGCTTATCGTGAGCATTATCAACTGATCATTATAAACATGATGTTTAAAAAAAAATATGGCTTTTTAATGAAAGCTCATTCACATGTTTTTCTCGTAATTTTCTTAAGTCAATCAATACCGTCATAAATATTGTTATATCTATAAGTACATGACTCTACGGATTGCGAAATGTGAGACCTGAGAAAATGTTTCGCCGACCGAAGTCAGCGAAAATTATAATTGTGTACACCATACAACATTGAACATAACATAAATGTTGAAAATATAATTAGCTGGCCATACTGTTTTAGTATTCTCATTTCTCTTATATATACCTAGCTAAGAAAAACCAATTTATATCTCACCTATGAGTTAGATACAAAATGAAATATTGACAGTGTTTCATTATTTAAATGGCATCATTAGGACAGGTTTGATAAAGAGTTTGTCAATCGGATTGATAAATTTCGGACATCTTCTCGGGACTTCCTTTATTTTCACCACAGACAACCTTTTACATGTCTTACCCATATCAAGGGATAGTGCTTGCAAAACAGTTGCGAAATAGGCCCATTAAACAATTTACTGTATATATTATACTATATTACTATATATATAATATTTTGCCTCTTAGTAAATGCTGTTTATATAAACTGTATAATTAATTTATATTTCTTGTTTATTATAGTGAAGGACCTACTTTGAACACATGCTGAAAATGCCTTAGGGGAATCTAAATATTTCCTGCCACTTCTTCCAAACGAATTCCTTCGTCCTAGAATACCTGTATGACCATGTTTGTATAAGTTATAATCAAAGACTATTTATTTCTTTTTAAATATGGTTTTAGTACTGAAAATTATTAACGGGCTGAATCGAATGAGTGTTAGTTTAATAAATATAATATCGATGGTGTTCTGGCCAATCAATGTAACCCTCAAAATTGAAATTGTTCGGGAAAGAGTAAAATCTGTTTCTATCGAAAACATTATATGGTGAGTTGCGCTATTAATCTTTGAAATGCACTGCTGCAAATTCTCATTTTTGCAGATACGGAATTATACGAAGGGAGTATTGATATAATAGTGGCTTGTATCAAGTGGCCGGGTCAGAACTTTTACACCTAAAACCAATGGAAAATGATGTTTCTCTGTGATCAAATTATTTTTCTAATTTACATCATTTGGCCGAGACCTGCTCTGTCGTCTTTAAAATGAGATCGAATCATTAACTCATTCTCGTTTTTTTGAGGATTACATCTTGCCCAAAATACAATCGAATGTCATATTAAAAGCTTAAATGGTATTTATTTTAAAATTCTGATCATCTATTTTACGACACAATCTTTTTTTTTTTGAGTTTGTTTAGTGTGCTTGGGTTTCCTTGCATTTTTAAAATACTCGGTTACAGAAACAATTTTAATCGTTCCCCTTTCGAGTGGGAATAGATGGGAATGAACTGATTAAAGTCCTTTTAAAGAAAATGCTTGTGATATGCGAAACTGGTCCTAATCGGCATCCGTAACTGAAGCCAACAATTTTGACTACTGCACAAACGGACCTGTAGGCATGAATGTTTGTGATGTCTAAAAATTTCCTCCCACCCATCCCATCCTAAAAACGGGACGTAGCGAGAGCGATTCGCTAACCACTAGCCCTGTCCTAGCCCTATCCCTCTATCCTTACTCTCTTCGAAAAAGAGAGGTTTAACAACTGAGTAACTAGAAGTTCTCGTACAAAAAGTACTGTTGAGATATCTCCATCAGGAGTCTATGTTATGACATTGAGAGTGGATATGTTAAAAAATATATATGTATAATAACTTCTCCAACATATAGAGCAGAGCACATGGTGGAATAAGCATAGGTGAGCTAGATCGTTGTTTTTGTAAAATATGTGACGTCACTTTGATGAATCAAATTTGTATTGTCACCAAAACACTATTGTAGAGACACAGTATGTTGCTATTATGGCTTCCAACTCTGGATTTCGGGATTCACTGTAAATAATTCCTATTTGAAATTAAATACTTTCTGATAAATTATAACGTGTACCTCGGTTTGCTTATTTATATACGTTTTTATAATACATACATAATTAATACATATTCATTGTGGTTCCTTCCTTCCCATATTTCGTAAATTCCATAGACAGAGAGAAGTTTGACAACAACTTATTTTACTGTTTTTTTTTTTGCATAAAAAATTACTTCCAATCCATTCCCCAACCCAAAAAAATATAAAATCATAAATTCATTCCAATTGAAGCAATAATGGACACTGATTTAATTTTTAATATACAATTTAAAACGTGAAATTACGCTTTATGACCGATCCCAGGATCCCGGAATTAAAAAATTGTAAATCCCAAAATCCCGGGATCATTAAAGGGGTCCGGGATTGGATGCTCTAGTTGTAATTCAATAAGCACAGAATGGCCTCAACAAATACAAAAGTGGCATCTGTCATTTTTATCTAACTCACCTATACTTCTTACGTCATGAGCGCAGCCTAAGTAGATATAAATTAATTTTCTTAATGCAGAATCTTACATATAATAGCCCAGCCCACTCTGTAGACGTTTTATTATTATCACATATCACATGTAGGTACGAAATTTTCTCATGACGTAAGCGTTTGCGGTATATATAAAATAAAATGTTATGCAATGCATACACAGTTCCAACGTACTAGCTATTTTAGACATTCAGTATTTCAATTTCAATACTGTCATATATGACGGGTATGGTTATAATTTTCTTTTTCTTTTCCATATCCGCTCCCAATGTGGAGCATATGGTCTCCCAATGGAAGTATCTTAACAGGATTTTTCTACGAGAACTGCTTGTTACTCAGTTGCTCAACCTCACTTTTTTCGAAGAGAGTAGGGATAGAAGGATAGGGCTAGTACTAGGGGTTAGCTAATCGCTCTCGCTACGCCCCGTTGGGATGGGATAGGTGGGAGGGAGGACTCAGACTACGAACAGAAATCCATAAATCGATTGAGGTCAATCTATGAAAACCGTCCGCACCGTGAATTGAATCGGAAACATCCGTAGCCGTAGCCAGCGACGCTACCAACTGCGCCACGGACCCCGACCAGTTAATTACAATTGTAATCTGATTCAGTAGATTAATATAATCACCGTGGTATTACTTTCTTTCTCGAGCCACAGAATAGCAATCGCTGGACGGTACTCGTACAAAAAAATCTCATCTTGATTTATCGAAAGTTTACTTTGCAGGCTGTCATTCGGTTCGATCTTGTTGCTAGATGTGAGATGTGTCCCTTCCGGGCCCAGCTTTACAACATCCGTCCCTTCAATTTACCTATTCATCACAAATTCTCGGGCCTCTGTCAATAGTCGCCACGGCACGCCAAATCACTGAAATAGGTTAATTAAGTAAATACATCAAATCACTGAAACTATATTCGGCGTATAGAGAAATATGTCGAGCACTTCGGAGTGGACTAGAATAATTTAGACAACAACTAATGGCGAATACTTTCAGTTGTATTAATCAGTGCGAATCGGACTGGTACATGTTTTTTTACTATTTCCGCTCCCAACATAAAACATATGAAAAAAATATAATACACCAGAATTCCAGACAGTTTTGATATTCCCTTTCTTGAGATTTTTTACCATAGTTGACATCAAATTAATTACATTTACATGCTCCCAATTGCTATCTACGTGGCCCAAACCATATCCAGTCAACTTTTATTCTTAAAACTTGTTCTTCGCGTCGGTCATTCGAGTCACCAGTTGCAAGAGCTGTTCGGATGATTAATGCACTGCCTAGAGAGCTGGATATTTTCAGCACTAAACTCTGGGTATTGTTCACCAAATAATTGTTCCTTGTAAATTAATATTGTTTTTTTTTTGTATTTAATAATTTTAAAAATATTGTTTTTATTTTCATTATTGTTTTCGATAATTATTATTATTGTTGTTATTATTTTTACTGTTATTATGTTTGTGTAATGCATGGCGCATTGGCGTCAGCTGTAATGGCGTGCATTTCAATCTTTTATATTTACAATAAAAATAATAATAAACATCTAAATGGCAAATATCGTTTTGTCCAATGTGGAGCAAATAGAGTCTTAATGGAGGTATCTCAACAGAAGTTTGTCTTCGAGAACGTTTGTTACTGAGAACGATAGCGTTAGGACAAGACTATTGGCTAACCAATCGGTCTCACTACGCCTCTACGCTCTTATATATACATTTTAACATGTCCGCTTCTAATGTGGAGCATATGGACTCTTAATGGAGGTATCTCAACTGATTTGACGATAATTGCTTGTTACTCAGTTGCTAAAAATCTCTATTTCTTGAAGAGAGTAGGGATAGAAGGATAGGGTTAGAACAACACTAGTGGTTAGCTAATCGCTCTCGCTACGCTAAAATTACAATTTAATAGCTTTACAAAGATTAAAAAAATGCCTTTCCATTTCAGAATTGTAAGACATGCGGCGCATCTACCGCATGTATCGACGGCATGCCACTGATTGAAAGGCCGCACAAACCTCTTTTTTCGATAAATTTGATTGTATCACACCGAAGATCATGTCTCCTCAATGATACAATAAATCTACATATTTTTAATGCACAGTGCCAATAAGGAATATGAATTTAACATTTAAATTAACATAATGAGTACACAATTCATTAAAATCATCAAATAACAATTAACTGAAATATAAAAAAAGGCTATGGTGAGGTAATAATCATGAATTAAGCGGTGAGGGACAGGGAAGGTAATCTTTTCTTCAAAGAAGGCTGCAAATTTGTTGAACTGATAAAAGTTTTCTGGGAAAGAAACTAGATCTGGGTGTCCAAAAGGACCATCGTGATTTTTTCTGCAGGACAAATACAACATATCTCTTTCAACGGACATAATTAGGCAATCCCAATGAATATACTCAGAATCTTGATTTTTATCCCCACACTGACAATATGGGTCTGGTTGAATTTTAAACACATATAACTTGGCATTAAACGCACCATGACCAGTGATAAATTGGGAAGTCAGTGATCAGCCCGCATAAATCTATCTGTAATCAAATAATGTCGCATTTAAGAAACTTCAATCACATAAACTTAACGTTGAAAATTAATGACAACAATCAGTCAAAAGGCGGTAGGTTCTCCGTTCCCTGTATAAATTACCCTTTTCATAACCGAATACAAGATGTAAATTAAGAAATGACGAAATGGTAATATTTGTGAATAACGAAACTGAATGTGATGAAACTGAGCGAGTTGATAAATTGTCAATTCGAAGTAAATATTTAAATATAAGCAAACGAAAATCAGTTAAACAATTGTTCTGACTATGTCACGATAGTGAAATAGATTTGAATAGTGATTTTCAATTGAATAATTAAATACATCTCTAAATTATCCAATCACAATTGAGTGCAACGAATTAAATACCATATTTTCTATGGATTCGGCGGTAAGTTTGTAGAAGTTCATTTTTATTATAAAATTAAAATTGATAGCTTAGTTATTCCACTTGGTTTATCACTAACGTGACACGTTTCACCCCTTTAAGAAACACATTCACAATTTTTACACAAAAAATTTATAATTATTCACCGCACCGTTCCTCAAAACTGGCTATATCCACATCAACTGAATTTGTCAGGAGATGCATTTGAATATAATACAAACCATGTGGTGTACTTACCTATTATATAAATGGGATGCAAAAAAGGCGCTCTTTTAATCAGCTATATTCATACTAAAACCAAATAAGATTTTTTCAACCTTCCATACGAAGGAAAAAAAATAACAATTAAGACAAAATGTTTTGGCAGGCATTGCAATTCGTATTTTTTTTACCTCTGCTGTATAGTTTCGAAAAAAACACAGATTAACAGATTTTGAAGGCGCAACGATGACATACAGATAATATCTAGGAATATCGATCATCTCAAAGGTATTCAATATACGTATGTTTTCTATTATTGACGAAATGTTCAGGTTATGGAATATGTTGTTATTTTATATGAAGCTAATCATTATCAAAATTAAGGATTGTGGTGAATACGGCATGGTTTTTTTTGTATCATAGAACTCTATTATAGTGTTTATTATTAGCATTTTCGTATAATCAGGAATGTGAAAATAATACCTAAATTTGGTTTACTAAAAATATACGATTTTTTCGCGGGAGACCGAGCAATTCACATAGCGAACCATGGATGATTTACGATCCGCCGGGACTCGAACGCCCTCTGCACTTTATTCGAAAACAAGTCGACGCGGACGGAAGCGGAAATGCGGCCATTATCGCTTTCCGATCAGGAAAAATGGCGGCAGAAAAACGCGGGAAAGCGCCTCGAACCGAAATAAATAACTGAACTTTCGGCCAGGAAGAGAAGGTCGGGATATTATTGAAAACTTGTTACTAACCCTCTGGTAAAGAATTTATCGACATTTTTACGTTAAGGTTTTCGGTAAACAGAAAGAGGTGAACAAAATTGCATGACGGATAGTTTTAATTTTAAAATGAAAACAAGTTCTTGCGTCATATATTATTTTTACGACCGTAAAAACAGTGTGGCATATTTACTGAACTATGATATAATACAAATAATTATGTCGTAAATCTCGTTAGGGAAGGCGATAAAAACTTCTTTTACTGTATAAATTTTAAAAATATTGTTTGGCGTTTTATCAAAGGAATGGAAAAATTTAATACAATACCCAACTCCGCCCGGGATAAAGGGCGCTAACATTTAGATATTGGTGTTATGTGTGGTGTGGTATTATTTTGGTGCAAGCTAATGTTGGAAGTTGAAAATATCACTTCATGTAACATTCACAACATATCCTCTATCAGTTAAGAATAATGTTGAAGATTTGACATAGCATAGTTGACCTAGAAATGGCATGTGAAAATTTTACGTCGCTGCTTATGCCGTTTGGGAGTTCTTGTGACGGACAGACAGACGGATTGATATATGTATTTTCTACTATCATATATAGTATAGATATATTTCTACGTTATAGTTTAAAAGCATAGATCGGTTTGAAAAAGAGGCGAAACGCTTGTGGGATTTAGTTACATAAACAATTTAATTTTAAATTAATGTGATTAATATACCTTTCATGGCAGAGGTAGCTTTTGGTGTTGTCAGGATCAGCTAATTGTCGTGCAGCCAACAATAGTTATGATTATAACAGTACCAATCAAAAAATCTCAAATCTCTCTCTTACTTTTCTATTCTTATTGTTTTGATGATCGTTCGTTGAGTGCCAAACGTTTGGCTTTCCATTTTGCTCGGTTGTTCAATCAAGTCTTTGGATCTCGAAATGAACACTTTCATCCACTTCAGTTGACAGCTTAAACATATGAAATATAGCTTCGAAATCATTCCTGTAAAAAAACTATTATGTATATCAATGATATACAAGAACAATATGTCCCGCCAAAGTCTCATAAAAAAACAATCATTCTAGGGTAATGAATTTTGGTGGATCTATTTACAAGATTCAGATTTTAAAAAGACCTTAAGGTACTTTCCTGTTTTCTGGAGTCATTACAAAAAAAGTTCTTCAACTTCAGTTATTTTTTAAGTTAACTTAACTTAACCAAAATAGAGCTCAATTTCGTTAGGTTAGGTTAGGTTTAGGATTAGTTTAGGTAAGCTACGGCATCTTTTTCGGTAGATAGCAGAGTGAACAGATTCATTTTTTTTAATTTAAGACATCGACTGAGGGTGCTTGATGGAATTTCAATATTAAATTTGGGTTATTGAGATTTCTTCAGGCATTCGAGCACACGAATGGAAATGGACTCGATCAGTTCGAGTCCATTCGTGTGCTCGAATGCCTGAAGATGCCGAAAGGCGAAACCCGGGTCGTTAGTGACAAAATACATGGAAGTGTACAAAATCTCAATAATCCAAATTTAAGATTCATTTTTAATAGTTTCACGACGCGCATAGTAAAGGTAGTTTAATTATTGATTGAATTGGCATTGACTTGGTAAAGCTCAATTATAATAGGACAAAATATCAAAATGTTTAATTCTACAAAATTTTGTAGAACTGAACACTTCAATATGTTATCCTATCATGGTTTATTTATTTTAAAAAAAAAATACAAGATAACAAGAAAGTACAATTTTTATTCTAAATAAAATATGTTATTCTTTTCGTGTCTACGATTTAAATGTGCATTTTTTAAATGATTATTTATATCAACGAATCTATATTTTGCTATACGGTATTATAAATAACTAATAAACTCAAAACCCGAATTTTCGTCAGATGGGAGGGATAATATTTGGGTCAGACCAAATTTTCCCCAGTCCAATTATTTACCAATATGTTGAACATATCCAATGTTATATCATAAAATTTCGCAAACTTATAGCGCAACATAATACAAGAAAAAAACTACCCCCAAAAACTGTATTCGAAAAATTTTCCAACGCATTTCCGCCCTATAGGTTCAGTTCATGAATTTTGAGCGAAAAATTATACGATTTCCTTTTTACTTGGATGGCCATTCAGAATGTTATATGGGAGTGTGTAGATGTTATCTCAGTATTTCCTAATCTAATACCCCATTGAATTATTTATTTTTAATTTCATTTGCTTTCAAAAAATGGGCGCACGTTTAGTTAATGTTATTTATTTGAATGGGCATGGGAATCGGTCTAACCCAAATTGTATAACCACCATCTTGCGAGAGAACGTTTTATTTTCAATGCATTACCGTCAATCGTATGTGGAATGATTACTTCGATAGATTCTGCGGTTACATAGTGGATACTCATTTTAATTTCGTTATTGTGAAAATCATATAACAGCAACACTTACTATCAAAAAAAATGCATTGACATTTACTTGGTAGAAGGTAAAAATAGCAAGAATAATTAACAATATTTATAATATTCAGTTGACAGCTATTTCGGCATCACGCCATCGTTCTAATAATGACTGAACCAATTTTTGTTTGCTTAAGCCTGTATAACTACTTATAGCTGTTACTATTTTTTAATCCGAAGTATAGTGCTTCCCAAACTTCTTCAGTCTAGGGATCACAAAATTTGTAAAAAATAGACCACGACCCCCTATACCGAAAATTAAATTAATTTAGTTATCAAAAGCTTTATATACATTCAATATAATATACTTATACATACACTTGCATTCTAAAATCGCCTCAAAGACAAAATCACAAATAATGTGTTCTTATATAAATAATAATATATACAGATGTAAAAGGATAAAAAACCATAATTAAATAGTCGTAGCTCTACTGGAACACTTTTACGCGGCCCATAGTTTAGAAAGCACTGCCATAATGTAATATAACGAGCATTAAGAAGTTTTTTTCTAAATGAAATTCGTTAGAGAAAGTAAGGTGATACAGTATCTCTCGTCTAAGTTAATAAATATACAAATAAACCAAAATTCATTTAAACATAGTTCCAACAACCATTGCATATTCACTCTGCATTATAACCCTTATCTGCATATGAAAATGTAATAAAATATCATATCACATGTAATTTAATTTTACAGAATTATTATTATATTACTAACTTGTAATGTATTTCCTTTAGCAAGCTGTCAAGTACACTTTCTTTTGTTTTGTTTTACAGCTGTCTTAACGAATACCTATTCGAAATTCAAATGGAATATTAGACAAGTAATTCATAATCGCAGTAAAATATATTCAGAAATACATCGATAGATTTATCAAGATATCGATTTCATAAGTTAGCTTCTTCGCTCCCTATGTCGAGCGTATAGGCACCACGCGGCGATTATATGTAAATAAACCAAAATTAATTTAATCATAGTTCAAACCAACGGCGTGTTGCGTTAAGTTAGTTAGCGTGTAGTTAAAAGTTTTTAAAATATAATTAATGCCTTTCCACCAAGAATTGACAGTTAACACCTTAAAAGTGTTAATAAAAAAAGTGTAAATTTTCACTGTAATATCGAACTTGCAATTCAAATCAGACAGCACAAGGAGTGTGCAATATTGTATTGTTTTGTTTGACATCTATCTACGTGGCCGTCAAATTTTTATCCAACTCTACCTCCAAAGATTAAAGCAGAAATTATCATTTTTAATAAATATAGATGATATTCAAAAAGATATTATGAGCATCTGAAAGAGACTTTGAATAAAGCAATATTTCATCATTAACAAACTGGAAATTTCCGTACATTTTGAACAGAAGCAAAAATTCAAATAAAAGAATTAATAGATTTTAATATGATATAGGTATGCAATATTACATTTCAACGGGAAACGTTCCATTTTGAACGAACTACGTTCTATAATGTCACTCTTCAATTATTTCCGATCCAACCTATTACCAAGTCAAATTTGATCCCCAATAAACCCACTAATGAGTTTTATATAGGTGTTCCTATTTACTGAATAATAATTTCAGGTTTACCGAACCCCACCCATCGTGTTTGAGCGGTTTTAGGTCAGCCAAAGTATTATCCATTGCGAAATACAAACAAATCTCCATACTTCGATTGTGTTAAAGCTTTTTCTGTTTACAAAGAGGTTTGTTTGCTCTAATAAACACGTTGAACTTTAATTATGAAAATTTCTAAACCAAAAAATATGACCTAAATAACCTACGACAAACAGGGAGGGTAAATGATCACACCATTATACTAAAAGCAATGTTTGCTTCCTTTTATTTTAATATTGTATGAAAATATGGAATACTTCAGATCTAGTGCAAGCCTGACATAATTAAACGTATTTTTTGGATACCTACTCGATGGAACTTCAAATCGTAGGGCGCGTTGGCGTCAGAAATCTTCTAATCTCCTTCAATTCCGATTTTATTGTTTTGTTACATTTTCCACTGCAGACAGAAATCCGCAATTGCCGTAAAGATGAGCAAACCACAATGAAGTCAGTTCATGACGCCTCGATATGAATTTATGTGTCTATATCTCCCTATACATTATATATATATATATGTACACAAAAACAACTGAAGATAATCATTTTGATACCAAAGGGCATTGCTCGCGAAACGATGCTACCGAGGTGAAATTCGTCGAAAATGAGAAAAAAACGAGAATTTTAGAATTAGAAAAAAGAAGTTAAGTTAGTTAATTAGTTACTAAGTGGCCTCAAAAACATAGTAAAACTACATCAACTCTTTCAAAATAATGATTTCATGGCCAAAAACACGTGATTCAATTTTTTTGACATGTCATGTGACAAGTTGTTCTGACACATACAATCTACAAATTATGAACGGAGAAATAAGTCATGTTACATATTAGAACTGAAAAAACTGAAATCACTTAAAGCTCAGATGATGAATAAAAATTGTTTTTTTTTTATTTATATGAAGTTTTTTCATAATTTGTAATTTTCGAAAACTAATGTTATGTATTTTTCTTAGCTCTTTCTAAAATTAAATCAAAAGTGTTCCATCACTTCAATGGTTAAGAACCACGTAGTCAGAGGTAAAATGGCTTAATTGATATATATTTAAAAATAGTGTGAGCTGCTATTTTTAAGTCAGCAAAAAAATATACATTTAAATTTTGTTTTTTCTTGTGGTGTTCTACGAAATTCTAAGGAGTGCTTAGATGTACTGTGGGTGAAAAAAGGTTACGGAGCACTTCCATAGATAATCATCAAATTCAACCATATGCGCGTATGCTTTAGTATTCGGAATTATAGTTATTCCTAATCCAGGAATCTTGCTTGTTTCTCTTTACCTGAATTTAACGCAATCCAACACATGCAATAGAATGCATGAATTTGTCTGATGTCATTGCGCAAAATATGTCGGAGAGCACAAAATAATGATGTCTCAAATATTAAAGTAATTTCTCTTTTCAATAAAACAAAAACAAAAATGTTAAGTCACCATTCAATTTTAGCTTGGCAATGAAGTGGCCATGACCAGTTGTGAATTGGCTGGTCCAGAAATCAGGAGTCAAAACTTTGGTTATCTCCATTCGCCACTTTACTGTCGGAAAAAATTTATAAGTATGCCTGCCCTTAGAAGAATTATCCCGTCGATTCTACTAAATCCGCATTGCAGCATCCATTGCTCCACTACTAGATGCAATTTTATAAACATTAGTCTCCAAACTTTTTCACCCAAGGGCCAAGATGTAGCAAGCTCATCATACCAACATACTGTAGTTTTGAATTACGCGCAAGGTTGGTACTTAGGGGCAAGTGTCAAGGACATCTCATTGCAGTGGAGATAGCCGATACCCAACAAGGAGAAAACCAGCTTCTGCCTGATTTATACACCCATATTAAGTCTTTTCGATAAAAAAAAAAATGATTGATCAGTTACATAAATTTTCTCTTGGCTTTTTTCCCGCTTTAGACATTACTTATCTGTGTGATATACTATGGCTGCCGGATTAGTTGTGCTCGTGGACCGTGGTTTGGTGACCCTCGCTCTAAGCCAGTGCTCGCGGTGCACCAGTGTGCCGCGGCACACTGGTGCACTGCGAGACGATCCCAGGTGTGCCGCGGTTCAGAGCGACCATACTGGGAAAAGTCGACTATTACTGTATTAAAATAATAAAATCATTCGGTTGCTAAGATCTCCTCTTAAATTATCCTCGTTGAAACACATTTTAAAACATTATGATATTGAATGGAATAACTGTATTAGTATTTGCACGGACAGTGCAACCTCAATTATTGGGAATAAAATGGGTTTTGTCTCACGTGTAATACAAAAAATCTTACGGTATAAATTACACATTGCTACATATATTGGGAAGCATTGACGGCGAAAAATTTCCCAGTGGAATTATTACAAATAATGAACGAATGTATCAAAATAATACACATTATCAAACCAAGAGCCTTAAATACGTACTTATCAATCCAGATTGTTTCATACATAAATATGTTGGCTGACTTGAGGCAAAGTTTTGAAAGGTCGAAATGAAAACATATGATATTATCTGATAAATAAAATGAGTTCAAACAGGAAATCAAACATTGGCAAAGCGAGTTACGACTAGGATCATTGAAAATCTTCCGAAAGACTAGCGAGAGTATTATTGAAAATAGAAAAATTATTTTAAATTTTGTAAAACAAAAAAATGGGCAACACTTTTGCATTACGCTTTTTTATAATTTCATTTTTTTGAGTATTTCATCACTTTGAATTTGCTTTTATTAAAAAATATATGAGCTACTATTTCAAATTCATCAAATTAATAAATTTTAAGTTTTGTTTCAAATTAATTTACATATTTTGGCTTGTGGTGTGCCGCGAAATATTAATAAGTGCTTAAATGTGCCGTGGGTGAGAAAAGGTTACGGAGCACTGCTCTAAACAATGTATTAATCACCTGGACAGCCCTAGCGCTTATATGTTGTAACCGTTTTTTAATATAATTATCTTATACTCAAATACTTTATTAGAGTCTCATATATTCCGTTTTACACTACTAAGGTAAGGGATGCAGCGTATAAATTTATTATAAATTATCACTCCACCTACCACCAGCGGAAAAAAATAATTAATTGGCATATGATTGGTAGAACTATATCATAATAACGTAAAAAAATAATAAAGGATTTATTTCCATACGAATTATCATGTAAAATTGATAACTTATTCGTCATCGTGCCACCTGGAATGACCTGAATCATAACTATGAAGACAGCATGGCGCCGAAACAGGAAACAACTAAATTAGCTAAATATTTATATCTGAACTAAATACTTTTCTGTATTTTACTTTATTATAAAAATGTAACTTTTGTATGGGTACATTATAACGGATTCTATTGTTTATTTTACGTTTCTCTATATCCCATTAGTGTGACGATATTTTGTAAGCTGTTGGTAACAAGTCAAAACCACTAGAAATCTCGGTTGTTAGATAAGTACCTTTAGCCATCATTGACAGCTACCGCCCTGCTAAATGCACTCACCTTAAAGCAGAAGGTAAACAAAGAGATTTCAGAATAAGCGTTAGACTCCATTAGTTAAATAACACACACTGATAGATATTTCGTATGTAAGAATGAGTGTTAGGCAATCTCTTTGGGTAAAACCAAAACAAAAACTTCACATTCGGTATTATATCTATATATGTAAAATGAATGAATGTATGTTTGTTTGTTCTTTATGCGTTCTTTTACCATTCATCTGATTTCGATGAAACTTTGGGGAGTTGTTGTGCGCACACCGGTGAATGTTTCTGAAGATTTTTTTTTAAAAAGAATCAAATACGTACAAACAGTAACATCTCGGAAAAACCTTCTGATTTATTCCACCAGACGGTAACGAAAAATATTGTGTATCCAAAAGCAATTCAATAAAAAGAATTAAAACACAAGCCGTTTCTTACTTTGAGTGGCAGTGCAACGCATACCGGATACTCACTATTTCATAATACAAATGTACATTAGCTAATGTACTCAAAGTTGTAACTATCAACACTCGCTACGGTTTCACGCTCTTCATGTTTGCAGATACGAGATTATACGTAAGAATAGTGGAAAATAGTGGCTTACATTAAGTGGTTGGGTCAGAATTTCTAAACCTAAAACCAACGTAAAATGATGTTTCCCTTCCAAAAAGTAGTAAATTTATTTTTATAATTTACATCACTTGGCCGAGACTTGTCGTCATTAAAATCAGATTCAATCTTTAATCAATTGACCAAAACACAGTCGATATTATGAGAACAAACCTTCTCTATCATGATTTCTCTTTAAGAACTAAAATTTTAAGAATCTCAACTACAAAAAAATTTTATTTAAAAACTTGAAAGGTGTAAAATAGTTCCATTCGTTATTCAGTTGTTTATTTTATTAAGACAATCACATATTTTCTATATTTAAATTCTCTTTGGCTTGGTTATACATCACATTGGTCTTACTTGCGCTTATTTTCACACCAATACTACATAATTTTACACGCGGAAATATTAAACCGTAAAATTTTCATGATTCATAGTCTTACACTAAAAATATAAATACGTAATAGGCAAACAGACAAATCATGATAAGTGTATTTTGTTACATTATTTATTTTTTCGTAAACCACTTTTATAGTGAACTGAATGTGGCCATAAATTTCTATGTGTATGGAATCTTTAGGCATTTAGTGCTGGGTACATAAAGAGGGTCGCGCCTGTCTCGCAGTGGGTGAATCAAAATAAATTACGACCCCGTTTCATCCAGGAGGAACATTTTCTTTTTCCTCTTGTCCGAAGAAAGATGCGCATTTTTTAACCCAAAAATGCAAAAGCCTCTCGTGCGAAAATGCGACGAAAGAAAACAACTACTAGATGGCGAGATGGTTTCTATTTTCCTTGATAACAGGACACGTTCAGAATAAACGGCGAATACATTTTTTCAATGATTTTTCTTAACCCTTTCAGTATGTGACTATGGTCACACTACACACAATTTTTTTAAATATATAGTTTACTTTCAATCAGATGAACTCGTTCATTACAAAATAGTTTAATGGACAACACGGAAAACGATACCATATTGGTCAATGATCAATGTGTTTTGTTAAAAAGAAACAGCTCTTGATTTTAATCACTGGAGAGTTATCGTATATTCAGGAATGTCAGGATAAATTGAGAAAGTAATTTATTGAAGCGAATCTATAAATCAATTAAAAGAACAGAGTATTAACAACCCAATTGAATTAGACGAAAGTCTACTACTTGTGTTAAAAATGAATGACATATTATCAAAAGTGTGGTAACTATTACTTAAAATTAATATAAATTATCATCGTTAGTCTAAACAACAGATGGCAGTGTCAGGTGTCAAAGTTTTCGAACTTTGCAACAGAAACCATTTTGATTAAAAACATATTTTGACTTTGTTAATCAATTTTTAAATCCGATTTGACATAATACACTTTAACCGTCAATTTTATTTGAAAATCTGTGGTACTGCCATCTTGTTTATAATACGTGTTTTTCGTTGGTTTACAATTTTACATTGAGTGGTGTAAAACCGTAATAGTCAGCTGACTAAAAAATGTTACTATATTACAATAAAAAGGATCTTTACATTTAACTGTTTTATACAAAAAAAATGTACAATTATAATAAATGTAGAACTGTCATCTTGTTCATAATACGTGGTTTCGTTGACTCACAGTTTTACACTCGGAAATTCAAAACCGTCGAAACAAATAAGGGAAAATTTACGTATATAATAAAATTTATTATTGCTTCATTTTTAAAAAAAATATGTTCAGTATAACTCTACTTTAAATATCAGTCAGAAAAAATTTTAGAAAACGACCTCTTTGGTACATTTCAAAAATCTTTATAGAATCATTATTAAAATTTCGAACGATCATTTTCTGAAAAACACTTTGTTCTACGATTTTGTCTTACACATCAAATCTCGGTAAGCTACAATAAACCCTAATCTAGTCACGGCGTAAAGCAAATAAAAGCATATCTGAAAAACAAGTTTCAACTCTTTTCTAGGTAGGTTTTAAAACTTTACTATTTCCATTTAAATTAAACTGCAATCGTGTAAACAAATACTCTGAAAGTGCAATTATTAAAAAATATATATTTCTACGTTTCTTATTTTTTAGACGACGGAAAACGATAATCCATTTTCGCGAAATGACAATAAACCTACTAATTCCTCTTAAGAAATGTACATTATCAAAAGTGTGATAACAATTACTTAGAATATAAACTACCCTTGTTTATCGCAACATCCCAGCTAAAGTGATCCTTGTTAACAGTCAAGAGAATTCATTAAGGTAATATATATCCATATAGCACCACCAGAAGGATATTTCTTGGCACAGCTCAAAGCTTTATGCATTCCTCGAGACATTTTTCCTACCTCTATAAAGAAGAGTAAGCTCAAACCAACCGAGCGAATAAATTATGACGTTTACATTTGCAAAAATTCTATCTTGAAAATGTTTTAAAATCAGCATGGCCATTTTTATTCTTAAGTGACGTGACGATGCTTTTGGCTTCAGAGTCTTCAAACATTGCCAAATCTATTCCAGTATTTTTTTCGTTTATCTATTTATTTTATACTAGAATTTTCAGGTGGCAGTTAGGGCTTCCAATCCCAGTCAATTATACAATCCCGCAATCCCAGGATTCACACTAAATGCTAAAAAAATATTCATATTTCAAATAAAATACTTCCTGATTAACAACAACGTGTATCTCAGTATGTACATAGTTTTTTTATAATACCTATATAATAAATATAAATGTAATTTGATTTAAGAAATCGACTGAGGGTGCTTGATGGAATTTCAATATTAAATTTGGATTATTGAGATTTTGTACACTTCCGTGTATTTTGTCACTAACGACCCGGGTTTCGCCTTTCGGCATCTTCAGGCATTCGAGCACACGAATGGACTCGAACTGAGAGACAGTAAACAGTGTCTAACGCTTATATAGAAGATACAAATGCGACAAATATCATTTACGAGGCAATACATTATACGTCTGAGAGCCACACCGATACCTGAGTTAAAATTTCGGAAATCGCCCTAATCCTTATTTTGTAAACACCATATTAACAGAGTGGCGAATTGCCGCTTTTCAACTTCTTTTAGAAATACCAGTGATTTTACAATTATAATAGTATTGTGGGTTTTGACGGGATGTAATTCGACGAATGGGTAAATATACACAATCATTCCACATTTAGTGACAGGTGTTTCAACGTATCGGATATAATAGCGGAGAATTAGGAAGGTTCAGCTGCTCATTCAATATCGGCAAGGAATTTAACTGGGCTCTATTAATTTCTAAAATTTCTTGATAAAATAATTTATGATCCCCCATGTTTTTATGCAACAGTTTAACCCCATCATCCGCATTAAACGTATGGTTCTCCATTAGCAAGTGATTTGCGAATGTCGAAGTTTCTTTTTTTAATCTAAAGGCAGCTAAATGTTCTGATACCCTTATATCTAATGTACGTGTGGTTTTACCCACATAGAAATGTTAGCAACATTGCATTGTAATTTATAAATACCAGATTTGTTCTTAAAGTTTACTCTATCTTTATTGTTAATAAGTAATTTGCCTAGAGAGTTTTTGCAATAGAACGCCGGTCTAACACTATCAGCGAGTTGTTTTTTAATTTTAAAGCTTGTGCAACCTAAATAACTAATTCTATGCCAGATTCTAGGGTGGTCTATGTCTTTAGACAAGTTCCCGAAATATAGCATCTTTTCTGCTAATTTACGTTGTTTTTTTGATACAAGACTATCTATAAGAGACGCCATATACTATCATAGCCATTATTAATGGCAATTTGTTTAATAATGTTTAGTTCGTTATCAAAATTAAATTTATTTAGAGGTATAGTATCTGTGAACCTGAGAATGGAAAGCAGCCAATTTATATGAGAAAGGATGGTCTGAGCTAAAATCAATGGCCGCATCTGAAAACGTCTGTTTTCGGTAAATTTTAAATTCATGAATGGAGTTTTTAATATCAATATTAAGGTCAAGGAAATTTATATTCTTGCCCCCTTCTTCTAAAGTGAATTAATTGAATTTTATCATCTAGTGAGTTAAGAAAATTATGAAGGTTAGAAACTTGTCTCTCCGTTCCATTGAATAGACAAAGGATGTCATCTACGTAACGGAACCAATAAACTACGTTTCTAACTTCTGTTTTATTGCTAAAAATAAGGTTTTCTAAATGGTTCATGTAAAATTCTGCTAATAGTGGTGACAAACAACTTCCCATTGCAAGGCCTTCGGTTTGTTCATAGAATCTATTATCAAATTGAAAATAGTTCTGGTCAACGCAAACGTCTAATATATTAAGTAATTCCGTAGTAATGACAGGATTAACTCTACGCGTATTAAGGGTATCTTTGATGATCTGTTTACATTTGTTTACAGGTACATTAGTGAATAAGCTAACAACGTCAAAAGAAATTAATTTGGCGTTTAACGGAATGTTATAATTTTTAATTTTATCTACTAACTCTAATGAATTTTTATTACTATACAATGGCTTGAATTTACTGTGATTGCGGATGAGAGAGTTAGCTCTTTTGGAAAGTTTATACGCTGGAGCATTCATATATGAAACTACCGGTCGAATTGGTATTGAATCCTTGTGAATTTTCGGTAGCCCATAAAATTTGGGGGCTTGTGGATTTATTTCTCAATGTATTTGGTTTTATTTCTTTTCATATTTGGTAACATCCATTTTTAACCGATTTGAAATGAAGGAAAAAGTAGGGCTTCTTCTTAAATTCTATAGTCTATACCAGGACTGATGAACCTGCGGCCTCTTAGATTCTCAAGTGCGGCCTTTTGACTGAATCAAAATTTTATAAATCTGAAAATTTGTAAATAAGTTTCATTTTTTTCCTTCATTTATAAAATTACACATTTTTATCAGTTTTTTGAAAATGCAGCCTTATTTGGCTTAAGATATATGAATGCGGCCTACCGATAGGAAAAGTTTAACCACATACTGAGTACTGCGTAAAACATACTTTAATATTGCAATAAATAAAATAAAATACGAAACCATTTTGATCATTTCGTCTATTTTTATTTCTTCTCTTTTTTTTCAAGTGGCTAGGTATCATTCTCAATAAATAATAAAAAATCATTTCAATATATTTTGTAAACATATATACATTCATAACATTCCAATCGAAGCAATAATGAACACATATTGAATTTTAAATATATAATTTAAAACATGATATTACACTTAATAACCAATCCCCAGATCTACGGATTTCGGGATTGAGAAAGTCTGAATCCCGAAATCTTGGGATCAGAAAGAAGATCCGAGATAAGATTCCATGGTGGCAGTGCCAAATGTCAAAATTGTACATATTACGTTGCCGTTTTAATTTTGTTTTTGTACAGCATGTCTTAACTTGTAAACTTTAAAAATTGTAACTTCTTTGCATTGTAAACTAGCCAACTGCGTTTAAAAATAAACGAGAAACACAGAACTGATTTTTTCCTTGAGGAAATCCCTGCCTGAAATGTTCGTTTCAAGTTATAATATTAAAAATAATAGACTAAATTATCACAGCCCGCAAAACTTTCAACCTCTGCGGCTCGTGAACAATTGGTAAATTGGCCCTGTTATTAAATATGTTATGCACCACTGCTATAAAGCAAGCGCTATATTCCCGGATAATAAAATGTCGGACGATAGTGACAGTTCTATATTTTATCATCCTGCAATGACAATGGTATTTGGGCACAACGTGTATTCCTCTATAGCGGTGACCACTGCGATATTGTTACAACTTTAACGTCCGCAATAATTTGGACTCGTATCGCCGCCAGAACAATAAACTTTACTCAAATATTTTGATGAACGCCCTAATCTAAGTTATGCTTGCCAATCTCAGTCGGTTTTATTGTTTCAATTGTGATGGGCAACAATAATAATTATTTTAATAGTATCATCGCTGAGTACGACTGTAGTATTCATTATAGAGATTTGGCACAGGCCATAATTATTTCATAGCGGGTTCTTACAAAATGTCTGTGTATTTCAGATGGAACACAATATTTACTTTGGTTTAAAGTCATGTCGGCTCCCAATGTCGAACATGTGGCATCTGACACGACCCATTATTATTCAGTGTGAATCGTGCCCAGAACATTCATCGGATCGTCTCTCGCGCAAAGTCAAGAAAAAAATACGTTGTAATGTGTGAAGCGCATCAGTTTTGGCAACGTAGGATGAGTTTTTAGATAGTGGTGAGACTCTTCCTAATATCACATTCCAATCCCTTACAGAAGCAAGGAGGCGTGATATCACTGTTGCAGGAATTACGTTTTTTTCGCCAGTCGCCCGCCGTGAGGGGCTTGGAGCGTGTCGCTTGGCCGTAAGCGTGGACCACCAAGCTAACCTTTGTAACGATTTCGTGGGCTTCATTTTTTTTAAATGCCAATTATGTTTTTTTTTAATTTGTTTTTATTGTAAATTGTAAACACTACATGTAAACTACTAACTGCAATAAATAGTGAATTCGACTAAGTAAATGAGCGAGTTTGAGTGAACCTGAGAGACCTCCCCATTATCATCAGCTACTCACACATCCTAATGAAGTACTAGTGAATCCTAGTGAAGGACTAGTAATAAGTAAGACAGTCAACTTTATTTCAGAGATGATAAGGAAAAACGGCTACATTTAGATAAGATATAGTAGTAAGCTACTCGTTCTATCTAAGCCTCGTTTTCAGAACCGGATACGTGGTGGATTGGAATGGTTAAGTATGAATAATACATCAAACACATTATTACCAATTGAGAAGATGAAAACCCCGCAGTGTTGATCATTTGGCTACAGAATCGAATTTACATTGCACACCCATTCCTAATTTCGTCTCGTTTGTGTAACAGCTCCATTTAATTGGGCTCAATTTCAAAACCAGTATTTAAGTATTTCGGTTATGCCTATAGTATATTTGATGCCTAAATCTCCGCACACCCACCCGATTCTAAAATCGGGGCATAACGAGGGCGATTAGCTAACCACTAGTCCTGTCCTAGTTCTATCCTTTATCCTTACTTTCTCCGTAAAAGAAAGTGAAAGTGACTAAGTAACATTCTTGTTCCTCTGTCACTGTGTTCGTAGAGCAACTTCTCCTGAGATAAATAATCCGTTATGAGTCTACATATTTCCCACATTGAGAACGAACTTTCTTACAAATATGGCATTGAAATAAAGCCAAAATACCGGGATTTCGGCTTCAGTAGCACCGGTATTGAAATCCCTATGTATGACAATCGTCACATTAAAATGATTTCAAGTATTTAATGGTATCAAATATCTACTGCGTCATTTATTTTTCGATTCTGTCTACAGACTGTGAAGCAGGTGAAGGCCGCGAAGCTTTCCTATCAGATAGCATTTATCTTTGCAAAGCTGTTAAGCCTTTAACGGCTTAGCCTGCCGTGATTTGAATTGAGCAACAGAAATCATTTATTCGAATAGACACAGTTTCACACCTTGCTTCATTTTGTGAATCCAATATTTTTTTTCCTATTTTTTTTCGCAGATTAAATGGTTTTAAGTTTTACTTTGAGATATATCCCGTATGCATTTTTCTCTAATATATATATATATTACCATGTTCACTCCCAACGTGGAGCGTATGGCCTCCTAATGGATATATCTTAACAGAATTTTTCTACGACAACTGCTTGTTACTCAGTTGCTCAATCTCTCTTTTTTTTTCGAAGAGAGTAGGGATAGAAGGATAGGGCTATGACAGGTCTAGTGGTTAGCTAATTGCTCTTGCTACGCCCCGTGAGGATGGGATTGGTGGGAGGGAGGACTCATACTACGAACAGAAATCCATAAATCGATTTAAAAATCAATCTATGAAGACCGTTTGCACCGGGAATTGAACCCGAGACATCCGTAACCGTAGCCTGCAACGCTACCAACTGCGCCATGAACGCCGATATATATATATATATATTACCATGTCCGCTCCCAACGTGGAGAGTATGGCCTCCTAATGGATGTATCTTAACAGAATTTTTCTACGAGAACTGCTCGTTACTCAGCTGCTCAACCTCTATTTTTTCCAAGAGAGTAGGGATAAAAGGCTAAGGCTAGGACAGGACTAGTGGTTAGCTGGTCACTCTTGCTACGCCCCGTTTTTGACGATTGCTTGGGTGAGAGGAAGGAGTTTTAGACATCACAAACATTCATGACTACGAACAGAAATCCATAAATTGATTGATAAACCAATTTATGAAACTGTCTGCAGCGGGACTTGAACCCGAGACATCCGTTACCGTAGCGAACGACGCTACCAACTACCTTACCTGCTACCAAATATTGTCGCTATTCTGGCAGAAAAAACTAGTTCAAACTCTACCGTATGAAAGAACACACTCATTTTTAGAAATTACAGTTTTATGTAAAAACAGTTTTGTACAAACACGCAAAATGAAAAAGGTATAGCATTTAAAATATTTGACAAACTTCAACGCCCAATTACTCAAAACTAGTATCTTTGAGCTAGTGTCTTCTTCCAGAACAACGACGATATATTTTATATTAACATAAAAAATATTACATGTTTTCACCACGTCTCAATATGGATGGCACATATGGACTACAGAGGTGTAGTGGGGCGGGGGCGCTTGGGGTCGACACTCTCACACCTTTTTCTAGACGATTTGGAAATTTTGCGTTGTACAAATTGTATACATGTTTTATTTTTTCATGACCCAATGTCATTTTATTCGTTATACGAATTATAGGATAAAATATAAAGTGTTCAGTTCTACAAAATAGTTCTATAGATAAATCGATCACTGCGGGAGGGGGTAGTAAAATATTGTAATTAATCAGCACTCCCAGACTTTTTTATTTAGCACTACACCACTGATGTGCTCCCAATAGTGCATCTCAGCATTGGCCGTTTTACGAGAACTGTCTTTTATTCAGTCAGTTGCTTTTTTCTTTTCGGAGAGCATACGGATAGAAGGTGACTGGTTGTCTGGTCCCGATCTTGAAGTCCACCTTCAGGGCAGGGTCCGGATTCTTAGTGTGCGTTCGGCGATTTAAAATTCTTGAAGTTACGTTGAAATTCGGTTGGGCGCCATGAACCACAGTTCAAAGCCACTGCATCTTCAGAGCATGAGTCCTCAGGGGGTGAATCCTGAGGTGTCACAAACCATCAATGGCCACTAAGTTGGGCGACAAATGAGAAGGCCCCGGTTCGAAGAGAGGCGAGCGGCTGGTTATCCGGAGTCCTGGAAGGGCTGATCTAAGACAAACACCATTTCAGATCCGGTTAAAAAAACTTATTTATTTTCCATTCAAGATGCAGTGGTTTAATATTACACAAATATATAAATCTTAACACATAAAATTGATTCTACATTTACATTTACTTAGCAACTGAATTTACTTTAAGTTATAATACAAATAACACAACGAATTTAAATTAAATCCAACGCAAATCAAAACACAAAAACAAACAGTTCACATCGTCACATCACCTTCGTCGCGACGAGACCTCGTTCGTCCGACTCGGCAGCTCGTCATCGACTGTCTACAAAAATTCAAAAACTCCGTGCAAAGTTGGAGCTACCCTTTTCCGTAAAATGGATTCGTCCAGCGGCCGAAGCCCGGGGGCTTCTTAAACGCCTGGCAACAAGAAAGAGCGTATTCTGCGAATTATTGCTGTTTGCCGCAGGCCGATTTCAGTTCGGGACACTAATGACACTTATACTTAAGAAAAACCAGGGTGTGTCAAAGGATGGAACGGACCTTTAAATAATCGGATAATTTGGAATAAATAAAAACTTCACAGAAATCCATACCATTGAGCATAAATTAATGCATGGAAGCGTTGATTCGGAGATTCGTAGAGACAATGTTCTTTTACTGAAACTATGCAGAGACGCTCCTGTATAAAATACATATCAGTTCCATGTATTTTTTCAGGCTCGAACAAAAATTCCAACACGCGATACCTCCGTGCTTGGTACAAATGCCCTGACATTCAAGAGACCCTAAGTCTACATCGCGACAGCTTCATGGAGAGATTGAAACAGGGGCCTCAGCTCACTCCAACTCTCAAAGCTGGGAAATACAAAAATTTAAACTACAACTAAAAGTCTCCAAGAACCTTGTCAAAACGATGTCCAAATCCTTGTGTCCCCTTCTCTTACAGGAAACTCTTCTTTAGCGGAGGCGGATGCGGAAGAGGCCGACGGCCACGCCGGTCTTCAATTAGTCGCCCTAAGAGATAAATCTTAAAGTAACGAGCCAAGCTCGCACATTTCAGTTAGGGACTGGGCATGTCTAAAGTAAGAATTGTAAGCTCTTCAAGCTTACGCCGACATTACGAGCAATTCTTGGTAAGAATTGAACTTTTTTAAATGATTCAAAGACAATCATTCTCGTAAGGGGTTTTTCTTAAGTGTTTTCCCCACACAAAAGCCTTTAGCTGACAGAATATTTTTAGATAGCAGTACTTAGCTAGCGGGGAAGGGATATAAGGACCTAGTCTGTACCTACCCTAGCACTAGCTGTAGCCAGGAAACTAGGAGTCCCCTTCGCGGACTCCAGATAATAGTTTCAGTAGGAAAGTAAAGGTAGGGGAAAAAAATGTATTTTTTTATTTCTAGGATGGGTTGGATTGGTTAGAGTATACGCTTTATAACTTTGCACCTTCTACTCCACTTTGTGTATAATACACAGAGAGTGTTAGTGTATAGGTATATATGGATCCCGTGATCCAGGGACGGCTCTTGTAAAGGAGCAAAGGGTGCACTGCACTCCAATAAGTCCCATCAAAATATTCCATTAATAAACGATATTCAAATATAATAATTATACCAATTCACTAATTTTAAATTTTCCTCGTGTTTCCCATAGGAAAATATTGGAGGGAACGATGATCAATAAACACGACTAGCAAACGTATTCTGCGTCGATTCAGAATACGCATGAAAGTCGGTCGATGACGCGGTAGGAGCATAAATTCTTTTGCACTCCTTAGACGTCTGAAATGTTCTATGTATTTTGACATATTTGTGACGTTGCAACAGTATGAACTACGCGAAGGGGGGATTTTGTATGGACTGTTTTTGAGCATTGATCTCCCTGGCGGAAATTCCCGAACGTACGTTTGCGTTTACAAGCCTGTAACAGTCATTTGTATGAATGAAAAAGAGCAGTGGAACAAGCGTAGTAAGCTCATTTTATTTCAATATGATTCTTTAACTATACGCTCTTCAATAAGAATAATATTTACCTACCATTATAACTTTTGGAGTAATTTATAAAATTATAACTATGATCGTGTATATACTGTGTAGATATTATTGAATATTTAAAATAGAATAGTTTTCTACCTGGCTGGCCTTACCTATTCCATAATATTCAACTGTGTATCTGGTTTAGTTTCACACCTTCCTCTAATATTTTTATATTCTTCTATATTGAATTCTACAAATTACTTTCCGAAAAATACTTATGAAAAATTTCCGGCTTAATACAGAATTATTCCAATTGCAGACATTAATACGGTAACCTTAACATATGATTTCACCGAGGAATTTAAACTTAAATTGAACTAACCGTCTTATACAGCAGAGAAGATTTTTACGATGTCGTTGGAGCCCTGTCTATACTTCAACTCTTCACGAATAAAAAATACATGTAGTATTTAGCTTTACCGATGACTTCCGTCGAAAGTGAGTGTTACTTCTAAAATTTAAAAGGATCAATTCATTTTGAGAAATACCACGACTAAAGACAGACAAGGTTTCCCAAACTATCATCTGGAATGGTTGTATATGCTGCTAGGGCTGCAACAAATTTAGACGTACTCAAATTCATATTGATATTACCTACCCAAAAAAAAAGAAAAAAGGTGGTCCGTCGAAATTAATCCGCAGGAAAGGTTTGGGAAACCCTGGTGAAGAGAAACAGTTGATATCGCCAATATCAGACTTATATTTTCGTATATGTCTGATAGTACTTTCAAAATCCAATATGTGGAGGATGGATTTCTTGCATAAATATGTGAATCTTTTTTTGCACTCCCTAATATTCCTGTCACCGGCCGCCACTGCCGTGATCCTAAACCCTATACCCGGGCGACGGTCCTTAGCCCTAGAGCCGGAGTGCAATATTATTAAGTGACAACTTCGCAGTGGTACAGATTTATTCTTTCCAGCATGTATTCAAGCTTATTACTCTCTGACGGAATAAAACTGATGGCTTTAAATTAGAAAAACAATTAACAAAACTACTCACGTATACTAATTGTGGGTGTTCAGTAAACAAAAGAGTTAAATTCCTATCAGGAGTTTTCGTTATGTAAATTTAAGCTTGAAGAGTTTACTTACATTTACTTGCCGAGCCTTTAAATGACTCGAAAGCGTACGCATTGATCTTTTGCCAGAAGGTTGCATGAACAATATTTTCTTTAACTTCTCTCATTTCTTAAAACATCGATGTTGCAGGCCACCGGTGCGATTGAGGAAATACCTTATTAGAATATAATGGGGTTTAAAAAGGTTTTACTCTATGTTTTATATAATATTTATTCAACATAATTTACCAAACAATTGGAAGGAACAGCATTCTACCGGACGTGGGCTCAAATATAATATCAACTGACATTTTTTCTAATTTAATATTGATGCTAATCCTGAATGATAAGCTATTCACAATACGCATTATCTTTTACAAGTATTTGTAAGTGAAATTCGGAAAAGTAAATTTTTATTAGCATGCCTTTAATACGCACTTTCTAATTAAAATCTTGGGTCTTTGTCCTTATTAACGGTCGTTTAGTCAGAGACTTACCATAAAAGGGGCTTTTCGTCGCTCACAGATACAGTAATATTACATCAGTGGCGTACGAGAAGTTGCAATGTATACTTGAGTGTAAAACGATGTTCACGACTCCGAATCCCAGTAAGGACAAATGTGTGTTCTCTATGGATGTCTACGTTCCTTCCTACCCACCCGATCCTAAAAAAACGAGACCTAGTGGTTAGATAACCGCTAGTCCTGTCCTATCCTAACACCATTCTTCACTCTCTCAGAAAAAGAGAGGTTGAGCAGCTGAGTAGCAAGCACATCACGTAGGACAATTTCTGCTGAAATAAGTTCTGAGAGGAGTTCATATTCTCTACATAAGAAGCGACATTGTTATAAATAAATGTATTAAAAAAAACAATACCAATCGAGGTCATCAACTGAACTCGTTTTCCGCAAACTGGTCTTTGGAGGAGATAAGGAAAGAAAGGGTGTTTAACAAAGGACCATATGACCAGTAGTTAGCTAGTCAGAGTTTTCAGGGTAGAATAATGGAGCTGGGAAAATATCACAAGCATTCTATGATTTAGATACAAATTTATAAATCGACTGAAAAACGACGCGCACGTGTGGTTACATCAAACGACGAATAGACATCAATAAAGGCTTGTTTATTAGCCAGCAGGATATACATGTCGTGAAATGAGGTGGTTTGAAGCTCTCACGTCTTGTTAGTGCGGCGCCACGGCTGCGGCCGTGAAACGCTCTGTCAAGAAAGCTGGTCTAAGCCATAGTGCTCACAATGCTTCGTTAACGCAGGTAATTCCTCTCTCCACCTAAAGCGAGGCATCGAAGGTGCCGGAAAGACTTCCTTAATCATAGTTTCATCGTTGTTGCGGGCATCACCACCGGAACTATATGGTCATAGTTAAAAGCTCATTCAATATTCATCGTTTTGAAAATGGTGTGATTCCGATATATCTATTATAATATTGTTTTATAAATTACATAAAAAATAGTTGGTAGTAAATTAATTATGTACCTACACTTACGAATAATCTTAATTTGGAAAAATATTCACATAAATTATTACACAATATGTAGGTTGTGTAATTATAGTTGATCATAAGAATCAATTAATAATGTGATCCTAGCATAAACATATTTCCATCGAAAGTATAGAAATACTTCTTTTAAGTGTTGGGTTTTTATTGGTATGATAAAATATCAGAATAAGTATATTTTCTAGATTAACTTTGAATCAACAATAGTTTCAAAAATCAATGTAAGTATGTGATACACCTACATTTTGTAACATGCTCAAAACTGTACATTAAGTCGTCGTTAAACATCCATAGTTGTACCGCTTGGCAGATAAACATTAATTCATTTAACTTCGTTTGTGTAAATCGGCGGAGTAACGATAAAATTATTCTGAAAGACATTCAGTTCGACATATACCCCTCGGGGCGGGAACGCCGCATACTCGTCAAAAATGTTACAGATGACAATGTTCAAACTGTTACCAATCGTTGCTTTTGGAAGTATCCAGTCCCTTATATTTTTCATCCTATTGGACAGGGCAATCAATGTCTTATATTTATTTGCCAACGTGACGTTCGTTTTTAACTTGTCTTAAGAAAAATGTGTTTTTGTATGTGTCTTCATTTTGTAACCGTAAATATAGCATCGATGTTCTAATTTTATCAACAGCTGCATCAAAATAAAAGGAGATTAACCGGATTGAAGTGGCGTTTTGTCTTGAGATCTACTGCACATCTTGGATGGTGATAACCAAGCATTTGCGCCTCTTCGAACGGGCATTCTCATAATATGTAAGTGTACATTCGGGGGTTGGGACCCTTCGAAAATAGCCCACTCGGTTACGGAGAACGACACACATAGCGACCAAAAACCCGTACCCCACTGGCTACGTATGTACAAGTTCCGCTTTATCGCTATCTTGACGTTATCTTGCTTATAAAATCTTACGGTTATTTTTAACGATCATTATAGCAGGCATCATAATGCCCAACGAAGGCGTGCTCACTTGGAAACGTCCCACCGGGAGCCAAAGTGTTAAAACTTAACGAAATTGGTCGCTTTATTAAAAAAAGAGTTTGTATTAATAGAGAAAATGAATGAATATATTTCCATCTATATTATTAAAAATCGAATCATATTTGTGAACAGCATATCGTGAGTTTAATTACTGACAGAAGGTATTAATTCATAAAAACATATTCTGAGATAATCGCATTTAAAGCATTTTTTTTTCAAAGATTTTTTGTACATTATAAAGAATAATCTTTTTGGCATACAAATCATAAAATTTGGCATCATGCTTTTTGTCAGGACAAACAAATAACAATATGACTTAATATTGCTATTTTTTTAAATTTATTTAACAATTTTTGCTTAACAATTGCTTACATTTTGACATTTAAAACACAAAATTCTTTCCTAGACGCATCGTTCTATTTTTACCTTTCCTAAAAAGAAGTTTACAGAATAACAACCAGTTCTCGTGGTGAAATCAAAATTTGTGTTGAAATTAAATTTACGTTGGGAGCAGACATGCTTGAAAAAAATTAAAACTGACAAATTAATGTAGGGTAAGAATGATAAAGTATTTATTTTGTTGATAGCTATTTCGGTTTTCCGCCATCGTCAAAACTATGTATAAATTTAATTTAGCTTAGCTATATACACCTTCTGTTTTAGAAGAGATAGATAATATTATAATCATCTCACTTATTCCAGCATCATAACATTTATTTAAAATTAAAATATTGAACCTACTACTTAATGGTATTTTTAAGTTTTTACGAAAAGGAACGTAAATGGCATTTTCAATTAATCGATTAATTGATTTTAGTGAGTACCTGGCATGCGTTGCAATGCCACTCGAACCCGACCCGAAAACCAGATTTCTCTTTTCAGCCCGAAAAAAGCCCGATTTTTTCAATATAAAAATTCATTTATACTTTTCAAACAATATATCTTATTGTTACAATATTCCCAACAAAGTTCATAACACATTATTATAACAAATTATTTCAGTTATATTGCCTTATCTGGAATCATGACCCAAACATAGTCCGAAATATTTTTCTGAAATTTAAATGTCTGCAGTATAAAGTATAAAGTCTGCACAGACCAAGCCTGGGCCCGTGCAGACCTCTATTTGGGATACACAATAAGTTTCTGTGAATAAATCAGATGGTTTTTTGATGTTACTGTAGGTATGTACGTATTTGATTCTTTTTTTTTTAGATTTTAGATTTTAATTTTTTTTTTTCAAAACCTTCACGCGTGGATTCAGAAACTCCCCAAAGTTTCATCGAAATTGGATGAATGGTAAAAAAACGCATAAGGGACAAACAAACAAACATACATTCATATGTATATATATAAATGCGTAATTATATGAGCTTCTTGTAATGGTCATGAATCAATGTTTATTTGGTCATTTGGGAGGTTATTACCATGATTATATTTATTAATTTCTAATTGTTCGTTATCATTAAGCTCAGGGATTTTAAAACAATTAGAATTAGAAGTTATGTTGTGTGATTCTTTAAAGGGGTAGTTTGCGAATTGAGAATCTGTTCTTTTATAATTGAGAAGCCTCATATTATATTGTTCTTTCAATCTAGTTGAAATACTCTTTCCTGTCTGTGAACGTATACCTTTAATCTGTATACAAACGAAACAAAGATTTGAAAGAAGAAAAATATAAGCAGTGATTTTTTCTTAATCTTGATATGTATCTGAATCGTGTACACGGGATGCGTCTTCGTGACGTTTCCGATTTTTATTAGCACCGCAGTTTGCTTTATTTCACAAGAAATGTCGACTTTTACGAGATAAACATTTCATGAAAGCGTGACATTATCGTACAGCTGAACGCGTAACATTTCCGGCACACCTAATGATCCTGAAATAGGGATACATTTTGAATAATACATAATTATAAATAGATCGTCATAATTATTTAGCCATTTTGTCGATGCGCTTTTATACTGACGCAATATATTATACACCCACCCGTCGATTTACGCGTTTATACAATATGGATTGGGGGCAAAAAAACATTTTCTTTCACATACAAATTTGAAATGAACACACGGCGTAAAATTTTTCAAATCTAACAAATCATCACTTTAGTAAACAAGGTTCTATCTACAAAAACTAAAACTGTTTAGGAGAAGCAATTTACGATTTCAGATAATGTTATTTTCTGAATGAAATACACTTATGCATCCACATACGTGAATGAAAGAGACAAACACTTTAGAGACTGCGATTTTCTGCACACGGTTTTATCTAATTATGTATGCAGATAGAGCCATGATGCACTGTAAAATTTGTATGTTTTTCAGATAGAACATTTTTCTAATTTGAATTTTGATGAATTTACTTACAATTGTAGGATTTTTTTAATGCAGATAGAACCGTATCATGAATGCGAATGAAACTGCGCTAAAAAGTGATTTTGTGAAATAACAGCAGATGGAACCATATTTATCCAAGGCGACGAAATAATGATTATAATTTTTATTATCTATTAAATCTCACAAATTCCATTCGTGAAAGAACTCTAAGATATTAACGAGAGATAAAAAATATTTATTCATTTTTGTAATAAATAAAGAGACATAGAACCATCAAATGCGAAGAAGAGAAAAAAATGCCTTAGAATTTAGAAGACACCAGCGACAATTACGAAAAGAATAATTCATTCATTTTATTGTACTGTATATTAGATGTATGTTTCTGTGCATATGATGTTGTTCACATAAATTTCTGTCACTGCAACTTATGTTACGAAAACCTATGTTTTATGCATTTATAGCAGAAAAAACAACACCATATTTTTTGCGTTGTTTTTAACGAATCCCCTACAAGCTCCATATCTCTTTTACGCGATAAATTTTAACTTTAAACAGCTTTGAGTGGAACGGATCTAGCTCATAAATCGAAGGATACGAAGCTTTATTGGCATGTTCATAATGATATAGGTACTGTCAAACGGGGTTATTCCGCCTGGTTTTTCTACGATGTTCATTTAAATTTAATGTATTGTTTTGTAAAACGCATTTATTTATATTTGATTTTTATTGTGGTTGTGGTTATTATGCTTTTTACCTGCAAGAATTCAAAATAGTAAATATTGTCGATTGACATTCTAATAATAATATATTGATTTCACTGATATAAACATGTAGGCAAAATATTACTGCCTATTTTTTAAAAAATCTAAATAATTTATTATCACTATAAAGTTGTAACAGCAATGAAGTAGAATAATACTCATAAAATGTGTAGCAAACATATTAAATACCATAAACGATTTACATTCAAAGTTTTTGGGTGTTTTTGCATCACCAAAATTTGCTAGGCAGTATTATCCTCGGTTAACTGACGATTGCATACATTTTGAAAATTTTACTTACGGTTGGCGATATAATAAATTGATTTTTGTACATACTTAAACTATGTTCAGATGTTCTGATAAGGTAATGTGCGTATTAATAATAAAAGAAAATAATTTAGGAAACCATTATTTTGTATGCATTATGTTTTGTTATTTTGTCGAGAAATATAAAGAAAAGTACCTAGGCAACTTAAAATTTAAAAAATATACCAAATAATTATATTACGATACAACGCTAGTGAAATAATTTGTTGCGAATTTCATATTTCATTGCCTCCGATGTAATATTTGCACTACATTTGCAGCATAAATTTAAAACAATATATCTCCAAAACATCGCTGTCACGCCGCCCGACGCATTTAAAGTCTATAAAACTCGATTTCATTAAATATTTTTATGCATTCTAATTGCTAATAAATAATGGAATGGAGCGTCAAAATAATCGCAACTTTTGTAGTTCTGGGCGATAAATAATGATTTTTTTTACAGTTGAGGTAGCTGCATGTGCACGCACCGTTTACAAAAGTAAAAGTTAAAAATAATTTTGGAGAAATCTTAGATGCTTAAAACGTTCAGTGTGATCAACTGGCCATTGAGAAATATATCATAAACATGTTTTTTGTCTACCTGAGTATAAAAATAAGTTGTGGCCATATAAACAAAACAACTTTTATTTGGCGGCATTGTACTTGGTAGGCGAAATAATCCAGTTGACGGTACTTATTTACTATATTTTAAGTGTTGAAATTATTCATAGAAAAAATTATGTTCTTCTATACAAAAGCTCAAATCCACAAAACGCTCGAGTAGCTAACGCTTTGCTCATTATCCAAAGAAGAATAGGAAATTATCGTCCAAAAACTAGTGCCTATTTGGTGATATTTTATAAATTTTAATTTACTTTAAGAAACCTATTGGGTATAAAAACATTAACCTTGTATTACAGTTTACATAACATTGAATTCTTTGACGCTTTGAAAAGGCAATAAATTCACAGCAGTATTGTTTTGTACAACACAACATGTTATTCTTTTCTTAGAAGTTTAACTGAATTAAATATTTATGTTGGGCTTTATTTACATGGTCTCATAAAAAAGTGCTTTTTTAATATCGTTTTACATTCATTGCGTATCCGATATACCTACATGGCACTAATAACTATTCTAAAGAGCAGGTTTATGTGACTGATAATGACATTGTGTAAAGATGTATTAGATACCTAACAATGTAGTTAACATATTCTAGCCCCATTTTCCAGTGCAATACTGTACTTAGTAAGCAAATACAAAAACATGCATCGTCGCTTAACTAGACAAATACGCACTCTACGATTATGCAAATGCATTATTCGTGATTGACGCTCAATTTACTTGTTAGGAAGACATATATTATATCGCCGCTTTGGGATATCTCTGTAAACACACCATTATTTTTATAAAAATATGACACATTGTTTTGTACTAGTAAACCATTGTTTGTAAATATTGGGCTCTTATAGTCATCTTGTTGCGGTTTTTTCAGCATTTTATAATTAGAGGATTCAGACCAAAACTCCGCACTTTGAAATATCTTAGAAAATTTTATATATCTGCTTACGTTTTAGAAATGGATAAATAATTATGAAAAATATATTTTTTTTAAGAAATATAAAAACTTTTCAAAGAAAAAAGAGAAAAAAACTATCTGGCGTTACAGCAAACAGCCAAGGCGCCAGATATTTTGAAGTTTTTAAATCACATGAAATAAACTCAAATGAGATTTGAAATCACTCGTAATCAACACGAAGAGAAAAGACACCATAAACGTCGATGTCCAAGATCGCAAATTACAAAAAATCTAAATTTTACATTGGCCATATCGGGACTTGAGCCAAAACCCACCCGATCATTAGAGTAAAGCTTTCACTATTACACCACAGACGCCGTCAATATTAATATTTTTTCATCAAACAAAAGACTCAATAAGTTTGTATTTGTTACGATAATAATCTAGTGACAAAAATATTTTTACGAATATGTATTTATAATATTTTTATCACTTTCTGGGAAGGAACAAGAGGTCATAAAAATGTGTCACCCTCAAAATTTAAATTGAAATTCAAAAAGTATATTTTGCCACCCTTGACAGATGGTCGGAACCCTTGATTATTTATGATTGTTTTTTTCATTCGTTATTCGTTATTCGTGCAGTGATACATTCTGAATTGTTTACATGAACTTAAATTTATCAACAAAGCGCATTTCCAGGAAACGAAAAGCTATAAAAAGTATTAGAGAAATTAATTTGGAGAAGGGTCTAAAGAATTATTTTGGATCATTTTATGAAAATAATTTGATTGAACAGTACCGTCAAATGGAGTTATTCCGCCTAGTTTTTCTTCTGTGAGTTGTTAATTTGAATTTACTGCTTTTTTGTACTACGCATTTATTTTGAATTGGTTTTTAATGTTATACACTGTATAACTGCAAGTATTCAAAATTGTAAATATTGTCGATTTATATTCTAATATATTGATTTCATTGATATAAACATGTAGGCGAAATAACACTGACTAGGGGTTATTCCGCCTATTTTTTTAAAAATTTGAGTAATTCCTTATCACTATTTAGTTATAACAACAATGAGATAGAATAATACTCATAACATGTACCGCAAACATAATAAACACCATAAAACATTTAGATTCATCAATTCAAAATTTGATAATTGGAATTATCTTAAATTTATTGACGTTTGCATATATTTTGAAAATTTTACTTAGGGCTGTGCAAGCGATATAATTAATTATTTTTTATACATAAACTATGTTCAGATGTTCTGATAAGGTTATATGCATATTAATCAGTTAAGAAAATAATTTATGAAACCATTTTTTTATTCTTTATTCTTTGTCATTTTGTCGTGAAATATAAAATAGTAGGGTAACGAGACTTATTATCGTGATATCGTTAATTTCACATGCCATTGCCTCTGATTTAGTATTTACACTACATTTGTAGCTTACATTTAAGACAAATTTCTTTGATGCTGCTGGCTTACAATCTTTTGTTTCTAGCTAAAATAAATGATATCAAAAATTTATTTATATCTTGATATCAAAAACAAATAATAAGGCTAAAAAGTGTTTTAACAATCCTACCCAAGGCAGAATATGTTCAAAACATCGCTGTCACTCTTTGGTACAAATCCATCTGAAGTATTCGAAGTCTTTAAAACTCGATTTATTTAAATATGTAACTGCATATGTACGCACCATTTATAAAAGTAAAGTTTTAAAATAAATTTCGAGAAATTCTAGAGGTTTAAACGGTTCAGTGTGATCAGCTGACTGTTGAAATAATGTCATAAACAAATATTTTGTCTGTCCGAGTGTAAAAATAAATTGTGGCCATATAAACAAAACAACGATAAGGCAGAATTGTACTTGGTAGGCGAAATAACCCCAGTCGATGGTGCAAATATTAAAGCAATACTATAATTTTTGTGAATAAAAAAATATTTCAGATCGAATGTGAGCCAAACAGGTTAGAGTAACTATGTATAACTTATTTAAAAGTTTGGATTATTGAGATTTTGTACACTTTTGTTATTTCGCCATCTTTTAAAATGGACTCTTCCATTCGTGTGCTCGAATGCCTGAAGATGCCGAGCGAAACCCGGGTCGTTAGTGACAAATACATGGAAGTGTACAAAATCTCAATAATCCAAATTTAATATTGAAATTCCATCAAGCACCCTCAGTCGATGTCTTAAATTATTTAAAAGTAATGTCAAGTTATCCATTTTTAAAATTCTTCATGGGCCACAGCGGTGAAAAGTGTTACAAACAATTATAATATGTTATTCTCTTACAAACAAGTAAGTTTATAATATATTATATAGGCCTCCCTATCTTTTAATTTATTACCGATATATTTGTAAACATAATATAATATAGATTTTTTTCATAAAAATATGCCGTAACTTTAATTTATTTTGACCATACATTTTTTTTAAATATGCTGATGTAAGCAACTTTTTATAATAACATTTCTAGTAATTTACATAAATCATCTATCGATTTTTTTGATTTTTATATAATATATTAAAATTATTTAATCTCTTAATAATTAATCTCTAAGTAAATAATTATTTTTCATGTAGGTATTGAGTAGCATTAGCAACTTTATTAGAATATAACAAAACCAATTATAGATGGAGGTTCTTCTTTATGTAAGATTTTTCTATCCGAGCTTTATGGCAACTCTCAAAATGTTGACAAGCCGAACAGCGCCAATATGTACGGCCATTCTTCCATCGCTAGCACGAGCAACCGGTCCAGCCAGAATTAGGAAATCCACTTGCATCATGGAGTTAATGGTATGTTTTATCATGTATTTAATTCGCTACGTACTTCGTTTGATTCATTGTCTTGGAACCTACCAATATTTATTTGTTACTTACCCTAGTTATAGCAGGTACAGCACTACAGTTCCTACCTAAAATAGTTGCGCCTCGTGGCTATTTAATTGTTCAGTTCCAAATGAGTAAAATTTCTTCTAGTCTACTATAGAATCTGCTGTCTATCCATCCTGACGACGTTAGTCAGGCTATTTAAACTGCTTACTTTGTACATTCAGGAGCACAATTACTTTCCATGATGACTAAAATACCGCCCCAGTCTGAATTTTCTGTGACTGATTGGTTATTATTATCTGAAATTTTAAATGTATGAATTATGGTTAACGGTCCTGTTTGCAGTCTTGTCTACAAACGTGTGTCTTTAATTACAGGAACTCAATATTGATGTGCCAGAAAACCCCACCTAAAAGCACATGGCTTACATTAATTGTAAACATTTGTTTTGACCAACTAATCATCCTTCAGCAAGGTACATAAGCATTTTTTTTTCCAAAAGTTATAGGATACACAATTTAGTGTGTGCATTCTTTCTAGAGGATGTTCAAAATTATTATTTCCGCGTTCAGTGATCCATTGTTATCTCGGCTCAAATACTATTCTACATTTATGAAGTTAATTCTAGACAGAAACTTGCCATTACATTTTGCTCTAGTCCCATTTATATTCCAAGTCCTGAATTTCAGTCTGTTACCCAAAATACATTTGTTTTCCATGATGACTACTATTACCGCCCCAGTCTGAAGTTTCTGTGACTGATTGGTTATTATTATCTGAAATTTCTCTATTTTACCAGAACTTTAAATGGAAAATTAATCTTTACATTGTATCATTAATGAATCTTCTTGCTTATGGTACAGGTATTTGAGATGCTGAAAGTGTCTGCCCAAATGTTGCATTGTTGGTGCATGTTCATTTCCTTGAGTGTCCATCATGGTCCAATCTGGAGAAGGTAAATTTAATACTGTTTTAAATTATGTAGTAGTTCTATTAATATGGGCGACCAAGTTGTGATGCAGTTCTAATCACGGAAGTCGTGCATTAGTCAAAATCTGATTGACTAACTATTAATATCATTTAGTGTGCATATCGCACATTGCAAATTATCTCATGACTTTTTCCTCAATAATATAATGTCAATTTTGAAATGAAGCGTTCTTCCTAGTGCTATGCAATACCCATGATTCATAAATATTTGGATTCACAGTGAAAATGCAGCTGCCTTATTCGGTAATTGCTTACTTTAGATTAGTGGGTTCAAAACTTATGCCCATGGAACCCTTCAAAAACAAAAAATTGATCGTGGACTATGCAAGTAAAATAAACTGCATAATAGAAAAACAAATTTTATTTTGACGTCTTTAATGGTAAATGGTGATTTAAAAATTAAACATGAATAAAACATTTAGATATTTAAAGTATGATGAGGTTTATAACTGCACTAAATCCACATTCCACGAAATAGGTAAACGTAAAAGCAATCAACACCTACTGGACCATAATGCAGGATATGCAATTAGTATCTGTAACATTTTGTTTTTGTAACCAGAGTTGATATCCTTTTTCAAATATTGGTTTCCGCTCATCATTTGTGGATAGATTCAATTAATTGCTCCTGTTTAGTGTGGATTCATCTGAGTTTACGGGTCTGCACGAAATAGTGCCCAACACCAAACGGGTAAAGGTTCGTTTTCGTGGACATTGTCTAGAAATGATTTTCACCAAACACTGCGAAATGATAATATATAGGTTTTAGAATAGTCTTTTTTTAATCTAAATATGCCCAATAACCACGAAATGAAGCATTATAAGACTGGTTTATCGCGTAATAGTTGCATATGTCAAACTTTATTTTTACAGCCATGTTGGAAAAAAAATCAGAATTGCCAACCCAAAAACCAAACATATTCATGTGTACATGAAACCAATAAGATACTAAATTAATATTCCTACATATTCAACTATCTTTAATTTTTTACGTATCTGGTTTTAGGCTGCCGGCGATATTCAACGTAAAATTCGATGCTTACGATTAAATTATGTATAAATGTGTTGGAATATATAATTTTTATTAACTTTTATAGTCTCAAACCTTAATTTGGCGGATTCTCACGGCGCATTTAAATACATAATTTAATCGTAAGCATCGAATTTTACGTTGAATATCGCCGGCAGCCTAAAACAAAGATAGTTGAATATTAATTTAGTCTCTTATTGGTTTCATGTACACATGCATATGTTTGGTTTTTAGGTTGGCAATTCTGATTTTTTTTCCAACATGGCTGTAAAAATAAAGTTTGACATATGCAACTATTACGCGATAAACCAGTCTTGTAATGCTTCATTTCGTGGTTATTGAGCATATTTAGCTTGATAAAAGACTATTCTAACCTATATATTATCATTTCGCGCAGTGTTAGGTGAAAAAAAAGCATTTTTAGACAATGTCCACAAAAACGAACCTTTACCCAAACAGGTTGCTACCAATTTAATTATTGCTATTTATTTCAACTTTCATGATAATGAAAAATTGTTTTGAATATTTTTTTATTTTAAACCTTTCACAGACCACTTGTTGTCTATGCATCCCGAAATTATTATCAATTAGCATTCTATTCTTTCCATGATGAATAAAATACCGCCCCAGTCTGAGTTTCTATGACTGATTGGTTTCGAAGCCTGAACAATTACATTATCATTTTACAATGATGTTGCTTTGCGGCTTTAATAAGTTTGTAATCCAAGGTTTTATTTATAGATTAACAGCTAAATGTCGAGATCATCCCAGATAACTAGTTAAGATGGTGAAGAGATGTGAGTACAATACTTTTTCGATTTTAATTTAAAATAATGATTTTATATGATGATTATTTTTCATTAACAAGCATATGGCTGAAGTCTCGTGTAGAAATACTTAACTGATTTCTAAATTTAATTGTATTTAATGAATGTTTGACATATCGAGTTAATTTATTTCATTTTTTTTTTTATTTACAGGTCATTTCCACATCTACTCTATTGTTTGATGTCTGGACTTTTCGATTCACTTTTAAAATGTAAGTTGACTAAATCTAAATATATACATTTTGGTGTACCCCACTGACTATAAGCCGGCCGTCTTAGCGCTTTTATAGCTATGAGGGTGGCTATCCAGTGGGAACATTATCTCTAGAGTATGTAAGGCATTAGTTCTATAGCTGATGCCTAAGGGCTCATGGCACAAAATTTATAAATAAAAATACCGTTTCTTTCAAAGTTTTTCAAAAATAGTTGGTTTTTTTTATTTCATATAAAAAAAAAAAAATTTTTTTTTATTCACTTGTTGACCTTCAGTTTTATTTTTTCAGGTTGATGCTACCTAGGAATTCAATTGTGACCACGGAAAACTTCGTGCACCAATATGGTAAATATATATATTTGATTATGACTTAATACAACACTTTCGTTTTCAAATATTGCAAATGATGAACAAACAGTTATCCCTGTCTTACAAAACCATGGGGATACACAACTTTTGGTAACCAACTGAAGCAATTTTAAATCCCTAATTTTTTTTTACCAACACTCATTCATTCCAGTGATGAATGACATCTTTGAGGCATTAATAACGATGATATACCAGTCTCATTTTGATTTTTGTGGTGGAAGAACTAATGAATATTTGTAATTTTTCAGGTCGATGCTGATCAAGGCCGCCAAGGCTATGCGAGTCAATGGGTGATTTCTCAGTGTGCCCATATGGTGATTATATATTTTGATATAGCACTTTTTAAACTATTTTAAGCAACAAATTTACTCTGAAGTGTGATGACTGACTTCTTACTATCCACGTGGAGTTTCCGGAACATCATTCATTAAAAAAAATTTGACTTATAACAACATTGCATGTTCTATTATAAATGAATCAGATCCAGTAGATATTTTCTTCTATTTAGAAGCTTTGCACCATGGCTAAGATATTTGCAAATGATGAACAAACAGTTATCCCTGTCTTACAAAACCGTGGGGATATAAAACTTTTGGTAACCAACTGAAGCAACATTATCACAACTTCATTTCATATCTGTTGATATACCTCTTCAATAATTGTCCTCTTTTCTTTCCAGAAACTGTCTATTGGTCATTTCTGCAAAGGCAAGGCGTGCACATTGCTTATTAAACTATAAGTACCGTTTTATAATTTGGATAATAAAAAGAATTTGATGTCAACATGTTTTTTCTTTCCTATTCAGTCCCTATCATGGGTTCAAGGTATTCTTGTTTAGCTAAAGGACCTTTGTTTTTTTTTTACTGCTTTTGTGGATTCTGTTTTCAGGTCTAAAAAAGTGATATCGAAACCTAAGGTTGCAAATCAGAATTGTTATAATTTTTAAATAAATCCGTGAGGTCTTTCATACTACCGTGTAAATAAGTTATCCAGTAGGCAACATTGTTATCTACTAACAGAAAGTTGATCACGATCTACTAGGAATACGTCTGAGCATAAAGTAATATACTATTATAGAGAGATCACTTCAATATAACAATGTTCAGAGATTGTATGACATGATGACTTAAAATGAACAACTTATTCACCCTTTGATTAGTGAGTTAATTTTTTAGCATACACTGCCCGGGAGTGACTTATTTTTGCATTTTTTTTAGTTTTAAAAAGTAATTTATGGTAAGTATAGTATTGTTTTTTTATAGCAGAAAAAATCAGTGGCTCCCAAACTTTAGTTATATATTTTTTTAACTAATATTCATTTATTGTAATTATGTTTACCAATAAAAATACAAACAAAATATTAGTATAAAAAATACAAAAACCACCAGTGGTTCTCAACATATAATTATATGTTGTTTTTTATTATTTCAATTCTCTACTTTATTTATTATTATTTTGTTCACATATAATAATACAAATAAAATATTAGTTTAAAAAATCCAAAAACCATCATTGGTTCTCAACATGTTATTCTATATTTTAGTATTATTATTTTAAATTCACTCCTTTTTTATTATTATTTTGTGTGGCATGAAGTAAATTAAAGTAAAAAAAAAAAAATAAGTGGGTTCAAAATTTTATTGTATACAAATGATAATTTTTAATTTAATTTATTGCTAATTGTATACTATGTACATAAATGTAATAGTAAAATATAATGAAAATAAAATTAATTCTTATTATATAAACCTCTTATTATACATTGAAATAAAATAAGTAATATTTGGTTCAATAGCATTCTTTTGGAAAGAGGACTTTTATATTAGGTATTTCTTCAGCGTCTATCTTCTTGAAATCACACAGATGGGGAGGGACAGGAGCAACTGAAATGTTCATATCATTGAGTATAATTCGAAAAAAGCAGGAAAAATTAAAAAATATATAAAAAAGCTTATTTACCTACAATTTTTATTTTTAAATTTTCTTTTTGTGTGATATTCTTCGAAGCAGGGATGTATACACAGTGGTACATCGCATGCAATACACATATATTTGGTGTCCTTTCTTTTTTTAAAACGAATTTCGGAATGGCTGCACAAGTAGCATTTCCTTTGTGTCCTAGATCCTTGGCCATTGTTTCCGGAACCGGGTGTGGGAAATGTCTTGCTGTGAGTCTTATGGGATTATCCTTGGCTCTCCTGCCTCCAGAAGATGATGGTCTTGGTTTGTGGTGTAATTCTATCAGTTGTGCTATAATTTTCAACCGAAAATCGCTAAATTTCATGTTTTCTCCCATCATTACCTTATATAAATTGTAGGCGTTCAATGTCGAAACATCAATTAGACGAAATAATATTTTTTTGTACCATTTCAATGATTTTCTGGAACAATCCATAAAACTGATCATCATGACAGTTTTGTCTACAATTCCCATATTTACATTGCAGTCCGTCACTGCCTCTGGTTTCATGTTTTCGCCTGTTTTATAATTTATTGCCGATGATTCTATCATTTTGGCTTCATGTATATTTGTGAGCATGTGAACATCCCTTTTATCTACCCATTTTATGACCAATAGATTATCAGAATGCAAGAACTCCACATGCCCATGCGGATTCTTTTCCTTTGAAAATTTGGGCAAACTTTTCCGATTGGTTCGGACCGTACCACACGCATGAGTAAGGTTATAGAGGCAGTCGAATAGTGCTGGACTAGAGTACCAATTATCGACAAATAATCGATGACCTTTTCCGAGGTAGTCTCGTAACATTGTTTTTACGATTGATCCTGATATCCCAATATTTGGATCATTCTCGATATCAGTCTGTCTACCGGTATAACAATTATATCCAATACATATCCTGTTTCTACGTCACAGCAAACAAAATTTTTTATGCCAAAACGATGTCTCTTGGATGGAATATAAATTCTAAAAGATAAACGCCCTTTCCACAGCAAAAGACTCTCGTCAATACATAGGTTTCGAAATGGATGAAACACGGCTTTATATATTTTTTTTATCGGGTCCAATAATGGTCTTATTTTTTTTAATCTGTCGGTGCTCTGAATTGTATTATCGACAAAATGTATTACTCTTAGTAGTAAAAAGAAGCGATCCTGAGAAAAAAGTACTCTAAAAAATGGAGTGGCAATGATTGGGTTGGTAGACCAATAGTCTTTCAGAGTTTTTGCCGACCAAACTGGTCAACATGATGGTAGCCAAAAAAATGTACATCTCCGAAACATCTGTATCAACCCATTTCATAAGTTTTGATTTTGCACTTACGTTAGTACTAATTTGATTTGCATATCTGTTGGTTTCTCTTACTATAGTCTGCATTATGTGTGTGTTGAAGAAGGGCGTAAAAAAATCAACTTCGGTTTCCATTACATACCCTGGCTGAATACCGGATGATGGATTGTTGAATATAATCATTTGAGGGGAGAAATCTCCCTTCTCCCATTTTCTTTCTTCTCTTCGAGGACGTTGAATTGGTGGAGGTTGAGCTTCGTCTTCGGAATCAGTTTCCTCATCGGAGGAAATATTCAAATGGAAAACTAAGTCATCGAGATCATCCACCACGTCTTCATCATCACTTTGAATGAACAAATCGTCTATTTCATTATCACTAAGTCTTGGCATTTTCGAGGGTTTATAATATTTTTGTTTATACGTCTCAGAAAATACAAAATTCTGGAGAAACTTTCACGATCCGATTTCAAAGCGTGCTACGAAGAGACTGATTCGAAATATTTTGCTAAGGGTTATGTACATGGATGTATAATTTATCCACAGTTGTGCATGAGCACCATTATATAAAAACAAACAGCTTGTAAAATAAAGACCTGTGGTAATTTATTGCTATTCTTCTTGTGATCCGTTTTGGACATGGACTAACAGATCCTTTGAAATATGTAATATAATTGTAGAATTATATTATTTCAAAATACGTATGACATTTTTATGGCTATTTATGATCCCGAGTCAGAGTGCTTTAGAATATGTTTGACATTTTTATGGTAATTTATGATTTTGTGTTGAAGCAGTGGTGGCTCATCCAATAGGAACAAGGAACATACAATATCTATAAAAAAAATCGGAGCGATTTCATATAAACCACAGGACACTTGCACATTCGAAATTACATCAACCAGAAAAGGCAAAAGCCTACCTCTCAAAAAAATATCAATCAATAAAATATGCTCATAATTTTTATTTACAGCGTATGTGACATATTATTCACTAGCCGCCACTGATTACGAGCAGGGAATATTATGCTCAAACACCAAACACAAGTGTTATATTTATAAAACATTGATAATTAGTGAAAGAATTCATTGTTTTTTATGAATGAAGTTTGCCAGAGTTATCTCATGTTGTCCGTTTTTGACGACTTAAAATTTTTAAAAATAATATACAAACATATACAATTACAAATATCATTGATAGAATTATGTAAAAGCGAAAAAAACCACATAAAACGGGCTGGACGTACCCTTACGGCGATACTCTTTTAGGATCCATAAAGGCTCGCCATACGACGGCCATACCGCTGAAAGGGTTAAAGAACAATTTTCACATGACACCAAAGATATCAGTTTAAATAATTGTATATGAAACATATTTGTTTGCTTCCTTTATTAGGTAAAAGTAAGTAAGATTATGGTTTGTTTTACAGAAAGTTCAATAAATTTAAACAAAGCTAATATTTCAACAGAAAGGAGTATAAAAAGGTAGTCATTAAGACTGATATCAACATAATTTTAAGGCAAATAAAAGTAAATTTTGAATACACGTAATAAATAAACAGTACTGTTTGAGTGGAAGAATGTGCCTTTTTGATTGAGCATGACGAGGCTAAAAATTGACAAAATTCCATTATGCTAAAGCATAGAAGTGCTTTTAGCTCTAGAAATGGCCAAAATAACCTGGCTGATCACGAAACTGCGTAAATCCTGAATACAAATTAGCCATAGGCACTAATATCGAATATCACATTTGTACTTGTCGGTGTGCCCAGACAAAAGACATTCGCTATTTTGGCATAATTCTTTAATAATATTTCCCATTTGTTTGTTTCGCGGAAGAGGCACATAGCCAATAACTTAGCCTTTGCAATAAGAATAAAATTAGTTAAATTTAAGTACAGAAAATTTTTATTATGATAATTATGATTTAATTTATCGACATTAATTATCGTAAAGAAACATTGTATTTATCCAGTTAACCACTTAAAAGAAAGACAAATTAAAGCTTTTAGTAAAAAATAGTCATAGATAACCAGTTGAAAGAATTTCATACATCAATAATAAAGACGTTGAAAATACCAAGTCAACCAATGTTATTTTCTCTATAAAATGAAGTCCTTGGAAGATCCTCAATGGCTGTGTGGCTTAGCATTTCTGGCAGATATTACAATCTTAATGATCTGAATCTTCGATTGCAGGGGGAAAATCATTATATTTCAGACTTGGCAATCAATGTATTAGCCTTACAGGAAAAACTTGAATTGTTTCATTTACAGCTGGAAGAACAAAATTGCACCACTTTCTTCCGCACTGCAAAGAAATGTTTCTCTTACATGGCATTCTGCAAAATTCAAAAAAGACAAAAGATTCTGCAAAATTCAAGTTTTACAAATAAAAGAATATCTATTGATAGCTACGTACAGTTATTGCCAATAAAAAAGAAAGGGGATCGAAATGGTGGCACATTTGTTTATTTTCTTCTATTATTACTGTTGAGTTCTTTACTAAACTTGTAATGCTGTACAAGATTGCAATCGGACAAAAGTTTTTAGAGAAGGGGCTCACCTCAATGGGAGTTGATTTCACGCATTCGACGATTTAAAGGCATTTAAAGAAGAAATAAACACATGCCCCTGCAGAATATATTGTAATATGTCGATCTGTTAGAAAGAATCCGAAGCCCTATAATGTTGAGTATGTACATTAGTCAGGCAGATTTTCAAAAATATAGCTCAGTAATTCTACAAGTGCATTTGGCACTGTGGTGACAGATATTTCGACAATTTGATTACTGTTACTAAAAGTAACTTAAGTATTCACGGATGGACATTTCAACTAAGTTTTATGAACATACTCGCGAACATATTCCTCTGAAGCTTTGTTCGTGTTTCATGGAGTATCCTTGCCTTGGTGAGAGTAGATGGACGTGTGTCAGACCTACAGTAAGTAGCCAATATGCTTTTACTTTATCTGAAACAAAAAGAACACAAAAATGTAATATTTAATTTCTATTGTCAAAAAATACAAAACTATTGTGTACGTTACAACATGAACCAGATATTTATTAATTGTAAGCCTGTGAGCACTGTAACTGAAGCCAATAACATTTACTTCTCGGCTACCGTCCCTGTACATATTAATATAGCAATAAAAATGACCATTGGAAATCTGTAAGAGATAACTAAAGAGGATTTGGTTTGTTGTCCTGAAATTAAAAGCAAACCATCAGAGATTCCGAAGAACCCGATTTGTTTACTGCCTAAGAGTTTGAGCAATTGAGTAACAAGTAGTTAAAAAAATTTCTTGAGATACATCCATTAGGAGCCAATATGATCCACACTGCTAGCAGACATGATTAAAAAATTCGAGGGAAGTAATTCAGTTTGGAAAATACAGAAATGAAACCAAAACACAATGTTGAAAGAAATGTAAAAATTCAACGAGATAATAAATATTTATATGTAATATGAAGAAATTCATAAATAAATGACTAAAAATACAAAGCTAACTTTAGTTCCAGAAATCTTAACAATAATATCCAGAGAGTGTTGTTTTCCAATTGAACCGAGAATTTTAAATAGTATTTCTAGTGTTAAAGATGATGATTATGAATCATCAATTGCGAAGAAGACAAATACAGTTGCCTTAGAAGAGTGCTCCGCAACATTTTCTCACTAAAAAAAATACATTGGTAAGAGCTTGTAACTAAAAATATAAAGTAAGCTGGACTGCATAAATTTACACAAAACCAATTTATATATCTCACCTGATCTTATCGGGTTTTGCTGATTTTAGTGATATTAGGTATAATATTATTTGACATTGCTTTTTCTTTCGTTCATGTTTTGTTTATTTTTTGGAAGAAAATGTTGACCTTTCTTTCTTTTTGGATGCATTGTGCCACGGCACACCAGTGGGCAGTGGCACATCGGTTGCAGAGAACTGCTTTAGAAGACAGCAATGCAAATTCCCACACTTTTTATGAGCTCCATATTATCAGTGGCAACTTTTTTGGAAATTTCTATCAGTTTAAATCAATTGCTAAAGAAGTTAGTTGTGTTGATTTCACAAAAAAATGAATAACTGAACAATGATTAAAAGTTGTCCACATCTGAGTGTTAACAGTAGGTTAAAATTGTTACATACATTTAGGTTACTGTGGAGTTTCAAACAGGTTGACTGGAGACATCGCAGGCCACTGTAAGTTCTCTCAGCAGCAACAGTGATGACGGAATATCTGGAATGATAAGACAATTCAAAGTTAATCCATTTCAGTAAAAATCTACTCAGCATTATAACACAATACAAACTGTGAATCTATAAATACAACAAATTAATAATAAATTCTTACAAGTTATTGATCTTACTGAAATAAATCACACATCACATTAATAAAATTAGACAAATAGTGTCAATAAAATATTACTTACGGTGAAATTAAGGTGAAAGACATGGATACAACGAAGGTCTTGCAGGGTTAAAAGCTGTCGCAGGCTATACTGAAATGAATTAACATTTTACATTATATAAATAGTCAGAGGCATATTTAGTGGTTGTATTTGTTAATCACATTAATTATCTGATCAGGTATAAATGTCAAAAATTGTGGAGTTCACATTACTACTCTGTGGAATGACGGAGTTAGCTAGAAGTGACCACATTTATCCAGGTTTGGCACACGAGTATTTTGGGTGAATATCGGATACACGGGCCTAAAAATGATATTTGAACAAGGAAGAGTATCCAAAATGACGTGTTAACTTAGTTTAGGTTTGTTTTACCCTTGAAAATTTCATTTCGCATATTTTCAGAAGCGATCGAAATCTATCATATCGGCTCGCCATTGATACAAAATATTGTGTAATTTCGTTTCTAATTTTGACATATAATATATACAAGTTTTACGATAAATATGACGAAATCTAATACAGTATGTTGCTGTGAGAAATTTCATTATTACCTGGCATATACAGCCAACGACACGAGGTAGACTGAATCTAACCTCTATCTCAAAATGCTTGGTATACATTCTTCAACAATAAACACATTGTGCATCAAGCATTTTTACACTACCCACTGGCCTGTGCCGATTCCACGTATCAGAATCCGAATTTTAGTGGCTGTGGAAATAGATGGAATAATAAAAGTATGAATATCATTGTCAATTAAATTACGTATATCCGCACCTTGAATTCTTACAATAGCAAAGTAAATACCTCATGATTTCCACTGGCATCACATCTCGTATAACATATCTGAGTTGGCATCAAATTAACACGAAGTGTGTTTAACGAGATGTAAAATCACATTTCGAATCTAACGACGAACGGGTTTTCTGTTATCTGTAAACGTCCATGTTGTTTCCCGGCGCGTCTGTTTATGTCATGGACATTTTACTGTTTCAACCATAAACATTTTACATTTAAAATAAGAGTCATACTCATGCTTCAAATCGGAAATTTTTCAACCAAAAAAATATTTAAAATTTTTAACAGTATTTTAGGCAAAATAAAAAATAATTGCGTCCTTTTTTCTGGATTTATTGACTGCTTAAATTTAAGCTTCCGTATCCGAAATAATTTCAAGTTATTAATTTTCTACATCTGTTTGATTTCTATGACGTCATTTCCGTTTCTACAATAACATAGTTCCACCTCACGCCACCCCAGTGGCAGGACCCTGGTTTACGTCATAGACATTTTACTGTTTCAACCATAAATTTTTCAGCCATAAAATTTGGTGGTCAATGATTGGTGGATCCCATGTGAGCACATCGATGTCAGTGGATGTGCACATAGTAAATGATGGGAAATGTTCAACCCAGCAAGTCCATCTGCTGGCCTCCCCGCGGCGACCATCGGGCAATGCAGCTTTGGCTGTAGCTAATAGCAGTGGGCAAAAGGCGAACCTTCCGGCGCCTTAAAACCGGTCTTCTGGCTAAGGGAAGGAAATCCCTGACAGAAAAACCGGGTTGAGCCAACCTATAGAGCCATTGTGACTCAGGCCTCGGAAGCGCAGGGCTAATCACCCGGTCTTCTTAAATGAATAGATTACGGCACCATCAACGCAAAAGCCTCGGACGCTTAGGCCTGCTAATGGACGACCCAGCAACGAAAAGGACATGATACTCTCCAACAACTACTCTATGAATATAGGCGCATACAATGTGTGTACTATGCGTACCCCAGGAAAGGACCTACACGCCACTCGCATCATGCAAACCTATAAGCTTGATGTTTTAGGGCTGAGCGAGGTGCGTTGGTAAGGCGCCAGGAAAAAGTTGTTGGAGGGCGGATTCACAATTTTATATTCAGGTCAGAAGCAATACCATCGCCAAGGGGTGGCAGTATTGATGTCGGGGAGGGCAGACCGCTGCCTTGTCAAATGGGAATCCATCTCAGAACGACTAACACGAGCCACCTTCAGGACGACTGATAGCTCGGTAACTGTCTTTCAGTGCTATGCGCCTACCGAGGAAGCCGACACACAGGCAAAGGATACTTTCTATGACTCTCTCCACGCGGCCATCTCCACAATCCCCCGTAGAGACCGCGTGATCGTAATGGGGGACCCAATGCGAGAGTGGGAACGGATCCTTTGCTTGGCCCCACAGTGATAGGAAGGCATGGCCTCGGTGAAGCCAACGACAACGGTAAGAGACTCATCAAGTTTGCAACTATGAATGAGCTCGCCATTGGTGGTACAATCTTCCCCCACAGAGACATCCACAAATACACGTGGACTTCTCCTGATGGTTGCACAAAAGCACAAATTGACCACTTTCTCTACAGCGCGACTCACCGAAGGGAACTTCTCGATGTTCGAACCTATAGGGGTGCCGACATATACAGCGATCATGAGCTGCTTGTCGGCAAAATCCGTCTCAGACTCAGACTTACAGTACGGCCCCCGACTCGAAAGAGGATCGACATCGAGAGACTGCAATTTCCTCGAACTCGGCTGAATTTCGACGTCGCTGTGAGAAAGAACGTCACCAACTGTGTACATGACGGGGAAAACCCCCGACGCGACACCATTGAATCGGAATGGTCCAGCATCAAAGATGCAGTTGCGTTAGCCGCTCATGAGGTGCTAGGAGTCAGGAGGAGTGAGCAGCCAAAGTGGATGTCCGACGACACGTGGGGGGAAATTGAAGAAAGAGCGAGGCTTAAAGCACTGAGGGACAGTGAGACAGACCCAGACCGGATCAAGGACCGCCGGACAGACTATCGGTACCAATATAAGATAAGATAAGATAGTAAAAAAATCTGTGCGACTTGATAAACGCCGATTCATGGACAACCAGATTGAAGCAGCAGAGGCGGCAGCGCGCAGAAATGATACAAGAAAACTATTTAGAATCACGCGCGAAATTTGCGGTAGACGACCACCGACCTCCGGGCCCATCCGTAGTCCCAGCGGAGCAATAGAGTCAAGCGCGGAGCGTGTTAGAAAGATTTGGAGAGATCATTTCTGCGGGTTGCTAAACCGTTCTCCTCCCTCGGACCCCTTTGACATACCCAGCGAAGCCACACTTGTAGATATCCCCCGAGCGCCAAACATTCCCGACCATGCACCGACGCACGCTGAGATCACCTCAGCTGTGCAGCGGTTAAAGAATGGGAAGGTGCCGGGCGTGGACGGTATACATCCAGAGTTTCTCAAGTACGGCCTGGAGGCACTCTTGCAGCCCTTGCACCTACTTCTCAGTAAGGTGTGGGAGCAGGAGCGCTGTCCGAGGGACTGGGTAAACGGTGAGGTCATCACCATTCACAAAAAAGGTGACCCACTCTGCTGCGACAATTACCGGGGCATAACGCTGCTCAGCGTGCCTGACAAGGTTTTGGCGCAGATAGTCTTGGCGAGAATAAGGATTCCAGTAATGTGTATCCTCAGGGAAAACCAGGCCGGTTTCTTACCTGGCTGATCCTGTGCGGACCAGATTCATAATCTCAGATGCCTTCTCCAGAAAAGCAACGAATTCAACAGCTCGCTGACGTGTTGCTTCGTTGATTACTAGAAAGCCTTTGATAGTCCGCACCGGCCTTCCCTATGGGACATATTAAAACTGTACGGAATCCCAACCAAGATTATCGCCATCATCAAATGCATGCAAGAGGGCAGTGAATGCTGTGTCAGAATCGGCGACGTAACGACAGAATGGTTTGGGGTCTCAACCGGGATCAGACAGGGCTGTGTTCAGGCTCCGTTCCTCTTTATAATAATCTTCGACTTCATCCTGAGGAAGTCAATTCCACCCGACCGAGGCTTAACCGTTGCCCCCAATCTGAGGCTATGCGACCTCGAGTATGCTGACGACGCTGTAATATTTGACGAATCTGTCGAGGGTATTCAGGAAACAATGGACAGGCTGCAGAACAACTCGTATCGCATTGTTCACAAATTCAATGCGAGTAAAACCAATGTGCTCTGCAACAGTTTCTGTCCAGACCCAGACTACCCTCTGACGAGCGCGGGGCAAGACATCGAGAGATGGCAATCCGCGTAAAGAGCTCGCAATCCGATTAGGGATAGCTGGAGCAACTTTTAACTCAATGCGGAAAGTCTGGGACTCACGGTTGTACTCGGTCAGAACCAAGTGCCACTTATTCAACGCATGCATCCTGACAGTGTTGCTTTACGGTTGCGAGTCATGGCACCTCACCAAGGCACAGGGTAACCGTATACTGTGCTTTGAAAACAGATGTTTGCGGCGAATACTAGGGGTACGGTGGTTTGATTTTGTCAGGAACTCGGAGGTAAGAGAGCGGACGGACCAGCCTCTTATTACGTCCAAAATAAAAAAGCGACGATGGACCTGGCTTGGACACGTGCTGCGGATGCCCCAGGGGAGCCTGAATCCTGCTTGTCGTTTCTACCGACCAGGTGGATTCCGTCGCCCTGGAAGGCCGCTGATGACCATCCATAGGATGTATTCGGCGGAGCTACGGGACGCTGGGATGACCTGGGAGGAGGCGAGGAGGCTGGCGGGAGACAGAAAAACTTGGAAGAACTGCGTGATGGCCATATGCTCCGAATAGGGAGCGGATATGGTTAAAAAAAAAAAAAACATATTACATTTAAAAGAAGAGTCATACTCATGCTTCAAATCAGAAATTTTTCAATCAAAAAAATATTTAGAATTTTTGGACAGTATTTTAGGCAAAATAAAAAATAATTGCATCCTTTTTTCATGAATTTATTGACAGCTTAAATTTAAGCTTCCGTATCCGAATTTCTACATCTGTTTGATTTCCATGACGTCATTTCCATTTCTACAATAATATGGTTCCACCCCACCCCACCCCAGTGGTAGGACTCTGGGTCGGAGGTTTACATGGGCCACACTAGACCTTTTTTACTTTGGGCCGCATATGCATGTTGGCTAAATTACGCGGGCCGCAACATACTCATGACGAAAATAAAATTCATAGGGAAAAACGGTATTGGTCGAAACCCGTTGTTTACTATCTAAAACAAATCAGGCTTATGATAATTGCTGCCCTCAAAACGTCATCAAGGTGAGAATCGGTAAGTCGATTCCTGTATACGTTTTTCGCATTTCATTTGGCAATAGGATGATTCGCAAAGATAAGTTGATACGAATAACGTAAGCAGCAGTAAGGCACATCTTGTATTTCTCAGAGACTTTTTCCCTCTTTTCTTTTAATAGCTTTCAGATTAGTATCGTTCTCAAACTCGATAAATTCAACAAATAGCTTTGCATACTCATATCTCAATGCAGCTAAAATTGTGTTATAGTAGCTTTTTCTAGATGCAGGGATTTTCTATTAGCAAAAAAATTCTCGATACCGTAATTCCTGAAAATCTGTATCTAAAGATATTTCATAACTTAGATTGCATTTTTTTTTGTTTGGGGCTGCACACAAAGCTTGTGACACACCCTGGTTTTTGTTTAGTATAAGTGTCATTAATTTCCAGAACTGAAATCAGTCAGCGGTAAAAGCAATATTTCGCAGGACGGGTTCTTGTTGCCAGGCGTTTAATTGCCGTCTGGTGCTTCCGCTGGACGAGTCCATTTTTACGGAAAAAAAGGTAGCTCCGACGGTGCCGGGAGTTTTTATTTTAAGTATTTGTAAACAGTCGATTTCGAGCTGCCGAGTCGGACGAGCGAGGTCTCGTCGCGACGAAGGTGACGTGACGATGTGAACTGTTTGTTTTTTTTTTTTTTTTGATTTGCATTGGACTTTATTTAAATTCGTTGTGTCATTTGTATTATAACTTAAAGTAAATTCAGTTTCTAAGTAAATGTAAATGTAGAATCAATTTTATGTGTTAAGATTTATACATTTGTGTAATGTTAAACCACTGCATCTTGAATGGAAAATAAATAAGTTTTGAACCGGATCTGAAATTGTGTTTGTCTGAGATCAGCCCTTCCAGGACTCCGGATAACCAGCCGCTCGCCTGTCTTCGATCCGAGGTCTTCTCACTTGCTTGGATTAACTTTAAAAGAGTCTGCTTTGACTATGATTTTAGCGATGTTGCTCTACGCGTTGGATGGGCACACCAGAGTAATATACTATTATAGAGGCAGCACATCTGAAACTGTTCCGAGTTTAATTGGAATCTAAAGTCATAGAGTAATATACCATTGTAGAGAGACTACTCCAATACCATAGTGTTAAGAGTTTGTACCATGAAGTTGCAGAGTTTACATACCACGAAGTTCTTCAGTTTGGTTGGAATTGTTGCTAACTTCTACTTGGAATAATCGGATATAGATTTTTTTTAGTCAAACAATGACTTGAAAGATGCACTACCGATTTTTAAGGAAAGAAAAATGAGAGTAGGTGTTAAACAATACATTTCTTGACGAAAATTCTTCACATAACAATAAATACAGCAAATAATCAAACAACGTATAGACAAAAAAATATTTTCAGCTTAAATAATTGAATATGTAACCATATATTTGTTTACTTCCTTTATTAAGTAAAAGGTTATGGTTTTTATTACAATATATTCAATAAATTTAAATAAAGCTAATATTTCAACACAGTAAAGAGTATAAAAAGGTACCGTCAAATGGGGTTAGTTGTTAAACAAGTGAATATGCAACATATATTTGTTTTCCTCTTTTATTAAGTAAATGTTAATAAGGTAATGGTTTGTTTTACAGTAATTTAAAAAAAAATTATAAAGCTAATATTTCAACAGAAAAGGGTATTAAAAGGTAGTTACTAAGCAATATAATTTTAAAGAAAATAAAAGCTAAATAATGAATACATGGACTACATATATATTAAACAATATCGTTTCAATGCAGTGATGTGCTGCTAAAATTCTATCAACCGGTTTGCACCTTGATAAACATCAACCTTCATCTTTTGTAATTTTTTTTAAAATTAAAAATGAAAAATTTTTAATTAAAAAAAATTATCATACATTACAAAATTATTTATTTACATTACATAATTTAAACATGAGATAAATTCATTCCAAAAAGTGTTTTGATTTTCATTCGAAACTTTAACCGTGACGTTATTCGTCAATCATCTGTTTTGTGACGGTGACTTCTAAGCCATAGTTTAACGCAGTGTTCCGCCACCGGTGTGCCGCGAGACGATGCTAGGTGTGCCCCGACGCAAATGCTCTCAAAATGAAAAAAAAATATATATTTTAGAGAGGAACAACTTAAATCATTTAGTTGCTCCCCTTATATATGTCTCGTTGAATTTTTATTGGTCCATTGTTGTTTGGCGACACTCAGTAAAACGGGAAACGGTCATCGCTGGACTCTTCACACATAAATATGGGACTTTACTCGACCGATTAAAAAATATTAACAAAACATTCATAACTCCCCATAATTATGCTTAATTCGAACATCCAGCTCAAGGCGTCAGTTAGGTAATATTCGTAGTTTTAAGCAGGTATGTATAACTTAAAAAATATATTGCAGTCATAATTTTTGAGAGTTATGTGCCATGTCATAATATGAATGACTTCTAGCAACGAGCTTTTCGTGCTTTTCTTGTCTGGAGAAACCAATGAAGTACATACCTTGTTATTTTTTTGTAAATTGCTGGTAAGTAAGTTTTATGAATTTTAGAAAACGAGACATAACAGAAACAAACATTTTCGTGCACTGGACTATATTTTTTTAAATATATTGAGATCAAAACGAGTCCAGATTTTTGACTTCGTTCAGAGGTTTTTACTATTGTCGGTTGCGGTGCTACAGTTTTTTTTGGGAGTGTTTTGTGTAAAACCAATATGTACACTTTTAAGGTGTTAACTGTCAATTCTTGGTGGAAAGACATTATATTTTAAAAAATAAAACACAATTCATTTGTACTACTTCCACATATTTATAATGATCAGGACCGGTTTCGCTCATCACGAGCATTATCAACTGATACGATTACGATAATTAAAAAAAACAATCCGTATTTTAAGAACCAGCTCTCTGAACTAAAATTATTTTAGCAACCAGCTCGGCAGAGGTGGTGCGAACCCATAGCAGCACATCACTGTTTCAATGGAAGAATGTGCCATTTTGATTCTGATTTGAAGTGCATGGCCAGGCTAAATATTGACCAAATTCCACAATGCTAAAGCATAGAAGTGTTTCTGGCTCTAGAAATGGCCAAAATAATGATCTTGCTTATCACGAAACTGTGTAAGTACTGAATACAAATTAGCTAAAGGCACTAATATGGCATATTAGTGTAAGAAAAATAAACAAATGTACTTTTCGATGTGCCCAGACCTTAAAGAGACACATTCGCCATTTTGACATAACTCTCCAACACTATTTCCCATTTGTTTGTTTTGCGAAAGGGACACATAAGTAACTTAGGCTTTTAGACTTAAGAGGAATAAGGAGCTATGTTTCCCATTTGGCGAGAATCGTTAACCGTTACCCGTCGCTGAAATGTCATTAATCGTCGAAAAAAAAATATTTTTTTATAATTGCACTCTCAGAGTCTTTATTTACACAATTGCATTTTTATTTACATGGAAATAGTAAAGTTTTCAAGCCTGTCTAGCAAAGAAGTAACACTTTAAACTTTTAGGTGCTTTACGCCGTGACTATATTAGAGGTTATTGTAGGATATCGAGATTTGACGTGTAAGGAAATATTGTAAAAAAGGATTTTTTTACAAGTGATCGATGTGAAATTTGCAATTTATTGAATATAACGATTACAAAACCATTTGAAATGTACCAAAAAGCACATTATTTTCACTTTTTCTGATTGATATTTAAAGTAGAATTATACTGAATGTATTATGCGTATGGAGCATATATATATATATATATGTATATATGTACAGATCTATTATGCTTAGCAGTCGACATTAAATGACACCGCGAAATTTTGGGTATTTTTGTCTCCCTTCCGCATTATTAACATTTCTTCACAAAATCCTTTACAACCTTATGCCAAATTTAAGTCTTCCTTCAAAATTCTTTTAATGCAGTATTTTTTCACTGGACGTTTTATTATTTTTATCACATTACAAACCTCCCTTATTATTTTTAACTCTCTTAGGGCGAGACTTCATAATATGTGGAAAGCCTCCCACAGTAATTTAAAAAATCCTGCACATTCTTAAAAATCATGACCATGTCTAAAATATATGTTTTTGTCCCGCTCTTTATCCATGAGTACTCACATCAATCAGGGTGTAGAGTTATGTCACTGTGTTGCATTATGAATTAACAGAACTATTTAGAAAACTAAATAGCATTTTTTTGTCAAATCTAAAAACTACTTCACTTACCGAATCAACGGTGTGAAATTCAAAAAAGATGTTTACTTACCAATAATGAAATCATACTGCTTATTGACTAATGTCACTAAACTTTTTGGCTTCGGATTAACATACTGATAAAGGACACTTACAGCCACGACAAAAGAAAACCAGCTGATTAATTTTTTAAGTTTTGTCATGTATTTTTAATTTTTTTAAACGAGCTCTCTTCAAAAGGCTATCGTTCAAAATGATGACACAATGACTGACAGTTTCGTTTGTGCTTTCCGTAAGTGGATTGGATGCGTCGGCATCGATAGTATTTAGTAAAAGTATATTACGATATATAAGAACTACCTAAGTACCTACAGGAACTAAATCAATACTCTGTATTATATTATTTATAGCATTATTTGATATTGCGTTAACAAAGTTACCTACATAATGGAATAATGCCTGAAACTTTTAAGCCTACGACATCCATTAATAAATGACACTAAAAGTTAAATTTGGTCTGTATAATCGATATAAATTATGCAAAATTACATAATCGAAGACTAATAATAATAAATTGTAACTTCACTAAATATTTCGGAATTATCTCTAAATTCATTTTGCGATCATATATACTTTAAGATAGCGATTGAGAGTACTTGCGCATTTTTTTTTACATTTCCATGTATTTCAGTTCGGTAAGCTCCAGTTCATTCGTTTACTCGTATGCCTGAAGATGCCGAAAGCCAAAACCCGCGTCATTAGTGACGAAATACATAGAAATGTACAAAATTGTAGAAATCCAAAATTGTTTTATATACCCTCTTATTATTAATATATTTTTTTTCAAATCCTGTCCACTTACAACGTGGAGTATGTGAACTCTAAATATCCGAATATGTTAACAGTTACTGAACGAGAACTGGCTGTAAGTCAGTTGCTCAAACTCAAACAGGGCCGAAGGACGGGGTCCAGGAAGGAACTAGTATCAGGCTTCCAATTTGATCGGTGCGCATTCGCAATGCACTGAAGCGTCACTCCTGTTCGTGAAATCTGCGGAGAGTAGAGCAGTCTCGTAAAAAATAAATAAATAAATTTCTCTTGGTAAATTGTCAAATACAACCAGTCTACGTGATTTTAATTTGCGTATGTGATATGGTAGGGAAAACTTTATTTACGGGACTAGAAGTCAACGTGGTTAAATTTTGTACAAAAAAAAAGAATGAAGAAATCAATGACACATTTTGATTTTATTGACAAACTAATAATTCGTCAATATATATTAATACGTGTTAAATATACATAATTTTTCCCATGTCCACTCCCAACGTGGAGTATATGGACTCCTAATGGAGGTATCTCAACAGAATTTTCTATTCTCAACGGACTGCTTGTTACTCAGTTGCTCAACCTCTCTTTTTTCGAAGAGAATGTGATAGAAGAAAAGGGCTAAGACAGGACTAGTGGTAAGCTAATCGCTCTCGCTACGCCCCGTGAGGATCGGATGGGTGGGAGGGAGTTTAAGACGCCACAAACATCCAAACTACAAAGAAAAATCGATAAATCGAATGAAAGATTATGAAAACCGTCCGCACCGAGAATTGAAACCAAAACATCGATAACTGTAGCCAACGATGCCACCAACTGCACCACGGATGTAGTTGATAGCGCCGTTAAATATATATTAATATGTATTAATACTGTAAATATATTTAACATAAAAATTTTAAAAGATTCAGAAACTTCAAAAACACCGTGTATCCGTCGTGTATTCTGATCAACAAATATCCACCTTCTGGGACGGCTCATCCTTTGTTTAAAATTCATCTTCAAGATACTAAGCAATAAAAAAAAAGGAATATTGACCAATCATAAACAATTGTTGGTAACAATTTAACAAGGGTAGGTACCATGTTACTATTGGCAGTCCTCAACAAAAATCAATTAACAGGCAGATAACAGTTTTCGTCCTTGAACACACACTGCCAGCGGGTATTCATAAAGTGGTTGTATAAATTAAAACGGTAATAAAACGTCAAATATTTCAAAATTACGCCTTAAATAATAAAAATATATTCAAATTCACAATTTAGTACAGCTTAGTGATTTTTTGGCTTCAGTTAGTTGAATTTAATTAGTTTTTTAAAAAAATTAATCCCAAATAAGCTACATAATATTATGGTCACCATTGGGACTAAGCAGATTGTCTTAAAAATATTAGCTTCATTTGTTCAAAAATGCATTCCGTTTTCTGAAAAAATGAAAAAAAATTGGACCCCAGAGTAGACTATTAGTATTGAGTAAATCTCATAAGAGGGCAAAAGGTCCCGCCCCCACCCGGACCCGAGTCTCATATCACACTTGTTACCCGAACCTGACCCAAAGCCTAGATTTATTTATCCCAGTCCGAAAAAAGTCCGATTTTACATATTTTTCAATATAGAAATTCATTCACTTATACTTTCAAACAATATAAATATGTAATTGTTTCCATATTTCTAACGATACTCATAACACATGTGTAATAAATTATAAGTTGCCTTATGGAAATATTTTTCTGAAAATTAATTTCCTTACCCGGGCCGGCCCGATCCCGAATCTAAATTGCCTTTACCCGCCCGAACCCGACCCGTGCAGACCTCTATAAAAATCAATAAATTTTGTCGTATACACACAGTTATACAAAATACACCGCGAAAAACTATTTATACTTGATCGATGTTGACATTTTAAAGCATATAAAAGAAAATGTTATTTCATAATTATGTTCAGTTAACATGTATCGCTATCGAATATTGTGTATTTTAATGAAAAATGTGTACTGGCTTTTTGGTTTTCAAATTGTCAAAAATACCGGAGATGGCTACAAACTAGTAAAACAGCCAATAAAAATATACCCGATTTTTTTAACTTCCGCGATCTTCACTATTGAAATATACCGGTTTATAACAACTTATGAACGGTATTTATCGTCGAAATATAAACTGTATATTTGGATGACTTTAATATTTGATATTTTACGCGGGCTTAACACGGTTTTGTCTTTATTAACTGAAACTGTATTCAGCGAAATAGATAGATCTATAATATTCAATAACTTTTATACTATTGATAAACTTCTGAGTACGGATACGGATTATTATAATTTCGCAACACGTAACACGTCAATGATATTTTGTTTACACGTAATATTTACAGTGTGGCTTCACATTCACGATTTTTTTCTTTGGAAGAAAGGATTTGAACACCTTTTTATTAGTATCCAATCAATCTCAAGTGATCTAATTTTATTACGATACATGTTTTACACCTATGAGTGCCTCATTCGTTATCAGTTTTTAAATCTTCATCTTCAAGAGTTTAATGATTTTCGAAATGAGGACCTAGTGAATGTAGATTGCAGTAGAATTGGTGTGCTATATTTCCTTCCAAAACTAAAGAAAAACCGAAGAGTAAAAAAATTAAGTATGACCAAATTGAGCAAAGCATATTCCATTTTAGCTGATAATACTGCCATCATTACTAGAATATTCAATCCAGCTGTAAGTATAATAAAAAAAGAAAGCATTGTAATGTAAGATATCATTATAAAATTTTAATAATATGAGAACATGTGAAAACCATTTTACACTTATTGACTTTCGGTGGTCTAAAAATTTCAAAGCCAGAAAATACTTATTTGGTCAGTGTATATATATATATATATATAATATATATGTGTAAATACAAATTCATTTTATAAAAACACACATAATATAATATTTTTATTAGTTTCTTCCTTAGTTTTGATTTTTTTTTGAAAGTTTTTCAATATTTCTCAAATTTATGTAGTTGACTTAAATCGAACACACTAATCAAAATTTTCTGTTGTTAGTCTATTTCGCGATGTATTCTGGGCACATTTTATTGGAGAGAATGTTTTCTCACAAGAATATGTTTAATCAAATGCTGATAATAGAGTAATCGCAATTTTTTTAAGCATGAAGAATTTATGATGAAATAATGACCCAGCGTGATGAAATTGCATTCATGTGATCGTGTTCTGAGCTTTCAAGATGCTGGCGAGGACTTTTAAATTCATTAAGTGATAAAAATTCAAATGAATTCAATTTATCATAATTCCAGATTATTCATTCCAAGATATTCAAAATATTTAAGCTCAAGCTCGTTTAAATCTATCTCATCTGGTTTTATTCACATCTAAACATTTGAAAATACGTATTTAAATCCTCAAATCCTCAGAACTTCAGTTACTTACTTAAAATTAATTAGTGATAAAAATATTATTATTTATTCATTCAAACTTTTTTTAATTATTGGTATTTTCAATAAATAAATAATTTTATATAATTTAATACATCGACTGAGGGTGCTTGATGGAATTTCAATATCAAATTTGGATTATTGGGATTTTGTACACTTTCATGCATTTTGTCACCAACGACCCGGGTTTCGCCTTTCGGCATCTTCAGGCATTCGAGCACACGAATACTCGAAAGGCGAAACCCGGGTCGTTGATATGAAAATGTAGTTGGCATGCAATTTTTGCCATATTCTATTCTATGACGCAAACTTGGGGGATGCGGTTTTATTTCTTCACTGTGCCCAGAATGGACGCTCGCGACGTTTCTACGGGGCAAAATACATTCGCGGTCGAGATGTAGCCCATCGAAAGCTCGATTCACGATGGCTATCGCCGACGCAAGACCAATCTGACAGTTAGTACGCTACGCGTATCCGTTAATGGGTATAAAATGAGAAGACCCCGAATCGACGAAAGGCAAATGGCTCGTTATCGAACGTCCTGGAAGGGCTGTGATCTCAAACAAACACCATTTCAAATCCGGTTCAACACTTATTTATTTTCCATCGAAGATGCAGTGGTTTACATTACACAAAATATAATTCCTAACACATAAAATTGATTCTACATTTACATTTAATTAGCAACTGAATTTACTTTAAGTTATAATACAAATGACACGACAAACGATTTTAAATTAAGTCCAGCGCAAATCAAACACAAACAATTCACATCGTCACCTCCACCGCGACAAGGCCGCAACTCGCCCGGCTCGACAGATCGTAATCGACTGTGTACACATACAATTCAAAAAACTCCCTGCATCGTCGGAGCTACCCCTTTCCGTCAAAAATGGACTCGTCCAGTGGGCGTGCCCGGTGGCTATTGAACGGCTTGGCAACAAGAGTGGGCCGATTCTGCGAATTATTGTCGTTACCGCTGGGTGATTTCAGTTCTGGACACTAATGAAACTTATACAAAAACTAGGGTGTGTCAAAAGATGGTGTAATGTTGTACATTATAAATTGTATATTTATATATATGGAATAGGTTGGATTAAATATACCAACTAAAATTTGAATAATTGAATGTCCACGCAATGGCGATTTTGTGTTTGTTGCGGCGGCGCGGCTTAACCAATCAAGTCGTGCCGTGGTGGACAAGATGAACCAATAATGTCAGTTTCAAATTGAAGCATAATTAAGCCAGAATAGGAGCGAGGATTTTTAAAGATACTTCAGGTCTGGCGTTCAACCGCAGAGGTGATCCTCCAAGAACTACCCAACCGAGCAGCGCACTGATGGAAGTCATCCGATCCTGATGGACACCATCTCCATCAGTATCATATTAATATTGTTTTGTTATTTTTATTGTATTAACTTAAGCTATGGTCATCTCATATGTTGTGTATATTGCAACCTTTAAATGTAAAATCTTATTTTTTGTTAAACACGAGGTTACTCTAACTTTTTGTATTAGTTTGTGATAATTCATTTTTATTAAAATTTAATTTGTCACGATTCTTAGTATTTTATTAATTTAAAAATAATTTTCGTCGGAAAGTTTGTTTTCAGACTGGCGCCCATTCATATATATTTATAATTTTTTAAATACCCGTGTTCTTATAACTTTTTTTTATTTAGGGCATTTTTTGTCATGTAAACTTTATGATATCTCTGTTAATTGCATAAGGGTACATACATACCACGCCGCGAGATTATTGTCGTAATATCTTGCATATCGACGAGCTAGTAGTTTTTAAATTAATGATGATAGCTTACAGTGCGAAGTGTTGGTAAACCATTTTCCTTCCATTGTACTGTTTTGCTTCATCTTAATTATCTTTTTAAATTTTAACATAAAATCAATCGATCTATAATTTACGCGTTTCACTTTTTATTTTATTGACGACATTAAAATACCAGTCCTTTCACTTATCTATTTCTTTTTTCTCAACATGACATTTGGCGCCCAACGTGGGGTACAATTGGCTAGAAATTTAGTCAACGGCTGGCCAGCAAACGCATCACACCTACTTCACGGAAGAGAATCGCCTTAAGTGGTCTAAGGATCCGCCGTCTTGAGAAGTGACTTCGAGACACGCCCCGAGCGTCCGCCATTTTGTGTGCTTCGACGTTTTGTGCCCAGATAATTGCCCCGTCTCTGCTGCGAATATCAAAGTGTATCGTCTACAGCGAATCTCAACGTGTAAACTTCAGTACGTGTAACAGCCAGTGGCGTAACCATTCGCTGGGGTATTCGACGCCCGGTACTGAAGTTGGTCCGGGGAATAGTACTATCGTGTATACGTGTGCGATCCGACTACAGGCCAGGGCTTGTTACAAGGAGTAGTTGTCTCACCTCTCGGGTATTCAGTCCACCCGAAACCCGGTTTTGTAGTCGCGCCGTGCACGTGCTGTGAGTGTTTGCAAATTACGTAACAGTAAATTCAATAGCGAAGACGCGTAACAGCTCACAGATAAGGCGGAGACACTGGTTGCCTGGGCTGGACTCCCATCAAGATCCAGGCGCCGCAATTTCCCTCGCATAGTGGTCGAAGGACGTGTTTAATTTGTATTGCGTAATTTTTTTCTCACCTTACCGCTTAAATTCATTTGTGTTTTTGTTTTATTAATTGTGCGAATAAATGTATAGACCCCGGGTGGGCATACACGTAAAAGCCGAACGCGACTTTGTGAAAGAAGACCCTTGCTTCCATTTCCCCTCCCTATAGCACTATCTCCTTCTGAGGCAGAGGCAGTCTCTCTCTCGTGTAGAGGAGACTAAGGAGATTTTTTCATATAGTGAATAATTATGTATTTAGTGTATTCGAAAACAAGTATTAAGAAACGTTTAAATAAAAAAATAGTCGAGACGGCGTGGCCGTGAATAAATAAAATATTTACTTTTTTCTCGCGCATGCCTAAATTATAGATATACTTAGTGTATAAATTGTGATAATATATATACATACTTACCAATATTACGAATGCTTTCATTTTCAGATTATTATGATAAATATGACCGCTTTGGTGGCTAGCGTAATGATTGTCAATTTTTTCTTTTTGGAAATTCCTTTAACAAATGTAAGTTAATTTTTATATACATACCCTTGATAAATAACCTAATGTTTTAATACAATGAATAAAGTGTTTTTTTTTAATGCCCTAAAGTACTCAATGTCGTACCCACCACCACTCACTACGGCGTCACACTCTTACAGAGTGTATTCCGGAGCGTGACAACGTTATGCGTGTTTCAAAATGTTTGCCAGAAATGTCCGAGGAGAAATTCCTCAAGACTTGGCTGAATGCACTCTAGTGTACAGGAGGTTATGCTTAAAATAAGTGTTAAAAAAAAGAAAAGGAAAAACAAGGGATTTAATGTGTTAAGGAATTGCGTTCCAATCGCTTTCCATAGGACGCCGTAAACTCTTTAAATGCTTTGTAATTTGTCAGATATGCAACCAAGTCAGCATGACCGACGGGGCCGACAGATCTGACTGATAGTCGTATCGTCTTGAGCAATTTTTCCCGTTCGTTGTTCATGTCTGGACATTCCCAAAGGATGTGATCAGCATCCTGGATCATATTGCCACATTAACATAGTGGACTATCTACCAACCGGCCAGGCTGGAAGAGCTTGGCAGCGAAGTGACCATGGCCAGTTATGAATTGGCTGGTTCAGAAATCAGCAATCAAAACTTTGGTTATCTCCATTCGCCACTTTATTTACAAAATTTATAAGTATGCCTGCCTTTAGGAGAGTTATCCCATCGATTCTGCCATATCCACGTTGCAGCATCCATTGCTGCTCTACGAGATGCAATTTTATGAACATTAGGAATGTATGGATTTAGTCGAGGAGGAGGCAGTGAAGGAATCCCCCCCATCTCAGATTCGAAACCCTTATGTAGAATTACTGTTGCGCCTCTTACTTGAATATGTAGATCTAGCGGAAGTATACCAGCCAGGACTGGCAATGCATCTGTCGAAGTAGTTCTGTATACTTTGGTTAAGACTATCAACGCACTACGTTGGCCGCTTAGAAAAATTTTCTGGATAAACAGAAGGTCACATCGCTTGTACCATGTACTTGAGTCGTAGCCGGCAATTCCCATGTAAATGGATTCATAAGCGTTTTTAAGAGCACTAGCTCTCAGACCCCAGTAACTACCAGCTAAACGGGAGATTCGGTAGAAAGCAGTGGTAGCCTTGCTTACCGACTGCCAGATTTTGAAATGACTATAAGTATCCCTGTTTTCCAGCAGTCGGGAAAAATGCCACTGGTGAAGCATTGACATAGAAGTTTTGTTATTTCTGGCGCAGCGAGAGCCCAGGATCGTCTAACAAGAGTGTTATCGATACAATCTTGGCCTGGAGCTTTGCCAAATTTTAACGACTGGATGATTTTACCGATCTCCTCCTCAGAGGCCAGTGTTGAGTGGGTGGTATCAAGCGGAAGAGAAGCTAAAGCGCGGGCTTTTTTTAGATGCTCATTATCTGAGGATGAATCATCTTGAAGAATGAGCGCGTTCAGCAACACTTTTGCGGTTTCTGATTGGGTGCTGGTAAAACCATCTCCGTGAGGTCATTCGATACCGCAAACAATCTTATTCGGCCTGCAATCGAACTTCATTGCCCGATATCGGGGACCCCAAGGATTCCAGCCTCCCAGCGAAGAGACAAAGCTTCTCCAATGGTCCCTTTTGGGCTGAAGTATTGCATTTCGGTAACGGCATCTGTGCGTAGCTGTCAAGAGATCAATTGTGGCAGATGGGCTTTTGGTCCGGCTAGCATTTTGGAGTGATCTACTAGCTTTTTTAAGAACAGCCCTGAGGTCAGAGAGGGTCTGCGTTCACCAATAAAGGGTTCAGTATTTGCGACGGATTCAGTGGTAACGTTTTTTTGTGGAAATTCATTTTCAATATGTAATTTAAATTAACAACTAAAGGTTACGCCTAGTTACACAACCAGTGAAATAATAAAGTTACCAATTTTAAGTTGATAGTAGCCTATTAATAATTTACAAGTTTACAAGTAACAGAATTTACTATTATTCGTCAGGGTTGATTTTTTCTAATTAATTTTAATATGTATGTTTATTTATTTAATATTATATATGTTACGTCGAATGTGTGAAATTACTTGTTTCATGAAATGTGCAAAATCTTGCATGATTCATGAAATAGCCAAGCCCATTACCTCATTCAAGAATTAGGCAAATTATCTGCAAAGTGTGTGAATTCGGCAATTTTCCTGCCTAGTTCAAGCATTTAGCAAAATAGATAGTAGCGCTCCAGTAGTGGTTTTTGCAACTAAACTAAATGTCATTGATATACATATTTTATAAAAAGAGGAGAGAGGAGAGACTAGCGAGTAGACCCTCGAGTAAAGGAGAGAGTTTATGTCACTTCGCATGCTTTGAAACAGGGCTGAATCGAAAACCAATTTATCTACATATTTTTAAAAGTTTTTTTAACTGACAAATTTTCGTATTATCGAAACAATGTGCAAACACTTTATCAACACTTATTTTTTAATCAGTCATCATTATTTATTATTTATATTTATTTAAAACCATGATTACCAACGGAAATAAACGAACATTTATAATGAAAGTAATTTCCTTAGAGAAACGTCAAAAATTCTGGATCGCTTTGAACTCGGCGAGAAAGGCTTAGGAATTTCAAAGTAATGTAATTTATTCGTAAATTATGCCAGAGAGCTATTTCAAGACATTACTTTTCTATATTTCCCTATCAGAAATACTTCGTTTCAATAGTGAAAATAAATCGAAACATTAAAATTATAATGAAACACATTATAAATTATCACCTAATCTTAATAACCATTCTTCTAAATAACCATTTTTCAAAAAAAAAGCTAGTTAACATAGTTTTGCATCCAACTGACGATTTATCCCTGCTTATTAGAAAATAAAAATGGTCGAATACCTTTCTATTTCTTGCAATCGACATATCGAAAATATATCACTAAAAAAGAATCTGTTAAAGATACGTAAATAAGTAGGTTGATGAATTTGGTTCTGTTAGAACGCATGTCGAGAGCGAAAATATTACATACTGTCGATCAGATAATTTAATAGTGTTCAGCCACGGGGGGCTGGATACATTACAGTGAATTTCATTACGCCAGTGGTCGGCCGTCTAATGTCTAATTAAATATTGAGGTTATTCCATATTTTTACCTCAATACCCCTGTAAAATACTATATTACGTATGACAAAAGAACTTAACATGTAGAATTCAAGAAATATTAGATCAAACATGCCTTTTTAAGTTGACCACAGCGGCTATTTTTTTGTTAGCGATCTCCATACAACATGAATTTGTCAAAACTTGCGAAGTAAAAATGTGCTTTTTTAAATTGTGTATTGCATCATGTAGGTTAGTATAGTGCAGATATACATTGGCAAGTGGCAAGTGGCAAGTGGCAAGATAACCTACACGAATTTTAAAAATCAGTTTTTTTTAAATACATCCACTATTATTTAAGTTTCAAGATCAAAAGGCCGACTACTGGCGTCGGCTGATTTTAAGAACGAGCACCCTAGTAGCGTTCCGGTGGTGTCTTAACTGAACCAAATTCCATTGATAACATATAGATATATTATTAAAATATAGATAGTAGCGCTCGGGTGGTTTTTTTTTTGCAACTAAACCAAATGTCATTGATTATATAAAAATACATCAATCAATTACTGCAATGACGTTCATTTCCATTTGACAAGCCTAAAATATCGAGAACTATAATATTACGAACGTACGAATTTTTATTAAAAGTTATTTTCAAATCATTTAACACCACATTCAGTAACAGTTACATGTCCAATCAATGACACCACTTAAACCCGTGACTGTTCCGCATCCTAATAGTAATCTTAATAAATCAAGCTTAATTTGATTTTATTTTTTTAATAATTACACTCTCAGAGTATTTGTTTACACTATTGCACTTTTATTTAAATGGAAATAGTAAAGTTTTCAAGCCTATCTAGCAAAGAGTTGACACCTGTTTTTCAGAAATGCCTTTATTTGGTTTACGCCATGACTAGATTAGGGTTTATTATAGGTAATCGACATTTGATGTCTAAGACAAAATCGTACACCAAAGTATTTTTAAGAAAGTAATCGTTATGGAATTTGTAATTTATTAAATATAACGATTCTATAAAGATTTTTGAAATGTACCAAATAGTTCGTTTTCCCTGCACTTTTTCTGACTGATATTCAAAGTAGAATTATATTGAACAAATTTTAAAAAAGAATAACAAGACTCGACACCACACTCGTTATTTCTTTAGATTATATTTAAATAGTGAATGGGTGCTATTGTAAATAATATTTTGTAAAATTATATCTATATAATGTTCGATACGTGGCATTGCCATATGAACCTCATAATTAATTTTATATAATAAACCGTGAGGCGGAATCTGTCAAAGGGAAAGAGCTTATATATGCTTATGCTTCTCAAGCGCTGCTTCCCAAAGTTTAGATGTAATATTATATTTTAGGTTTTATATTTTTTACACGAATCACTAGCCAAATTGACATAGAAGACATTTTTTAAATATTGATATTATAATTTGTGAACTGACAATTACATTTGACAAGTTTTAGTGGGTCGGAAAATCTTGAAAATATAATCCATTTCAATGTTTTAACAGAGTTTTTGTTTCTATTATAACAGGTTATAATATTTATAATGTAAATATTATTTAATGATACAATCCATACTATCGGGTGATTAAATATGTTTGCATTTTAAGGCCACGTCCTGTAATATGAAAATTTACCACTTATATATGAGCAAAACTATTTTATATTGATTGCTTATTTGTGTTTTTTCTGTACAGTTTGGGGACCATTACCATACATGTCGATGACAATGTATAAATTTATTTTTGATATCTAGAGCCGATACGCGAAAAAATAAATATAATATTTTTAAATTAATTCTAATTATAAGTTAGATTTGAATAGCAACTTTTTATGACAATATGTTCAAACAAAGAATTTGGTATAATTTAAGACATCGACTGAGGGTGCTTGATGGAATTTCATAATCAAATTTGGATTATTGAGATTTTGTACACTTCCATGTATTTTGTCACTAACGACCCGGGTTTCGCCTTTCGGCATCTAAAGGCATTCGAGCACGACACTGTTTACTGTCTCTCAGTTCGAGTCCATTCGTGTGCTCGAATGCCTGAAGATGCCGAAAGGCGAAACCCGGGTCGTTAGTGACAAAATACATGGAAGTGTACAAAATCTCAATAATCCAAAAGAATTTGGTGATTTTTTAAAGTATATTTTGGTTTTTCATGCATATAATTTTATACATTACTCATATATTATTTTTATAAATCAAATATTCTTAATACTGTAACGAAAACATTGCATCAAATTAAGAAACCCTCATTTATTTGTGTCTAATTTTATTGCATTCTGCTTTGCTTCAGATAGGTTGTTTACAGTTTAAGTTTCAAAAAGTATCATTTTTCACGAGAGAAAAATGTGTCAATGTTAATTAAATAAATAACCAAAACAATCTATTATTGCCAAAAAGACATGTTTCATCACTCTCTGATAAAATAAATCATAAAAAATTCAAGAAACAATAACAAAAAATAACATTGTTTTAGCGGCTTATGGCATATGTTTCAATGGTATTCTGGATGATCCATTACATAGAAGTAACAGTTGGACCAGCATTTATCGGAGAGGCCTTACTAAATGAATCAATGTGGACGAGAGCTCTGGTTGGAAAGCTTAATTTATTACCAGTACTGAGTAAGTACATTTTGTATCTTCAATTTAGACTACAGAGTTTGTAGCTCCCAAAATACCCAATGTCATCTAAGACAGAAACGACGAGAGACACAAGGTCGCGAGAGGCAAGCAACGCTTCACTTGCTCTCTAGCACACAGGCACCGCCACAATTGGCTGCAGGTCTAGCTGAGTTCAGATTCAGAATAATAACCCAGTCTCGTTCGATCGTATTTACTTTATGGTTGCAATCTAGGCTTAACACAGTTTTATACACGTTCAAAGTTTTATACAAATTATTATACTCAAACATTTACAGCGGATCACAATTATTCAATTATACTCCAAATAGTTTCTACTTTACATGATTTACAAATTACAGAGTCAATTACTTTCAAACTTTGTATAACTTTGCAATGGTTGCTCGACAAAATCCCCCCCCCGCCCGACCCTTAAGACAATGACTCGACTTCCCGCCGTCCAACGGCCATGTCCTGTCTCGTCGATAACCGTCGACTCAACTGACTCTAAATTCTATAATACATTTTTATTACCAGCCTCCCCCAATGGTGGAAGGAGAGAACTACAGGTGAGCTGTAAAACAATTGACAATCGCCATTTTTATATTTAAAGACGTCATAACGTGCCAATATTTAAACGTCAAAAGTACTTTGTTTGCGACACTGTTTTGAAGAGGTAATAAATATTTGATTCAGGTGCAGGTCAGAAACATATATATATAATAAATAGTGTGATAGAGTTAAAGATAAATCATTTAGACATTCTTGTCTAAGCAAAACTATTATTTTAAAAAATTTAAAGATAAAAAATTAATAACAATACCGAAATGTGTAATGAAAACTTTTAAGAGCTAGAAAATCAAAAAAAACCAAAAAAAATGTTAAGCTTTTATTTTTCCTTAAGGGTCGGATTCGTGGTTGAGTGGTCTACGTCGTTGGTTTCGGTTGCGGTGTTCATGGGTTCAAATCCCAGTACGGACAGTTTCATTTTTATTAATCTATTTATTGATTTCTGTTGGAAGGCATGGATGTTTATGATGTCTTAATTAAATTTCTTCTCATCCATGCGAACCTTAAAACGGGAAGTAGCGAGACTGATAAGCTAACCACTAGTCCTGTCCTATTCATATCCTTATATCCATGATCTTGTCAAAAAAAACGAGAGGTTGACCATGTGAGTAACAAGCAGTTCTCGTAGAAAAACTCCTTATGAGATATCTTCATTGAGAGGCCATATGCTCCATATTGGGAGTAGACATAATGTACAAAAAAAATCTTATTTATATTGAGTGAGTAAAGTGAGATTAAGAAAAATCTAGCACTATAATAAAGTCGAACACTGGAATCAAGGATACCAATAAATTATATGAAAAACGAAATATTATCACTAAAATTCGTCGCCATATTTCAAATATGCTGTATGGATTGTTCTAAGAAATTCCTTTTGTCATAAAATGGTGGCTCTTTCATGCAGATATTATATTGGTATTTTGCGTAAATCATCGGTTTCCCAAAATATTGCTAATTCTTATTCAATATTTTAGAATTAGATTATTTTTCAAAATAATTGCAAAATTTTCACTGCAGATCATTTTTTAAAATATGATTGACACGAAAATAATAATATCTTAGTTCCTGTAAATGTAAAAGTATTACTTTTTAGATCTAGGATGTATGTTAGAATTAATATTTAAATAAGGGATTGAAACCAGAAAGAAGTATGCAAAAAAAAAAACCCCTAATATTAATACTTAAATATATATTTTTTAATAGAATCCAAAAATATTTAAATTTTTGCTAATCACTAAGCAAATCATACCTTACGATAAATTTCCAAGCAACTCAAAATTACGATGCGCTCGTCGTGACGTCACATATTTTCCGTAGCAACGATGCAGCTCACCTTAGTTCTCTCTTTGCACCATGGCCTCCCTCATGATTTTATCGATTTCTTACGAATCAGACCGATCGCCGGTACTGATGCATTCAAGCTGAACGTTGCTTGACCAAAACCGGTTTTTGAAATGCACGCTTGCTGACATTAATTAGGGTAAGGTAAATATTTTTGCTTGAACAGAATACCGAAAAATTTGAAATGTAGCATTTTATCGTTAAAGTAAAAGAGGATGATCACTTAAAACTCTTAAAAACTACTGCTAATCATAACTAAATTTTCTCAATGCTCTGTTAGAAATATCACATATTATGATTTTTGCTATAATGGGAATGGTAGTGGTCGGTTTTGAACTTCTTGAAGACTAATGTCCGCCTTTCAAGTTCGGTGCCGTGTCACATTCTAAAATTCGGCAAAAAAACGAAAACTTTAATGTGTAAAAAACATTTCCGAGAAATTCTTTTATAAAAAATATCTAATTATTATATGGCGTTGATTCATTTAAATTTGTTTTAATCTTTCACGGAATAATAATAATATTTGAAACTAATATACAATAAAACAAGTCGATCAAAAAAATCAGTCGCTTATGCAGGATTTTTTTTCTGACAGGGCGAAGACAACGACGTCAATTGATAGGCTTATCGCGAACAGCTGAACGTTTCTACGCTCAAACATCTCATGGCCTGCCAATCAACATGTCGACAATTTACACTTTGACCGCCATTGCAGCATCATACGCTACTATAATGTATCAAATTAACAATAAATAATTTTTATTTTTCATTATCTTTCTTTCTCAACCATTTTATATCAACACACCCTACGTATAAGCGCGTATGTGCTACTTACATGTGACACACTCTGGTTTTTTTTTGTTAAGTTTACGTTTTATTAGAGTCCATAACTGAGAACGCACCGCGTTAACGACAATGATTCGTAGAAGTCGATCCGACTCTTGCCGGCGGGCACGTTCGCCGGATAAATCCATTTTTGACAGAAAGGGGTGGCTCCGACGGTGCGGGAGTCCAATTTTTGAATTTTGGAGAGAGTCGTTTGTCAGCCTTCAAGCCGGGATAGCCACCGGCCCCCGTGGCCGGCACCGTTGACGTTGTGGATTGTTTTGAAATTAGACTTAATTTAAAATCGTTTGTCGTGTCACTTGCATTATTACTTAAAAGTAAATTCATGTGTTAGTAAATGTAAATGTAGATTCAATTTTATGTGTTAGGAATTATATTTTTGTGTATTTTAAACCACTCCATCTTCGATTAAAAATAAATAAGAGTTGAACCGGATTTGAAATGGTGTTTGTTTGAGATCCCGACCTTCCAGCACGTCGATAACCGACCATTCGCCTCTCTTCAATTCGGGTTTTCTCACATGATTATACGTATTTCGCATTTTCGTTTTCTACGCACTCAGTTCTATAGGTAGGCATCAAATAACATTGGGAAAGGACCTACTTCACCGTTTTTTCGTAAAGTATAATCTTTTAACTAGCCACTTATACTAAAAATCTTTACCTTAAATCCGTAGTACGATGTTGTATCTATGATATATCAAAAACTATAAACTTTTGAGCAAAAATTTTTATAAAATAAGAAACTTTTTTTCTTAAGTATAACTCCTGAACTGCCACTTATTTTAAAAAAGAGCCCCCGGCTAAATTTTTGAAAAGGGTAGCTCCAACTTTGCACGGAGTTTTTAGACAGTCGATTACGATCCGCCGAGCGAGACGAGCTGCGGTCTCGTGGCAGCGGAGTGACATGTGAACTGTTTTTGTGTTTTGATTTGCGTTGGATTTAATTTAAATAACTAAAGTAAATTCAGTTGCTAAGTTAAATGTAAATGTAGAATCAATTTTATGTGTTAAGATTTATATATTTGTGTAATGTTAAACCACTGCATCTTGAATGGAAAATAAATAAGTTTTTAACCGGATCTGAAATGGTGTTTGTCTGAGATCAGCCCTTTCAGATTAAAAATAATAGTACTGTGCCAATTTTAAAGAAGATAGATGCAGCCGTTACTTTGCAACTGGGTTTTGAATCTACGAAACGCTCCCTTGTAAAATATCATGTTTGCAGATACGAGATTATGCGTAGGGAGTGTCGATATGTCCTCCTTGAACAGCTTGGCTACAATCAAGAAGCAAACTACACGTAGCCCCACCGTGGATCACGAGGGATACGTTTGAGTAAAGGGTTTTTTTAACGATTTTCACCAGTGATGTGCAGTCGGAGTCGTGGAATCGCGCTGCTTTGGCCGGAGTCAGAGTTGTAAAAAACGAGCGACTCCAACTTCTTCTTTCTTTAAAGTGCATTTTTTCATTTCCATGTGTATTAATGTACCTACTTGTTTCATTTTTATTTATGCCTATAATTCTTGTTGTGATATAAACATATATATTATATGTACAAGACTTAAATTAAATGCATTTTGTTTAGATCATATTCACTTTCATAAAAATAGTTTTCACTTATAACAAAAACATTCCACAAAAAACTTCTTTCACTAAAAATAAAATGATCCCACATAATAAAATATATAATAACGTTGAAGAAATATATTACACCTACGAAAAAATATTTTCACATAGATAAAATAGTTTTCACTCATTATAAATACTCAAACTTTGAAATTGATGGTTGCACGAAGATGTAATGAAATGAAAATACTTGTTGCAGCTCAGTCCTATATTAGGCCACCTATATTGTCTTTACTCCACGCATTAGAATACATTACAAAAACATAAACCAAACCAACCCTAACATAACCTACTACAACTTAACTCACTTAACCCACTGTTAAAAGAATCTGTTACTAAGTGGAAACTATTAAAATTAAAGTTTGAGTACACTAAGTTAATACTATCTAATCCAAAATGCAAACAATCGAAATGAATGTTCAAGTGTACCAAGTGAAAACTGTCTAACACAAAGTGCAATTATTTATAACCCTATGTATAATATGAAAAAATCGTCTATTTGCCGGATTGCTTGGTTGGTGTTTAATTCGAAGACCAATCTATATAATTATATAAAATGAATGTTTGTTTGTTTGTCCCGTATGCTTTCCTATACCATTCATTCGATTTCTATGAAACTATGGTAAATTGTTGGGCGCACAACCGTGAAGGTTTCTGAAAAAAAAAATCTAAAATCTGAAAAAAAAATTAAATCTGCATCAAAGAATCAAATACGTACAAACAGTGACATCTTGGAAAAATCTTCTGATTTATTCGTGTTACGCACCAGACGAACAAAAAATATTGTGTATCAAAAATCCACGGGTCTTTACTCGACCCTCTATTTGGGCTGAGTTTCAGATTCAAATTCGGACTCTAACCGGGTAAGGTATTTTCAGAAATTTCAGAAAATTATTTCGGACTATATTCGGGTCATAAGTCTGCCATAAGTCAATACTATCCATAACTTAAATAATTTATTCCACATCTGTTATGAATATCGTTGGAAATATGGAAACCATAACATATATTGTTTGAAAAGTATAAATGAATCACTATATTAAAAAAAACGTGTTTTTTTGGGCTGAGAAAAATAAATCTGGAGTTCAGGTAGCTAATGTGATATTGAAACTCAGGTTCGGGCCGGGCCGAGTCTGAAGATGATGGGCTCGGACCGGGCAATTTTATGAAATTTCACCCCGTGCAGACCTCTAATGGACGTTCATATGCCGAGTTGCGTTGGGAATCTTTGAAATGCACTCCTGTAAATTCTCATGTTTGCAGATACGGGACTATACGTAGGCATGTCGTCAAATGGTGTTCGATGCCCAGTACTGATGTTCACCTGTCAAGGGATTGTTTTGTAAATGTTTCTGTTACCTGTGTATTTATGTGATTTGGTTACTGACTAGTGCTCGTAGACGGCCAGTGACTTCCCCACTCTGGCGGGTCATTCAGTTTACCTGAGCCTGGTCTGGTAGTCGAACCGTGCAAAGTGTTTTGTGTGTATACTTGATTGCGCAATAGCTCAATTATTTGGCTAGGCTGCTTATTGGCCCACACACAAGTCGAAAGACACTCATTGTCTAGGCTGGACTACTCTCAGGATCCAGGCCTATATAGCCCCATCACTTCGCCGCATATTCAAGGGCCTTGTTACAGGAATTGCGCAATTGATTCGTGTGTGTAGTCTTATATCTTAAACTTGTTTATATTGCTACTTTGTGAGTGAATAAATGTGTAGGCTTCGAGTTAAGCCTACGTACAAACCAAACGCGATTTTGTGATAAGAGACCTTAGCTTCCATATCCCCTCCCTATAGCTCTATCTTCTTATGAGGTAGAGGCTGTTTCTCTCGCATCAAGATGAAACTAGCAAGGTCGTCTCAAACTGTATACTATAAGAAATAGCGGAAACAAAATACTGAATACTAAACAATGGAAGAAATCTGGGCTGTTAATGACCAATAAACAAGGCCGACCTTCTCTCCTACGACACATTCGGCAATTACCTCAACTATATTGGGTCGTTAAACCAGTGCTATGCAACCTTTTCTCACACACAGCACACCTAAGCACTCATTAATATTTCGCAGCACACCACTAGCCAAAACATGTAAATTTCATAAATAAAATATTCAATTTATTAATTTGTTTTTATATGATGAATTTGAAATAGTAGCTAATATATTTTTAATAAAAGCCACTGACAAACTACTGAAAAATTATCCTAGTCGTAGCCCGCTTTGCCAATTCTTGAGCTTCTGAAATCAGTTTTATTTGTCTGAGCGTATATCGTCACTATTCTAGAACACACTAAATCGAAAAAAATTACATATTGAGTTAGTTATACCAAAATATTTCTTATTTCAAGCTTTAGCGTATCGAAGAACATTACTTAAAAACAGTTTTGTACAAACTAAATTAAAAAATATATATAATTTCAAACATTTAAAAAAATTCCGAGTCCAATTACTCAAAACTAGTATTTTTCAGTTAGTGTCTTCTTTCAGAACAACTACGACGTATTTTAATTTATAACAGTGTTCCCCAACCGATGGTCTGCTGCCCCGTACCGGGTCGCAGAGACTCTCCGCCAGGCCGCAAATAGTATGCCAAATTTCAAGAAATTCGCCATGCAAAAATATTGGTGGACGGAAAAAACCGTACAGGAAAAAAGCGAAAATGGAAGATGAATATCCATCTTTAAGCTGCAAAGCTATAAATTTATTAATGTCATTTTCAACAACCTATACAAGTGAAAAAGCATTTTCATCCATGTCCTCAATAAAATCGAAACAAATGAATAGACTGGATGTGAATGCAGCACTTCGTCTGTCAGAGACAGCACTGCAGCCAAGAACATCCAATATATTAGCAAATATGCAACAGCAGGTTTGTTGAAAAAAACCCCGATCGTTGTTGTTAAATATTAATTGTATCATACTATTATATGTATATTTGTTAGTTATAGTTATGTTATATATCATAGTATAAGATTAAAAAAATAGAATATAAAAACCATTTTTATTTCAGTATTAGTGGTCCGCGAACATTTTTTCCTTTTTTTACCGGTCCTCAGGTGTAAAAAGGATGAGAACACTGTTCTATGTAATTATGGTCTGGAGTGACCAGGTGAAGGACGCCACAGGCCTCCCCTTACCAATACCTTACCAAAGCAGCGGAGTCCAGGAGAGAGTGGCGAAGGATCGTCAAGGGAAACGGAGTTTTTGCGATAATTTTTTATGAAGAATAAATAGAATTTCTTGAAAAACAAACTATATTTTTACAATCCTGACAAATTTTATGTTTAATATTAATAATTTTTATAAAGCCGCTGGACGTAACCATAACTAACATATATACATATGAAATTCTTGGAAATATATTAAGGTAGGGTTTTGCATCTGGGTTAACTACCCAAGAGCAAATATTTCCGTTCTCTGTATCTGAAAAGATTTATGACTGTCGATTCTAAGAAAACCAGCAACCATCGTGTCGCATCATTCTACCAATTATTATTATTGAACAATAACTATAAATACAGGTAAACGTGCAGGCGAAAAAAATCCTAAATATTTTCAATATTTTGGCATGGAGAATTTCTTGAAATTTCAACAAATTGCAAATTCCGTCCCCACTATTTCTTAAAAATACTTGTCTTACGATTTTGTCTCAGAGAATCCCGATAAACTACAATAAATCCTAATCTAGTCACGGCGTAAAGCAAATAAAAGCATTTCTGAAAAACAGGCTTGAAAACTTTACTATCTCTATTTAAATAAAAGTGCAATAGTGTAAACAAATACTTTGAGAATGCAATTACTAAAAGAAAAAAATATTTCATCGTTTCATATTTTTTAGGCGACGGAAAACGATTAACGGTTTTCGCGAAATGAGAAAAAAACCTGCTTATTCATCTTAATATAATTAAACCATTATTATCATTAAATTTGGATTATTGAGATTTTGTACACTTCCATGTATTTTGTCACTAACGACCCGGGTTTCGCCTTTCGGCATCTTCAGGCATGCTCAGTTCGAGTCCATTCGTGTGCTCGAATGCCTGAAGATGCCGAAAGGCGAAAACCCGTGACAAAATACATGGAAGTGTACAAAATCTCAATAATGCAAATTTAATATTGAAATTCCATCAAGCACCCTCAGTCGATGTCTTAAATTATACATTATTATCATACTACAGATTTCTAATAAAATTTCTCTGTTAAGTCCAAAAGTTTTAGTTACTTATGTGTCTCTTTCATGAAACAAACAAATGGGAAATAGTGTTGGAGAATGGTGCCAAAATGTACAGGTGTACTTTCAAAAAGGATTTTGATTCAATGAATGATAAATACATATTGTTTTCGCTGTTATTTCATCAAACAGGTATTAAATAATGTAACCAACTAAAAATATTATAGTTAATATTTTACTAAACATAAAATAATACACGTTTACAAAAAATGCCAATTCTGCCAGTGGGTTGGTCCCCAAATCCAGTGATCAGCCTTTCGTTGCCCAGTGGTCGGCCGTCACTATGAAACTTCAGGAATATCACGAGCGAATTTACGGAGATTAGACAGAATAATAAAAAATATAATGATGCAAAGCATGCCAATATAAAGTATACTATATTATAGAAAATTGTACAAATAATCATTAAAATAAGACTTAATTTCATTGCATGGAATGGAGGTCTCCATGGGTTTGAGCGTTCCATTTCAGAGACGAAATTTCTCTAATGATCTCTCTTGGCTTTATTGATGGCTTTATTGAATGCGTAGCGTGCTTTCTTATGTGAAATAATGAGGGGGTGGTCTTCGGATGTAAGTTCGTTGGCTCGGCCATGGGTTTTTTGGAGCTTCCGTCTGCTTGCCTAAAACTGTGTTGTAGCATAGTTAATTTGGGTTTCCACCATAGCGCAAGGTTTTGTGGTCGATGAGATAAGTGTCCTAGTTTTTCTTCTGCTTTTTGGGTTATGTTAGCCATCAGTTGAAAAACAACATGGTGTTGATCATCAACTGGAACCCTTGCAGAATGATCTAGTTTGTGGATCATAGCTCTTTTGAATTCATCTCAGGTTGCTTATCTCGTATTAAAACGTGTGCAGGGGTTGCCGCTCTCAGGTGAGTATATGCCATATTTAAATGAGATAAGAGGAATTCGTGTGGACTTTCCAATCCAAGATGCGGGAGATAATATCTGCGGGTTAAAGTGTGATATCGAGGTGAGATGAGCCATTGGAACGCGCAAAGGTGAGTGGGCTGTTAGGGTCGTTGGCAACCGACAGATCACGCCTGGCGATCAGTTCCCCCACTTCTGGACAGCCTCGTCTTAGTGATTCCTCAGGGGCCCAAAGGAACGACTGCGCGTTTACATCTGCACCAATTATAAATTGACTGCCGGGACAGCTATGAATAATATGGTCGATTTCAGCCACGAAGACTTCGGTTGGGAGACCGTATTGAAAATAAGACGAGATCACGATGATGGACTTACCTACTACATCCGTGAACTCAGCCACCGTCGTTCGCTCACTGGAGAGATGTGATAGGTTTAAAATGATCAGATCAGCATTCGATTCGAAGATGCATGATTTAGACTTAGAGTCCTTTTGCACGAGACGCCCCCAATAAATCCCCGTTTGGCCCTCCAAGAATATGGCTCCTGTACAAGCACCACATTGATGCCCTTGGCCTGTATTATTTCCCCTAATTCCGCAGTAGTAGCCTCGCCTTTCCCTACATTTAATTGTCCGTAAAGAGTCATTGTGACATATAGTCCGTCTGGCTTCTTTCCTTAAGTGCGGCGTACTGTCGCGTGGGGCAGTCCGCGCTATTAACGGAGTGGTCATGTGACTTCTTATGCTTAGAGCATGCCACGCACTTGGGTTGGTTGTCTTTTTTGGTCAATCGTCCCTATCATGCCCAGTTTCGGAACAGTGACCGCAGGCTCTTTCATTGGAACTGCACGCCTTAGCCATATGTCCATATAGGTGGCAGTTGGTGCACTTTAATACCCCACTAAAGTCCTTGACTGGGTATGACTCCCTATCCATGTACAGTCTTTCGTCGTTAATAAATGCAGACGGCACAGCTGCCGGAACTGTCACTATGAAGTGGCACTTTCCGGTACGTGATCCCGCTTTTTGGCTTAGCCGAACCGATTTGTAAACTTTGGTTGTGAAGCCTGTGGCTTCCTTTGGGAAGCTTTCAATTCCACCACGTATTTCCTCTTCCGTGGTGCTCGTGGGAACATTGAATATTATTACCTTAGGCAGTCTTTTGTCTGCAAGTTGAGTCTTTAGGTCCGCTTCTTTTATTCCAGGGGCTTCAAGAAGTTTTCTTGCCTCATTTTCGGTCCTGAGATGCACGATCACCCCACCGCCTCTCACCATTTTGACTCCTGTAATCTGTACGCCTAGTAAAGTGGGAGTGGTGGAATTTTTCACTGTCACTTTCGTGGCAACTGACTCTTTCCCTTCTTCTGTCGGGAAAAACAAAACGCCAGGTCAGGCTGCGCTCGGCTGAGGCATTGCCGACCAGCTGTGTTTTGTAGTTGCCAGACTCCTTCCTGTGTGCTTGCTCACAACTGTGCTCCAGCTGTTTTGCACAGGGAGGCGGCTGAGGAGGGGCCACTTCTTTAAATTTCTCCAGACTTGATGTGTTTTGTAGTTGCCAGACCCCTGCCTGTGCGCTTGCTCGCAACTGTGCTCCAGCTGCTTTGTACAGGGGGTGGCTGAGGAGGGGCCACTTCTTTCCAGACTTGATGTGATACCTTGATTTTGTTAAATATTAGTGGCGTTTATAATGGCCATTCTCGCCATAAACTACTGCATCTCATAGTGCATCGTAATGATGCGCTCCATGAGAGTCCCTGGTAATTTAGCGCTCCCAGAAAGTTCTGAAAGCACTGCAGCGAAGCACCGAGAACGACTTGACACCAAAGCTTCAATTTGATCCTTCGGTGGTGGCATTTCTGAAATCCATTTTGTTGGGGAAGAAACTAATTTGATTTCCTCACATGCCATTTTCTTCGAAGTAGAAAGACTACGTCGAGGCGTGGGAATAGGGCTCGCCATAACGATGGCGAGCTGTGGCCAGCTAAAAGATAATGTCTAAAAACACATAGAAATAAAGCACAACAAAAATCGAAACTAAAAAAAAAATAGAATGATAAATGCTATAAGTCTTTATAAATCTAAAATGATTAAAATAAAGTTAAAATTTAAAAAAAGAAAAAGGTTGGGAATAGATGGTGGAATGGAAAAAAACCTGAACAGTCTATAGGACATCTGGCAAGCAATATGTTGACCGCCGACGCGAAGGATGTGAGACGTGTCTATGCAGGTACCTTGCAACACGCCGTTCTTCTATGTTCTGATCACTGGGAGTTGTATAGTCGATATTATATTATATACTAGTGAGTACCCGGCATGCGTTGCAATGCCACTCAAAGAAAGAAAGGGTTTGTGTTTTAATTCTGTTTATTGAACTGCTTTTGTATTAGAGGTCTGCACAGGCCGAAATTTCATAGACTTACCCGGTTCGAGCCCATCATCTTCAGGTCTGGCCCGACCCGAACCCGAGTTTCAATATCACACTTGTTATAACACAATATTTTTGTTTTTCGTCTGGTGCGTACACGAATAAATCAGAAGGTTTTTTCCTAGATTTCGCTTTATGTACGTATTTGATTCTTTTTTTCAAATTTAGATTTTCAATTTTTTTTCTTCAGAACCCTTCACGGGTGTGTGCACAACAACTCACCGAATTTTCATCGAAATCGTATGAATGGTAAAGGAACGCGTAAAGGACAAACAAACATTTGTTTTTATATAATATTTCCCGGCATGATCACAATAATTCCTTCCTGAAAGTTTCGTCGGGATCGGTTGAGTAGTGTATGAGCCTATAAGATCCGGACAAACCAACAAACCAACAAACAGACATTCATTTATATATATATATAGAAGATTATCAACGTACCAATGCATAAATTCACTGATTCTGTAATACCACGGAATTCCCCGAGGGGAATATACCGAGCACAAAAAACCTTCGTCAGTAAATTAACTTTCCTTTCCGTTAATAAACAATAATAAAAACATTAGCAAGTGAGAAGACCCCGGATCGAAGAGAGGCGAGCGGCTGGTTATCCGGAGTCCTGGAAGGGCTGATCTCAGACAAACACCATTTCAGATCCGGTTCAAAACTTATTTATTTTCCATTCAAGATGCAGTGGTTTAATATTACACAAATATATAAAATCTTAACACATAAAATTGATTCTACATTTACATTTACTTAGCAACTGAATTTACTTTAAGTTATAATACAAATAACACAACGAATTTAAATTAAATCCAACGCAAATCAAAACACAAAAACAAACAGTTCACATGTCACCTCCGCTGCCACGAGACCGCAGCTCGTCCCTCTCGGCGGATCGTAATCGACTGTCTACAAAAATTCAAAAAAAACTCCGTGCAAAGTTGGAGCTACCCTTTTCCGTAAAAATGGACTCGTCCAGCGGCCGAAGCCGGGGGGCATTTTAAAGCCTGACAACAAGAAACAGCGTCTTCTGCGAAATATTGCTGTTTACCGCAGGCCGATTTCAGTTCAGGACAGTAATGACACTTATACTTAAGAAAAACCAGGGTGTGTCAAACCCCCATACTTCTAGTGTCCATGAACTGAGTTCGGACAGCGTAGCAATAATCACACAAAAACAAGATACAATATACAATAAAGAACACAAAAACTCAAGTCTTAAAACACACGCGTGGCAGCGCGTCGGTCGTCACACACGAGGCCACAACACAGGTCATGTCGCGATCGGCATCACAACGGGTGGTGGTACAAATTTTCCTACGCCAACAGGCGTCCTGTTCCTATCCCAGGAAGGCATCCGCAGCGTCCTCGCTCGGCGGGGCAGGTGTGTCGGCAGCATCTCCTCTTCACAGGCAGACGGCCTCATCTTCTCCCGAGAAGGCATCCGCAGCGTCCTCGCTCGGCGGGGCAGGTGTGTCGGCAGCATCTCCTCTTCACAGGCAGACGGCCTCATCTTCTCCCGAGAAGGCATCCGCAGCGTCCTCGCTTGGCGGGGCAGGTGTGTCGGCGGCATCTCCTCTTCACAGGCAGACGGCCTCATCTTCTCCCGAGAAGGCATCCGCAGCGTCCTCGCTCGGCGCGGCAGGTGTGTCGGCGGCATCTCCTCTTCACAGGCAGACGGCCTCATCTTCTCCCGAGAAGGCATCCGCAGCGTCCTCGCTCGGCGGGGCAGGTGTGTCGGCGGCATCTCCTCTTCACAGGCAGACGGCCTCATCTTCTCCCGAGAAGGCATCCGCAGCGTCCTCGCTCGGCGGGGCAGGTGTGTCGGCGGCATCTCCTCTTCACAGGCAGACGGCCTCATCTTCTCCCGAGAAGGCATCCGCAGCGTCCTCACTCGGCGGGGCAGGTGTGTCGGCAGCATCTCCTCTTCACAGGCAGACGGCCTCATCTTCTCCCGAGAAGGCATCCGCAGCGTCCTCGCTCGGCAGGGCAGGTTTATTAGCGTCTTCTCGTCTTTACAGGCAGCTTGGCAGGCAAAACGGCCTCCCGGGTCGCAAATCTACCAGCCACAGTAGGCCTCACTCGTTGAAGACAAAACAGGCACAGCAGGCCTCACAGGTTGCAAATATAACAGGCACAGCGGGCCTCACGGATTGCAAACAAACAGCCACAGTAGGCGTCACTCGTTGACAACAAAACAGACACAGCAGGCCTCACAGGCTGCAACTCTAACAGGCACAGCGGGCCTCGCGGATTGCAAACAAACAGCCACAGTAGGCCTCACTGGTTGAAAACACAACAGGCCCAGCAGGTCTCCTAGGTCAGCACGAACGACGTCAAGAGCGGCCAGTCGAGAAGTAGGGCTTCATGAAAAGTAACAGAGGCCAGGCACCTTTCACCGACGACTCCCGCCAGTTTCGCTTTTGAAGCTGGGGTTTCGTAGTAAGACGCCGGGAAGCTGACTGGTTGTCTGGTCCCGATCTTGAAGTCCACCTTCAGGGCAGGGTCTGGATTCTTAGTGTGCGTTCGGCGATTTGAAATTCTTGAAGTTACGTTAAAATTCGGTTGGGCGCCATGAACCACAGTTCAAAGCCACTGCATCTTCAGAGCATGAGTCCTCAGGGGGTGAATCCTGAGGTGTCACAAACCATCAATGGCCACTAAGTTGGGCGACAAAAATGAGAAGACCCCGGATCGAAGAGAGGCGAGCGGCTGGTTATCCGTAGTCCTGGAAGGGCTGATCTCAGACAAACACCATTTCAGATCCGGTTAAAAACTTATTTATTTTCCATTCAAGATGCAGTGGTTTAATATTACACAAATATATAAAATCTTAACACATAAAATTGATTCTACATTTACATTTACTTAGCAACTGAATTTACTTTAAGTTATAATACAAATAACACAACGAATTTAAATTAAATCCAACGCAAATCAAAACACAAAAACAAACAGTTCACATGTCACCTCCGCTGCCACGAGACCGCAGCTCGTCCCTCTCGGCGGATCGTAATTGACTGTCTACAAAAATTCAAAAAAAACTCCGTGCAAAGCTGGAGCTACCCTTTTCCGTAAAAATGGACTCGTCCAGCGGCCGAAGCCGGGGGGCATTTTAAAGCCTGACAACAAGAAACAGCGTCTTCTGCGAAATATTGCTGTTTGCCGCAGGCCGATTTCAGTTCAGGACAGTAATGACACTTATACTTAAGAAAAACCAGGGTGTGTCACAAGATATTTCCGGAGAGATGTCAAAGACTTCCGTACTCTACGAGAGGGTGTGAGCAAGTCCTAATTTTGAGCTACAGTATTATGATCCTACGAGTTTGGAGGCATTTATTGTAAATTTGCAAAAAAAATATGATATGAAAAAATATGCCAGTGGTCAGCCGTCTAATATCTACTTAAATATTGAGCTTATTCCATATTTTTATCTCAATACCTCTGTAAAATACCATATTATGTATAACGAAAGCACTTAACATGTAGAATTCAAGAAATAGTATATCAAACATACAGTAGACTCCCCGCTAACACCGTAGATAGAGGGTGAGCTATCTGTGAGCGGGCTATCGGAGTTACCATACTAAATCAGAGAATACCCAAGTGGCGCAGGAGTATTTTAACATGTAATCAAGGAGCAGTCGCAAATTTTAATAAAAACGAGCTATCGGCTATCATATCTACTGAACCTTTTCAAGTTGACCTTTCTATTTTGTATTGCATGAGAGGTCAGTATAGTGCAGATATACATTGACAAGTGGCAAGACTACGGACACGAATTTGAAAAATTCTATTTTTTTAAAATCCACTATTATTTAAGTTTTAAGCTCAAACGGCCGACTACTGGAGACGGCTGACTTTAGCAACACCTGTCCTATGAACGACGTCGGTGAAGAAAGAACCCCGTCGAGGTGTTGTTTGAGGATCCCGATGTTCTATGAAAAGTATGACAATTAAATTTTGAAGAATTATTCATTCATGCACTTTAGTGTTTCATATCGACGTTGCTATAAGACACTGAAGTATGGCAACCTCGTAAAATTTAATACATAATGTAAGAAGGGAAAAAATATAGAATACGGATTTTGTAAGAAAATTTTTTTAAATTTATTTTGAAAATTGAAAATTTTTTTTTCTAAGAAAATTTGGAAACCGCACCACAGAAAAAAATTGAAGATCTCAGTGACGCCATATTGTAAGAGCGGCAACAGTATAAAACTCAAAATGGAAGAATTTGGATTTTGTATGAAAAAACTTTTTGAAAAAAAAATGAAAAATGACGGCACAGTGATGACGTCATCATGGCGTCATCGAGCTTCGGCTTCGGCCGAAATGATGATTCGGATGAAATACAATTCGCTTGTACTACTTCCACATGTTTATAATGATCACAACCCGTGATAATGATCATAGTCCCGGCAAAATAACAACAAGAACAATGTAAAATAGTTACAATAAATAATTTGAATAAAACTGCTATAGAAAATGTATCGAACTGATCGACAACATAACATCAGGGACCGAACCGAAAACAGAAAACCGGAAAAAACCGCTATTTTTGCTGGAAACAAAACCGAAACCGAGGCGATATTTATTTCGGTTTTTTTCGACTTACGAGAAAATTTTTCAATTGAAATTAAAATTGTTACATACATTTAGGTTACTGTGTAGTTTTAAGTGGGTTGACTGCAGACCTAACCGCAGGCCGCAACAAGTTCACTCAGCAGCAACAGAGATGACGGGATATCTGTAATGATAAGAGAACTTTATGAAGTTACTCCATTTCAGTGAAAAATCTATTCAGCATTATAACACAACACAAACTGTGAATCTATTTGTACAAGGAAGAATACCCAAAATGACGTGTTTAGTTGGCTTTAGGTTTTTTCTACCCTTACATTTCATTTCGCGTATTTTCTGAAGCGATCGAAATCTGTCATATCGGACGCCATTTTTCCTTCATGTATGAATGGCGCAATTACATTAAATATATTTTTACATTAAATATATATACGTTTTACGATAGATATCATGAAATCAAATACAGTATGTTGCTGTGGAATTTCATTATTACCTGGAATGTACAGAGTGGTTACTGCCAATACATTCATGCACCGTGTATTGTTACAATACCACAATAAATAACTCAAGATTTCCACTGCCATCACACCTTTCAAACAGCGCACTTTTTCAAATGCTTTTGGTGTTTTATCAGATGTCAAATCAATAACGTAATTAAAAGGAAGTGACGGTTATAATTACGGTAAACTGGTATTTTTGAAAAGTTTCTATGCGTCCGTCGGTCGTCCATCTGTTTACGTCATAAATATTTTACTGTTGGGGCCATAGATATTATACATTTCGCATGAGTCATATTCAAGTTTCAAATCTGGAATTTTTCAACGAAAAAAAATGTTCGGGCCAATATTTTAGCCAAAATAAAAAATAATTGTATCATTTTTTCCGGATTTATCGAAAAGAATTTAATTCATCATTCCATATTCGTAATTATTTATATTTGCTAATTTTATACATCTGTTTGATTCCAGCCGGTCGGTTTCCATTTTCTCCAATCATATGGTTCCATCTGACAGTATTGATGTTGCATACGCCTGGGGCATGGTGGAAGGAGAGAACTATAGGTGAGTTGTATCATTGCTATAAAAAATATCGGCGTATGGACGTCAAGATGTGCGCATCGTACTTTTGAGTTTGTAAATTTATCGAAAGGCATGATTTACTTAATGATTAAAATTGAAATATTTTTGGAATTTTACTAAAAAAATACATATTAAGATTAGAATTTTTTATGTAACAGTATTTTCGTTTTTTGCATACGTTTTCTGGTTTCAGTCCCTTATTTGAATCCTTAATTCTAACATACATCCAAGATCTAAAAAATAATAGTTTTACATTTTCAGGAACTAAGATATTATTGCTTTCGTTTAAATGATATTTTAAAAATGATCTTCAGTGAAAATTTTGAAAGCATTAATTTTGAAAAATTCATATTCTAATTGTAAAATATCGGATAAGAATTATTAAAATTTTGAGAAACCGATAATTTACGCAAAATACGAATATAATATCAGTATGAAAAAGCCACCATAATCTGACAAAAGGAATTTCTTAGAACAAACCATATTTGAAGCAGGGCGACTTCCTAATAATATTTCGTTTTTCGCATAATTTATTGGTTTCCTTGATACCAGTGTTCGGCTTTTTGCCAATTTCTAATTCAAAATTCCATTTCTTATAGCAGTGCTCCGCAACCGGTGTGCCGAGGCACACCGGTGCGCCGCGAGACGATCCCAGATGTGCCGCGGCGCAGTGCGTCTGAGATGAGAGAAAATATAATAATTTTAATATTAGAAAAAATTAAAGCCATTCGGTTGAATAAAATCTCCGTTTAAATTATTCTTGTTGAAACAGATATATTATTTTGATATTTAATGGAATAATTGTATTAGTGTTTGCACGGATATTGCAACTGCAATTATGTGGAATAAAATGGGGGGGTGTCTGGTAAGTAAAACAAAAAACTCCTACCTTACAAATTACATATTGCTGCATATATTGGGAAGCATTGATGGCGAAAAAAATTCTAGTGGAATTATTACAAATAATGAACGAATGTATCAAAATAATACACATTATCAAATCAAGAGCCTTATATTTTTGTGTACTAAGTGTCCCATCACTTTTAAAGGTAAAAGGGTTTAATTGGCTATTATTAAAAAATATACTAGCTACTATTTCAAATCCATCAAATAAAAACAAATTATTAAATCGTAAGTTTTGTTTATAAAATTTACATGTTTTGGCTTGTGGTGAGCCCTTAGGTGTACCACGGGTGAAAAAAGGTTGCGAAGCGCTGTCCTAGAGAATGACATTGTTTTGTCAAGAAGAAAAACAATAGCGTCTTTTAAAGCATATTTACCAAAATAAAATAAGATCCGAAATAATATACCTACTGATGTTAGGTTTTTATTAATCTCTCTCATTTTTACTCCCTAAATTTAATTTTTTTTATATAGCATGTCCGCTCCCAGTGTGGAGCATATGACCTATCAATAAAGATGTCTCAACAGAAGTTTTTTCGAAAAGAGAGAAGGATGATCCAGGTTGTCCATAATACAATACCTAAATGATCCCTCGACACCCTGGTAATCTCCGATAAGTTATGCACCAAAGCATTCTGTATTTTCAATGAAATCCTTTCATAAAAAAATGAATAATTAGTTTGTTGTAGGTAAAATACTGCTGCACTATATAAACAGCTTGAGAAGGTAAAAACTGCTTTTTGATCCTTTAAATTTGAAACGCCTCGTAAATTTAGACAGTTTTTTTATGAGTTATGATATTATGTAAATGAAAGCAATATTATAATGACAAAATATCAACATTTTTTTTAACAAAAGATGATTATCCTATCAATAAGCCGGAAATTAATTTATTTTCTGTGTAAATTAGATTTCATGAAAAAATATTTATGGCAACAAACAAAATATGTATAAGGTGGTTAATTTGACGTTTCAGTGTTTTGAATTAAATCACAAAAAATATATAGCATGTATATTTGCTCTAAAAAGTCAAATATATAAAGCATGCATGAAGGATAGACCACTTAAACTGCGGTAGCATGATCGTAGTATTTCATAAAATAAAATACTAATATTGTTTCAATTACGGTAGCGCAAAATGTCAATATGAATCTCGGTGGTACAGTGCGTCTAAATAGAACAGGATGGATACTGGTTTTGCTCGTTATTGTGATTATTTTGTTCGCTCATTTCAGTCGTAGAGAGCGATTAGAGATATCAGAAAGTGACTATGTTAGTGTACGATCACTTTTAATTGGGGCCATTGAAGCTGCTCAGTTGGGAGGCTTAAAAATACTCGCCGCGTCTGAAGGCAAACTAAACATAGAAGTAAAGGGGAAAACGAGAGAGGGTGTAATTGACCCTGTCACTAATGCTGACTATGCATCTCATTGTGAAATGTATCATAGTCTTTTGAAAACATTTCCAAAGGTTAATATAAAATCTGAAGAATCTTCCAATGAGAAAACGTGCCCTGAAACAACGTCACTCAAATTGGAGTCGGAATCTCTTTCCAATGTTATTGACAAATATTTTCATCCACACGATATTACAATCTGGATTGATCCATTAGATGCTACTAAGGAATACACAGGTAAATATTGTTTGACAATCAATTGACGGTTCTACTGTTTAAACATCAATTTGATTAAGAAGTGATGGCTTATAAAACAATATCTTCATCTTCTGTGATTAAACTTTTCAAGTGAGATAATTTTGGATATATTAGATTTTTGTCCAATTCGGTTGCAATGTCAATGGGTTCAAACTTAGAAATAGGAAGAAGCGTGCTACTCTACTATTCGTTTCCTAGCTTCATCCTTTCCCTCTGAAAAATGATCAACTCTTTTTTCAGAGGGAACTAGTTTACACGATAGACTATAAGTTAGCTTATCACTCTACCTATGACCCGTTTTCAGGATCAGATGGATGGTGGGTGGGGAGGTAAGTAAACATCCCAGACATCCTCGCCTCTGGATAAACATTCATAAAATTATTGAAAAAATTGGATTTGAATCCGTGACCCCACAAGCATTGATCACATGGATATAGCACTGTCTTTGAAATCTGGAGTCATAACATTTTTTGCTAGTTTCGAAGACTCAAATTCCACTGAATAAACAATATATTCATGTTAATACTTTATATCTCATGTGTTTATGAACTCATTACAGAAAATCTACACCAATATGTAACCACAATGGTTTGCGTGGCTCTGAAAGGTGTCCCAATCATAGGCGTAATCCATAAGCCATTCACTAACAAAACATCATGGGCGGTGTTCACTGGGGAGGCTTCATCTGATTTACGGCCATTAACAAATGTAAGTCTAAAAGCATACATTAACATATGGGACTGTCCATATAAATATGACATCACACTATTTCAAGCAACGTGTGACAAAGGAGGGAGATAACTTTTTCTTAGATAGATACGGTTCACCTCCAATCGGTTTTTATATTCATGTATTAAAAGATCAATGTTGAAGAGCCAGCTTCCACTTAAGAGTTGTGCCAAAGATCATTCAACATTTTTTTTTTTTGTAAAAACTGGGTACATCTGAAGATAACAATCCGTCAGTGATATTCTGTGGAATATGTCTTTGAGTACTGTATCACATGTCAATTCAATTATGAAATTGATACCTGAATCTTGATCAATAATTCTTAGTTTAGAGAATTTTGTATTTACAGACGGAGGAATCCAAAAGTTCACCCCGTGTTATAGTTTCCATGTCCCACAAAGGGGCAGTAGAGAAATTCGCTCAGGACGCTTTCGGTAATCGTGCACATATCACTTCAGCGGCAGGATCCGGCTACAAAGTCTTGGAAGTCGCCCATGACATGCAAGATGTCTATATTCATACAACTATTATCAAAAAATGGGACATATGTGCTGGAAACGCCATTTTGAATGCAATGGGAGGACGGATGACCACCAAAGACAACTCCACAATTGATTATTCCCATAACAGTGACGTGACCAATGAAAAGGGACTGATTGCATCGATAAAACATCATAATTATTACGTTGAAAAGGCAAAATCACTACATTTATAATAGTGTCATGTTTGGAATTGTATTATTAGTGAATGTAAATGTCTTGTGGATCTCAGTAAAATATAAGAAAATAAGTTTTATGTTTTTTATTCAATTTTAAATCACCCATTTTATATTTTCAAATTCAATGAATAACCCGTTTCACTGAGGCGGCTTTTAATCATACTGTTTTAGATTTAATAACCAAACATAACATCGGCTGCACTAGTAAACTGTGTACAACTCTTTATAAGAATGAAAAACAAGTAACCCAAAATAGTAAATGCAAGAATGGTAGATTGGGGTTCTACTGTATACCAATTTCTTGCAACTAGAAATGGATGGTGAGATGGTATAACTTTGAGCAGGATAGGTATGTGGTAAAAACAAAATACAATATCGCCCTAGTTGAGATAGGTCAATACAAGACTTTCAAACATCAAGATCCTAATTCCAGATATAATTCGCTCCATAATGCATAACAAGTATGGTGACGATACATTCTTTATTTTAATAATCTGTCCTTCAGGTTCATTTATTTTCTGAAATTACTATTATGTCCTTTAATTTTTGTTTCGAAATAAATAATGGTAAATCGATAAGAAATAGCACATGACCCAAAAAGATATAATAACAGTCATTTCAACGGCACTCCCCAGAGGTGCGGCAATGCTGATTTTGTTGATGTAGCGTGCAGAGTGTACATATTATAATATGATTAAGTTTAGCACGTTTCATTATATTCCTTCATTCACAAAATAATGTACAATTTTTTTATGATTGAAGATGAATAAATTTGGTCTTCTGACAGGACAACTTGTGCTTGACGTAAGATTTAAAAGATGTGATGGGAGAGGACGTCTTGAAGTCGCAGAGTTGCAATGTCATCATTCATCTGGTGGTGTACATGTATTGTATGTTCAAGTAGAGATTTAGATATAGTCAACATATGGGATGAGAATTTCGATAAATCAGTTTTTTGTAGGTATAACAGATATATTTCAAGATATACATGAAACAAAATAATGTGACATATTTTCAAAAATATTTTTATGCTATCTAAACAGAGTTTAGTGAAAAATGTATTCGCTATTTTAAAATATATAATATTTGTTAAATATGAATACACACAATAGCCAACATTTTTCAGGAATTCCAACAGAACGGAGAATATTGAATCAAAGCAAATTTAATTGGGTAATTATATTTTTAATAAACCTTACAGTAACTATTCTATAATAAATATAAAAATATATTATCATATAATAAGAAAGTAGGATTCTACTGTAATCGTAAATTTGTTGTGACAACAAATAAATTATATCAAATATCTCCGGGAATCCGCCCGATAGATAATATACTTCTCCATTCCACAACTGTCGCATTGAATACGGTTGAATTCATTGTTACATCACATTAAAGTAATAAAAAAACATCTACAATTTAATTATTAAAGCACTGTAAAACAATTCTATCGTTAAACTAAAATTTTAAGTATCATTAGGTAAAATCATTTTGGGCGGATTCAAAGTAAATTTATACAGGACACAAATTATCTATAAATGATAATGACTATTAATAACATAGTACAAAATAAAATTAAACTTATTATAATTAAAATAATATACATCGGAACCTCAATGCGGAGAATAAGTTGGCCACAATGAAAAATAATCATTCATCTAGTGACGCATTGAGCTACATACTGTTTCAGAGGAATTACACAATGATTACTTTAGCGCCATTCATTCAAATGAGCTACATAAGGTTTCTAACGATGGATGCAACTCCAGTCTTGTCATTGGGAAATGTTGAAAACCTTAGCAACTTTATACGTTAAAACAGGAAAGTAATGGAAAAAAATGAAACATGTAACCAGCTGACGCATCTAAATTTATCTCTAACTTCAAACTTCACATACTGTTAACAAATCAAACTCAGAAGAAGTGAACATAGCCACAAGATGAAAATTAACAATGCATAAATGTATGAAAACCAAGTTTGGTTTGCCTCTATAAGGAAGTAGCTCAATGGTAGTATGTATAGTATAATAGTATCAATAACGTTTGCTAGATATTTTTATTAATTATAGTGAAATATATTATAATAGTATCAATCTACTGAATTCTTAGAAGCGATACAATAAACAGTGCATTGAAGCGGTTGGCTGTCTTTTTTGGTTTGTCTTCGCTTAGTTGTCCACTGATATCTGAGATAGGTATAGTTAAATTGTTAAATATAACACTTGGGAGAAACTAGATATCAATAATGCTAATATAATAATATTTCATTGAATGTCTAAGATCTTTCGGAGCAGAACTGATGTTTGTTACAAATCAATATTCATTCAACATGTTGTTTGAGGATATTGTTGGAATATATTTTTTACACAAGCCGGAGTAAACAATGGAAGATGGTGAAACAAATTCTTTCCATATGTCACCGTGCAAAAGAAATACAAAAGTATATCATTAAGTACACAATCGATGCATTTTATTTGTGAACATTTAAGACAATTGGAATGTACAGAATGTCATTTATTCATACATAAACTAAATAAGTCATTTTTTTTTTTAAATATATGCACAGGCGCATTTTGATGAAATACAATTATGGTAAACAACCAGGTGTGGCTTAATAAGGAAGTGGCTCAGCTGTTATATTTCAAAAAAGCAAATTCTCACTGGAATGGTTCTGACGGATATTTATAAAACAGTTCATCAAAAGATCTATACTTTGGTTTGATATTTTTCCAATTCTTTTTTAATTTGTTCGGGTTAACCGCAATTATATAATAACTGTACTTTTTCTCACCAGCCGACCCAGTTAAGTAGGAATCAAGTGTACATCATATAACATGATGATGATAGCTAAAAAAACAATACATACTCCAATATTATAGAATGTTTGAATCAATTTTAATCATAAAAAGTACATATAGGCTAAATTCGATTTCAAATTTGATTAATCAGACTATTAATTAGATGTTCAAAATTTCAAAAGAAAAATGGCTTTATAAAACCATGAATTTGCAATTAATTAAAACTGAATGACAGTTAATAAAACCCTTTGAAAGAAGTTGTTATAAACGAATATCAAATTTAATGGCTGTAACTTATGCATATTAAAGATAATATACTATTCTGAGATTTTTTCTTTGATACATAATTAAGAATACAGATACGGAATGCGTAAAAAAATATGGAATTACAAAATCTCTACAAAACAACCCATTCAGTTATCGGAGCCTTGGCTTAACAAATTAAATAATTTTTGCTTCTTATATTTGGTGAAAGGACTTAAAAATGAAACAAGACAATACAGATTAACAAAAATAATTTTGTTTCATTATATCTGTGGGTTGAAATGTGACTTATTGCTCTTTCCCCATTGAAATTCGTGATTTATTAGCTCTTTCCCCATGAACAAATTGCACATAGCAGAGAAAGAAGATATGCACATAGCAGCAAAACGATTAATTCATGATAATGACTATAGTAACATGGTAGTCGCTTGTAGAGATTTGCAATTCTCTCATTGAATGAACACATTAAATATATTATGTGGTTGACATACTACAGAACAATTATTTCTTTGAAAATATTTGCAAAGTCTATCAACGAGTTGTATATAAAAACATTCGGTGACGCATTTAATAAATTTCATATAATTAAGAAAACAGTCATATTATGTTATTTAAAAGCTAATAGAGATACCGGCAAATCATATTACAAATGATTAATTGTATTCATGAATGCATAAAAACAACAAAAACATTTATTGACTTTTCAGCACAAGAAACGAATGAAATGAAATTCGTAACTAATAAAAACGACTGCTGACTTATAATTTTCCGGTATTTTTGAACAACATAAGAACAGCACTATTGAATTTCACTCTTTCATAAGACTATTTTTAATCCTGAAGCACTGGCGGACACGGCTCTAAAATACCAATACCTTGGCAATGATTATGAGGAATTTTGCAACAGAAAATATTATTTCATTATTTCAACAATTTTCAATAAATGTCTTAGGGTCACACATTACATCACTGCACTCGCGTTAGACTGTGTCATCTACAAAAAAAAAGAAAGTCAAAGTATTAGAAAAGAATATCAATTATGAACAATACAGTGGGACACATAACTAAGAGAGCTACAATTGATGACTCTGCGAACATTAGTGCTACATATTTTCTATTCTTATAAACTGTTACCAGGCAATAATGGCATAACCACGGCACCTAACAAGACAGATACTTTTGTCTGATATTGGGGGTGAGATGGTTTTAATGTGTAAGGAATTCAGAGATTAGGAAACAGACGGTTCCCCGTTACATTAATAGTCGGACATTAGAAGTGCCTCTGGAGAGTTTCAACTTTGCTTTTTCTCCTAACTGGATGGATTTTAGTGTCTCAGGAGACTTGGGTACTATTCATATGGAGCTGAAATATGCTATAATGACATGGGAGTAAGCAAAGCAATTGGCAGGGATGTAAGGAGCGGATATGATCAAAGAAGAATATAAACGTTTTACCTAAATAATAAATAGACACATTCAATATGGTAAAAAACATTCAAGAATTGTTTTGAGTGTTAACATAACGATTTAGGATAATATGTAAGCTATTATACATTGCAGTCGTCACAAAATTGGGTACAGTATTTTTAGAATTACAAAAAAACATTTGCATTATTTGTTATTGCAGAGCCAAGAAACACTGTAGAATGAATAATCCAGCTTGAAGATAAAATTTTGGGAGATAAAAGGATTGAATCTTACCGTGATACCACCAATTCGTCTTCTTAGGGTTTTTATTACAGGTTTTCACATAAAATGCATTATCAGGAGGCCTTTTCTGTAAACAAAAAAAATATAGGTGTGGTAAAGTTTTTTTTAAATGATACATATTACAGTCGATAACTGTAGTTAAGTTATAGTGCTCTATCACAATGTTTCCTAAATTCTTCCGCGTGGTTTGGAATATTACTGAAAAAGTATATGTTTCAGTTACCTTATCTTTGCAACTGCTGAGCATAGACACAATTGAGAGACACACGGATCGTACAGAGAGTGCCGGAGACCAGTCATCCGTTAGTATAGAGAGGCAGATATGACCGTTCGAATAGATGTGAGGGTGCACTGGAATATTATTGCCGATAAATGTTACCTGAAACAATAATGTTTACACATGTTTAATTTCATAACATTATTTAGAATACCGATAACCTTTAATTTTTTAGCTAAATTTAAATGTAATAAGTTTTAACCTGCTGACTGTTCACGTCTCAAATGTTGAGACAGCAGATTTCAGTGTGTTGATAGCTGATACTCAAAAGTATAAGAAGGTTAACAGTGTTAAAAATTTTGTGTACAAGTTAATTATTGTATTAAGATATAGCCTGATTTGTCCTGATAATCCCCATTGGTTAATACCAACACTACTGAAGTCAGTTCAAGTCCATTCGTGTGCTCAAATGCCTGAAGATGCCGAAAGGCAAAACCCGGTCGTTAGTGACAAAATACATGGAAGTGTACAAAATCTCAATAATCCAAATTTGACTACTGAATTAATGTTTAAAATATTTAGTATTGGAATATCCTTTAAATGTCTCGATTAGGGAATGGGTTAATAGCAATTCCTTTCAATAGTATAGCTTGGAAATGCAAACATAATATAGCGTAAATGAGAAAAAAAAGATTTAGTTACCTCCGGAGAATCAAATGGATATTTGTGAGTGAATTTAAACTGCAGAAGAAATTGTTCGCCCTCATATAAAGTTCCAGATACTCCCTCCATATGAACAATCCATCTGAAACAATCAATCAAAATGTTTTACATATTTCAATGCCTAGAGAAAGAAGCTTTCATTTTTATATCAATTGCAAGAAGAAATACATATACAGAAATCGAATTCATTAAGAAAATCGAAAATTTTCGGATAACATAACTGTCTTTACAGTGCTAGAGATTAGCATCATATGCAACACTTTTCTTCGTATTTACCCTTTTTACAATATAATACACCACATAGTAAAAATGTGGTAAATATCAGATAGGTACATGGCATAAAAGTGATATTTTTCACCGAAAACTACACAAAATGATGTGTTAAGTTGGGTTAGAATATGTTAGGTTTGGTTTATTCTACGCTAAAACATTCATTTTCGGGTACTTTCTGAAGCGATCGCAAGCTATCATCTCAGCCGCCATTGTTTCTTCATACGAACTGTGAGGTTTTGTTAGGTTTGTACTTAAGAAACATGAAAGTTGGCGACATACCATTGTTAAACATATATTCCAATATTTCCTTTCGTCATTCACGAGTATTTCCCATATATTTTGGTTTATAAAAGATTGTTCTATGCTAAAACATTTCATTTTGTGTAGTTTTCGGTGAAAAATGTCATTTTTAGGCCATGTTACGACTATTCGATATTTACCGAAAAAGTTAGTGACATTTCTTGACGACTTCTTTTACTTTGTTAAATTTTACAGTTAGTTAATTAATAAGTATATAATTTAAGACATCGACTGAGGATGCTTGATGGAATTTCAATATCAAATTTGGATTACTCAGATTTTGTACACTTCCATGTATTTTGTCACTATCGACCCGGGTTTCGCCTTTCGGCATCTTCAGGCATTCAAACACACGAATGGACTCAGTCAGCTCGAGTCCATTCGTGTGCTCGAATGCCTGAAGATGCCGAAAGGCGAAACCCGGGTCGTTAGTGACAAAATACATGGAAGTGTACAAAATCTCAATAATACAAATTTAATAAGTATATGTTTTCAAAATAATCATTTGCGATTATTTTTAATTTTACACAGCAGGTAAATTCCTAACCAAAATAATGACACTAAATTCGTAGGTGATTCTATTAAGACTCATTATAATTTAATTAGCAGCACGGATTCAGTAAATAGAATTTTAAGCCTAACAAATACTTCGAATAATTGTCACAGGTTTAAAGGTCAGCTTTCGATTATTATATTTAAAAAAAAAACTAAAAAATACACTACGATCAAATGTAATAGATGTGATTTAACTAAATCGCCCGAAGCGCTTGTGTTTTAATTTGCAATTAATGATTTAAGCAACTGCTGTCACAAGTTTTATAAACCGATTTCGTCACTTCAATAACAGAGAATTAAGTTTCAAATAATTTACTTACATCGTAAGGTTTTGGCTAGCTTGATCACCGTCGACTGACACACCAGGGGGAGGTTCTTTCATAAGAGACATCAACTCTTTCTGTAACCGTTTCTATAACAATAATAAAAATGATTATTTTTTACGAATATCGCGTATTTTCAAAGGCTTTCTTTTTGGCTTTCAAAGATCAATGATTTGTCTCATCGATATCTTTCCAATTAGTCGTTGATCTAATGGCGTCAAAATTGGACATGACGACTGTTACAGAAGAAGTTTAAATACCCGGTGTATGATTGTAAATTGTTAATATGAGAAATAGAGCTTCAAATATTGCACAAATTTATAAATATACAAACCTCAGACGGCGATACGGCGGCCATCGCTGGTTTAATTTGATAGAATACTAGTGTGGCCGACAGTATAGAGATTCTCCAATATATTTGACATAAATAATACATTTTCCTTTCAAAAAGTTGTCCATAAATAATATTTATTACGGACTCTAAAACAATTTTAGAATGTCGTTTATCTTCTCAAATTTAGTTTTTTGAATACATTATGAATACTTATCAATTCATGAACGAATTAAGGATTTACTTTTTTCTAATTAATGTCAAACAATGGCAACATGAAATTCTTAAAGTAAAAAATGGTCGTTGAAGTGTCAAAACGGTCCACCACCGAAAAGTTTATTGACCAATTAAACGCGACAAATTCGAAAAAAACAGCATTAATATTGGTTTTAGGTTTCATTGCGTATCACGGAATTTTACACCTCAGATATGGTAGGGTGGATATAAAGCTAAACACATAAATTACATTTGCCGGTTTCGCGTGACAGTTGCCCGTTATTAGTGTTTTGGGTGTTATTTAACTGGGTTTACATGTTTCAGGGCCAGATTCGTGCACTTGGCTATTGTCGGCGGGGAGATACAAAGGGAACCATGAATGGCAGCCCTATGGGTGCATGTTACACCGCTACACGCACACGTAATACTCTTATACTCGTTTCTATAATTTCGCACCTTCCCAAGTGAATCACTCAATAAAAATCGATACGCTTAAATTACTTCTTCGAAAATGGTCTCCCCTTCGTTCGATTTTTAAAAATTACCATTTAAAAAAATACAATCATACAGCTCTGCACTAGCAGAGGCTTGGTATGCTAGCTTCTGCCTAGACCAGGTTCTCGGTGAGTAAAGACGATTGAGATTCTGGACTGTTTCATTTATTTATCGGAAAAACATTCCATATTATGCTCATGCCGAGAAATCGCTTAATTATCAATGTGTAGTTCGTGCCATTGATATACCTTCAATATAGGGTGAATTAGTATTATTGATTTTTATATTCCATATAATATATCGTCATCAAACTGCCAGAAGTTGGTAGGTGAGAGATTAACAGTAGCCTCGATACTTTATGCTACACATATACTTAAATATAATAAAAAAATATAGATAAAATTGTTCCAATCTGACACAATTAATGTTTGGGTATTTTGTTTATACATAAATAAAATTGTATTTTTTCGGAACAATTCTCCATTTTATATTCGAATGATAATCATCTCAATGTATATGATATAACTTGTTAAATAATAAAAGAGAGGTGTTATTTTTATATTAATTATTTTTGTGATTTTGATATCAAAAAAATGATTTAATATTTTTCTCCATTTTCAAGGGATACAAGACACTGCTTTCGGTACTTGGCTTTCTGGGGGCGATACAATCGTTTTGCCTTCATTGGAGACCACAGAATACGCCAGCTTTACTTTTCATTTATTTGTAAGTAAATAATCAACTAATTTTATGCATTTGTATGGTTTATGTAATACTATCAAACTTTTACCTGACAGTTATAAATTCGAAGTTAATGAGCTACTGACACCCATCCTTCGATATCGTTATGCTCTTTTGCAAAACAAAATTGGGCCCATCCAAATGCCTGTAGGGAAGACATCTGTTTTTTTTTTTTTTTTTTTAATATAATGTTAAGGGTGAGTAAGTTTTAGATTCTGCAACAGTGACATCTATTTATCAGAAAAATTATTCAACAATTTTTTTACAAACATTTATGTTATTGATAAAATTTAGCTATCATTTGATATGTCAAGTCACTGTTTTAAAATCTAAAGCTTTTCACTCCCCATTAATAGATCGAAAACATTTATTTCTTGGCTTCCTGATGAAATTGGATGCCGAAAAGGATCTTTTTTTCAGAAATAATGATCATATTATTAGTATGTATATATCAGAAGTACCGGAAAAAACTGATTTTAAAAAAGACCGATTTTAAAAAAGAATACTTGAATATTTTATTTCAAAATATATTTGCCATCATTATCTATTATTTGCGATCTTTCTGTAAATTTTTCGATCCCCTTGTAACTCCTCATTGTATACACTTGCTAGGAACAAAAATCTATACCATGCATCATTAACATTATTCTTATGAAACAAGATCATAAGCTTAAAACATAATTATTTTTCAATCATTAGATCTGATGTGAAATTCTAGACTGGTTTATTAAAATTGTCATGTTCATTGCCTTCACATGTTTTATTTCACAAAATTCAATTTAATATGGGAAATAAACAGGTATACTATTTTAAAACCACTTGAAACGGTGCAGAAAAAAGCATAGCATAAATCTTAAAATACAATTGATGTGCACGTCTTCCAGGTTAAAGAAACCATATCAGATATCAGATATCAGATACAGAGACTATGATGATGTTATTTATATAAATAGGAAATCAATATTGCGATAATTTTCCAACAAACTTGTCACTGTGTGCTAATTGAAAAGGCTGCGTTATCAGTTTACACAATGTTTTCATTAAAAATACTGTAATCAGCTGTTTTGTTTATTTATCACATAATTTTTAGATTAGTGCTACATGATGGGGAAACTAACACAATTTTATCATTTTCCTCACTATATTAATGTTCTTAATAAATGGTTGCAACGTAACAAATTACACCGACGCAATTATCACAAACAGTAACGAATGCAAAACATTAAACAGTGTTATCTATTATTTAACTTTATTATAAATTTTTTCAAACATGTATGTAGAACATATGCATTCTTATTAGAGCATTTCAAAATACTGTCTTTAACTCATTCATTACTGAACTAATTACTGAGATGTTAATGCCATACCGGTTGCTCAACCACTTTTTTTATTTTATTTATCGTTCCATCTTACAGCTCACTTAAAAGACAAAGAAGATGTAGACGTAACGGATGCCACTCTTCAGAACATGAGAGGCCGTTCCAACCTGACCTACTACAGCATGAAACTAAGCGTATACGTCGAGTTCATATGGAGTCCATACATTTCCAAGAGAATGGTTGAACAATTTATTAAATGGTTAGATTACTACACTAGCAAATAATTAAATGTAACCCTTTCGTTACCGAGAATTGATATATCACAGCTCAGATTCACAGAGATATATTATCACTGATTTATATTGATGAATTTTATTTATTAAGTATTACTTTATAAAATTACTAGTAACATTATACAACAGTTGGCAATGCCACCTGTTAACATTCCCCCAAAACTGTCTCTGTCTGTGTAGCATGAAACATGGGCGAACTCATTGAGCTGTGTTACAGACAGATCTGAATAAAAATAAACATATATTGCCGGAATAACTAGCAAACTGCATATCTACCTTTCAGCAAAATGATCAGGATAGCTTAAAAACTGAATAAATTCAGTTTTAACCAATGTTATTCTATGAATTTTACATATTTTATATGAGTAACTCTCCTAAACATTTTGCTGAAATGTAGATACGCAGTTTGCTAGTCAAGCCGACGATATCTATTATTAAATACATAAAACACGTATATTTCCACATTATAAATCACTTTATTTTCTTACATTTCGAATAACTTTTAATATGTTGTATTTTGTTATGTTGACTTCATTTAAATATGAGGAAAATAATTGACAAAGACTATTGGTTTTTAAATAATGTGTTGACAATCATTAAATTAACTGATCATGTCTTTCGCCGTTAGCTGACATTGTAAATAGATTATTTTGTTGCATAATAATATGTGAAATTCAATATATTTTTCAGGAAAAACAGTGTTAGCCCTCCCAGTTTAATAATAGTTGGCTGTGGCACTACGATAATTAGAGAACAAAATGCATCCGTCAAAGCGCTGGAAGAGTACAGAACGAATCTGACCCGACTTGTGCAGCCGATTGACAACTTGGCTGCCCGTAAAAGCAACGTTTTGTGGACGCTGCAAGAACCTGTTGATACTGACAAGCTTAGCCCTGAGAATAAACCTGTCACTGAGCAGCAAATTGATATGTACAATAGGGTTGCCATTGAAGTAAGTTGATTCTTGAAAAATGTTTTTCACTAAACCATACCCTTTTAAACTGTGGCTCTAAACTTTATTGAGGTCATCGCCCGATTTATCGCCGTAAATTTATTTAACGCTCTCAACAATTATAAACGAAATTTCAAAATCATAGTTTATATGTATTTCCTGAAACAAATAAAAAAATGTAAGAAATGTAAATAAAACACATTATATTGTATCAAATAATTTACATAGACATTACGACTGTACTTATTTCTAGTATATCAACTAATATTACTACTATAATATTTTAATATAGAAGAGCTCGGTTACACTGACGGGAAAGAATGAATGTACACATCTCACAAAGATTGACAAAGATGACTGATATCACCTCTTATTACAATTGAATCGCCCGCTCGGATTACAGCAACACCCTCAAATGTTACTGCTCTAAAACATTTCAAATCTTTTGAAAGAAATATGAGAAGGTCATCCGTTCTTAAATTAATTCATTCTTTTTTACAGATGCTAACTCACTCAAGTGCGAAGCTCTGGGAGTCATCGCGTCTGGTAGTCGCAGGATCTCTATCGCCTGATGGAATAAGTCTTAGCGACACGGCCTTGAAACACGACACTCAGATTTTGCTCAACATGTACTGCAACGATCATATGAACTTCAATGATGGCACATGTTGTTCGTCAGCCGAATCCTACACCACTCTTCAAGTTGTTACTTATTCTATATTCCTGGTCTGGTAAGACTCTTGATACAATATTCCCCTCAGTACTCAACTAGATTTAGAACACATCACAGAGAATGTCCATGTAAGCCTGTCCCGAAAATTATGGAGGAATTGTATTAAGACCAGCTATATTTTGTTTAATATTTCATTTTAACTATCTTCTTCAAAATGATTCAAGATATTGTCACCAAAAGATTATCTATTACTGCAGGATGGTCAGAAATAGAGTTAAAATTGAGTGTAATAAAATTAAAGATGATTCTCTTGACTACTTAATTTTTACACAGTTTGACAGACAGTGCTGTTTCATGAGATAATTTACTGACCTTTTTTTTCCAACAAACAATTTTTTTGAATGGGACTAGCCCGTTTGAATCAATAAATATTTTGTCACTTCATCAATTTCACCATAAATAGTGTACCAGAAATTCAAGTATTAAAAAAGCTTGTAATTATTTTTTGTCAAAAAGGCATGCATTTGTTGTATTTCTTTGAGTCAGTTCAGTTGTTATTTCAATTAGCTGTAATTCAGTGTGTTTAAACAACATTTTCCATATCTCCCTCACCAATTATTTCAGCATGATCATCGCAATTGTTTTGACTGTATACCGCTGGATTGAGAGTGCTCGGCGCGGCCGGGACTACATTCCTGTCGCCACTAATCCAACTGCACCCTCGACAACTGACAGTTACCAAGTGTTCACGGCTCTTTCGACTCTCGGTCTCATAGTGTGTTACTTCTACCTCTGTGACCGCACCAACTTCTTCATGAAAGAAAACAAATACTACTCAGAGTGGAGCTTTTGGCTGCCCGTTGGATATGTTCTAGTCTTAGGACTGTTCTTTACAGAAGACGCCCGAAGTCCGAGAGTTTTACACCGGGATCAAACAGTAGAATGGCGAGGGTGGATGCAGCTTTTAGTCCTCGCCGCCCAGGTAACGGGAGCTGTCAGGCTTCTCCCGATTCACATGCTGATGAGATCGCTGAGCAGCGCTTATTTGTTTTTGACTGGATATGGCCATTTTTGTTACGTCTGGCATACCGGCAACACTGGAATTGTACGATTGTTCAACGTTTTGTTTCGATTAAATTTCATGACAGTTGTTTTATGTCTTACTATGAATCGGCCATATCAATTTTATCATTTCGTTCCCTTAGTGTCGTTCTGGGTTGTTTTACTTTACGCCGTATTAGCCTTGCCGCCTCACGTCACCGCCCACAGCAGCGAGAGCCATCCTTATCAGTATTTTTATTTAGTTTTAAAATTCATCGGGTTGTTCGTTATTATCACAGTGTTGTACATGTCGGAAGTGTTCTTTGAGAAAGTATTCGTAACGCGTCCGTGGAAGGCGCTGTTCGTAACGACAGACGATGATATACAACAATGGTGGGTGCATTGGAAGCAGGACAGGTATTCGATGACGTGCGGCGCCGTATTCGCTGCATGCTTTTTATTGGCCCAAAGACACGGTCTCCTGGACGACAGCTCGCACGGGAATTTATTATCTCCCAGATTGGCCATCGGAGCCGCTCTTATAGCACTCGGAGTATTGGGCGGATGGCTAGCGCTGCCGTTCATTTGCGGCGGGCTTCAAGAATGCGACGAAGTCCACAGTTATATTGGAGCCGTCCCTATAGTTAGTTACATCGTATTAAGAAATGTATCCGGGGCATTACGCTCACGTTATTCTAGTTTTCTTGCATGGTTCGGAGACATATCTCTTGAATTGTTCGTGTGCCAACATCATATTTGGCTAGCGGCTGATACTCACGGGGTGTTAGTTCTATTACCGAATGCCCCCAATTTAAATTTGATGCTTACGTCTTTCATATTTGTTTGTGCGGCGCACGAAGTCAGAAGGTTGACCTGCGTTCTCTTGCCGGTGGCGGTTCCGAGTGATTTGAGAAAGTGTTTGCGGAACTTCGCCGTATTTATCGCTGTGCTCATACCCATTGGTATTCACGATGGAATGTTTTAAAAATTCCCTGCTAATTTTTGCATTAGCTTGTGAATAAATTTTGAAAGAATTGCGGGCAGTATCACATCTTTTTTTAAGAGAAAAACGATGCTCTTTAATTGAAAGAATGGCGATCATGGATTGCTTGCAAATATGTGTCACTTTAATATTGCTTGTCCCAAAAAAAAGCGCGACCGATAAAATGTTATATCTACGTAAGAAAGATATTCTACATTTATTGACTAGCATCGAGATTGAAATAAAATTAAACTGCTCTTAAAAAGTATAGATGACTGCATACTTGCATTCATTTTTTGATGAAGGTCTAATAAACTTATTCATATTGACAACTAGCAAAATGCCTGCCCCATACAGTCCATGGCTGTCTATAAGTTACACACCAAATGCAACATTAGCCTCTGGCCACTCAAAATGCCAAGCCCAATAAGGAAAACAATAAAATTTCACTTCAAGCATATCTGTAAAATTGAAGTGTTAAATACTTGCTACACCAGATGTGGGTTTTCATTGTATCTTAAGTTCCGATTAAACCTTTCATCATCACTTAATTTCATCGCAAATTATTACCAATTCACATATTTTACGAATCATTGCACTCAGTGATTATTCAACTAAGAGGATTTGAATCAGTTACTCAGATGAATCTTTACAAATCAGTCTATAAATTACAGAAAGGTCACTTTAGTAAAAAATATAGTTATTTTCTTTATAGAAATAGTACTGCATATTTATAATATCTTTCCTTCATTATAAAACTGATCTTGAATCTATTTTAAAATTTCAAGTCATTTTGATTTTATTTAAATTCTGCACTGCCGATGTAATGTGGATTAAAGACTGTCACTTAAAACATGACATGTTGGTAATCTCTCTGTGGCTGAATATGCGTCACAATGTGGTTGGGGAAGTTGCATCCTAACTTTCTATGTGATGAGGTGAAAATGATTTGTAGGCATTGTTCCTGAGCAGCAAGTTATTTGGTAGTCTTTGCCCTAATACAACATTGCTTATGTGGCTCATAGTGCAAAATGCGTTAGGCATGTTATATCTAGATGGATATAAGAAAAGAAAAAGTTGATACATTTACTCTTTTAATAAATAAATACCTACGACATTTTTATATATTTCAGAACTGCATATTTTTAATGATTATATTCAGGTACTTGACAAATGTATTTCGAATGTTTTTTTTTAATGAAATAAAAGAAAAGAAACAATTTTAAATGATACTACTTTTTACAGGCTTGTCAAATTGACACTGTTGTGGCTTAATGGGCTTTAAAACTAATCGCAAATTTTCCTATTCAATACAAATCAAATAATAGAACTTGGATTGGAGCGTTTAATCAAAAGCATTCTATATAAATATTATGCAATCAATAATTGCCAGGCATACTTATTCTTAATCTTACTATATTATGTTTGAGTTGTGTTTCTGACCAAGTTATAATTATTATTTTAACTTTCGGATTCTGTACACGAGAACATGACTTTTCAAATATGACCACCATAAATCTTTTAATAACATAGTAACAATAATTATTCTCATAATGCATTATATCTCACTTGACAACAATGTTTCAACATTATATATAATTGTATTCATCATTAAGCATCAGCGCATGTGCCTGATTAATGTAATAAATTAATATGACAGCTAAACAAATATATCAAAGGACATGTTATGTTCTCAGAAACTATACAAAGATTGTACACAAGTATTGTCTATAATAAATGTTTTTTCAATCGATTTGTATGTTTTAAAATTTACAATACAATTCGTTTGAATTGGTGGATTCCAATGCATTGAACATCAGTACAGTTGAATTTCTATCAATCATTCCTAATCGTTATATACATATGTATATTGTTTTACCACTTCCGCTTGTTACTCGGAGCTTATGGCCACCACACAGTGCCTCCAAGATTCTTTGTTCCACGCCAATCTCTACTTCCTCCCAAGTCATTTCAACATCTCGTAGCTCTGCTGAGTACATCCTTTGGATGGCGACAGAATCCACCCAGTTGGAAGAAGAGAGAGTCTGGTTTACCCTGGGACATCTACAGCACGTGTCCAAGTCAAGTCTATAATAGTTTTTTTTTATTTTGAACATAATGAAAGGCTCTTTTAAGGTGTTAACTGTCAATTCTTGGCGGAAAGACATTATATTTTAAAAAAATAAAACACAATTCATTTGTACTACTTCCACATATTTATAATGATCAGGACAGGTTTCGCTCATCACGAGCATTATCAGCTGGTTATTCCACTCTCTTACCGTATCGTATTCCATTATTAAGTTGTTTGTTTCACTAATCCATGAGATATATTTATATTCTAATTCCTTTGGTGCAGTCTTCTATCAATCTAAAGTACAGCGAATCTTGGACGGTTTGCAAGTTGCTTTTAAAAGAGAATATTCATGTCAGTGGTTTTCCATTGCTTTCTGTCATTGCCGTAATGCAATCTTGTTGTTTATCCAACTTCGCCTGCAGTTATCTAATCTAGTCCTCAGCCAAGGCAATATAATTTGTTTTTGTCCTCAAGACCGCACTGATGATGCCGCTACCAATATATAGACATACCAGTCTAGATGCATAACGTTGTGCATAAACAGGGCCACCACGAGTAGGATATGGCAATTATACCACTCACTTAGATTGATGTCTCGTATTTAAGTTTATATCTTTTTCAAAATTCCAATGCGTTTGGCTGTTAAAGAGTTATCACTTTTGTTCTTCTTACTTAGGTACACAATTTAACCTTATCTACATAAAAAATGTTGACCTATGTGATCCAGTGGCTAGAGCTTTACCCTAGCCATCAGATGGTCTCAGGTTCAAGGGTAGGCGAGGTCAGTCTCAAATTCAGAATTTGTCATGGGTGTTCGCGCTTCTTGTTGAATTGATCTCAAGTGACTTAACAAATCGTCATTCAGTTTATTTTTTATGATTTAAAAATATCTGGCACATTATAATACTAAATATTTTTCATTATGAATATAAAATTGAAACCAATACATCAAATATCTTGATACTTGAATGATTTTTATGTCCAAGGTTTGTATGATGTTTTTGGAAACCAATATGATCTGAAATGTGTACATAAATGAATAATTTTGTACCCTTTTATCAAAGCCTATGTATATTTTGTCAGTTTAATGTATGAACATATGTGTAATAAAAGATATGCAGCGATTAGTTATTATATTGTTGTCGGACGCCATATAAATATAGTTTTTGATTTATGTGGTGATATATTTTTGTTGCTATGAAATACTGATTAACATAGGTATCTATGGATAATTGGGCCACCTTTGTTGCATACCACTTGGGAACAAAATGATTTTTGTATGAAATCTAGTCAAAAGAGCATCTAAACAATGGATGTTCTTTTAATAATCTCTAGTATGTACTTATTTGTAACATTTTTGTAATATTTCCTTTTCAATGTTGCCTTGCTTGAATATCGGTTGGTATACAGTCAAATATGTTGATATTTAACCATTTCTGTGCCGCAGATATTTTATACACATGTATACGTTAGGTCACATACAATTTGCAAAAAAAACAATATTAATTTGCACATCTTTACACAGAAAGGGTTAATAAATTTTCAAAATATTTGATTAAAAATTATTAGTTTTTACTCAAAATTATAAATGCTCCAAATACTTTACTAATGTATTATTAAAAATTATAGGTTTGTTTATTTTTTAAGTATTTTGTGATTCATGTACTAAATATTTTATTCGAATTATGCTATACATAGTTAGGTGTTCCTAGATTAAATCCATTTCTACTTATTTCCTAAGGCTTTGAAAGTTTGCAGAACGAATGCATAGTATAAATTAGTTTAGCATTATAATTTGTATAGACTAAGCAATCAAGTGAGGTGTTTTAAATAGGCAACATTTTGGTGGGCAATCTGTTATTCCTATAAACTCAAATTTTAACGTAAACTATCAAAATTTTAATAAAAACTCACCATTGCATTGACAGCAATTCAAAAGGTTGAGAATGAAGTCAAATCATTGAAAATATTATTGATATCTTCGATGGACTCAGTGCTAACTTTGAGGATATTTAAATTTAAAAGTTTTTAATTCCACTGGATGTGCTACTAGGCGTAACACATATTTCGTCTCTTTGAGAAGCATAAATATAATCAATAAAAAAGAATTGAAAACAAATAACTTTAAATTCTTCGATTTAATCAATTGAAAGTCATTCTCTGCTTTCCCCATCAACGGCAAAATTCATTCATTTACTTGCTTGTTTATTTAAAAATGAAAATTGCAGTACATGGCATTACGGCTGACGCCAATACGCCATACGTTTAGACAGTACCTATAACAAAAAATAATAAAAATATTTATGTTTTCTTTAAGAAACTATGAATCTCTACCATTTTCTCGTCTCAATAATTCTGTGTAGTCCATCATACAGTATCAGATTATAACAAATTTTCCAGTATGATCGACCTTTGGAATTTAAAACCTTTTAGTCACCATACTTTGAATTATAATTATGAAAGATAAAAAACTGAATGAAGCACTTGTGAAATTCTGAAAACCATCAAAAAATGTTATGTTTGGGTGTATACTTTTTGTATAAATTATTTAATTAATTATGAAAAGTTTTTTGTAAATTAATAACACCGGGAAAAAACTTTCAGTGTATTGAGAAATGTATACTCATTTTTCATTTAAAATCTAAAATAAAATAACAAAATTTATAATTTATCCATGAGGTTTTCTTTACTTAAATAAGGTACATTTACTATTTTTCCTATTGAATTCCAATTATATATTTTTGTATCTTTCTAAAGCTATTTTAACTAAGCACAGGAAGATGTTCGTAGATATTAAGTAATTTTGTAAATAAAGTACTAGTTTTAAGATTCTGATATTCTAAATATTAAACCTATTCGCAAAAGTAATATATTATGTTGTATAGATTGTTTTTTTTTTTTTTGACAACATTTTTTTTATTACCATGAAATGAATACTGCTTTAATGTTTTTCAATGTATTTTAAGTTAGGGATTGCAAAGTACTTTATATTTAATACCGGTAAAAAAAATTAGATAAAGATTGATTACGTATTTGATAATGGGTGCAACTTTTGCACAGACCAACTTATGATTGAGCTCAAGGTATAAAAAAAACAAATTGGCCGTGTGTCAATACAGGTGCCTTCGAGAACATCTAGGACAGAAAGTGGCCGTTTGGCGGCTCATAAACACTATTCTTCATAAACTTTTTATTTTAAATCAAAGATCAATTACGATTTTGCTTGTTTTGCAATAATAAAATACCTATATTGAAAAAGCAGTCGAAATGTCCGTATCCCTGTTTCATTAATATCAGTATTGCAATCCCTATATTGAGTCTCTTGTCAAATAACATAAAATTTTTATTAATTTTTGACTACTTGTCCTCTAAATACTCCAAAACATTCGCTATTTTTTGCTCAATTTGAAATAAAATGGTATTGTTTTTGTAATTTTCGAAATTATTTGCTTGCAATGTAGAAATAAGGTTCTATTATTAATTAATTAGTCTTTCTTTTCATCTTACAGACAATTCCCAAAACATTACCGTTGTCTATGTCATTGAATATGTAGTACAATTCACAGTGTTATCTTATTAACCATTAAAGTGATACATTAACTCTTTTTAGAGTGTTTTAAATAATATTGTTTTTACTGTAATACTGATTGATGCATAATTATTGATAAATCATCTCTTACTTTGATAAAAGTTTTCACATTTGTTTTTATCTATTTTGTAAGTTTAAAACGTGAGTGTTCTTTACTTAAATGAATAAACGAAACAGCAATAGTATCTATAGGATTAAATTTCTCACAAAAATATACTTTGCACTGTTTTTTTTTAATTCTCCAAAACATAGTAATAAAAGAAACTAGGTCAAAATAAACCGCAATACGAAAAATCTAATGACATTGTTACGCTCTGTATGTCCGACCTTGAGTGAAAAGCAGTTTTCTTATTTAAACATAAAATAATAATTCTAATTGAAAGATTAGCGTATTTTTTTATTTATTACGCGTGTACATATATTTATTTTCTTGTATTACTTAGCATCATAAAATGAATATAAAAATTGGCTGAAAAACAATAATGTGATCTATTAATAATAATTATATTTATCTACCTACATTCTGTACGAAATTGCAACCTGTTTATTTTTTTCAAACCTTTCTTTCAATTGGTCGCATTTCATAAACACAATGTACCCAAATATTATATATATGTTGTTTGTTGCAATGTTTGGCTGTAATATTTATACACCTTTCTTTGAAAAGATCTAACAGTACTGTTTTAGAGCTTCTTAATCGTTAGGCTCTCGTTTCACCTGCTATTTTTACTTATTTTCAGCTGAATCACTAAGTCACTCATGTAAATTGAGCAGGAAAGTCATTTAAAGATTTAAAATTTCAATATTTTGTGTGACGACTTTTTATCTGTAGTTTTGGAAAGTGTGTAAGTTTTATTGTGTTTGTCTACAGAAGTGAGTTTTTAAAAACATTTTACGTGCTTAAATTTTTGAAGCTGTACAGAACAGTGAAAATCTATTGAAATTAATATTAATATTTTCATCAAACCCTTTTGACACATTAAAAATTACCACTAAAGCTTAGAAATAGCCGAAAAATGCGTCTTCTAGTTTTTCATTCAGCTGACATTAATAATAAAAATAATTGTTACAATTGTATGTACAATATTACAATAATTTCTTTTATCAAACTATACCTACTTATAAATTTTAATGTACTGTGAACACCTATAAACTTGACGATTCATACGAAAATAAGTGACAAGTGTGTAACAATATTCCTAATATAAACAAAGCATTCAAAATCAACCTCTACGTTTTAAGAACATGTGCAAAAGGGGTAAGCATTATTTCAAAGATTAAATTGAAAAAAAATATTCAAACAATAATTAATTGAGCAGGAACAAATGTCATCAATTTGATGATTTTATGTGACAAACAACATAATTTCTGAAATTTCTCATAAAGAATGTCGCAAAATGAAACGGAAATAATACCTGTGGGCGAAAGGAAAAGGGCTTTAAGTCTTAAGTCTTAAAAATTGAGAAATGAGTTGAACATGCCAAAATAACTACAATCCATTTATGTATAAAGGAGAAAAGGGACTAATCGAATCAATGCTGCTGAATTAGTAAATTTCACATTCAATCATCAAAGTTCTTACAAATGAAAATCTTGTTTTGTATCTTTTGAAAGTTACTAATTTTAGACTTAATGCCCTTTTCCTTTCACACACAGATACTACACCATTGTATCCGTGTTTGTGTCTTAAGAATTATTTTTTTGTTGATAACCATCACTCCGTGTGGCTTTACAACAGGAACTATGTTTCAGTGTTCGGATAACGCTTTATGTGTTCACTTGTTCTATTTTAAATTCTTAAAGAATAGTTTGCGACCTTTCTGTGGCTTTACTTTTATCCTCAGTCGAAAAATAAATGTAACGGTAAAAGCAAACATGAAAAATTGATTTGATGATTATTCAACGACACCCCAATTGCACGACATTGAGGTCTCTGCTCAGCAGTCAAGACTATGATATTGGGGTATATAAATATTGAATATGATTATTCTTAAAATGGATTTTTAAAAAAAAAATTCACTGAAGAGTAACCATGTTCTAAAAAATCTAACACAAAAAGATAACTGCATATTCAATTTTCAACAACCAAATTCAGTTTCTTTATTATCATTTTATTTTACATTTCAATATTTTATAAAGTAAACATAGTTTTACTTATTTACGCTCTACATATTGAACATATTTATTTATTTAATATTAACCTGTTTAATTTAAGACATCGATTGAGGGTGCCTAATGGAATTTCAATATCAAATTCGGATTATTGAGATCTTGTACACTTCCATTTATTTTGTCACTAACGACCAGGGTTTTGCCTTTCGGCATCTTCAGGTATTCGAGCACACGAATGGACTCAAACTGACGAGTCCATTCGTGTGCTCGAATGCCTGAAGATGCCGAAAGGCGAAACCCGGGTCGTTAGTGACAAAATACATGGAAGTGTACAAAATCTCAATAATCCAAAAAAAATTAACCTGTTTGCTGCCCATCGCATATATATGCGGAATCAAGAGTGAACCCCACACGCATATTCGGCATATTAATGAATATTTGAATAATATTGTATTCTGTATTCATACTATCACTGTAAAATTCTATTTCCATGTGAGAGCATAAATCGCGTTTGGCGGCTGGGCCGGGAAAGGGTTGAACGCCATAATAATGAATCATTTTGTACACATACATTGATTGTAAACATGATTGAATTTTCGATTAGATCTGCTCTAATCTCAATAAATTGTCTTTTGTAAAGATTTTCTTTTATCAAGCTGACATTATTTCAGTCATTAGATAAATAAATGCTATACATTAAAAAAATTGCATTCTTTTACTTCAAAAAATCTGTGTGCAAACGGAAAATGGCTTTAAGTCTTGAATATGTCAAAATAACTATAATGCATGTATACGTAAAGGAGAAAAGGGACTCGTTGAATGAATGCCACTGAATTAGTCAATTTCATTGTTCTTTTTTTCTCCATAAAATTGTAGAATTGATACAAAAAATGTGTTTTATTTTCATAAATGCAATGCCTTTCCACCAAGAATTGACAGTAAACCACCTGAAACGTGAGTAAATATCACATTGAAACATGCCATTTTTTAAAAAGTTCTCAATATCGCAAATCTTGTTTTGGCTCTTCCGAAAAATAATGATTTTACACTTAACGCCCTTTTTCTTTTGCACACAGATATGTATCTACAATATCTTACTTTCTAGTGAAAACTTTAATAAGACAGTTTAGGAAAGCTGATAATTATGGTGAGGGAGAAAAGTGCCAGGTTGATATTCAACACAGTGGGAATTTGCGCATTAATAGGGTGGACTGATATTTGAGAGGGTTAAAAGAAAGATTTAATGGCCTGTATCACAGATAAATAAAGGTTTCTATTTCTAACTAATTTATGTTTATGACTATCATTTGTGTTTGATATCACACAGAGCTTAATGTTCTGTAAGCATCCGCAGTACCTGACCCAGTAAGTCTCACCATGACCACTGAGGTAACAAGCGTTGCCTGGTCTGCTCCGTGATCTCCGAATTCTTCCTGAAATGAAACCACTACACCCAAAATATCTGACGCAATTATCTATTATAGAAGCTCAGTATCCGGTTTCTCAGTCTTTGACAGGTGCCATAATTGGCTACTGTACTAATAGAATGTTACATATGGTGTGTCCCAGACAGTTTCATAGTTAAATGTGGCTCCAGTTATTCAGGGCAAGGTCCTGTTACTCATAACAGGACAGTACACAAAACAATTGTATTTCTTTCAAATCAATGCAACCCGTATTGATTTGTGCCGTATCAACAGTCTCATTAGTAACAGATATGACAGCATCATCAGCAAGATTTTTACTAATTATAGCATTACTGCTTAGGCGATAGCTAATATCTCAAATAACATGTACTCATGATTTTCTGCAGTTGCAATGTAGTCTTGAAAACAATTTTCCGGTGAATTTCTATTGTGTATTTTATTTTAACATAAAGATAAAAGTGGGAAATGAGTATACCTAACATGTGATTTTATGATTATGTGTTTTTGTGATATCACAATGCAGTCTTATCAATATTGCAATGAGTGCATTGTAATAACTACAACTGTTTCATGCATTGCATTCTGTTTACTAAGACAAATCCTATTTTAAGGCATAACATGCCGTGTATCAAGTCCGCGGTTACAATTGTTTACCAATAAAAGCACTACATGCACAGAACACACCAAACATATCTTTTACTAGGATATTTTATAGTCACATAATTTTTTCATAACCGTAAAAAATGACAATAAAACAGATTTGATTTATTTATGTTTATATTTAAAGTACAAAATGACAATAAATTTGTATAAAAATATATTTTTCTACAATTTAAGGCAGCTTTCGTCTATTGTACCAACTCTTTAAAGGTTATTATAATTAACAATAGTTAGTCTAGTCACTATAGTTAAGGTCACAAGCCATATTATTTTATTCAGAAAACTTATTTATTCAAAATGTAGAAACAAATTGACAGGAAAGATAGCAAATATAAATAAGATTTTTATAATAAATAGTGCTAACATTTTCGAAATGAACTTAGTCACTTGAATTCGATTTTATTTTAAAAATTAAGTAAAGAATTTTTATCTGACAAGAACACAATCATTACTATTTAATAAATGTACTTAATTCAATTAAGTACCTATCTGTAATCCGTAGACAGTTATTTACAAGATTATGAAAATCATGAAAATTTCATTTTAAATACACACGAAAGAAAACGCATATTATCAAAATATTTCACTATGTAAACAGTGTATTTACATATTGTGTTTTTAATGATATCAATATTTACATAAATATAACTACTTAACACGTTGGCTGCAGATAGTGTGGTCCGCAGTCAACACGTTAATTATACTTCAAGTTTTAAGACACTTTTAATGTGATGTAGTGAAGGTCTGTTAATTATTTTTTATTGATCTTGAAATGAAACAAAATATTACAAATTTAGAATATTAGTCGACATATTTAGGCTTTGGATTTTTAAGTTTATCACATATTTTAAATTGCACCAATAAATTAATTTTAAATGGAAATATAACCTTTCACACTCGAGACTTTTTCTCTCTAGATTTCTGATCAAATCAAATTTACTACTGGAATGAGTCAAAATTATAGAGGGCGGTAGGAATTAATGTCAAAACAAATACTTCTTGCTCATAACTTTTAGATGTTTTTGCTGTTGTGGTGGCAGTCATGTAAACACGAAATATTTTCTTCACCATTAAGATGTATGTATATTGCCACCATAAGGAAAATGGCAGCTGATAAAGAAACTGTAATTTCAAAAGTTGTTAGCTGTCACTTTTATAATGCCAGTATAGACAAATGAACATAGATATGTAATAATGAAGAAATAATATTAAAAATATGTATTCATTAACATTCTTTCAAATCAAGTCTACCAAATAAAATCTATTAAATGTGTAGCCATACAATCATAACAATAGCACAGTTTTTGCTACCATAAAAATGAGTGTGAAGGGTTTATAAACTAGTTTTCGGACGTAGATATAAAATGGAATATTTTAATGACTAGCAATCAAATAAACATTTTTTATCTTCTAAAACAGGCATTCAGTGGAAGTTAACATTAGATTATGCTATTCAGTGGATTTGTCTATTTTTTTATTCATACAAATTGAGTTGATCATGTTTAAAATCACACCTCAATGTTTTGATAATAGATTTATAAAATACGTCTCTAAAAGAAACAGAAAACGAACCTGAAAATTTGGCGGGTCAATAAACAGTCATTTCACCGTATCAATTCAAAACTATCTTTTTACATACTGTATTCATCCAAATAAAATGACGGGGCTTTTGCGGAAATTTTAATGAACACTTGATAACCTGTATCTGGTTCTACACAACAAGGTGTGGAAGTGATATAAATAATAAGTTTATAATGTGATTCTTGGAAACTATTGATAAAACAGTCACTCTGATGATCACTGACTGTTGAAACCGTCATTGGAAAGCTTAACACATTACACATTTCAATAAATTTTTAATGTAGACAAAACCTTACAATACCAAAATAAAACTTATAGACATAAATACACCAAATGACAAGTTAACCATATGCACTGATTTAAAGACTAAACTTTTTTGGGTGGAAATTTCACTGGCTGTGAATTGAAATCAATTATAAAAAAATCATAGAAACTTTCAAGAAATAATATGACTATTTTAGCACGACATTTTCATTCCAATAAAAGAACATGGATTACACAAGTTTTTTTAAAGAATGGTTAAACAACTATAATACATTTTTGTAGAAGTTAATAATATTGTAATGAAAAATATTTGTTTCAAAACTGATAAACAAATGTTATAACTTCTAATTATACATACGTAACACATTTTTCAATTGTCTACCTCTGTGAACAGTAGCCCATTGTGGGTCGAAGACATTACACACATTAAATGTATTGTGTGCTTTACATTTTTTTACTTTACTGAAATAATTATCCTCATTATACTTGGATGAATACAGTTTCTGACTTTGATATTTTTTATATTACCATTCATGGAGAGGTATCAGATTGAATACCGCCCCTGTTTTGAAAAAAAAATTGAAGTCAAAAAAGTTTTGAATTATTTATTCTTTTTTCAAACTCGTATCATCTGCCAAAGCAAACATATGCATTGCAAATAATATTGTTTTTAAAATGTCAAAACTGTGCGAATATAATAAATTTTAATTAAAATGAAAAATACTTCTTCAATTTACACTTTGCAATATATGAAAAAACCACCATTTGATTGTAATGAGTTTGAGTACACAAATAAACATCAATTTACTCAAAACTTAGATTGGCTGAATGTTTTTTGACAAAATGAAGACAATATGATCAACTTGTCTCAGATAACAGATAAAATATTACCCTGCAGTGTACTACTTTTACTATCTAATTCAATTAATTTTGCTCCTTCCTGTACCTTCTCGTGTTTGATTTCATTGCTGGGTACATCGACCTCCACTTTGGCATGTTTCACCTGAGAGGTAAATATGTCGTATCCTAATGATATCGTGTTGTCATACAACACTCTGTATTTGGTAGGTAAGAGGTAAAAGTTAATTATCTGCGCTGGTGGCCAAACCACCCATTCGGCGGCATACAAACGCCAAAACTTGTGCTTTAATTCCGTCTTGAAATCCTCGAGAGTTATATCTTCGAACAACGCAACACTGGCGAAAAATAATGATATTACGAACGGGGAACAAATGAATTGATCCAGCAGCACTTTCTTTATAACCGTGCCGAACGCCCGTCCAGGGATTCTCCTGTCGAGAATTTTATACCAATGATGGCACACTACGCCGACCGTCATTCCGGAAAAGCCCATATGCATCGTTCTCGTCTGGTTCCATTCCTCCATTTCCCCTATGTACATTTCATAATTTTGCTCTATGTAATCCCCGGTGGCAGATAGTGAAATTGATATGGTAACATTTGTGTAGAGGAGGAATTTATCACTGAAGGCAGCTTTTGTGACCGATCTCAATTTGCTCGTTGCCGGGTTTCTGCTTATCGCACTTGCAAAACATCTCAAGGATGACCTGAATGTTTGCATTTCCTCTTATCCTAGTGAGTAATCCTAAACAAAACAAATGAGACAGAGTGAAATTCAGAAACGATTACATGTTGACTTAACAAGATAGTTGTTGCTTGATGTTTTTTTGTCTGTCCTAATTTTTTTTCAAGTATTTTTCCAATGATTAAAAGCTTTAATAAAAACATACAGTGCTGCCATATTAATTTATGAACTGGGGAATCATATCTAATGTCTCGTCTTTAACCTTTTGACCGCTATTGCGAAAAAATATTAAATTTGAATCACATGACATATTTGCTTAAAGCAGATATCACTTTAAGGTGTTAAAGCTTAGAAACTGCTGTCAATTCTTGCGGAAAGGATTTTGTTAATAATGACTTTCCACCTTTGCATTTTAATGATAATTGGTTCTTATGACCACCTGTATTTGCAAAATCCTATGAGTTTGTAATTGTTTATGCGATTATTTTCCAAATTAAGGTTGAAAGTCGTAATTATCAAGTCAGTATCAAAATTAATTTAGATATCAATATAGTTCCTAGACTTAGTAATAATAATTTTTCTTAATCCGTCTTATATATAAACAATTTACAATCTGTCAGTTTGAGTTCATCCGTGTACTCAAATACCTGTTGATGTTGAAAGGCAAAAACGATGTTAATGTACAAAATTTGAACAATTCAAACGCGACTTGAAAGTTTTGTGTTGCATGTACCGGGACTTCAAAAAAGCTGAGACTTCAGAATCTCTAGTATCACCATTATTTTTTTATAGAGAAGATTAACAATTTAACAGTTGTAAAATTCTGATCTCAACTTTCAATTGGAAATCTATTGTGCAAAGTGGTAATTATTTCATTACTGTGATACTACATAATAGTGATTAAAAAAATAAATATTACTTCGTTTGTTTGTATTTCGAAATATAATTTATTTGCACCTTGTTAAATCATCCAGATAATGAAATGCAAATAATGTCTTATAAAACTTTGTTGAGTATGTAAATAATATACAAAATTGCATATAATACAATAGGAGTGCAAAATCATATCTTGATCTCAAACATTGTCATAATTTGCACATCATGAAAAATATTTAGTTCTTAAGAATGTTACAATTCTTTTATTCGGAATACTTTACAGACAATAACTTGAAACTGTTGTAAATTTCATTCTCAGTGATGAATAAAAAACAGTAGTATACTTGAAATATAATCAAGTTCAATAAATATCTGCTAAATCTACAAGTCGTTCATGGTTAAATGTATGAAAAGTTACTATTGCATAGGAAGCCATTGTAGCTTTCTTCGAAACTATGATGCTCCATACATTCTTTTGTGTAGGCAAAACAGTGTTCTTAATAAAACTTTCATCGCTTTGCTTATCCTACTGAAGAATGAAGGAACATTCTTCAGATCAAATATTTTTTTTACTGTACAGATAGTTGTGACAATTGTAAAAAAGCAAGATGATGGAATACACTCAGTAGAGTGGTTTTGAAGAATTTTAATGCATATTATTTTGGGAAGATACCGTTTTATCTTTACTGGTAATCACCCAATGTTTCGAAACCTAATTGATATTGTAGTTGAAAGAAATAGCAATCATTATTATTTTCGTATTTGTTCAATTAATTTGATGAATGGACCCCAACTCTAATGTAAAATATGTTATGCGGAACACCTACTTTAAATATGTTTTTTATTGTATTATACTTATATAATAGTATAATATGTTAACATAATTTAGAAATATTAAATATATTGATTTGAAACTTTAGTACGTTGGATCGAACTTATATTTGGATCAATCAGGAACTTTTACAGTAACAGCAGACTCTTTATTTAACCCTGTTAAATAAGAGACTACTTTTTTGCATTAAAACTGAGCTCATAAAGATTACAATAAAATACTGGCATGGCAACATGATTGTTTATTGTAGTAGTAGGAAATATGCCATACGGTCAAGATTTCTGGGCTCGATTCAGGTAGATTAAATTCAAAATGAGTTCAACTCAAGTTGATATTGAATGACCTTCTATCATTCCTATTCATTACAATAAATAAATCCATCTCTCCTATTCTAGCAAATAGCCTCTCAAGTGACAATATGAAGTAACTTTTTTCTAATTTTAAAATTTATAAGCATCTATTATTAACAGACACGTATTATCTGCATTTCTAAAATAACTGTGATTCGTGTATAATAAAAATATGTGAAACATTAATTACAGCTGAGTTAATATAATGAATAAAAAAAACTTTAAATTAAATACCTAAAAAAAGGACACTGTGTTTGTCTTTTTTCTGTAAAATTTTAATAAGGTTAGCAGTAGCACTATAATTGACAGCATTGGGATAATTGTTAATTACATGAAAATATCATTATTTATAAAAATTAATTATTTTTTTAAAAATAATTATTATTTTCAATATTATTCAATTTTCGAGTACAACAGATTTTTTAGATATAAAAAATAAACAATTTTCACTTACCAAATAGTTAGGTAAAAAATTTAGACACTTCCAAAACTGTCATGCATCGCGAAATCTTTTGAAACTCGTGAAAATGACAGAAGTGTACGGGTTAGATAATTTTATAAATTATAAGAGACCTCGCTGCAAATAATTAACATTTCTACTGGTCCGAGACAAGAGATCTACTAACTTAACTAAGGTACAATTTATTCTTATCTCTTGACAGCAGCATCACTAACCTATAAAAATGATCATCAGAGATCATATGACGTTTATAACCTGTGTAGCCTATGTGAACAAATAAGGTAAAAAAATAATTTTAAAAATATGTAGGTACAATAAATTATTTCTGTGTAATATCTGGTAAATTATTTTATTCACAAAAAACCAAAATATTTTGCGGAATAAAACCAATTTATTGCTACGTGGAAACATTAAATGGTTTAGATGAATTAATATGTATTTGTTTATTATTTTTTCTATATTTAAACTTGATCCAGATGATAAAAAAACATATAATAAATTAACGGAGTTAGTTTTACATATTTTTTTGCTTATAATATTCATATAGGATTCCACCAAATAATACAAACCAAAAACCATCAACAGTCGGCGTTAGCACTTTTTATTTAACAGCCCCAAAGCATATCGAGAGAAGAAAACGAGCAAGTAACTGTCAAATTCTACGCGCTTGAGAGCTTGAAGCGGCGCTAGTTTACATTTATGTTGTTTTAGAGTCTCCGATTCATAAATTAAAATAGTGAATTATATATGTACAGTTGAAAAAGATTATAACTAACCTTTTCTGAATTGAAAGCTACAAATATCGTATTACCGGTGCACGTAAATAAACTTCACAGGTACTTATCCCTTATAGTTGTCTTGTTTTGTCAACGTTTCTAATATAAACATTCGTTCAATTGTTACCCAAGCTTATAATCTTATTTGCTGAATGCAAACAAATGATGCATTCTCAATATTTTGATGATTTCACTAAAGAAACCAACAGTTTATTGATTGAATTCCAAACATTCTGTCTGGAACAGTAGCTCAGTGAATAAAAGAGTATGTAAAGTGAAAAGTTAAACGCAAAATGTTTCAATACAGTAAATTCATTTGTTACGTTTTAATACTAGACCTGTTGCCGACTGGTCATGGTCATGTTCTTCGGTTGTGTTGAATACAGGCTCTAATCCCAGTACGGACAGATTCATAAATTGATTTTTCAATCAATTCGTGTTTAAAGGCATGGATGTCTGTAATGTCTAAATTCCCTCCCACCACCCTTCCTATACTAAATATGTATTTTACTGAGACCAATTAGCTTACCACTAGTTCTGTCCTGAACCTATCCTTACTCTCCCTGAGAAAGAGAGGTTGAGCGACTGAATAACTAATAGTTCTCGTTGAACAGCTTCTGTTAAAATAAGCTCCATTATAAGCCTGTATGCTGCAAATTGGGAGTGGACATGGCTTAAAAATATATGTATAAGGCGAAAGCAGTGCATTTTTCTCTTTCTCACTCAATCACATGTAAAGTGAAGGATGCAAGCGTGATATGTCATGATGGCGTTTGCTCTTTTATCCTACTTGCTTATTCACAAGTGAGGTTGTGTGATAGTGATAGAGATACATCCATCTCACGGTCATGGTATACTTATAATACAATTTACATTTATAAGAAAAGGTTTACTGAAAATATTATTTCAAAATTTATTCACGTTCAGTAGATTAGTAGATATTTACTCTGCAAAAAAAAAATACACAACTATTCATTTGATAAGTAAAAACTCAGATCTGAAATTACTTAACTACAGTGGAACCTCGATCTTTCGTTCACCCATTCATCTTTTTCCTGCATGTGTTGTAAAATTTTATAGTCCGGACTAAACACCCATAAGAATAATGTTTTCTTCGATTTATTGGTTAAATATTATGGTCCCGTCACAAATATTACCCTGATCATTTTTGTTGGACATTTGACATCCTGCTCCGAAGTACTGTTGTAAAAAAATGACTAAGTCTGCAAGTGTCGTCTTGTTGTGATGCCAGCTCATAATGTTTCCGCTGTTGTCTCACCAAGTGAGCACCTATGTACAGATGTCCAGTCGTATCGCCGAGTCGGTCAGTGCTCAATTTTACCTCGTATTATGCATCGTGAATTATTCTGGCTTGTGTACCGTATATATTTACATCATGCTACTCAGGACGTTCTGAACCTCCACTAAACTTACACCTTAATGTTTCATTAAGAAGTATGGAGTATAGAAGGATTTTGTTCAGGGAATAATCATTAGCCAACTGTTCAAAGAGTGTGTAGTGCCGATAACATCATAGGCAATAACGCCTTTGGATAAAAGTTAATACATCAATATAAAAACTCCAATAATAAAATACAAAACAGAAACTCAAAGTGTTGCCACTAGGTTATATAAAAAAATAATTTTATTTCTTTTATAATAAAAAATTAAAAAGTATCGCAATATTTGAGAGTCTTACCGTTTTTTTTATTGACAATTGATCAGATATTAAAAGTACATGTGTATCGACCTTTAATTTTGAATGGATAAATTTTTATGATGTTGGGATTTCCATTGAATATTTACTTAAATGATTGTTCATTATTTGTTAATCAATTATGTGTCATCAGGAAGCTATTGCTTAAATTATTGTTACAATAAGAAAGGCACAATAGTGTATTATCTGACATAGTTTATTTTCATTTATTGTTTACTTCATTAATGTCAGGTCATTGTTTTTCTATCATACCCACCCCACGGCTGTGTGTCAATTATTAAAAATTTATCAATTCCTACCAGCTGACAATTAGATTCTGTTTTTAACGATTGAAAATATAATAAAATTCATTTGTATTTTTGAATGAGCAGTGATCGGCAACTCTACGCTCTTTTTTATAAATTTACCAAGATTTCCCAGGTTTCGCCCTCTTCAGGAATTCAAGTACACTAATGCCTGAAGATGCCGAAAGGCAAAACCCAGGTCGTTAGTGATAAAATGCATGGATATGTACAAAATTTGAATCCAATGGTCCCTATTTTCTATTTTCGAGAATTATATAGAGTAGGAAGATTAACAGAACTTACATATTCTCTTAATACAATTTTATAAATTTATTGAAATCATTAATTTGTTCTCCTATAAAACATCATTATTCTACTTGCATGGTTTCATACAGTCACATGGTGTATTGTATTTTTTGTTTGCAGCCATGCTTCCTACTTTCGCAGACGTTGACATGACCAGTAGTATGTCAGCTCCCGCAAGAATCTATGTCGGTAATTTGAAAGATGGCTTTGAGCCGGACGAACTTTATGAATTGATGAAGAAGTACGGAACAATTGTCGGCATGAAAATGAAGCAAAGATATGCTTTCATACAGTACGAATCGCCGGCTAGTGCAGATGAAGCTTTAAAAGACTCGAAGAACATCAGCCTCAACGGTTGGGTTCTGTCAATACAGACAGCTGTAAAAGCACAAAAGTAAATAAATCTATTATTCTTATTATGATCATTTTTTAAATTGCAGTTTTATTTTTTTGCATTCTTGTACCAGCCAATTCATACCTGCCTATCGCCACTTCACTGCCAACGTATGAGTACATATCATTATCGAGCATTTCAACATAAAATCTAGATATTTAAAAGTTATTTTATGTTTGTTTGTTTAACCCTTATGATTTCCTATACCATTCATCCGATTTCGATGAAACTTTGGTGAGTTGTTGTGCGCACACCCGTGAAGGTTTCTGAAAAAAAAATCTTAAAAAAAGAATCAAATACGTTCAAACAGGACATCTCGGAAAACCTTCTGATTTATTCCTGTATGCAACAGATGGACAAACAAAAAATATTGTGTATCCAAAGCACTTCATTAAACAGAATTAAAACACAAATACTTTCTTCCTTTGAGTGGCATTGCAACACATGCCGGGTACTCGCTAGTGTTTAATAAATATTGGTTGGCTGCACTTTGCTGTCTATAGGTCTAAAATATGTTTGTTAATCTACAGTCCAATAATTACACATTCTAGACACGGGGAACCTGGAAAATCCGAGTCAGGCAATATGGATGATGACGGTAGTTATGGAGACGACCTCAACAACAGAAATAACATGCATCCCTATCCAATGAGGGACAGAGGACGCGGCCCAATGCTTCCTATGCACAATAACTTTAGAGATAGATCGCCGATAAATAACAGAGGTTTTTCACTTTTTATAAAACTATTATATAAAATAAACATTGTGTAATGATTGGTTGTACTCACCGGACATTTTGAAACCATTGCAGGATTCATTCATAAACAATAAAGCCTTCATATAATGATTATCTTATATAACCACTATCCTATGGTTGTCACATATTGTAATTGAAATTTATAGACCGACTATTTGACTTAGATTTTTGAAAATGAATAATAATCCAATGTCTAATTCCATTGCGATTGTCGTATTATTTCACCAACTTCTACAATAAATAGTTGCACTTTTAAAGATCCCTGCCTTTACATGGATATTACCGAATTTGCAATATGGCATAGGAATTGAAACAGTGCCAAATTTATCACGAATTTATTGTTACAACATTTGAATGATTCAAATTTGAGATTAGATACATTGGCACACATAATTTCGAATGTCTCCATTTGCCATATTGCTGCAAAAGTATTATTATGATAATGACTCTCAATGCTGCTATTATAGTAAGTTGAAAATAATGTTTGTTTTATTCCTAGGAGACTGGGGCGACCAGGGATATGACAAATTCATTCCAAATGAAGCATACCACCCCACGGTTTCCGAAAGAAATGACTGTGAAATTATTGTTGTGACGAAGATGCTAACGTAAGTTGATATATTGTACATAACTTTTAGAAATATATCACCCAATTTTTTCTGCTACCGCCATCTCTTGTTTGCGTTACACTGACAGTGCTTGATTAATTAATGAAAGTGGCTGGGTTGGGTTAAAGAGATAGGTTATATTTTTTAAATTATTATTTTATGTTTCAGTGAATATGCTGAAATTATAGAAAACCGATTGAAACGAATCGGCCTCACTGTGGATCTATTGTTTCCAAACGAAGATGTACCCATTGGAAGAGTGCTAGGAAATATATTATCCCGTGGATGTCTGTATGCCATTTTAGTGTTGCCACAGAATGAAATGCACTGGTCACTTACTCTATACATTCTGCATGGGTTGCCACAAGGTAAGGAAAACGATTATACTTATAACTCGACAGGCGCCACAAGAGTGCAGGCACGCAAACGCTACTGCGAGGATATCTATATGGTATTGTTTTATGACACTCAAAAACAATTTTGACAAGGTAACTCAATCAACAAGATCCCATATCAACATTTGGTATTAAACCAGGAATGTTTTGATCATTAAGCAGAGCACTTACTTACCACTAGAATGCAAATCATTATAAATGAAATGTTATTAAGTTTGGTATCTAACCTACATACACCATTTGATTGATTGATTGATGAGTGAGTTCATCTGTATTCTTAAACCTTTGATGGTGCTCAATGGTGAAACCTAATTCGATAGTGACAAAACCTATGTATTGTATTGAAATCCCATCAAGGAACTTTGTTGGAAAGTTACAATTATTTCTTATATAGAATTGTGATTTGAAATTATAAATCAGGCAGGATAAATTGAGGAGTAAACATTCAAAGCGTGATTTTTCACTCAGATACAGAGCTTAGAAAATGATAAAAAACATTTTGCTTAATAACCTAGCCTATATGCTTAAAATAAACTTTATCATAATATATAGTTTATGGAAAGAATTATGATCCTAGTATTGTGTATAATCTAAAATTATCGGTTATTATTTATTTTTGTGTTTGAAATTTGAACAAAACACGTTTTGCACGAAATGCATGAAAGACTAAACACTTTTTGAATGTTATCTGACATGGACACATGTCCAATAGAAAAAAAATTAGTTCATTTAATTTATTGGTTTGAAAATGTTATAGTATAATAATTATTGATATATTGTTAAGAGGAATTAGTAGGTTTTTCTGTCATTTTGTGAAAATCGTTAATCGTCTCCCGTCGCCTAAAAAATATGAAACGTCGAAATAAAATGTTTTTCTTTTAATAATTCTACTCTCAAAGTATTTGTTTACAATATCCCACTTTTATTTAAATAGAAGTAGTAAATTTTTCAAGCCTGTCTAGCAAAGAGTTGATACCTGTTTTTCAGAAATCCTTTATTTGCTTTACACCGTGATTTGATGTCTGAGACAAAATCGTAGAACATTTAAGTATTTTTAAGAAAGTGATCCTGACAGAATTTGCAATTTATTGAATATAACGATTCTATAAAGATTTTTGAAATATACCAAAGAGTTCGTTTTCTCGCACTTTTTCTGACTGATATTTAAAGTATAATTATATTGAATATATTTTTTTTAAAAAAATAGAGCAACAAGATATTCTATTATATACGTCTTTTAACAAAAAAATCTCAAAAAAATTAATAAGATTAATAAATAGTATCATTTTTCGGGATATGTTTTTATTACCTTCTACTGTGATTAAGTCAGTGTCTGTCGTCTGTCTCGACACTGCTTAATATTTATTTTAATTATATGTAAATAGGTGCTGTCATAATTGGTAAATAATCTTTTATAAAATTATTATCTGATTATAATAGCGCCTATTCATTATTTAAATATAATCTAAAGAAATAACGAGTGTGGTGTCGAGGCAGACGACGGACTCTATTTTTTTTTTTAAAATATATTCAGTGTAATTCTACGTTAAATATTAGTCAGAAAAAGTGCGAGAAACGAACTCTATCGTATATTTCAAAAATCTTTATAGAATCGTTATATACAATATATTGCAAATTCCCTTCCCATCACTTTCTTAAAAATACTTTGTTCTACGATTTTGTGTCAGACATCAAATCTCGATAAACTACAATAAGCCCTATAATAAGTCATGGCGTAAAGCAAATAAAAGCATCTCTGAAAAATAAGTGTCAACTCTTTGCTAGATAGGCTTGAAAACTTTACTATTTCCATTTAAATAAAACTGGAATAGTGTAAACAAATACTTTGAGAGTGCAATTATTAAAAGAAAAAAAATTATTTCAACGGTTCATATTTTTTAGGCGATAGAAAACAATTAACGATTTTTGCGAAATGACAGAAAAACCTATTAATTCCTCTTAAAAGGAATAAGGTTCTGCTCCACTAGCAGATGGTGCATCTAAAAGTATATTCTTGTACCATGTGAATCTTTCATCTTCAAGATTCAGTCATCAATCATTATTTTTAGTAATTTAATAATATCATTTTTCTTTTCTTTTGATAACAAATGGTATAAAGCAGTGCTCCGCAACCTTTTCTCACCCACGCCACACCTAAGCAAGCACTCATGAATATTTCGCGGCACACTACAAGCCAAAATATTTAAATTTCAAACAAAACTCACAATATATTAATTTAATTTGAGTTATTGAGATTTTGTACATTTCCATGTATTTTGTCACTAACGACCCGGGTTTCGTCTTTCGGCATCTTCAGGCATTCGAGCGCACGAATGAACTCGAACTGACAGAATAAATTATATATTAATTTGTTTTTATTTGATGAATTTGAAATAGTGGCTAATATATTTTTTAATAAAAGCCAAATAAACTCTTTAACCATTTCAAAGTGACGGGATGTGATGGGACACAATTTTTACAAATTATAAAAAAACATGTGTAAAAGTTGTAACTAAAAAAATTCAAATTAAATAAGCTTCACTACTAAAAAATATTTAAGCTAAGTGTAGTAGATAAAAGTACTGCCCATTATTTTTGTTTGGCCCAATCTAAAATAATCTTTCTGTTTTCAATAATATTTTTGTATTCACATTCATGCGTAACAACAAAAAAAATGCATATTTTAAGCCCTCGATTTGACAATATTTACAGTTCATTGCTTGTAATAATTCCACTAGGAAATTTTTCACCATCACAATATAAACAGCAATGTGTAATTTGTGCGCTAGGATTTAAATACTCGATTTTTTCTCATTTTGGACGCTCGGTGCCACGGCACACCTGGGACTGTCTCGTAGCACACCGATATAATGCCATAGTCTTTATTCGTTTTGATGGTTTTTCAATGCTGGAGAAATCATGTTTTGCTTGGATAGGTCAACTTTAAGAATATTTTTGTATAGGGAAACATATTCTTTTAACAAAAACAGTGGTTTCATCCAAAAGATTTCACTATAGACTATCGCACCTGATATTTAACTTTTTTTTTTTTAAATTTGTGACAAATCACGTTTTCAATGTTTGCTTCTCAATTATTGATTTTTGTTCTTCCTGTTAATTTAGAGCACCGCAATATGCCATTGGAAAATGCGGTGACGCTAGTCATGCGTAATTTTGACAACTACCAACGTAATGGTGGTTCCAACGATACAGAACTAACTCTCCTGAGGCAGCTGTCAACCGGTGGCACTCTAACTGTACTTCAATATGACCTGGTGATGAAGTATATCAAGGTTTGTATTCATTCTCATTAAATAATAAACCTTTCAGTTCTGTATTTAAGATTATTTTTATATCTAAACCATAAATGAAAATGGGCTCTCAATGGGGAGTGTCCATATCATGAAGGAGTATTCATTTTAACAGTAAATAGTTTCAAGGAAAGCTCTTTCTAAGTCAGTTTCTCAACTAACCGAGGATCCTATTGATAAATGAAGATCCTATTGATAAATATAATGATATTACTTTGTGGAAATTAATTTTGAATATAAGAATTGATAACTTTTTCAAAATATAAAACACAATTTATTTGTACTACCACATATTTATAATGATCAGGACCAGTTTCGCTAATCACGAGCATTATCACCTGATCAGATGATAATGCTCGTGATGAGCGAAACCGGTCATGATCATTATAAATATGTGGAAGTAGTACAAATGAATTGTGTTTTATTTTTTAAAATATAATGTCTTTCCACCAAGAATTGAATTGATAACTTTTTATGTATTTTTGTTTTAAAAGTCTGGTAGGCAATGCTGAGGGTATTTGCTTCATTGAATATTGCAAATTTTTACTTGCAGAGTATTGAATAATTCAATTGCCTTGAATTAAAATTGCGTTGGCCTTAATGTGGTTAAGAAAATACTGTTAAAGATTGACTAATGGCAAAATACTATGTTTGACTACCTTGCAGGAGTGCAGAGAGAAACAGGTGAAAGTGGAACTAGGTAATGTGAACCCCAGTCAATTGGCGACAAAAACCCAGTCAGATCTTCAGTTACGAATAATGAGCATCCTCAACACGGACGGAAAGGCTGCCGACACAAAACCTCAAGAACCGCCCAAGGCTCAAGCCGACGATCTGAGACAGCGAATAGCGAGTTTGCTCGGCACCGCATCTTCATCTAATCAGAATTCCTCCGCCAATATGTCTAGCCCTGGCCTGACATCAAACGCGATCAACAAACAGCCAATCTTATCAAATCCAAGCGTTCAAAAGATGTTAGACACATTAATGAATAAAAGGAAATAGATGAATATATTTGACTCGTGATTCTGTCGAAGTAACTTCGGCGCCCAGTGTAATGATTTTTGTATTCGCTCTATACATGTTTATTAGGTTGGTACTGAACATAGCCAATATCGTAACACAGGAAGGAGATCAGTGGTCACATAACTTTTGATCACAGAAGTTATATTAGTAACAACATTTATTCGCCAAATATACATTTAATTTATTTCAAATATTGTAGACAAATTATGTTGTGAATTATAGACCACTATTGTGAGACTATGCTGCTCTGTCGAGTACAGTTATTGCATCTACATTTTATTCAGGTACGAGATATTGGCGAGAAAGATGACAATACATTCAATCAAAATTTTAATAGCTGTGTAACTGTATACAGAGAATATTCGTTAGTAAACCTTTGGTGACTTGACATCTTCCATGTAGAGATTATTGATTCAAAGGTTTAACTTCACGAAAAATCCACGTTTTCAAGATTACATTGATTTCGGTTTTATGCTAACAATATTATATGTTAACATTGATAATGACTTTCCAGTTGACTTCAGCAAAAATCATGATCATATCAGCATCTCGAAATAACCGATATTGAGGTAGAGAAAAGCAATATTCAAATGGGCACCATAAATCAAATATTATTGATTTGTACCCGAGTTTTATACTTTTTATAAACAGGTATTTAACAATTGGCTACTTTCTGGGTATAATCAGTTGAAGGATATTTAGAAATAACCTTTTAATAAAAGGATATTTCTAAATATCGATGGCCTAATGTTATAAACCCATAACTAACTTTTTACAAATTTTACAGGAGGCTAAAAAAAACTGAATATTTACGTTAATATATATATTAGATTTTTTTTTCTTCTTAGTATTAAATGGATAGTATGTTAAGGTACTTGTATATCATTAAAAAGTTCAAATAGTTTGTATTATTTTAAATAAACGAGATACGGTTTACAAGATCATTTTCGTCAAAATATTAGATACGGGTTTATAACATTAGGCCATCGATATCCTTCTATTGACCCAGAAATATCAACATATGTTCAATTGTTTAAAAGGTTACCGGCCGTAGCGCTTTTTATGCGGCATTTTTTTAGTTATCTGAGTACTGAAGCAGATAGAGTGCAAAATTTTACATATAACTGCATATTTAACTCAAATTTAATTTTACTAGGTAATCGATATATGGTTGTTGTCAAACCACTATCTGCTAAATGCAAAAATTATAACTTCGAGATATTAAATAAAATCTAATTTTAATTAAAGTTATAATGTTTATAATGCAAAGTTGTTTGCGTTATATGTGTCACATAGCAATCTTTTTATACGAAAGTTGGTTAGTAAACTAGTCATAATAGTCAAAATATCGAAATCTTCAAAAAGTGCACATTGCAGATATTGGTTTGACAGCGACGATATACCACAAATTATGAAGTAGTAATTTTTTCAGAAAACGGTGATTGAAAACTACTCATTTAAAGCAAAACTCATGCTCTGATCAGAAACAATTTACTGAGAATCCAGTAGTTTTTTTTTAATAAATATGGCTAATATGTATAAATTATGAATATAAAAGTGTATTTATTAAATATGCTTTGGAATCGCGGCTCATGAATTGGAATTGTTGTTTGCAAATGAAATTAGATCTTGTCAATTATATTTTATTGCAGCCGTTGGTGGTTCGAGACGTAATAAATCTTTTTTTTCCATGTCCGCTTCCAGCGTGGAGCATATGGTCTCTTAATGATCGATTGAAAGATCAATTTATGAAAACTGTCCGCACTGGGAATTGAGCCCGAGACGTCCATAACCGTAGCCAACGACGCTAACAACTGCGCCACGGACGCCAACGGATAAATCTTCTGTCAGTTATTACATCTTGCATGCCAGGGCCTTCAAAAATAAGTTCGGCAACAACTACGATTCCTGAGTCGCGATTCTATGTGGTTTTAGCCTGACAACCGTTCTGTTAAACATTTCTTGTGATTCGAGTCTTATTCACTTCAAAAATTAGGTTTTTTGGATTCATTCGTTCCCGAACAACGCATGTCTACTGTGTAGTCATTGTAAAACCTACCCAATATGACTCTTTCACCTTATGAAGAATGATCCTGTAATTTCTGTTCCTACTGACCAAGAGTGGACATGTTCATGATCACATGCTGCTGATTATCAGGTTAATGAGATTATGTCTATCAAATTGATATTACATAATACTTTTAACAATCCATGTACAAACTTATGAATTAATAAAAAAAAATTGTGGAGAACAAAGTGTGCTCTCATTTTAAATTTATTTGAATATCTGTTATAGCGCACATCTTATGTAGGTATTAAATATACATAATAAATTGGTCATATCAATCTAGCAAAATCATATACACCCAATTCTCTTTTTGCACGGGGGATACGTTCCAGTGAAACTACCGTGTAAAAAAAGATAAGGTACCCATATAAAAATAGGAGATAGGTTCTATTACTTAAATACGCCAAAATTTTGGAACTCGAAAATAAATTTGAATTTATTTTTTATTTATATACCTATAAAAATATTTTCATAAGATAAGACTGCGCAAAGCTGTAGCATGTCAAGAAAACAGTATTGGAGACAAGTTCATTTATTCAATTCGGTAAACGGATATTAAAAAATAAACAATAGAAAGAGAATAAAATAGAAACATAAATGTGTCAAAACTAACAAGTCATGCACGAGTCACAAATGCGTACATCTTAAAATGTTTCAAAAATGACGATTCCAATATTTACAATGGGTGTTTTTAAATGTATATACATATGCTGTATATAATAATACTTTTCGTCTTTTATGTGTGAATGTAAAAAAATAATTGGTCTGTTTTCTTAGACCATGCAAGAAGAGGACGGGTGTACTTTAACGACATTAAAACTTGATTTGTATTAATTTTTTTTAGGATTCGATGAGTGGGACAGAATTTTAGACATCCCATGCATTACTGCCATACTGCGTAACCGAAGCCAACAACGTTGACCATTCTACCACGGAACCAGCATATTTATACTCTACTCATTCAAGAAGTTTCAACTGACTTTTTTTTTAAATAAAACACAGTTTGTTTGTACTACTTCCACAAGTTTTCTACTTAAACATGTCCATGTAATACAAACAAATAGTGTTTTATTTTTAAAATATAATGCCTTTCCACCAAGAATTGACAGTTAACACCTTAAAAGTGGTTTTTAATGGACAGTTGCAAAACATTTTAATCAGAATCTCTTCTTCTGACAGTTAGATTGGGCACTGAATGAAATTCGTTGAAAAAAACTTTATTTGAGGTCACAAACCATTGCAGCAGTGAGAAATATTCGTCACCACTGTCATTATTCATTTCTGCTTAGAAGACGTTTTAAATTTACAATGGAAACTGTATAAATTAATTTTACACTCACTTATTTATTGTAGATAATTGAGTAAATCAGTTTCAAAATGTCTTGTGATTATTGCCAATCTGTCGATGCCACAGAATAATAGTAATACTAGAATTTGTGAATACAAACTGTGAAAGCCTAAAAGTTTATAATACTAAATAATTCTGTACAAACTAAATTTAAATTCTGCGCATATTAACAAACTTATCATTATGACAATAATAAATTAACATGAGAGTACAACTATCTACTCCTTCTGTTGTACTTTTCAATAACAAAATGTTTATTTGTTTCTTTCCGCATACAACTATATACATCATACATGGGAACCTCCGACCCATTGCTTTATCAGAATTTTAAAATATTCTGTTAATATAATATATTTTATTTGATAATTCGGTCCGGCCCTTGACACGGAAACAGAATGATAATATGGCTCCAAAACTAGGAAAGCTTGCCGATGCCTTTTATAAATCATTTTGATAGTAATAATCAACACTTGACGGTTGGGTTTGGTTTTTGAGGTTTAAGATTTTTGCGTACCGAACTGTTGTGGTATAAACACAGAGGAAGCGTCTGTCCCGCATGAGTGATCTGCAGATGTCTTCGAATTGAGCCACTCTGTATGGCAGCATATGGACAATGTGGACATCGGTAGGGCCGTTCCTATTAACATTTTAAAGAAATTATCAATTTTTAGAATCAAAAAATTTTATGATTTTTTTCTTTTTATGATTTTTAAATAAAACATTCAACCTCTCTTCTGTCCCATCCGTTTACGCTTTTTGCAAAGAGTAAAGATGTGGTTAGTACAGTGGCGTAGCTAGAGTTTGTGCCGCCCCCCCCCTACCTTTTCTCCAAAATTTTTTGTAACCGTGACGACACAAAACATTGCGCCGCAGACAGAAAATTTTTAGAAGAATAAATATAATTTCTTGAAAAACATACTATATTTTTATAATACTCACAATATCAATAAGTTTTCTCCAAGAATGTTGATTTTATTTTGACAATAGTGTTGGGTTAAGGCTAATTTTTAAATTACCTACTCTTTTTTTTATTAATACTACAACGTAAAAGATTGCACCGCAGGCAAAATTTCTTGGAAAATATGTACTATATTATTACAATCCTGTCATTTACAAGTGTTGTATTTAGTATTAAATTTGTAGAGTCCCGGAGGTTTGTTTTTCAAATATGTCATTTAAATAAATTTTGTATTTATTATTAATATGGAGATATAAAATGATTAATGTACAATACATTAATAGGTATATATTTTACATAAAATCGAATTAAAAATTATGAATTGATTCAGAACAATATATACAGTGGATTTTACTAAAATAACATATAAAAAAAATTATAACAAATTTATTTTTCCTCATTATCAAAATGTATTTTATCTGCCAGTTGGTAAGCTATTGAAAGTATTTTTTTAACCGCAACTTGCCCACTCTTGATATTAAATCGTTTTTTTATTAATTTCGTTTTTGAAAAACTTCTTTCACAGCTAGTAGCACAATTGCGAGAACATAAATTAAAAGCATTTCAATATTTGCGACATTGAAGCTACATGATTATTCTTAAATCTTTCAGAAAAGAAAGATATCGTCGTTGTTCTGGAAGAAAACACTAAATCGAAAAAATGACACTGAGTTAGTTATACCAAAATGTTCATGATTTCAAACTCTACCGTATGACAGAACACACATAATTTATAAATTATACTTTTACTTAAAAACAGTTTAGTACAAACAAACAAAATGAAAAGCATTTGGCAAACTTCAAAGTCCAATTACTCAAAACTAGTATTTTCCAGTTAGTTTCTTCTTCCAGAACAACGACGATATTTTGTCAGAGAATCACAAGGCATAAGAATTCTTCTCTGTTTATTTACATAATTTTTTACTCATTTTCAAAAATGCCTCCCCTAGAAAAGCATATATTTTTTCAGCGAGTCACAAATTAGACAGAAGAAAACAAGACAAATGGAATATAACTTGCATTGATTATGCAAGTTATATTCCATATAAATTGATTATGCAATATTAATTCCATATAAATGTATAAAGATGGCATCCGTGGTGTAGTTGGCAGCGTAGGTGGCTACGGTTACGGATGTCTCGGGTTCAATTCCCGGTGCGGACGGTTTTCATATATTGATCTTTCTATCGATTTATGGATTTCTGTCCGTAGTCTTGAGTGTTTGTGATGTCTAAAAACTCCCTCCCACCCATTCAATCCTCACGGGGCGAAGGGAGAGTGATTAGTTAACCACTAGTCTTGTCCCTAGCCCTATCCTTCTATCCCTACACTCTTCGAAAAAAGAGAGGTTGACCAACTGAGTAACAAGCAGTCCTCATGAAAAATTCTGTTAAGATACCTCCATTAGGAGACCATATGCTCCATATTGGGAGCATGGAAGAGCAAGATATTTATTTTTTACCGTCGAAATTTTCTATTCATTTTCGAAAATGCCACCTGGGGCGCCCCCCCCCCCCCTCGCTACGCCGCTGGGTTAGTATATGAACCTTAAAAATATTCCCTTTAGAAATACTCATTTTGTCACACTGGTCAGTCACTCAACTTCTCTTCAGAGAGGGTAATGAAAGAAGGATTTGGTTAAGAAAAGATTAGTGTTTAACTAATTGCTTTCCTTGCCCTTTCAGAATGAGATAGGGGGTGAAAGAGGAGGTATATAAACATCACAGGTTTTGCGATTGGATGGGTGGGAGATAATATAGAGATCCATGCCTTTGAATAAAAATCCATAAATCAATGTATGAAAGTTTCCATTCTGGGATTTAATAATGTAAACCCACAACCAAGTGAGTTTTCAGGATGGAATTTCGCTTTTTCTATGCCCTATTTCCAGGACCAGGTGAAAAACAATAATAACATCTCAGACAGACCGAATTTAATTTTTTTTAGTAATAAAATTGAATAGATCATTACCCCAGTGTGTTTCATGAGATGTTTCCTCATTGTGTTATGGTCTCCGGTTCTGTATGTGCAAAAATTGCAACCGAATGGTTTTTCTCCCGTGTGTTGACGAGTGTGTAGCTGTCAAAATTAAAAATCAGATATAATGCTAATAACAACTATTCAAATTAAACAATCAATTTAAAGGTAATTGTTTGTTTTACCGGACGTGGTCTAAAAATTTATATTTTTACAGGGAAAACTACTCAAAATTATAGGTTAGGTTAGGTTTGTTATACCCTAAAATATTTTATTTCGCGTAATTTTAGGTATAAAATAAGGTAATACGAACATTTACCAATTTAAAAATATTTCCTAACATAAGTTTTACAATAATATTCTTTTGCTCGTGTTATAAATACATATTGATATTTGTTGTTATTTTCACAACAATCTTAAAATTATATTTTTGTAGCTTCATTCCATACAATAAATACTAAGCCCTCAAATTATAACATACATAGAGTCTATGTCAATAGACCAATTTATGATTTCTGAGTTATCTTATGAAAACAAGGTCTCGAGATTCTCACCTGAAGCATGTGTTTACTTGCTGCCGAATGTCCACAGACAGTGCACTTAAAAGGTTTCAATTTGTTGTGGACAGCCTGTATATGCTTCTTTAGACTTTTGGAGTTAGCATAGATCTGTAATGAAACAAAAGATTACAAAATATGGTGTAATCATTGAAATTGAAACCATGGGGACAAAAATATTTCTTCATGACAAAAGAAGTAAACAAAAACATATTTTTATTGTTGCAATAAACGAAAAGCGTAACAACTTTGGTGTTATCATCATGAAAAAAAATTACAAACTTATTTTCTTTCATATGATACATAAAAGTTTGCAATGATGAATTAGGTGCTGTGGGGCATTTGGCATATAGGCCAATGATAAGATAGAAAGGAAATATTTTATCCATGGCTTAGAAAGGCAGCATTTCAACATGATTTATAACATTCAATGTTTACCAATTATAGTTTCATGCTGAAAGAAAGTAGATACGTAAAATAATATAGCACTTCATCATGACTATCAACTTGGCCACCGTCGCGTTAGGGATGTTGCCATATTCAACGAAAATTATTTGTTTATTAACAAATTTTGAAGATTCAAATAAAAAAAAAACTTTATAGGTATACAATTTTAAATACTATCTCAAAAATATTTTTATATACTTTCATAAAAAGTGTGAAAATTAAAATTGTGTAAAAAAAATGCAATGACAACGTTATCAATTTTAATTCATATTGAAAAAGATTTTCCACAAAGTAAAAGCTGTATCTATAGAATATTTCAAAAATTATATAAAAAGTTTTTATAAAAAATACAGAATAATTTAATAATGAGTGACTTGGCAACACTAAAAACAGACAGTTCGCTCCGCATTGTAACTGATTATTTACTAGATTAAAATATTTGGTTATTTACTAGATTTTTCACCTTTGTAGAACTGAAAAACTTTACATATAACTTCCCGGGATTTTCCATATATTCGTTTTGAACTAACACTTTACTTAACATGCTTAACGTAAATTAGTTTCTATATTATTTATAGTTAAATAGTATAAAAATAGTTTATCACTGAAGAATATATTTGCAGTAAAAGGGTTTAAATCCAGGCATGAGATGCTTTCAAAATACCAATACTAAAATATGCAATCAAGAATACTTTTGGAGCACTAACATATTATTGGAGACATTATTGACTAAATTAAGTCACTATTGTAAATAGTTTATCTTACATGCCTCTCACATAGAGAGACTGTACATATTATTTGCATCTTTACGTCTTTCTGTAAAGATCTTTTGTTATAGTTTGAACAATAATATTGCCAATTTATGGACATGTCACTTAAAGTGGTTGACTACTAATGTAATAAATAATCAAAAATTTAATTACCTTTTTACAAATCTCACAACGTCTTTGAGAATACCACCGCGGAGGCTTAGTGCTCAGTGGCAATAGAGGAGGCTCTTCCGTTTCTTTGTCGCTATCGGCTGGAGAGTTTCCGATATCACAACGATTACAATTCTTATAGTCCTCGCGAAAATTTCGAGAATGGCGTGAAAGGTGGTGAACCATTTTTGCTGAAATTAAAATATGCCTCAGTAATATGGATAGCTGGAATGATATCCTTATCCTGTGTGCTGATCATATACTGATTTTCTCACCTACACTGTGTGTTCGAACTGACATACAGATTGGACAACACATCAGGTCCACGTCAGACGTATGGACTCGCCACAAATGCAGTGAACATCTAGGCCAACTGTTAAAAGTCATGTTGCAAACAGAGCATCTAAAATAATAATAAATATTGATTATCCATTGCTCGGTGTCTTTCTTGAAAGCAGCGCCCTGACCGGGATCTTTGACATGACCCATGATGCACTACAGGATTTAGGATAAAATAAGGCAGCTTATCGCACAAAAGTAATATCTACTCAAAAAAAACCTTTTACAAATATAATAACGATAAACTTTCCTCTTTCGGTTGACACAAAATGTTCAATAGCAGTTAACCAATTGTATAATTTAATCGCAAAGAAAAAGAATTATGTTATGTTTCTTTACGTGAACGGAGGTGGAGGAGCTCTCTGTGGCGAACGCTGATAAGAAGTCGGTTGAACAGGGGTTCCCTCTGTGTGACAAGAGTGGTGTAACTTCATAGCTTCAACTGACTTGAATCGGTGCAAGCACTTGGTCATTAAGCATCTGAATAAAAGCAATACAAGGAATGTAATTAGTATAACAAAAATATTGATGCATAATATCATACCCCATACTCTTAGACAGACTTTTGTTTTGAGTTATTTATATCTAAATCTGTTCTGTAGTCAAACTAAACTATCCAATACAATACACAAATTTATGTGAAAAGGCAAGCTAAATATTGTAAAAATAATATCTAACACGCAATGTTTACATCTCTGTATTGTACAATGAAAAAAATCACATCCATTTACTCAAAATCTATATTTTCAACTGTATTTTGCCAAAACAGAAATGACATATTCTATAATCTCAATTTTACTCTTTCTCACTTTATCGTTCTATCTGAACACAGCCGTATCTTCACCTCTCTAAATGTCTTCGGCAGAAGCCAGTATTCTAAAACTTCTGGAAGCAGTTCTGGAGACTTTTCCGCGGGATTGTCATCAATCAAGATTTCATTTGGGCAATCGATAGAATTTTCTTCTTCCATTCTAAAATATGAACACTCAGTATAAATGACAAAGACAAGTAAGTAATATATTAAATACAGTTTTCACAAAAACCATAAAAATTAAAAAACATACATTTAAAAAATCTACTTGCTATGTTCATATATAGTCGTAATTACACTGATAACTGCAAATAATTGCCAATTTTATACATTACAAACTTTTGCCTCACATGTGAATTTTTGTGAGCTTGTGTCAATAAATCAAAACAGAAAATAGAAAAAAGAGAGTCATAATGGACCATTTTTTGACAACTCTAACTGCAACCAAAATAACACAAATTAACAACTCCGACTCTACAGCCCTGATTACAACACTTTGAAATGGAACAATAATAATGCAGCGATAATTTCTATAGCTGTACTTACTGAGGTGGATAAGTTGGCCTGAAGTTGTGTTCATTAATCATATGCTGCCGACATGCTTGAATAGATGGCAGAGGCTCTGAGCATTGTGCACACATATATTTGACATTCTCATCTGAATTTTCTTCCATCTTTATCTCGACGTCTTCAAAATCCGTGGATGCGCATCCACTCTTTAATATTATAAAATATTGCAGTTAATACATTAAAATTGTTTGATTACTTTATTTATAAATTAAATTTTGAATTTCTGCTCATGAACAAAACACAACTTCCTTGTTGATGCTTTGTCTATAAATGTGTGCATGTTAAACGGTCCATAATAAAATAAGAACATGCTTACTAAACATGTGAGCTACATCTGACGCAACAAAATGCTATGATTTGTGACAAAGAAGTCACTGGAGGCCATTACAAATGTCACCAAGCCAACAAAACATAAACTGATTAATTGAAAAATTAAACATCAACTCTAAAAAGTGATGCAATTTAGTCAAAGGGGTAAAGATTGTAAAGAAATAAGACAATGAGTTGTCAAAAATATCCAAAATCATTTGACTCCTTATCACAAAAACAGCATAACGTTAATAAACACTATCAACTGAAGGTATTTGATATGACAGATTTGACACTTAAATGTTTTAAGGTTGTTTCATTTGCATAAGCTTCGAAAATATACAAAATAATAATATTACAGGGATAATAAAAACATACTCACTTCACCAACGTGACATTGCTGATGATGAATGATGAGGTCAGCTTTATTCACTGTTAGAAATGAACATTCTTTACACTTAATGGCCTGCACTACTTGGCCAATTGTATTTATATCATCAGGGTTTTTTTCCGCGTCATAATCCGATTCTACCTCGATTAATTGTGGTTTAATTAATGAATTAGGATGTTTCTGTTTTCCCGTAACTTTAATTTCATTTACCAATTTACAGTCATTTTGTGGGATAAGTTTTAATGAGACGTTTGAAAAACCGACTGCATCTTCAGTGAGACAATCTTCTTCATAAACGTCATCATCATTCTCAGTTAAAATGTATTCATTACCACTATCGTCAACAAAAATTGAGCAATAAGCATCAATATCTGTTATGTCACGTTGTTCATCAATTGATTCGAATGCCACATAACTTTCTGTTGAAACAATGTTTTCTTCATTATCCTCATAATGTACATCACCCGCAGAAGATTCGGTCTAAAAATCAGTCAAAATATTTATATGCAATAGCTCATAAGAGTAGAAAGTAAATTGTTAAAAAATACTAACTTACTAATTTTAGAACAAATTACTTGAATTATCATGGAAATAATATAATTCAAAATAACAATTTATATGAATCCAAATGCTATTGCTTTACAGTTGCGAGTCTTAGCACCTTGACAACATTGAAAGATTTGGCAATTTGGATTTCTGTGATGCTTACATTCCATTTCACCCACCTACTCCGATCCTAAATACATGGTGCAGAGAGAGATTAACTAACTGCTAGACCTTTCCTAGCCCCTCCTTACACTCTACGAAAACTGATTTTGACCAACAGAATCACAACCAGTTTTCAGTAAACAATTTCTATTATTATACTCACTACATTAGGATATGGACGCAACATTGGAATATAATATAAGCAATAATTATGTATTACACATTATTCAACTGAAAGTCTGTACAAACCACATATTATAATTATTATAACTTAGCCGCTTGTAACTGTCAAACGTAAGCTCACAAGTGTCATGAAAGTTGTTTTTCTTTGAAAATAAATACAAAAGGCAATGTGAAGTGTTTGGAAAACAGTTTGTGGAAACAACAGGGAATGTGTGAAAGGTTATTCTTAAAATCTGACAGTTCTACAAAGGTGGCAAGTCTAAAAAAGAATTATTAATTCCAATTAATAATGCTGTGGGATTGCTTGGCGGCTATGACAGATAAAGTAGTACATATTACAATTACTCCCGTGAGACTAGCGGCCTCACTGAGCGGACAATTTATAATGGTCGATCAATACATATATAACTGCACTAAGAAACTGATCAAGATGAAGAAAAGTTCTCTGCTGAAAGTTTAATAGACAAAACGCTGACAATGCTAAGCAGTTTTATGATGAAAACAAAATTCATAAATGAATTAAGAATAAAGAAATACACATTTCATCAAACAAACCTTATCATTGGTATCTGGGTTATTATCATAATTGGAATCTGGAAGGCTATCAGAGCTTTTCACAGGATGTTGTAACGTTTGTGTGCACGCTGGCAATGTTAGATCAATTAAGTCATTTTCAGTCACATTGTTGACAGCCAAGTACAATCCTCCTTCTGAAATTATATTAGTAAAAATAGTTTCAATCAAATTGTTCTGAATATTAGACATTGACAAGAACATCAGACACAAAAATTTGTATCGCAATAATTGTATAAAAAGTGGCAATGTATTTAGTTTTACAGGAATTTTCAAATATTGTTAAAAGCTATTTCAGCATCACGCCATTGTCAAAATTATGTTCAACTGCTTTTTTTTTGGTTAATATACTAACTTGGAAGAAATATATCAACAATCTTACTGTCACATATAATATTTAATTCAATATTTTTTAAATTAAATTGCCAAATAAAATTTACCGTTAGTAATTACAGATAAAAACAATATGTATGTTATGATCAAGAAATTTATCTTATGTGATAGTTCAAATTGTTCTAGGGAGAAAAAATATAAAAGATTTATTTAATATGAAGTGTGATTCCATAATAATTGTGAAAAAGCTGTGATTCATTAATGTTGGTTTGGTAATTAAGTAGGCTAAAAGGTAAAATCAAAGTTTTTAGTTCTATAAGAATTTGAAGATAAAGTATCACTAAAATAGCTAGATTGTTCTGATGATGGCATGAAGTGAAAATAGCTGTGCATTATATCATTTCCTTTACTATATTATCTGATAGCAATGGAGCTTTTCCAATTAAATTCCAAGTCAATCAATTAAGTAAATTATTCTTGATATAACCTATCCTTGTAGAATTAGATACCTACGTTGTTATTTTTTACATTATTATAATGAAGTTTGGATTATTGAGATTTTGTAGACTTCCATGTATTTTGTCACTAACGACCCGGGTTTCGCCTTTCGGCATCTAAAGGCATTCGTGCGTTCGAATGCCTGAAGATGCCGAAAGGCGAAACCCGGGTCGTTAGTGAAAAAATACATGGAAGTGTACAAAATCTCAATAATCCAAATTTGATATTGAAATTTCATCAAGCACCCTCAGTCGATGTCTTAAATTATAATGAAGTTCTCAATGAAGAAATCAATGAAATAAATGTGTTCTTGAAAGTAAATTCTTGCCAACCTAAGGAACAATTAAAGCTTGTAGCTTGAGAATAGTCTTCATAGATGGCATCTGAGTCCTCCAGTATTTCCTCAGCAAGTGCAATTCCTGATGGTAGCTCTATTGCAAATAATTGCAGCCCAGTGATATTGTCATCTGCTTCTTGACCGTCTACGCTCATTCTGTGAACAATATAAACACTCTAATCTTGAAACTGTCTATTATTTAAAATGATTAGTTATTCAACCGTCAATCTTAAATCTTTAACTTTATACTCCTATAAAACCTTCTCCAAAAAAGAGAGCATGAGTGGCTGAATAACATTTTAGTAAAATAACTACTGTGGAGATGGTTGAAAAAAGACTTTTTCTAACCCCATCTTTCTATCTTCACCCTCTCTATAAAGAGAGATTGCGTAACTAGCTTACAATCATTTCTAGTTAAGCACCTGTTAAAATGCTCTATTAATATTCACTATAGTCCACATTGGCGGCACATTTTTTGAAAAAAATACCTACATTCTCTAATTGACAAAATACTTACATCCTCCTCCAAATGATATGTATATTAGTATGTTCGTGGGAGAAAATTGAAGGCAAGTAAATTGACCCATCATAATGTATGCAAATGAATTTTACTTGATAAGTTTTGAAGTGATTTATTTTTTAAATAATAGTGTGAAATTTATTAAAATGCATTAACTAGTCAATTTCACTGGCTGCCGTTTTCTCCTATAAATATTTTGCAAGTAAAACGACGAAATATTGGTAGTATGCAGTATGTATGTTTTTCAAAAAAATACTTAACTAGAAAAACAAAAGTGGCGGGAATAGCTTTCCCGCGGGATAGTATGTTTTTTTTCATTTACGTTCTATTTTATATAACATTTTATTGATTGACTTCTTAAACAGTAATTTACTTTAGGCATCACTGTCGACTTTATTCTATTTTGAAAAGATAATACGTTCGTATTGCCTCGATATAGTTGTTACTAAATCATTATACGTGATGAAACACTGTTTACTGACATGAAACACAACATTTTAAATTCACCATTGAGCCTTCAGGTGACAGCTTCGAGGTTAAATTAACCTCACGTGCACTAAGTGTAATACTATGACTATAAAACAAAATATTTACATAACATCGATTCACGACGTGGCAATATACGGTAATATACACAATGTAAGTCTTTAAATACCTTGATTTAGCGAAAAAACATCTACAAAGCACCTTTATAAGCCGACACTTCACTCACATTTTTCAAGTTACGACATAAAATGCTTCCATATTAACGCGGAAAAATTCAAAATTTGACATCAAGTTTTTTTTCCCCAGTGATTGAATGCATTGTAAATAAATGATTTTGTAATTTTACAAAGATTATTTTTGAGTAGCATCAATCGTTTTGAAAATAAATAATTAATTATTTATCTAAAAATCATATGTATCTATTACCTTACCCGTTTGTGTATTTTTATACATTATTATATTTACATACATATGCCGTAGGCCGGCACATTGAACGTTTCCGTTTTTAATTTTTTATCATGAGACCATCGTGAGAGTCCTGATACCTGTTACGAATGTCATAGGTAATCAAGTATGAGATTACCGATTGATCATTTTTATTTTCTGTACAACAAAAAATCAACGGTACAGAATTTTTTTTAATATAATTGTATTGAATTCAAATCGAAATTTACCACGAAACATAAGCCTGCTTGCGCCGATAAAGCGCCAGTAAAAGTATAGTTCTCTATGAGCGCCAGTGACGTGCTTAAACAGTGCTTACCTATCTTTTTGATCAATAAATTAGTGCAACTCAAACACTATATTATATTTAGTATATCAGCAGTATATTAGCTAAGTATAGACAGAAACAGATAATTTTGATTGACAATTTATTGTTTTTTATGACATTATCCAAAAAAACAGTTGGAATCATTTTTTATACATGTTATCTGCAGGTGGTTGGTGATATTCCTGGCATCTTACTGTAGTGTTTTTAATTTTGAATAATTAAAACTCTCTTTAATAAAATTTAAAATACCTACAACAATTTTCGGCAACAATAAACGCACAATTTACCATGAATATTCTGTATGGAAATGCGTTTTGCGAGAAAAGGATGGACAATAAATAATGGAGTGTAAAAAGCGTGAATTAAAAATAAAAGGTGGATCTACTAAAGGTCTTCATGTTCAGATGAATTAAATTTATAAAATAAATATGATATAATATCTGAACATTTATAATTTTAAACAATATTTCAATACAATGTAATTATAAGTGTTTATTTTATTACATAATTAAGTGTCTGAATGCAAAATATTTTTATTCACTTCTTAAACTAATTTTATATGTAAATAAGAATATTCGTGATGCAGTATTTGATTACCTTAAAACTCTATTCATGATAAGTCTCTTTGTATTTCAACAAAAATCGTTTCTGCGTAAATGTAATAAATTTAGTGAAATATTATTGACATTATGTTAAATTTATTCGAGTCCAACAAACAAGACTCACAGAATCTCAGCACCTAAAAAGTGGAATGAGTTGTACGTATTTTAAAAGTAAAAGAACATTGTTTTATGTGATTGCACGTGTACATAAGTTTTATTAATTTGATATTACATCTATAATATATTCTGATGCAATAGTAAATAATATCCACACATTTTGTATGAGCTCCAAACCTCCTCTTTTTTTCACGTTTTTTTTTTTTAATTTTGTGTTAGCATTTTTTCATGGCTATCGTTTGCACAGCTTATCATAGAATGCATAAAGTAGTATACTTTTATGGAACGTGTCTAATACGCAAATTTTGGGATGAGTGTATAAAATTAAAAACATGAAAACCTGGCTTATTTTTCAATCCCAAAAGTCAATCCTGGAATCAGAAAGAGGGTCCGGGATTGGATGCCCTATGTGCGCCCAATATGAAAAAATGGGGATTGCTACTGCCGGCAGCAGCAGCAAGGTGCTGCCGCTGTATTCCCGGTCTATTTGATACAATTTTAACAAAAAGAAATAGCTTATAGCACCAAATATTTTTTCTAAATTTAACAATGATCCATTTAATAGTTGCTATTTCAATATCTACTTCGAAGTTATGATCGCCTAATGTTAAATGAATGCGTAAAAAATGACTTTTTTTCAATGTTCTATAGTTTTCAAAATAAAATATGACATTGCCGAGGGGATTAACTAGTTTCATTGAAGAAAAAACATAGGTCACTGCGAAAGTAGCTTCCAGTCCCAAGCATGCTCTTTTTATAGCAGAGGGTTAGTAGAACAGGTTAAAGAATGCTTTAATCAACCGAGATGTTTAATAATTCTAGCCAACAAATTGATATCAATTTAATGTTTGTAAAAAAAATATTGTGTAATCTTCCTCATTAATAGTCTGAAGCTTTTCAGTCCCAAAGTATATTTTTAAGCATTACTATTTTGCTCAACAATAATTGTCGTGCAGCATTGCATTATCATGCCAAACGTGTGATGCGTCAATTCACTAGTAATTGATACTATCAGAAAGATAATCTGTTATTCTTTTTATATAGTCATCGTCAGAAAAATTAGGAAGTATTTTTTGGAGGAATACAACACTAAACATTAAAATACACAGTGCTAAAACAGGTTTTAATTTCAAATATTTATTTTTGCCAGTAAACATAGCATATACTTTTATGACTACAAGACTGATTGTAGAAATGTTTATATAAATTGTATGTGAAAAAGAATTATGGCAACCTTTGTGGATCAGGGATTTATGATTTGCAGATGGTTGTAGTTGGTCAGAACCGAGTTCACTTGTACAATGTATAGATTCTCATGGTGCTGTGCTACCGTTGCCAGTTCCGGCACCTCACCAAAGCTCAGTGTAACCGCATACAGAACTTTGAAAACAGATGTTTCCGGAAATATTAGTTGGATTGTATCAGGAATTCTGATATAACTATTTTATTCAATTGAAACGGTTCTTCTCATAATTTTGTTTAGCAAGTACTGGATTGAATTGAGAATTATATTTCTGCTTAACCGCAGGTATTTTGGGTTTCTCCTTAGGAGGTGAATCTACTTTACCAGAGAGCCTGGCTATTAGACTTTCAGCTTTAGATTTTTCTTCTTGTTCTCTTTTTAACCGTTCCTTCCTTAAACTCTCAAGTTTAATTTTCTTCTCATCTTGAGATGGTTCACTATCACTGCTTGTATCTGATGCTTCTACACGTCTATGTTTACTCTTTTTAGATTTCTTATACTTTTTGTCTTTTTTATGAGACTTTTTCTTTCGGTGTTTCTTTGTTTTGTGTCCCATAATCGGTTGATATTCTTCTAAGCAATCATGTTTCCGTTTTCTTGATACACTAGCATCAGTATCCGTAGGTTTATCTTTAATATTCAGCTGCCGTTTGAAAATGTTAATAGGATCATTGCTTATTTTCCATTTTGACGCTACTTCTTCATGCTCTTGGATACTTTTTTGTGGTTTAACATTACCTTCAATATCTTTAATAACTAGTCTATCATAGGTCTCCTTCACATTCGCCAATCTTCCTTGTCCTGTAATCCGCTCTGGCAAAACGTCATACCAATTTTTTTTGCCCAACGCTTCATTAGTATCTTGACCTAAATAAGTTAAAAAACCTATCTGCTTCTCATACTTTTCTTTCTCATTTTTAATATCTTCCTCGTGTCCTTTGTTGGGTTTTGAATGATCGACAATTCCTTGTTCAATATCAGAAAAGAAGTTCACATGCTCTTTCGTCGACAACCGATCCTCTATCTCCTGTTCAGTATTTAATGTTTCTGGTTGCGTGTTTGGCTTTACGGTGGGCTGTTCTTTTGTTTCAGGTTCATCATCATGATAGTTTTCTTGAGCCTTCTTTCTTAAGACATTCAACCGCGCCTCTTGATCTGCCTTGTGTACTCTTCTTTGTATTTCTTTTTCCTCTTCAGCGGCTTTGGCTTCATCTCGCCTTACACGAGCGATATTGTCTTTCGTCCGAACATGCCATCTAAAAACAATCAAAATAGATCACACATTAATAGCTAATATGTCAGACATACATTGCAGTCTACCTTAGGATTGATGCTAACTTTATTCATCAGCATTTCTATGACAAAAATTGGGTTTAATTAAACCTTTCAATAGCTTATAGTCCGCAAGAAGACACTGCCCGTAAAGTTACGACGACGATATAAACCAGCTCGTTGATGAATTATGCAAACATATCAATGAATGGGGTTCCAACTTTAGTAAACCTTACATCAAGTACCTTCATTTAATGTGTTTATACTGTACATAATTATTATTACCATTCTTATATTCTAAGCATTTTTGTGACAATGGACATTGTAATACCTTTTCTTTGGAAGAATATTCATGATTCTTTTGTTCTAATGTTGAATTGAGAATTAATATAAATATGTACAAATGACACAAATTGGACCGATTTGCAAAGTTTATAGTATACCGGTATACGAGTTTATGATAGTAATGTTTTGATTAAAAATGTGAAATGTCAATCCACGAGTGTTGCAAAGTTAAAAAAAACAGTTCGATAATTTACAAAAGTTGTTAAATCAGAGGGTTTATATCTTTTGACTTATATACCTACTTAATAAAAAGTTGATCATCGTTTTGAAAATATTACGAAGGTCTTCATCAACAGTATTTGATTTCTAAAGTGAATAGTAATTTTGTGATGTGGTAACCCGATTAATTCCGCTCTCACGGCAATATCGGTCGCTTAACTTGACACATATATTACTTTATGACTTGACATTTGCAATTTGAGCACCCACTTCCCAGTTTCAATTTTAATGAATTGATAAGAATTCAAAATCATTTAAATATTCAAGAGAGCCTTTCCCAGATATTAAAATGACTGACGTTACTTTTACCTGCAAAGCTTATGCCAAAATAATGATGCACGCTGCCAAATATCCACACTGTGCTCTAAATGGAGTCTTATTGGCAGAAAGTGACAGATCAAAGGAGAGTTTAAAAAACCACAAAATCACCGTCGTTGATGCTATACCATTATTCCATCAGTGCTTGCATGTCACTCCAATGGTGGAAATTGCCTTATCACAGGTTAGTCGTCTAGTCTCTTACTTAAACTATATATTTGATCGTCTTACCCGTAGAGTAATATACTAGTCTTACCGAGTATCACTGTTAACAGTGGCGGTTACAGTTAACTTTTCCTGGTCATTTTAAAGTCAGTACCATAGAACTGGTGAGTTTATAAGATAAAGTCTTCCATATTGATACCATTCATAATAACACTCTTCTTTTGAGTAATTGAATATCTACTACCTATATAATCGTCTTACTGCATTGTTTGCTTTTGTGTAGGCTGATTACTTTTACAAAAGGTAAATATTCGTTTACTGGACGTGGCCTAATAATTACTATTTTAACTAGGAAAACTATGCAAAATGATGTTTTAGGTTTGTTCTACCCTTGATTATTTCATCTCGCATATCTTTCATTATAAAATAGCATTTTTAAGCCACGTTCGGTAAAACCATTATTTATAATCTTTGTATATTTTTATGATGATCTTCTTAGGTTGTCAATGTTGTCTTATTTTACAGATTGATTCTCTTGCTGATGCAGCTGGTCTTACTGTCGTTGGTTACTATGCAGCAAGTGATAACTTCAAAGAGAACTCATTAGAAAAAGCGCCAGGGGCTCGTATTGCAGATAAAATTGCAGAATTGTTCCCTGCAGCCCTCTTTGTTGTGGTAAACTTCATGATATTGCCTTTTTTTAATAAAATTTATGTAAAGATTTATAGAAGTTTATGCAAAGAAAGATGTATGTGAAAGGATAACATAATTATGCACGAAAATATAATGATATGTTGTTTGTAGAATCAATTCTGAACAAACACTTATAATACACTTGTGGACACCTTCTCAATCATACAATGTCAGTGATGAACCGTTTGATATCATTTTGCTCATAAAGTAGTAAACTATTGCCCATTTCACCCCGTTAACAGTGTGCGTGATCACCCTTGGCATAATGCTTTAACACTGTTGGTAACTTTGAATTTAGCTGTCTTTTTTGTTTCCAGTTTGACAACCGATCATTCTCATTAGACTTGCACGCAACAGCTTTAAAAGTGGCACAGTTTAATGATAACAAATGGAAGATGAAAGACCCCAAGCATGTCATCGTCGGTGAGTAATTAAATGCTATATATACTAGTATAACAGTACCCGTAATAGATGACGGTATTGAAATACTGAATGTCTTGCGTAGCTAGTACGTCGGAACTGTGTGTGTGCATTGCATAAAATTTTATTTTATATCCCTGCGAACGCTTACATCATGAGAAAATTTCATACCTGCATGTGATATGTGATAATAATAAAACGTCTAAAGAGCGGTCTGGGCTGTTATATATAAGATAGTTTAAACTACTTCATTAAATTTCCTTGCTTTCAGCTAAGTGAGATTGCAAATTCTCCATAAGGAAGATATCAAATTGTAGAAGTGAACTGTGAAGTTAGTTAGTTGTAATGGATTGTTAACCTTCCACAAGATCATGCTCTGAACAGGAGACGCAAAGAACTGTTTTACCTTTGTCAATCGCTCTTTGCAACACTTTCTATGTATGCTAAGTGCTCGAATCTGGCGGTCACCCATGTCATTGGATAAAAATTAAAATCTATTTTCTTGTTAATTTATTTCAAGGCATCAATTATCAACTGAAATGCAGTGAATGTAAATACAACCAATTCATTGTGCTTTGCTTTTTCATGATTTCATTTGGGTATTTACAAACTATTGGGTTTTTATGTGGACTGTAATCACCTGACATAATATAATTATTGTTGTAAATTTATAGGTGATGATACTACAACATGCGTATCCAGACTTCTGAGAAATGCAGCGTACAAATCACTCGTGGATTATGACAACCACCTCGATGATATTACACTAGATTGGACCAACGGCAATATTAATTCACAAATAGATCAGCTGATGAAAATGAGAGCTTAAAACAATTTTAAACGTAGGATTTTAAATAGTAAATTGTTCTATACTTTTATAAAATACAAACCATACCTGTTTTGAAATAAGTAATAGTATATTTACAAAAAATCATATTGCTTTTTTGTCATTCCAGTACTTTCAAAAAGTTACGTACGCTGAAATTTTAATGTACAAAATCTTATTTAAACTGTTTCTCCGTAAATTTACATTGGCAATAATGTTGAATTAAACAGCTTGAATAAATTCATACTTCACGCGGGAGCCCAGGATTTTTTGAGCCATTTGCAATTTTCTTATTTATAAAAAAATATCTGCAATATTTAACTTGTAGAGAAAAAGTTTGAATAACAAATGGTAATCGTAGACTAGAAAGTCACATGCACCACTATTTAAGTTTAGTACCATCATGAAACTTATATAATAATTTGACTGGCATTGCTCTGCTGAACTAGATTGGCTTTTAAATAAAAATAATCATGGTATTTATAACGAATTTTATTTTAGCATTTAAGCATTTTTTCAAGTTATAAAGGAGTACCTTGTTGGAATGTAAATTGTTTTGTCTCAGAGTATTTGAATGTATCACTGTGTTTATGATCCATAATTTTATGGTTTTGGTATTTTTGGATTTCTTAAGTTGTTGCGTGCTTATATGTATATACTATGAAGGGTTTTGTTTTATCAAAGCCATGTGTGAATGTATGTATGTATATAAATATACACAGGATTGTTTATAAAATGTAATAATTATTTAAAATATATTATGTTGCAATATTATTCCAACACTAGCTATTTTTTTTTACCTGCCGTGAGACAGTGTTACACGAAATATGTTCAAGGATTTGCAATCGTCAATATAAATGTTTCCTTAACTAACTGATAATCAATTTGAACACTTCCAGAAGCATTTTTACAATAATGTCCCGCACTTGACATTGCCTATCATATTTCTTTTATATATCATAGTATTACTGATCAAAACAACATGTATGATACTTGTGAGCTCGTTGACAGGAACAAGCCTTTGATTGACTATTTTAGTGTTAACTTCTGACGGCGGCCAAGTTATAATAGTAGAGCAATAATGTTCATCTTCACTATGGAAAGACTCAAGACGTCTGCAGACGCTTATAAGAATGAGAGCAACACCCAACATATCTGGAATACGGATTAATAAATAACAGGCATGAATAAATGATACACAGATTTCTTTTTTCTTAGAAAAAAAATGGTTTATTATTTGCAAAATGCACATGAGCAATGATCGAATATGAAAAAAAAAATTACATCAGAACTGAGTAAAAGGCATCTTACAGATATAACACCTAAAACTATATTGCCACAGAAGACATCACTTTACTTCAAACTTACTGACAACCGTAGTACATTAATTCCGAGTATAAATCAACACTATGTCTTTCTCTCTTTCACTCAACTAATAATAATTCATTTACGGATTCACTCACTCGGTGAAAAAATCTAGTTCCCGCCGGGCTCGCTGGCAGAAAACATCTGTTGATGGTATATTTATCACAATTTAATAAAAAATAAATAAGTTTTGAAATATTTGAAGTAAGGCAACACTTTCCGGTGGTGACAGCTCCCGAAATGCCGCTGGGAAGCCGAACACCGTGTTGGCACATAAGTCTTTTGTTCAATCGTCTGAACCGGCTTTTCTCACTTTTCTCTGCTTGGGTGATGTTTGCTGTTTCGGTGACTTTGGCGCTTTTGGTGACTTGGGCACCTTTGGTGATTTTTCTAAAAAAGAAATTAACGATTAACACATTAGGAATAAATAAACATTTCCATGACTGGTGGTCCATGCATGCGAAGAATATTTTTACCAGCTATGTTATTGTTAATTATTTTGTTTCAACTATCTTATGAGGATAGATTTAAGTAACTTTCACAAAAAAGCATTTAATTAAAGTACAGGATAGTCAGACTTGGCATTGTTTCAAATAAAATCATAAATATTATTTTTGTACACAATTTGATAAAAATTATTGTTAAACATTATTTCACTAAAGAAAATTGATTGATCTTTTTCATCTGATTGCATAATTTTTGTAATGGGACTTTTGTGAGAATGAGTTTGAATCATGGATATTTTGTCATGGTCATTCATAATAAATTGTATACCAGAAAGGTGATAACTTACTGATTTGTGACAACAGTTCTTTGGGCAACCATTCGTAGTCAATATTTGAGTTGGCAGTTCCAGTTTCAATATGTTTAGGAGCGGAGCGAGGCGAGCGCCCACGCGCCAGAGAAGCCAAGCCCTGTTGTCCTGCGACTAACGCGAGCACCAGACCGGCACCCAAGAACAAGTAAAGGAAGAATGTCTCTCCGTCTAATCCTTCATTGGCTTCTGTCACTGATATGGTCTGGTTGTAGACAGCCTCCTGTGAAATAACATCAACACATGATAAGCAATTTATAAAAATTTCACCTTAACGCATAATGTTGGGAACTCAAGACTGCTTGTGACATGGCTATTACTTACTTCGCGAATATTATTGAAAATGAATTCACAATTCTATAGATGATCCAGCAAGCACATTTTGGAACTAGAGTCATAAATAATTAAGATTTAATGAAAACAAAAATAATAGATTCATTTCAAACGAAAAACTAAGTTGATTGCTCAGAATGATTTTTTTATCCGCTGTACCTTTCTCTAGGACAGCAATGTTAATGAGAATATGCTTTTCCCCCAGCATTGTAATAACAATGCGCAATCTAATTTTCAGTTGTTTTTTTAGACAATTTTACAAATGAAAACTAGACAAAAAATATAATATACTCAAAATTCTCATTATGAAATAAAGAGTTTTCTACATACTATGTCATTTTAATAAGGAAAATAAAAAAAGAATTTACATTACAGCTCATTAGGTATTTCATCTGACTTTTAAGTCACTCAAGATCAACTGCAGGAGAAAGGACTTCACAAACATTTATACGAATCTCAAATGTAAAATTGAAAAAATCTAATTTGATATTGTACTTGTCAGGACTTTGAACCCTGACTCATCTGATTGGTAGGGTTTAATCTAACTGACCACAGAGGCTGAATTAATGTTTACATCGTGAATAATATTATTGATGATATTTGAAAGTTTCCTAAATGTCATGTTACTTCAGTAAAAGGGCAATACTAGCAATTTTGTTCTGAATTAAATGTCGATATCAGTATTATATCATTGAACATACCATGAAACTGTTTCCACTGGAATCTCTGTAGTTGAGATTGATGCTCAAGCCGAATGGTCTTCCAGCGAAAGCCTCCGATGGCAAGAAAGAGTATGAAAGTGTAGCTTGATGGTTGGGTTTCACTTCCCTCTGGTAAGCGATTGCCGAGAAGTTCTGGATGTAGAAAGTGAAGTCTACGGGGTAACGGAAAGATGCCTCTAATGTTTCCAAGATGAATTCTTCTTTTCCTTTGTTACTGAAGCCAACTAAAAATTCGACAACGCGACCAGCGGGCAATTCTGAAAATGGAAAAATATACAATGATTCTTTTTTCGTAAATTTTAGCCCGGTCCGCAGGTGTAAAAAGGTTGGGGAACACTGGTCTACAGTACTGCCGTCATAAGTAATTAAGGCTAAGGGAAAAACAGCTATAATGACCAATGACTCTTAAACTGTGATTATAACATTTGTTTAACCAACAATCATACAGGTTGAAATTACAGCTTTATGTGAAGTTGTTCAACAAGTCTTTGTACTATTGTGTGCCTTAATCCTAGTCTACTGAACACTGAAAGAGTATAAATGAAAAATAAAATATGCCACTGTTGGGCAGCATTCTGAAGATGTACCCGAGCAATCGGTCACTGAAATTTTATTTGACAAAAATAAAATTTAATAAGAGAACATACCTAGTTGTGATTCAACAAAGTTGGCGACTGGCTTGGTAAATAGAATAGTGACATCTGCATCAGGGGAGGCGCGTAACGTTCCGTCATCCTCATTATTCAGATCTTCAGTGGTTCCGGCAACTTCTTCTCCTTCTACGTCAACGACTTCATCTTCTAATTCGTCCTCCTCCGCATAAGCGAATAATTTCCTATCTGAAATCGGATAGAAATAATCAAGAATGATTCATAGAAAAGACACCCTAGATATGACTTAACAATTTAAACCAACATTATCAGCCAATATACATCTTTTGCGGGATAAAGTAGATAAATACAGCAGTTTAAAAGACAAGTATTGTCACTATTGAAAACTGACTGATTTTACGTAAGATTGAGGAACAGTTATTCGAAATTGGAGCATGGGCCAAATATAAAAGTGTTCCGATTTAGCTCAACAGAAATTTTGATAATTCCAGACAAACTGACCTATTTATTGAAGTTTTAGGAATCATGCTGTATGATTTCATACACGAAATGTAATTTTAGGTTCATAGATTTTATAATATCAGTTTTGACATATGGATACACAGAGTGATAAAAATAGAATTATATTATGTTCTTTACATGCCGTGAAATAGTAAAATATATACCACACTGTGATAAAAACTGTAATATATCCATATAAAATAAATTCATCTGCTTGCCACGTATTTTTGAGATGCCGCTAACGAATCGTCCTAGTTTTCAAATAATAACTAAAAATGTGACTTACCACTGTCAAAAGTGAGTATTAAAGCTGGAAGCACCAGTAGGGATAATAGGAAAAAGTTTTTCATTTTGAAATATTAGTATTTATGTCTCGGCTTAAGTCGACTGCCAAATGAAAACTGACACTAGTGAAAATGCGAACAGACACCGTTCACCACACAACACCGAGAAAGTCCAAGTGGAAATACGTGGAAGGTGTATGGACACTTCTACGTTTCGAAAAATAAAATTTATACCACATTGAATATTTCAAAATAGTACTCTTTGTACCGAATTTTTTTCATTTTCTAAAATATTGTGAAATATTATGAAATACCTATAGTAGAAGCAAAAAGCATAAATATTGTCAGAGTATTTCAAATATTTATTTTCATTATTTAATTATACAGTATTTTTATAATTTAACCGCTACAAGTCAAATTTAATTACCTACCTACGTATTCAAAATAAGCAGAATAAAAGCAATTTAATTTCAATCATTTACGGCTGGAAGAATTTCATTGACTTTTATACAAATTAATATCAAAGTCACAATAATTATATTGTAATTTTTTATATTTTTTGAACGTTGTCAGGATTTGCTAGCAGCCAAATTATGAACTTATAATAGAAAAGGGTAAAAGTTCTAAAAACAGTAATTTACAAGTGAATTAATAATTTTCTTGAAGTGAATTAAAAATATTAGGTATACTTCATCATAGAATATTGTTATACAATGAACAATATGGTCAAATCATTGACATGTTTTTATCGTACATCGTATCAGGTATCACTGTAACATATTGGCGGTTCCATGAAATACATAGATACAATAGGTAATTAATTTTTTCGATTTAATAATCATTATCAATGTTATCATCGTAATAATATTGAGCAGTGACTTCTAAATTCAATAAACATAAGAGCTACCATTACAAATTCTTATAAATTGTTTAATGGGCTACGTATCCCTACATACCAACAACATTATTATTGAAGCTATAAAAATACGTAGGTACCAATAACTGAATTCTTCAGAATAACAATGGACGAATTCTATTTCATCATATTTTGAAATAGTTGGATTTAATGTTGATAGCTCGTCAATAATTGATTCATTAGTTATCGACTAAGAAGTACTTGATGGAACTTCAATATCAAATTTGAATCGTTCAAATTGTGTACACTTTTATAAGTTTTATTACCAATGAGTAAGGCTTTGCCTTTCGGCATATTCAGAAAACTTGAACTCGAATCTACATCTTACTTAGTCAGTTTGAGTTCATTAAGTGTTTCACTAATGAAGAAAATACTTACAATACGGATAGCTGGGTGGTAATAACGAATATTTTTCTAAATATGGAGTAGGTCCATTGTTATTTTAAAGCACTCAACTAACAACATATATTAATGAAAATAAGTAACACCATCGAATGGTCAGTAAAACATAAAATTGCTTGATATAGGTGTGAGTAAGTAGGTACTTAATACAATTATTCTATACTCTACTATTCTATATAATCAAGAAATTCACATTGCAACAGCAACATGCATTTAATTGAAATTTATTTCATGAAAATATACTAAAATTTGTATTCAAATACAGAAATACATAATATGTTCAGAAATTCGAAGCATATGTTTCAAACAGACTGAAAAGTTACTTGAGCTACCGATAGTTCATGGGCTGGCGGGCATTCAAGGGCCCGCGAAGCTTATTCTATTTACGGTACTTACGGCAATAAAGCCTAATTAGGAAATGATCTGCAATGCCATGTGCCGCATTAAATACTCTAGTTTGTATATTGCGTTTTAATAAAATGTTTTAAATGAGTTTTGATTTTAAATTGATCTTCCAAATCTTTCGTGCAGTAAATTTTCTAGCAGTAACATTTATTATATTTTTAGCTAGGCATAAGGCTTTTTGCCAAATTAAGCGCACTATTTTGGGTGCCCGTCTTACTAAAAAAATGTTGATCACTGATATATGACTGATATGATATAATAGTAGAACATGCAATATAATATAATATTATAGCCCTTCTTCTTAAATTTTCCTTTCCATCTTTTCATCTCAACGTCAACTTTTTTAGGAACAATGTTTTTTCCAAATATTAGAATTTGCTTTTTGGAACTTGATCATGATTTCAGTACATTTTATCAAAAAAAGTTTCCGTATTAAAATGTGACATAAACAAAATAATGATGACTATTTTGAAATTTTCCCTAAACAGTCTGATAATATTGGGAAGCAATTTTTCAATGCATAGCTCAAGCTGTCAATTGTCCTAGTGCATAAAGTAATATACTACTTTCCTAGTGTATTTATTATCCATACCTGCAAGTTGTACCTAACCTATTTCGCCTATTGTATTTTTTTCTTTAAAGCATTAAAGAAAATTATTTTACTAAAATCAGCTTATTCTAGAATAGAATCTAGTGTGAAAATATAATCGGCAATCATGGTTTTCAAGTGTCAACAGGATAGCTTTTTGAAGGAGGTTTTTAAATCGCTTAATACTTAGTTACAGATCTGAATTATATCAACTTGTTTACCGCAAATGTTTATAATCTCTTAAAAAATTGATGATTTTTTCTTTATTACAGTTTAAAAGCACTGTAAAGTCATGCAAGAAAGCAGACTATACTACTCTTGTAAATGGAAAGAAAACTAAAATAGAAGGATTTAATATCATTCTTGAAGACACTATTTTGTTTCCTGAAGGCGGTGGCCAGGTAAAATATTTTACTAAAGTAAATTTAATTTGAGTGAGACTTTTTCCAAGAATTATCTAGTTCAGTTTTTCTTAACGGGGGCATATTAAAAATCTGGGGTGCTACTGAAATACGAGTGAATGATTCCATCATTATAAATTGCGGTGATGAAATCAGTCATCTCTTTCAATTCTTATGAGACGGCCGAGCTCATTGCATTGCGTCAGTGTATCCGAGATGTTCTGCATTAAAATCAGTTTACTGTAAATTGCATGAAATACATGTAAACTATAGTTTTATTTTTACTTTTAAACACTGGTCTAGTTGATTATCTGTATGACCTTTACGTAAAGCTGTTTATTTTTCATTGACCATGTCCGCTACTGGATCATCTGTTTATGTTAATAGAAAATATTTCTAGTGACTGTTTGGCAATGGCTGATACTCAAAAATATGATATGTTTTCAGACAGCTGTAGGCGAGTGATGACTTATGCTTTTATTCTGTAATCCGATGTAGAAATCTGGAGCAATCTTTTAGCATTTATTGATTTTTCAATTGATACCCGAATAAGTTTTCAAGGATATAGGGTCTGTGGTGATTGCTATCCTTCCTACTTTACGCACTCCTGATAAATAAGACGTAGAGTAGTTTATTAATCAACAGTCCTCTAACCTCATTTTTCTAACACTTTGAAAAATTTGAAATTGAGTGACAGTCCTCATTAAAAAGCAAGCTCATCACTGAAAAATATTGACTAGAAGTTTAACTATTTGTTTCTCAATATTAAAAGTGAAAATGGCTTAATCAAGTACACCTAAAAATCGTTTATTTTGATTCGGTCTTGAAATTATTCTATATACTTATATATGTATTCATTTAGGCTGTATTTTTGTTAGAGAAAATTTATAAGATGAACAGATCACACATCTAAGGGATATTGAAACTGTGAAACAATTGAGTTCATGTTAACATCATTGAATTTTTTTCTTTATTTAAAAATTCAATTTCTGCTATTACGATTTTCCAGCCTTGCGACATTGGATGGATGGACGACAAACAAGTTCTTCGAGTAATTCGCAATGGTAAAGATGCTCTTCATTTCGTTGTTGACGAACTTAAAGAAGGTGTTGAGGTTCACCAAAAAGTGGACTGGCCTCGTCGATTTGACCATATGCAACAACACAGCGGTCAGTTATTATTATTTCTTCATCTTACTCTGTTTTGTGCCTTTTCCATTCTACATAAAGATACATTCACGATTGTTGATGTCATGTGTTGTTTATGAATAGCATAAATACCAAATTTTTGCAATCCATCCCAATATTTATGTAGGTGCTTAGGCTTTCACAGTTAGGATCTGCATGAATGTTATCTCGGGAAGACACCATGTTGTGGTTGGTGGTAATCACCTTCACGGTACTTGTACTTCAGGGGTCTGATTGATGGAATAATGATGAATGATGATGAATTAATGAATGTATGTTATCACTTTTAAGGAAAAAAAAAAAATGTATGTTATATTATAATAAAATGCTTATGAAGGAATAATCTTGGTAAAAAGTATGGGGACTAGTTCTGACGATCACATGCAGCCGAAATAGAAATATCAACCAATTCTTATTATTTTTGTGGAACTAAATATTTTTACCTTATTAATATGGAGACCTTATGTGAAAGCGGACGTTTGGTCATAGATCAAGTGAGACTTATGTAAATCATTAATAAGACACAAGAAAACTTTGAACATTAGACTATGCGACAACTGCCGGAAGCCACGAATTGTGCGAATGGAGGCTGCCAATCTGATATGGCAGCATTCGTACATTCCGATAGTTATTTGAAACACATATCGTACTGTCCTATGCAATTTACATAAACTTTATAAATAGTACTTTTATATCTTACAGGTCAGCATCTGCTATCAGCTATTCTAGAGAGAGATCACAATATCGTCACAACTTCTTGGTGGCTAGGTGAAGAGGAGTCCTATGTTGAACTGGACTGTAAATCATTGAGTTCAGACATTATTAAAAAAGTTGAAGAAACGTGTAATAGCTTGATTAGAGATTCCATTCCTGTATCAATAATTGTGTGCGATAAAGATGATCCATGCTTGGACGCCGTGAGTAAATCAATCAACACATTTTAAATCATGCTTTTAAGCACCATCAAGCAAACTGAGAATAGTAGTATTTCAACAACTATGAAATTGAGTGTATTTAATAGTTATAAGTCCACCACGGACAACCAATGCGCCTTTTAGTAAGTCAAATATCTTATTTTTCAGTCTTAATATTAGAAGTAATATCTATGTGCATGATTTGATAACATAACACGTTGATAAGTTGAATATACTGTGGTACTAAAGAGATTTCCCTTGAGGTATATATGGACTCACCATACTTCGATATTAATCATAGCCAAGAAAGTATTTATTGATTTTTTGTGTTCAGTGAAGAAACTGTGAGATTTTCTTTCTCTAATTTTTTAAAATGCCTTTTTTGTGAGAACCTTAACTTCTGTAAAGATTTTCCTACATTTTCACAAAATTGGTACTTATTAATAATTGTTGTCTCATATTATATTAATTTGCAAGGGATGGTTGTTTATTTATTAATATTATTATTTCAATCTTTGGCTCTGTACAGTACACCTAGTATCTTAGACTGAGCTGTTCAAAGGTTATGAATATTTTGTGTGTGTGTTTATGCTAGTTTAAAAATTTTAATTTTACTAGTTGCTCGGGTTCAATGTTGTCATTATATCGAACATGAGAATGAATAGTTTTGTTGTTTATAATTCCTTGCAGGCCCATACAAGGGGATTACCCGATGACGTTACTGGTCTGGTTCGAATCATATCAATTGATGGCGTTGATAACAACTTATGCTGTGGTACACATGTAACCAATTTGAGGTAAAAAATACATTTTTTTCTGGTGTATGCATACCCTGAATTGTGATTTCGTTAAATTTCATGAGACCGTCTGTCAAATGGCGATGTAATTATGAAGATATTTTCTTTAATTTAATATGAATAGTTTTCAATGAAAAATGTGTGTATTTTTGCTGAGTAGATGTAATTTATTAAAAAATATATATTCACTGCTTTTAAGGGGATCATATTTGCCCTGTATATTATATTAACAGTTGGAAAAAGAGTATTATAAGTATTACCTAAGTCAACAAACGTGATTTCTGAGCTGGATTTTATAAATCACTAATAATTATGTTAAATTCATTCAATCACTAATTTTTGTCATCAATAGATATCACAGTAGTCTCCCTCTCTTGTTAATTTGTAAAAAAACTACCATCAATTATTAATTAAAAGTTTTTAAAATTTTATACCTTCTGTTTCTAGCCAACTTCAAGTAATGAAACTAATCAAATCTGAATCTGGGAAGAAAGATAAAACAAACCTTCACTTTTTGATTGGGTCTAGAGTTATTTCCAGCCTCCAAACATTAATACGAAGAGAGCAAGGGCTTACTGTCTTGCTGAAGTATGTTGCGCACCTTTTCAAAGATTTTCCTCAATAATATAATACGACCTTCCCAGCTCAATTTATTTACTTGTTCGCTGCCCATCCCATATATATAGAGTATCGAAAGTTGAACTCCACAAACCCACCCTGTGTATATAATAGAAGTAGCAGCCGATATTCTAATACTGCCTAATTAATTCTTTAAATTTTTGGTGTTAAATTTAAACGCATTCGGCGGCTGGGCAGAAGAAGAATTAATATTGGCTTTGCTCTTTATAGGAATGATCCCGGGAGACACATAGATCTCGTAGACAAACTTCAAAAAGGTCTTAAACTGGCCAACAAAAACCTTAAAAATACACTGACAGATATTGCTGCTTTGGAAACAGATAAAATAAAATCTCAAGAACCTATGCCACCATTTGTTTGCTTGCACCGCAAGGAAGGCGATTCTGACTACATTAGGCAGGTGTGCCGTGGTCTCGAAGGGGCTAAGATTTTCATATTTGTGACTGTCGGTGATGGAAAACAAGGAGGCAGTATGCTAATGGAAGGGGATGAAAAAACGATTCAAAAGCTAGCACCCGAGTAAGTATTCTTATGGATATTTTAAAGGGCTTAGATTTATATATTATTTAATTTTCAGGCATCACAAGCGTCCAGTCATGCAAATCAAACTGTGAGGGTATTAATGCATGTATAAAGTATTGGTTTATTAAATTGAATGCCGATATATCTGTTGAATGAAATAAATTTTTAATAATTTCAAAATGTTAAACCATTCTCATTTTATTAACAATCAAGTAAATCTCTAGGAATGTCACAACATTGTTGCGGATAATACTTCACTTGCATAATGAGTGGATATGGAGAATAGAAAAATTGTGGAAAGATTCATTCAGCTTGACACTTTTTTTGAAAATTAATCATAATTTTTGTGTGGCAACCCTAGAAAATTGTTTTTTTTTCTTTTGATATTTAGGCCTGTAATAAAGCATATTTATATAAATATATTCGTTTGGAAACATGGCGTTTTAAGGGTTAATAATATGAATTCTATGATTTTTTTCAGGATATGTAAAATTTTGGATGGCAAAGGTGCGGGTAAAGGAACTAGGTATCAAGCAAAAGTCAACAACTTGACGGACATTTCAAAATGCCATAATTTGGTGAAAGAGCATTTTCAGTCAGAAAAAGAAATATGAGCAGGACTCTACCATCAGCATGAAGAAATATATTTATTTAATTTAAATACAATGATAACTAACGTTTTCAAATAATTGTGATAAATTTAAATAATACATACGAAAATCTTGTTTTCATATCATGTTTTACCAAGAACCAACAATAATGTGACTGTATGGGTAAATATTTGTATGTATTTTTAAACAAATCATACAGAGTTGTAATGACATGTAGTAATAATGCCAGTAAATTTATTTGGATGTAGAAATATTTTAAGTCCCCCAAAAAAATGGCAGGAAAACTGAAACTTTATAAATCTCTGAATTGATGAAATTAATTTATCCGGTACAAAAGACTGATAACCACTTTTCGGGGATGACACTTTCTCTCACTGTAGATGATGATATCATTTCACTAATTTAGTCCTCGCTATAATTCAAAGCATATTTGACCTAACGATCTTTTGAGGTCAGCGCTTCAAATGATTCAATAAAAAAATATACAATTCATTATTCATTGTACCAAAAAGTTCCAAACACATAACATTTAGCTTTAATTATTCATGCATTTGTAGTCGTTTCAAATAAAATTACACAAGTCGAAAATTTTAGATATAGTGTGGAATAATTGCACTCCTTAATATGTAACTTTTTTCATTTTCATATTACCCCAACTATTTATATTAGGTATCTACAAGAAGTTGACTGATTTTATAACTAAGTTGTGAAATCACTTTTAAGGTGTTAACTGTCAATTCTTGGTGGAAAAACATTATATTTAAAAAAATAAAACACAATTCATTTGTACTACTTTCACATATTTATAATGATCAGGATCGGTTTCGCTCATCACGAGCATTATCAAGTTGTGTAATGTCGAATTCAGCTTGTCATAATATGAATTGTAAGGGTTAAGACATGTAAATATTACTATGCCAGCATTCAAATTCATCCATACATCATATACTTAATTAGCTTGTTATTGATTTATTTTTGATCTTCGCTAAATACATGATATATTTAACTGATCTTTACACATTCATATCATGCTTCACAAAACTATTCATCAATTTCATTAGTTTCTTAGTGCAACATCAGTGTAGTCCTAGTTAAATAATTAACAGGGAACATGTTTAACTGTACTGTCAATATTTCTATAAAATTTACGATAAAATATTTTTGTCGTAAACATGAAAATTAAAATCATTATACTGCCATTTCAACAGAAACTGCCTATGAATATTCCCTGTAAAGTAAGCTATCTTCAGTATAGAAGACTTGTAGTTCACCTAATAAATTGAATAATTTATGACACCTCATCTATTAAAGTTGTGGGTGTTGTATTTCATGATTAATCATGCCAAAATGCATACCACAGAAGTAAGTTAAGAAAAAGATGGATGGAAAAAATCTGTTGCAAAACAGGACACCCATAGTTCTCTTGGGGGTTTTGGAAGCCCTACATCAGTGAAAGAAGACATCTAAGGACACGATTAATTGGTTAGTGATCTTGTAGGTATTTTATAGTAGGATATAAATAAAAAGCATGTAAAATCATGACATCATTTTATTAGAAAATATTTACAAGTCATCACAAGAGAATTTTTCAATTATAGTTTGTATTTTCTATAAAAGAACATCACAGACAGTTGTGAGTTAACAACTTTGGTCTTAAAAATTGGATAATGGGTGTTACATGTTGAGTTCTTTCAATTCATAACTTTTCTTTACAAAAATACTACAACACGCTATCATAATATGGACACTCAAATATGAATAACATATTAAATTGGTAAAGTAACAATATTTCGTAATTCTAACATTCTTTACAAACCATATTCAACCAATACTGTCATACTAACTTGGCAAGATGAAGTATCTGTATGGGGTTTTGACAGGATTTCAATTTTATTTGATTTATTTTAAAGAGTAACAATAATAAATTATATTGCCCAATTTAGCTAGTAGCATTGAATCTTACCAGTCCAATGAGTAATTTTTAAATTGTCATTGGCAATAGAGAAGCTTTAAGTATACCATAAACAATTAAAGCAACAAAATATTTGCAAAACATGTAGATGCATAATATATTAAGTTAATAAACTGACAAATGCGTTGCTGTAATCACACCCAGCCAAATCTTACAATATTTGTTTTTACAATGTCAGTTTTCTGCGATTAATGTGATTCATTGTTCATGTTAAATTAAAATAGATAACCTGGTTATTCCACTGGTTGTGACAAGTGTTTCCCATCTGAGAAGTATATTTAGGTAATTCTATCATAAGATTTGAAGCTACAATCTTGTTTTTTTTACTTTTGTTACATATGATAAATTAAGAGTGGAATTTTTCCATTTACTAATAATTATAAGTTAAGAATTAGAATTAATTTTCATTTTATAGTTAAAAATCTTACAATATAATTAGTCTATGCGCTTCAGTGGCGAAACACATGTCACACCTAGTTTCACAACTAGTGGGAAAACAAGTATATCAATTTTAATATAGTATTAAAAATTAATATCTACATAGTTACCACCGAGTCCATCGAAAATATTAATGTGAATAAAGGCTGCAGGTTGTAAGTAGGGCCCTCAATTTTTTCTGCTCAGAATTTGAGAATGCTACATGACTTGCAAGAGCCATCTATCAATAGTGATGTAACAATTGTAAAATTCATCAAAGGTGTCATCCATAGGATATGCAACACGATTTTGGGTATTATTTGAATCCTCCCCACTGTCACATTTCGTCACAAAATATTTTACTTGTGACTAAATTATGTCACATTTTGTAGCACCTATTTGAAATAAGCTATGTCCTTATTTTCCCGTTAAATATTTTGTTCACGAATTTTTTTTTGGTTTTTGTGACGGTCACAATTATTGTTGTACACCCCGTGTTCTCCTTAAAGCATTACGGACACAAATCAAAATTTCAATTCTATCTCTCCTCCAAAATGAATTTAACTGCAAAGAATAAATGTTATATTTAATTACGTCAGTTCTATAATTTTTCATAGCCGCAAATATTTGCATTTAGTTTGACAGTATAAGTTTTACTATTGATACTTAATGAAACACTATTACATATTTACAGGTAAAAGTAAAAGTATATAATTATAATACAGGTTCAAGAATATTTCATTTTTCGAGAAGATTGTTTTTGATTAATTTGGAGAAACAAATTGCCGCACGACTGAAGTTTATTGTGTATAAATATTTAGAGAAAGTCAAAGATTTTCATTATAGTGATCACATGTTTACGCAAGAGAGGCGTTCATGATTTAATTATTCATTATTCTCGAATTTGAGCATTTTAGGATAAAAAAATTATTTGGCTTCAATCACTAAAATACATAACTATCTAGAAGAAAGAATCGGCATTGAGGAGCATCTAGGAGTCTGAATGTGACCTTCATAAGCGATATTCTATTAATTAATACTATTTATTGAGGGCACTCACATTTGAACAGTTTTGTATGCTTCTAACAACATGAGTATTCATGTTTAAAATTCACTGAAACTGACAACCCTCAAAGATTTATCTTTGAAAATAGTTTTAATTTCAATGACTGCATGCATTTTTCGAACGATAGAGCTTGAAAGAAGAAAAATTTTGGTATATAAGTATAACTCGAAACATAATTTTTTTGATTTTACGTTTGTTGCCAGAACAGACAGTATAATTCATACATCTCATTCAATTATCTACTTAATTGATAATATTAGTTTTTCTTTCCTTATAACATACGATAGTAGAACGGCATGATACCGAAAAGTTATAGATAATATTCAACAATCCTTGTGATACTACATACATTTGTTGTCTTATGATAATGAGCGTTTTAGTTGTTTGTTATATAGTAGAAATGATGATTCATCGACTAACTAATCCATTTTTTTCTGTACCCGATTTCTTCAAACCCTATTGGATGTTTGCTTCAAAAGAACAAACCTACCTCTTATTTTATAACAAATAGATAAATGAACACAACCAATACCAATTTTCACTAATGTAAATAATTCAACGACCAAATTGAGATATCCGTCACATAGCATTGATAAGAAACAATTGATATAAATATGTTATGCTCAGTTTGAAAAGGTCTGCCTAAGTACTATTCATTTTCTCACAGCGACTAGTTGTATGCAATAAGAAATACAATAGTAAAATTATTCATACATTTAAAAATAGATCAACTAATAAAAGAATATTGTTTTGAAGGAAAACCAATACATGCAAGCGATTTGAAGCAAGTGAAATATCAATTACGATAAATGACAGTAGCTTCTGATGAATTTTGAAAAAAGAATAATATTAAATCTGTTGATTGGAATAGATACTGCTCTTTTGCCAATTCCATAATCAATAAAGATGCATTTTTAATGTTATTATTTTTAATATGTAAACATCAAACTACTGGCATAAGTATCAACAACACATGAAGGAATATAACAAAATTAATTACATCATTACGGTAAATATGTTCATTCAATTTAACATTTGTAAAATTTGATATCTAAATTATTTTTGATATTCAAATAATTGAAAATCACGTGCATAAAATACATATACATAACTAAAAAAAAAAAAAAAAGGAGATCCTGGTGTCTTAATTTAGTTACATGTATCATTAATTTGAATTCGATGTCATCATTATGGTTGATTTCTTGTTAGTGAAGATGATTATTTACCATTTTTTGCTGTAGTTTTGAAGTCGGTCATGAAGGATAGTAAATATTTTATGTTGAATATAGTTGGAATAAGATTTATAATAAAATGCATTTAACAATATAAATGTGCATCTGGTAATATTTAGAGATTGAACGCTCTTTCTGTAAGTCTCAAACATGAAAATTTGGTGGTAGTTGATTTTAACCATTATTATAATAGGAAGGTTAAAATGAACCTGAAGATGGTTGGAAGCGCTTTAATTGATATGCATAATACAGCAAGTGAGATAAGATAAAACTGTATCATAAAGTAGAATAGAGGAAGCCCCCTATGACATGCATTTTCGAAAATAACAGATAGTATCATTCTAATAATGTTTTTACTTTCAGTGCATATGTACTCGGACATTGAAGACTTAATAGTTACCCAGTTTTCCATGATCACTACACATTGACAGCAGTGGTGCACTCTTTCTTGATAATTAAATGCATTTGGGTAATGAGGAGATACTATCGGGAAGTTTAATGTAAATACAGTTGAACAGAAAAGTATTGTTACATCAATTTGACTATTTGTTTCAAAGAAATGAACACTGTTCAGCAATAAATAGATAAATTTACTTCCAAGACCTTTTCAAAGCTTAAATTTTATTATATTTCAATGCCACAACAGTATGACTAAAGATGAAGTGATGGATGGAATAAACTTTTATGAATTTAGACCACAGACTACTTCTGACTAAAATAAATGTCTGTAATTTGGCGAAAGTTCATACTTCATATTTTTAACTTTCAAGTAACAATTATATTTAAATACATTGACTTTTAGTCCAGCGGATTTAAATTTTTCACATTTCTGTTTTGTATTTTGAAAATCTTATACGATTACAAATTAATACAAAAATCTTCAATAATAAAATAAATCAACAAATGAAGCTAAATTTGGTTTATAACATGTAACTCTTTTTCTACTTGAAAATATACTAAATACTGCTGATTACAATGTAGTTCTGAGGGTAGTCAATTAAAAAAAGAATAGCATGTTGTAAGTCATAAATGAATTATACGAGGTGTTTGGACTATCCATGCCTAGTATTGGGTGGTTATAATCTGAAACTGAAATAATGAACATTTACTCTTGAACCTCTGTAAATAATTGACAGCAATAAGACTTAAGAAATATGCAACATTCACAGATTATCTAGTTAAATCTATTATAAAAGACTTAAAAGATGAAAGAAATAGTAGAAAACACATGTTTTCATTAGGCTATGTTATCTACAAAATATGTAATCAAAAATTAAAATATCTAATTGATAAAACGACTTTGCAGTTTGGAAGATATTCAAAATACTAGAGGGCAAATCTGGTTAAAAATAATTTATTTAAATTGATTTTGGCATGGCTGTCTCGTTAATGGAAGAACTCATTGAACTTTGAGTTATTTATTTGATAAGTTTGTATGACTGAAGTATTTATTTAATAATGGATGGGGAGCAGTGTGAAATTGTATTATAACAGGATCGTCCATGCACTCTTTGACTGGCGAAATCTTGTTCCGTGGAAGCACATTTTGAGGAGTCTAGGGCGTCTTTTGGTAGACATATTATAAAATTGCACAACAAAACACAAGTTATCCACTGCCGCACCGTTCAATATCACAATGATTAGCCCAAAACAAACAGTTTCCGACGCCACTGTAGCATATCAAAAACACTGCCGCTATGAACAGGAAACTGCATATCGCGCACGGTTTCTTCTCGAGGAAGAAGCCGATCAGATACAACACCATAAACATTACATGGGTGTGCATAAGAGCAGCGTTCACTGGCTTCGGTATCAGGAGGACGGGAATTAGCCATTGTAGGCAATACATTGTGTCGAGTGACGTGAATACTTGATTTATCACTGATCATATCATTGTATGTCGTCGCGTACAAAAGTATGGATAGCCGATATAATAGTATTTATGTTGAAAAATAACATTTTCAAAATCAGCCGATACTAAGATTCACAATGACATCCGTCAGACAGCTAAGCAACCATCATAGATATAATTACCATAATGCAACGATTTTAAAACTTCGGCGCACAAGCTATTGAATATAAATATGAAAAAAGAATAAATGAAAATTATTCAAATGCGTCATTTTATTAACTGTGATCGATACACAACTCATCTCAAGTGGAAAATAAACATTGTAAATAATACCTTTGTCAGTGCGTGAAACAAGCCTGAGATAAATCTTATCACGAAAAATAATTTAAAATTACTAGAGAAGAGAAGTTTCATGCAAAATCTTAGAAGGAACCTAATAATTGTAATATTTCAAATGTTCATGTACCTACCTACGTACCTACATATTCTAAAAAAGTTTATTTATTATCTGGCAGCACTGGGAGTCTGAGAATGACGTATGTCATAAGTAATAGTATATTACTTTATGGTCATAAGTTTGACGTTTGATTATGGTTTGACGTATGCCGAATGTTTGTCATGGCTCGTTGCATGATATCAATGCCACAATAATTACTATGCATTTTGCTGTTGTAGTTAGTTGGTGGCCGCTGGCACACAGTTCTTTATTCAAGTGAGACTCGAAAATGAAAGTAAAATGTCCGACATTACTCTAATTGTATTATAAATATGATAAAAATTGTGATTAAAAAATGGTAATTTATTTTAAAAGTAAGGTTTATAATATGGGATCTAAAATTGGTAAAGGTTCGTTTTTGTGGACATTGTCTAAAAATGCTTTTTTTTCACCTAACATTGCGCGAAATGATTATATATAGGTTAGAATAGTCTTTATATAAGTTAGCATAGTCTTTTATCAAGCTAAATATGCTCAATAACCACGAAATTAAGCATTATAAAACTGGTTCATCGCGTAATAGTTGCATATGTCAAACTTTATTTTTCAGCCATGTTGGAAAAAAAATCAGAATTGCCAAACACAGATTTCAAATTAGAAAACACAGACCTGTAGATTTCTCGTAAGAAAGAAAAAACTTCAGTAAGTGTCCATGAATAAATCGAAAACAGGTAATAGAAATAGTTGATTACTCACCGAAGAGATGCCACGTTTTTCTTCTGCCATAACCACACATTATTCCTGGCCGAGACGTATCAGAGAAGTATCCGACGAACGGCGTGGCCAGGGCATCGGCACCTGACCGACGAGGAGAATCGCTCCGGCAGGTGGCATCGAATCTCAGTACAAGATGAAAGTAAACGAGGAGGTATGTGAACCACATCGATGCACACATATCGTTCAGAATGTGCCCCATGCCGTAGATGGGCGAGTCCGGATTGGACACGCCGAGCGATACCGCTCTCACTAGCGCCGTCACTTCACTATCACCTGTGCTTTCGTTGATCATGATTGATTTGGTGTCTCACTGTTTTCAATTAATTTACTTATTTATTCAATAGGTGAAGATTTAATTACTACGCTAAAGTGCTAAAGTCGATGAAATCAAAATGTTACAAAATAAAAATCGAGGAATAGTGACGATTAGTTAAAACATGTCCACTCCCAATACATGGAGCATTTGATGGTACCACTCATGGGTTTCAAACCTAATTAACTCTCAGTTGAGCATTCCGATTTTCCAAATGGAAATCTCCATATATTGTTTTTTTAATGCATATAAAATATTTAGCATTACAGCTAACAAAGATCACATGTCAACAAGAGGTGTCAGCTCAAAAAACATCATTAGCAATGTCAAGAATGTATGTTAATAGAAAATAAATGGTTACATTTTATTCGCTTCTAAGCACTTTATTTATGTAATATAAAAAAACATATATACAGCAGACAGTCTGCTCTAATACCAGTTGGAAGTTGCTGCATTAGAAGTTTATATAGTCCAAGTTAGGGCAGACATAGCATTAAAATTAGCTCGATCCAAATCACTGACAATGAAAATAAATTGCATTTCCTATATGATGGCCTTGATCTTGCTATTTTAGTGGAATATTCATAAAATATAGGATGAGCCATGCAATGAACTTAGGAAAATTATTCGCATGACAAATTGATACAAATTTAAAAATTCTTTGAAAGCGCATGAAAATTTTGTCCTACGAATTATTATTTAATTTTAGGGTAGGTTCGTTTTTGTGGACATTGTCTAAAATGCTTTTTCACCAAACACTGCGAAATGATGATAATTAGGACAGAATAGTCTTTTATTAATCTAAATATAAAATTATTCGACGATGACAAATTGATACAAAGAAAAAATTCTTTGACCCCATATGAAAACTTTTTTCAGTTATGTAGGTTATTATTTAATTTTAGGGTAAAAACATATTCATGTGTATGAAACCAATAAGATATTTTCATTCAACTTATCTTTATTTTTTTTTACGATATTGGTTTTAAGCCGGCGATATTAATCAAATATAAAATAACGATTAAAGGAAGCATTTAAATGTTTAGAATATACCATATTAAACTTTATATTCCCAAACATTATGTAGGGATTATAAAATCAGGCGCGCGCCGTGAGAATCCGCCAAATTAATGTTTGAGAGTATAAAAGTTAATAACAATTTTATATTCTAACACATTTAAATACATAATTTAATCGTAAGCATCGAATTTTACGTTGAATATCGCCGGCAGACTAAAACCAGATACGCAAAACAAAAGATAGTTGAATATGAATTTAGTCTCTTATTGGTTTCATATACACATGAATATGTTTGGTTTTTAGGTTGGCAATTCTGATTTTATAACCTACATGGCTGGGAAAATAAAGTTTGACATATGGAACTATTACGCGATAAACCAGTCTTATAATGCTTCCTTTCGTCGTTATTGGGCATATTTAGATTAATAAAAGACTATTCTAACCTAATTATCATCATTTCGCGCAGTGTTTGGTGAAAAAAAAGCATTTTTAGACAATGTCCACAAAAACGAACCTTTACCCTAAAATTAAATAATAATTCGTAGGACAAAAAATTTTTCATGCGCTTTCAAAGAATTTTTTTTAAATTTGTATCAATTTGTCATGCGAATAATTTTTTCCTAAGTTCATTGCATGGCTCATCCTATATTTTATGAATATTCCACTAAAATAGCAAGATCAAGGCCATCATATAGGAAATGCACTTATTTTCATTGTCAGTGATTTGGATCGAGCTAATTTTTTTAATGCTATGTCTGCTCCTAACTTGGACTATATAAACTTCTAATGCAGCAACTTCCAACTGGTATTAGAGCTCCCTGCTGTCTGCTGTATATATGTTTTTTATATTACATAAATAAAGTGCTTAGGAAGCGAATAAAATGTAACCATTTATTTTCTATTAACATACATTCTTGACATTGCTAATGATGTTTTGTTGAGCTGACACCTCTTGTTGACATGTGATTCTTTGTTAGCTGTAATGCTAAATATTTTATATGCATTAAAAAAACAAATATATGGAGATTTCCATTTGGAAATCGGAATGCTCAACTGAGGAGTTAATTAGGTTTGAAACCCATGAGTGGTACCATCAAATGCTCCATATTGGGAGTGGACATGTTTTAACTAATCGTCACTATTCCTCGATTTTATTTTGTAACATTTTGATTTCATCGACTTTAGCACTTTAGCGTAGTAATTAAATCTTCACCTATTGAATAAATAAGTAAATTAATTGAAAACAGTGAGACACCAAATCAATCATGATCAACGAAAGCACAGGTGATAGTGAAGTGACGGCGAGTGCCGATAGTGAGAGCGGTATCGCTCGGCGTGGTGTCCCAATCCGGACTCAGTTCATCTACGGCATGGGGCACATTCTGAACGATATGTGTGCATCGATGTGGTTCACATACCTCCCTCGCTTACTTCTCATCTTGTACTGGGATTCGATGCCACCTGCCGGAGCGATTCTCCTCGTCGGTCAGGTGGCCGATGCCCTGGCCACGCCGTTCGTCGGATACTTCTCTGATACGTCTCGGCCAGGAATAATGTGTGGTTATGGCAGAAGAAAAACGTGGCATCTCTTCGGTGAGTAATCAACTATTTCTATTACCTGTTTTCGATTTATTCATGGACACTTACTGAAGTTTTTTCTTTCTTACGAGAAATCTACAGGTCTGTGTTTTCTAATTTGATTCTATTTAATTATCTGCCCCAGTAATTATTTCTGCTTTTGCTTACGATACATGGATTATTTAAACTAAACTTTATTATAAAAAATGTTCAAGAAAAGGGTTTTAAAATCGATGGCAGTCAGATCGCTTGTGACAGTCTTTCACGAGGCAACCAGACAGCAGGCTGATTCTAGTGCACACATTTTGTGGGTTGCCAAAGCTTGAGCTAAGCTAACTGTGAACGCCATTAGAAAGTCGTTATACATCTGTGGCGATTTATATCCGACTTCATAGCAACACAAAAGTATTATTAACAAAATGATAAATACATCTTGCGCAATTTTCTATCTAAATGTTTAAATGTCTTAAAAATAAAACATAATTTGTTGGTACTGCTTCCACATATAATGATCACGGCCGATCAGTTGATAATACTTGCGATGAGAAAAATTAGTCCTGATAATTATAAACATGTGGGAGTAGTACAAACAAATTGTGTTTTATCTTTTAAAAATATAATGCCTTTCCACCAAGATTTGACAGTTAACACCTTAAAAGTGATTTAAAATGTCTTAATCCAGTGGTCCTAATTGTTGTATGATAAATAAATAAA